>JANRMT010062852.1:44112860-44195453 GCA_026402145.1 Polypterus bichir lapradei | reverse complement strand
GATAGATAGATAGATAGATAGATAGATAGATAGATAGATAGATAGATCTTATTTTAAAGTCTTTTTTCTAACAGGTAGTCTCTGTATTGTGTATTGTATAGGAGTGAAGGGTAAATTGTATAAAACTGTGGTCAGACCAACATTATTGGATGGATTGTATGGATCAGAAACCTGGACAGTTAAAAAAGGATATGAAAAGAAACCACATACTGCAGAAAGGGTGGCTGCATGGTGTAATAAAGCTTGATAAGATAAGGAATGAGAGAATTAAAGTTAATGTTGGGGAAATCTCAAAGAAAATAAAGGAAAGAAGGTTAAAGTGGTATGGGTGTGTAATGAGAAGAGAGGTAAACAATGTGAGGAAAAGAATCATGGCTATGAAGGTGACAGGATGGAGGAGAAATGATAAGGACCAACGTACCACTGAATTATTGTGAGTTTGAGGGTTGCTGGGAGATTGAGAACACTTTGCCAGAGAACAGTCAAAAGGCACGAGCAAGAAGTCAGAAAGACAGACAAATACTGAGAAACTGAAGCAAAAAAGGGAGAGCTGAGAGCTTTAAATTGAAAAACAAAAGGAGAGTCAAGAAATCAAAAGAGCCAATTGCATCCTGCCTAATTTTCACACTAAATTCGCCACTAACCAATGAACAAAGGTTTGTTTTTATCCACTGAGGGGTACCGCACATTGCCGGCATGACCATATTTATCCTGGAGGATAACTGGCTTGACATGATGTCACATGGACAATTTCACCAACTGGGGAGCACAAAGCACTGAGTCGCCTATGTAACAGGGTTATTTGCATGGGTCAGGTTATGTGCCTGTCACTTTTCCGTGCATTTTGCAGTCACGTGACATGTAAACACCGAGAAAAAGTAAATCAGCCAGTCATTTTCTAACCCATTTAGTCCAGAACATGTTTGTGGGGGTCTGCTAAAGCCAATCCCAGCAAGAATAGGGAGCAAGGCAGGAACAAACCTTGGACAGGTCACCAGTCCATCACAGGGCCAACACACACACACACACACACACACACACACACACACACACATCCACATATACACACACTAGGGCCAATTCAGGATCACCAGTTCACTTAACCTGCATGTTTTTGGACTGTAGAGAAGAATCCAGAGCATCTGCAGAAACCCACACAGACATGGAAAGAACATGCAAACTCAACACAGGGAGGACCTGGGACACGAACCCTGGTCTCCTTACTGTGAGGCAGCTGCGCTACCACTGCCGTCAAAAAGGTAAATAATAAACAAATATTACATTAAAAAACTCACAGATCATAACAAGGGCAACCAACAAGGCAGTGGATGGACTGTGTGAAAGGGGATCTAAGGGAGAAAGGAGTATCAGGCGAAGAATTAAACAACAGATAAGAAGAGAGGAGGCTGGTCCAATACAGGAACCTCACATGAAAGTGGGAAAAGCTTTAGAAGAAGAAAAAAGTGTAAATATACAATGTGATTAGAAGCTTATAAGTAGGCTATCATCAAAAGATGGATGTACAGATCTGATAGACCAGGGGTGGCCAATTCCGACCCTGGAGAGCTGCAGTGGCTGCAGGTTTTTGTTCCAAACCAATTGCTTAATTAGAAGCCAATCCTCACCGATAAAAGATCTTATTTAATTTCATGGCTTGTTAATGTTTTAACCCTACCATGTCAGTTCAGTCTTAAATCATAGATTTTTTTCCTTTCTATTGATACACGTATCATCCAAGTGGTTTGAAGCCTAAAACAGATGAGTAATTTTCAGTTATTGATTTTTTCTTCAGTTTCCTTCTGAGTAACTAAGCCAAATAGTGAATGATGAATACACACAGGTGGAAATGGAGACAAGCTAGATGTAGAACTGTTGGTTCCTTTGTCATTTTCAGTTATTGCTAATAAGAAGCAGTTAAAACAATGACTACAGCTGTTTAAGACTAAAATAAGCAATCAAGAGTTCAAAATCTTAACAAGCGAGACAACTAAAATGAAGCAGAAAAATGTCACTTGAGTAGTAAGTGCTTCATCAGCGATAAATGATTTCTCATTAATCAAATGGGTTGGAACAAAAACCTGACGCCACTACAGCCCTCCAGGACCGATACTGCTCAGCCCTGATTTAAAGAATCGGAGTCTTAAATAGCAAATAAATTCAATGAAGTTATTTAGTAGAAAAAACTAGTCGCTAATTAAGAAAAATGTTAGAATGAGTACTTGTAGCCACCATGGCTCTCCAGGATTGCAGTTGGCCACCGCTTTATAAACCAACAGACAAGGTATGTACTGGAGCACTCACTTCCTAAATAAACTTTATTGTTTTAACACTTTGGTTTTTATTTTCACTTAACATGTGTTTTCTGTGAATTTTTTACTTCATGTGCATGAAAACGTTACCCATGTGCACACATTGCCACAGGCATAGTCTTACAAGGCCAGACAGTGAGTATATTTTGCTTAAAACTGGGTGAGTACAATTAGAGGACTCACTATCTCAACATGAATTTTAAGATATCTGGAAATGCATTTTAGATACAGTACAGGCCAAAAGTTTGGACACACCTCCTCATTCAATGTGTTTTCTTTATTTTCATGACCATTTACAGCACTCCATCACTCTCCTTCTTGGTCAAATAGCCCTTACACAGCCTGGAGGTGTGTTTGGGGTCATTGTCCTGTTGAAAAATAAATGATCGTCCAACTAACCTGACTTCTGCACAACACAACTGCTGGTCCCAACCCCATTGATAAAGCAAGAAATTCCACTAAATAACCCTGATAAGGCACACCTGTGAAGTGAAAACCATTTCAGGTGACTACCTGTTGAAGCTCATCGAGAGAATGCCAAGAGTGTGCAAAGCAGTCATCAGAGCAAAGGGTGGCTATTTTGAAGAAACTAGAATATAAAACATGTTTTCAGTTATTTCACCTTTTTTTGTTAAGTACATAACTCCACATGTGTTCATTCATAGTTTTGATGCCTTCAGTCATGAAAATAAAGAAAACACATTGAATGAGGAGGTGTGTCCAAACTTTTGGCCTGCACTGTAACTCAAATTGAATTACAGAAACCTAAAAATGCATCTATTTTAAGATATCTAAAAAGCATCTTATGATATCTCAAACAGATTTCAAGATATCTTTGAATGATATGCTGAACATTTTGAGCTATCTGAAATGCACTTTGAGATATCTCGAAATCACTTCCTGTAAAATTTCCTGTTCTTTCAATGGGACTTCCTATCTATTTTAAGATATCTCAAAATGTATTTGAGATATCTTGAAATGCACAGGAAGTTATGTTCAGATATCTCAAAATGAATTTCAGATTTCTTAAAATAAGTGGGAAGTTATTTTAGGATATCTCGAAATATAATTAAGACTAGGCTGACCCGCCTTTTAAGGCGACCAACTTTTAAGTTGACCACTTCTTAAGGCAATTCAATATGTAGATCAATTTGATATTTTATACAAACTCATTAATTTGGTTATATTGCATTTGAGCGGTATTACTTTAATACTCGTAGTTTCTGTTATTTTTGTGATGAAATTTAAACTTTTTTTCTATATTGAGGTCGCCCTTTTGAACCCCCCTGATATTTACTATGCGGTGAGGCATTTGTACTCCATCAACATTAATTATTTCCAGAAACATAATTTTGTCTATTTTTCCAGCGCATCACGCACAAAAGCAAGGGAATGATAGGAGCACCAGAACTCTGCTCACATCATGTCGCTTCGTACCGCAAACTGCAAGTAGTAAGTCTGTGATAAGCGGAATACCGCTACGCTTTCCACTCACGGGACGGAAGGACAATCCCGATCGCTTTTATATAGTAAGAAAGAAGAAGAAGATATCGCACAGTCTGGAGTAGAAAATCATCTTTTACCTGGAAAAACGAAACTACAAATCCCATCGTGCATTACAAAATGGACGGGGCGTGTGTGAAACTCCATGCTACACGCACAGTCTGGAGTAGAAAATCATCTTTTAACTGGAAAAACGAAACTACAAATCCCATCGTGCATTGCAAAATGGACGGGGCGTGTGTGAAACTCCACGCCTGCGTAGCATTCACGGGACGGAAGGACAATCCCGACCGCTTTTATATAGAAGGATATATTAAAAAGCATTTAAGATATCTTAAAATTCATTGTTGTTTCAGAAAACAGAAATACATTTTTGGATGTCTAAAATTAACTTAATTAAATTAAATCTCTGTTCCATTTCAGATATCTGACAATGTATTTCAAGATATCTCAAACTGTATTTCAAGATATCAAAAATGCACTTTAAGATATCTTTAAAAGGACACTCAGTTATTTCAAGGTATCTCAATAGCTTTTTCAGATATCTACAATACAATTTAAGATATCTAAAATACATTCTCAGATATCTCCACATCACTTCCTGCTCATTTCAAGATGTCTCAAATACATTTTAGGATATCTTATAATAAACAAGAAGTCAAATTGAAATAATAGGCAGTTTTACAGGAAATATATATATATCTTAAAATGCATGAAAGGTCCAATTTAAGATATCTGGAAATTCATTTCAGATATCTTGAAATGCATTTGAGATATCTCAAAATGTATTGCAGATACCTTAAGATGTAAAGGAAATTATTTTAAGATATGTCAAAGCGAGTTTCAGATATCTTAAAAAGTAAATTACATTTTAAGATATCTGAAATTTATTTTGAGATACTGTATCTCTAAATGTTAATTTGGCTTGCCATAAATCCAGTGTCTCATGAAAGTGATTTTAAACTGCAGAGCAATGGCGATCTCGCTAACGTGACCCAATAGACAGCAAGCTTCTGATTACAACAGGGTGCAGTCGAAAAGTCTCCTAAAAAGACCCCTATTAAATGTATGTCGCATGTGCAGAGAGAACATCACACAGGTTAAAAATAATCTTAACCTATGGCAAGGGAAAAACCTTTCTGTAAACTCAGATTATACATTGACATTCCAAAATATCAATGGACTAGTAAAAGTGAATGATAGTTGTCACAGGTGCTGTGTGCTCTCTGTTGTTCACAGTTCTAATAATAATAATAATAATAATAATAATAATAGTAAATTTTACTTATATAGCACCTTTCCCGTGCTCAACAAAATGTTATGACAAAAGGATAGGAGTTGATGTAAGGTTGAAAGAACTAGCAGCTATGTTTGTGGAAATATGAATTGCAAAATATGTAAATGGTGTGTCACATTCTGTGAAAAGGACTGCCATTAAGAGAGCTGATAACGAAGAGCCACAGGAGATGAAGATTTCAGCCTTGAAAACACCCGAATCATTTTCTTAATAATTCAACTCCTGCTCTTCTCCTCCTTGCACATGCATCTGGCCCTAAATAGCTTCATTTTCCTTCAAGAGCATTTTTGTTTGCATTAAAGCCCAGTAGCCTGAAAGCAGTTGCATATTTTACCCACTATATTAAAATTCACATAGCCTTCTTTTATTAACAAATTACATTATACAAAGATTCTGGCAGATCTGTATGAACGCATTTGTATGCACTTTTTATTGCTGCTTACAGTGAACTTTGTCATTTGTTATCTTTTTTTCTCTCATTTTCTTTACTTTGCTGGACACAGATTTTCTTCTGCTCCAGTATTACAGTCAAAAGTCATTTAGTTAGCCATCTTTCAAATATTTCACACTTTTTTTGCTTATTTCATCAGATTTTTTTTTTTATTGGCTGCAATGAAAACAAGAGCCTGAAGCTGGAACAGTGGGGTGAAATAACTTGAGTTTGCCTCAGGCTGAGGAGATGAGGGCGCAGAGACAATGCTCGAAGGCCAATGCAGGGAGAATCAAATGATAAGTCTTGAGTCAGGAAGCACATGTGGCATCAGCTGGCAAAACCAAGACTTATAAAACTAAAATTCCAATAAAATGCTCTGAACACTTGGTGAAGAATATCTTAATGACACGAATAAAGTCCTTTGAAGATAAACAGCAGTTTCCTTACTGGGCTAAAAGAAGTGTGGAAGATGCTCTGCTGCTTATTCTACATCGGATGTTCATGGTATGTATAATGCTGTTAAAAATGTGCTTTAACAGTATGCTAAATACAACTTGTAATATTTATTTGTGTCTTTTATTTTAGAATTATTCGGCTAATGGCTCTTAAAGTGTGTGCACAGAGCTTATGTGGGAAAGCTGACATTCTGTAATCAAAATGTTCTGTAACTGAAATAGCAGGCAGGTACAAATGAGCTCATTAGCTCGTTAATATTCATGAGGTAACTTTCCAAGAGTGCTGAATTTGGAAGTAGATACAATTCTGGGGTATATGCAAAGCAGACATATACAGGAATTCTGGAAAAAAAGGCAAAAATTGTTAAAAGAGTGTCATTATTTATTAGAAAGATGTATAAGTTTAAGGTTAGATGAAGTGACCAGTGTGTGTCTGCTTGTATGAATATGTGAAATGGAGGCTTGGAACTTTAAAATGTTTAAAAAAAATACCTTGATTATCAATTGACCAGACCATGGGAACATATAAGTTGTTTTTTGATTAATGCAATATCTTGCATATGGCAGCAAGAATGGCACTATAAATTCAAAGGATTTTTAAAAAGTAGCATTATGAGGGGTGTGAGAAGAAATAACTGAGAAGACCACTTGGTCAGACTTTGCCCACTGCAGTGGTGAGGCGGCCTTCTGTTGTTATGCACCTTGTGGAATATGGCCGGCCATTCATCCCGGCCAATATCCCCAGGCCGCCAGATGGAGCTCTCCCTGCAGTATGGAGGTGCCTCAAAGACCAGCAGGGAATTCTGGACAATGGAGTTTTTATCCACAGCCCTGCTGGATACCGTGGGGGCCACTAGATGATGCTACAGGGAGGAACGACTTTTATTTGCCTTACGCCCCGGAAGTACGTCCGAGTCACATGGACAAGGGGAATGACGTGCTTTCGGGGTGAAGAAAAGTGTTCCTAGTCACATGGACAGAGAGAGCAAAACACTTCCGGGTCGAGGACTATAAAAGAGACTACAAAATTACAGAGCGTCGAGCTGAGCTGGGTGGAAGGGTGGCAACGTGTCTGGGAGTGCAGGATTGTATTATTATTGTGTCTTGGTGTAATTTAATGAGTATTGTGGAGGAGAGGGTGCTTTGTGCACTGTGCAGAATAAAAATAGTCTACTTTTGGACTTTTATCTGGTGTCTGACGTATTGCCCGAGGGTTCAAGGGAGTGATAGCGCCCCCTATCTGTCACAACCTAAAATCTGGAATAGCTTGCCAATAGGAATTCACCAGGCTAATACAGTGGAGCTCTTTAAAACACTGCTAAAAACTCATTATTTTAACATGGCTTTCTCATAACTTCAATTTAGTGTAACTCTGATATACTGTATATTCAATTAATTATCATTATTATTCATGGTGGCTCCAAAATCCGTACTAACCCTTACTTTTTCTGCTGTTCTTTTTCCGGTTTTCTGGGGTGGCGATCTGCATCACCACCACCTGATCAAAGCACCATGCAGTACCTACATTAATGGATTAAAGGCCAGAAGTCCACATAACCGTCATCATCAAGTTCTTCCACGTGAACCCTGAATACCGTGAGGACTGATTGAGGTCATTTATGTTAGGTAGAATGCCTAGAGAGGGCTGGGTGGTCTCGAGGCCTCGGAACCCCTGCAGATTTTATTTTTTTCTCCAGCCATCTGGAGTTTTTTTTTGTTTTTTCTGTCTTCCCCGGCCATCGGACCTTACTTTTATTCTATGTTAATTAGTATTGCCTAATTTTACATTGTTATATATTTTGTCTTTTTTCTCTTTCTTCATCCTGTAAAGTACTTTGAGCTACATCATTTGTATGAAAATGTGCTATTTAAATAAATGTTGTTGTTGTACAGACCGGCCCTCCGCTCCCAAGCATCACACCCGGCTGAAGAGAACAAAGGCGGCAACAACCAAAGCTAACGCCACCTGACACAAAGCGTGCTGCGTGTCCCTGATTTCAGGTTGTAGGTTGTCATGTCTAACATTTGCACCTCGTTTCTCCGTCAAATAAACAAAAAAAAGTGATGAATGAAATAATTTTGAGTTATCGCTTTGCTGAAGTTGCCCTGCTGTTTACTGACATTTGGTAATGACTGATGATTGTTAATGAGACAAACTGTGTCCATTCAGGTTACATACTGTCAGGGGCAGCGATGAGCTCTTGGCTTCTGTTAAGTTTGTGTAGCTCTTTCAAAGGTAGCCATGGGGATACAAAAACCCGACAGGAGTAGCGGTTCCTGGCTTTTGCTTGGGTATTCTGTAGGGTAGCCATTTCAGCAATCTGAAGACAGATGGACACATAAGCAAATCCCGGCAGGGACAACTCGTAAGCGGAATGGCTTCAAGCCCTGCTAAGGTGTCAAAGTTGAGGTTGTTAGCCTCGGCCAGTGTTGGGATATTCTTGTTTGTCTTTGAGCTTATCTGTGCTGAGTGAATGTTCAGTAGGTACATTTTGCAGGACGTACGTGCGAATCAAGGCTAGCTGTTTAGGCATTTCCTGTATTAACTTGTCCACCAATATAAAAAGAAGCTCAGGTTGAAGTGCTTTGCGGACACCTTTACATCACAGATCTGATCGGCCTCACATACTGATTGAGAAATTGAACAGCATGAATGCCTGCTCATTTGTAACGTTATGAATCCAGGACTTTCTTTTCAATTGTTCATGGATAGTCAAAGTGCAAGGAACTTTTTCAGAAGGCATTTTCTCAGACAAAGAGGTCCCTCAAGGCTGCACACTGTCTCCATTACTTTTTACACTTTACACAAGTGACCTGAGACAGAACAGTGACCACAGTTCCATTATCAAGTATGCTGATGACACCATGCTGACATGACACATATTATCTCATTATCTCAACCAAGTGGACTATTCAGTAAACTGGTACAATAACAACTATGTTACTCTGAATATCAAAAAGACCAAAGAAACAATATTTGACTTTTAAGAGGGAGAAATCTGCATGTTCACTCATCATTGTTCAAAAGGGAGGAGGTAAAAATAGTAACTAAATATAAATACTTAGGAACTGGTCTAGATAACCATCTATAATTGGAACATTATTAGAAGAAACCATAACCACAAGGGGGCCCCAAACCTCAGACGCAATAATACCCAGACAGACTTCCAACTCAACTACAGGCATTTATTTACTGCCAATGCCTTCTTCACAGGAATAACAACAAAGTAAAGCACCAAGCACAATTCTTCTTTCCCGCTCAAGAGCCCACTGCCTCCCGACTCTGACACCATCCAAATGAAGCAGCTGGATTTAATTTTACCCTGACCCAGGAATTGCTTCTGGGCTCTTGTCCCAGTCATCTGGTGCACTTCTGGGTTGTGTGGAAACCAGGGAAGTCCTCCCACGACAGCGCCCTCTGGTGGTTCCCAAACACCCCAATAGGGTTGCATTTCCAGACTCCATTTACCAAGCAACCCTATGGGTATCTTAATTCGGCTTACCCTGCCATGTGGGGGAATGACCTGCTCCTGGCGAGTCCATTCTCCCAGTCCTTCTGGCCGGGTATGAAACCTTCTGTTATCCCTGGGCACCTTCAAAACATACACTCTAAATGCAACAAATCCTTATTCCTTCTCCTTAAATCCCAACTTTTTAAAGTTGATAAGGACCTCCTGCTATCCAACGTTTGAGTGTGAGCCAGTCTCTTGAGACTTTCAGTTTTATTGTCTGATTTATCAGTCTGAAAAATAAAAGTTAAAAAAAAAAATCTCCAGCAATTACAGAAGATGAGCTAACAATACTGGGGCTGACGTAGCTGATTTGCTAAGTGCGTATCAGAGGGCAATGTTAAAAAAAACCTGGAAATCATCCCTGCTAATGACAGACAGCCATTACACACAGAGCTCAACTTCAGTAAATCGGGGAGGACAGTCGCTTTAAAGACAAACACAAACCACTCCAGAAATTCCTGTCTTTCCAGTGCCATCCGTCTATTTAATAAGGAATATTGGAGATCATACAAATTCTAGGAAGTTTTTCATATGTGTCATATAACCATTTATACAAAAAGCTGTCAAACTGCTACAAGTAGTTAGTAACAAATTTGTTTCCAAATGATGTAAGTATTTTCGAATTTCTGCATAAGTTTACACCTGTCTTGCCTTCTTTACTTCATTTTCTGTCTGTTATTGAATGCATCTAAGAAAGCAAATGTCCAGTTTTCTTGTGTAAAATCAAAACCTTGAACCTTGAACTTAGTCGCAGTCAATTTTGAAGTAGGACAAACACTTCTGTTGTCTTTGATAACTAATACTGAAATATATCTAGTAAATGGCCTGTTTTTGCGTAATACATATAAAAACAGTGCATTAGGTAATGCTACTATATTAAATTTACAAAATATAAAAGCACATACTTGCCTCACTGTGTTTGTTACGAGTCAGATGGGGAAAAAATAAGGTCCGTAATGGGAAGATGATAATCTAATAGAAGCTTGGAGCATAAAACATCCATCCATTATCCAACCCACTGTATCCTAACTACAGGGTCTTGGGGGTCTGCTGGAGCCAATCCCAGCCAACACAGGGCGCAAGGTAGGAAACAAACCCCGGGCAAGGCGCCAGCCCACTGCAGGGCACATACACACCAAGCACACACTAGGGACAATTTAGGATCACCAATGCACCTAACCTGCATGTCTTTGGACTGTGGGAGGAAACCGGAGCACCAAACCTACGCAGACACGGGGAGAACATGCAAACTTGGAGCATAAAACAAAATTCATAAATTAAAGAAGATTCAAACACCAAAAGAATCTTAGGAAATCAGCACCAAAATGTTAGACAAAAGTTACAGTCAATTAACAAAACAATTATTAATTTCCTAAAAATCAGATGAAAACAATCACTAGAACAACAAGACATCTTTTCTTTGTTGGATCTACAGACCTGCACAAAGTGCTGACCTTTCCGCGTTTGACCCAATGATGTCATACTCCACACACTTCTGCTTGACCTCACCTCGCAGCCGTCAACAGGAAATTTCTAAAAGGCTGGCATTCATAAGATAAACAGCTTGGCACCATGGGAGAACACATTTCATTGAAACATCATTAAAAATTCTTTCAAACAAAAAATTAACAAAATCATTAGATATCTTGACACCCAAACCCCTCGAAAAGATATTTAGAACATTTTTGGTGACCAAGAAATATCTGGAAAAAAATGAAAACAAAAGTCCGACCCTGACACTGCCTGATTAGACCATTAGCTAGGCTCTCCCCTGTTGTACACCGTCCTGTCTTTCACTTCTGGAAGCGAACCCGTGTCAGTCAGTCTCTAATGGTCAGCCAATGGTTCCCCTTGTTCTTTTTTCTCCTATAATAAATATCATCACAGGCTTATTATGTTGGAGCCTTTCAGCATTTTCTTTGTGAAAAATGCTGCCACCTGCTGGCCACCAGTGTGTTCACATTTTTTGAGAACGTCAGCAGGTAAATCTGCTGTTGAAATAATTCCAGTACATTCCCTGTTGGGAGTCGGGACCCTGAACACCTACAATCCTTTGGAATCTCTCAGGGATCCTAAAATTCACCATCATCTTTTCAGCCTATGACACTATACAGTGTAAGAAGAACATAACTCCTCATTTTAATCACATTTGTAATCATCCTAAGTCAACCAGTTGCTGTGATTGCTGGTTTTCTTTTTCGCCAGTTTCTTAAAGTGAAGTCAGTCACTGGTAACTGAACGTATTTTTCATTTTTATGGCTTGTTCCAGCAGTCTGTGATCTCAAACAAATAATTCAAGAAGCTCTATGCCTTCATGAAATCAGAAATATAGTACTTATTGCTGTCATAACATGTAGTACACTTAAACCTGACTTTTACCAGCCTTTATACTTTCTTTGTTCAGTTTTCATTCCATTCCTTGTTATCTTTCAGAGAATTTCTATTTTTCTACCCAGCTGCCAAAACAAATGACTCACAAGTGCCAAGATATTCATCAGTAGTTTTTCAGTATGTTCTGTTAACAGTACAGATTGGCATCTAATTAAGAGAGTGGTTGGAATGAAGACCTGATGGCATGGCAGATCACCAGGGCAAGAATTGCCATCCCTTGTTTGTGCTGCGCTGTATAAAAAGGCAATGATGATTTGATAGCTTGATACACTCTACTAGAAAAGCAGGTCATACCCACTTCTGTTGCCACCACGGTGATATTGTGCCAGAGTGCAGCTTCCCGGTCCAGAGGGGTGGTGGTGCTGATTATTCCATCCTGAGGGCCAATGATGAAGAAACGCTCTGGGTCTGAGCGTGGATCAATGGAGAACCTGAATCACAGAAATGAGAGCAATTAAAGACAATGCATGCTATGTGACTCAAGCAGACTATTGTGAGATTTTTTTTTTCATTCTGCATTTCTTTACAACCCTTGGACGTGACTTTTGGAAATTTCTATTGTCCAGACTACTTCTGTCTTCTGATGTCAATTCCAGTTTAACAGAGGGTGATTCTCCAACGGTTGACACTTCAACTCAAGCTCTGTTTTGGTATCTCTTTTCATGTCTTTCCTGTTTCCTGTTTTTTTTTTCCTTACAATTATTTCACCCCGTTGATTTTAATTTTGGATTATCTTTTGATATGCTGCTATCAACTCAATCTCTGTTTCTTTGATTGTGTCTGTGATTTTGAATTCCCTAACTGGTGAGTCATTAGGCTAGCTTGTGCAACATGCACACATATAAGGTTACGTTTGTGTGTTAAAACGCAAGTCAATGTGAGAAAATATATAAAGTAGCTGAAATATAAACAGAGTGGCCAGTTCATGTCATACATTCCTGTAGTTTCCTTAAGGTTGGCATGTGGGCAGCTTCCCTGGTGGGCAGCCTCCCTTTGTTCTTAAGTCATCAATACTGGAGGGCTACCCTGATCTTTGCTACAGTAAGTTCTGCTGGTGGAATATTTCTCCATGACATAAAGATGGTTACCAGTGTTCCATGACATACTGTATGCAGTGCTGTCCAAACTGTTTTGTATCTTGCCCAATCTATACTTTATACCAAATAATTGTAGATATTTAGTTAGCTCCTTGGACACCATGGTGGTCTCTACACCAGAGTCAGTTTTATCTACAGCTAATCAGAATCACTTCAGTTGAAGTCGGGTAAAGCCAACCTTAACTTTGGAATCTGGACTGTGATCTGCACACTGTTATAAATGTAAAAGTCAACCTACTTAATTCAATCAAAGCACTGCAAATCTTTAATGATTGTAACTTAAAGAGGTGTATCACCAATAGTCAGATAGCTGAAACAGTAAGTGACGCCACATAGGATTCATGGCTCACGATTGTGGATATCTGGTGAAAACTCAGCATGATTTGTGTTTCACTTAAATCAGTTTGAGTATAGCGTCTTGTTAAAGGTGGAAAAGGTCTGCATACAGCCACCTCACCCAGGGAATAAATGAGTGCCATTCTTAAACCCAAGGAAAATCTCTAAACTGACTGGGACATCCCCTCTCATCTTGACTGAACGTCTGCAAAAAAGAGTGGAATGAAATTTTAAATCTAGATGTCTCGAGTCAATAAACGTGTGTTGAATACTCAAGGTAGGATGTGCAGGGATGTGCAACCAAAGCATTAACAGTTTTTATATTTTAATCAGTTCAGATCAGTTTGCTGTAACTATAATATTGTTGGTTATTAGATTTTATTAAAAACTAAAAAGGTATTGATATCTTTATTTTAGCCTATGTGTCAACAAAAGCAGCAATTTCATGTCAAGCCAAGTGACTTCGTACCATCCATACACAGTACTGCAGCCTACAGTTGCATTAATAACGTCTCCTAAGACTGCAGTGCATCGTATATACAGACAGCAGGGTCGTTTCTGGGTATGGGGCAAGGGGCTAGGACACCTTCTAGTGGCCAGGGCAAACTATTGCAGCCCTAGAGGACCTGAGCACAAAGAAACGTTTATATTGTGCGTCTCAGCAGCGCCTGCACTGTCTGCACTTTGCACAGCACAGTCTCTTGCCCAGAAACGGCCCTGGACGACACAACATTTTTTTAAACAATAAAGACCTGCGAACACTCAGACTCAAAGTAAATGTCCTATTATCTTGTTTTTATATTATTTTTGCACACTAATGACGTTCGGTCTTTACGTCTGACGACCTACACAGTCCAACAATAACACAAACAACAGCAACAATGATGATGATACCAATAAAAATAATAATCCTCAGACTGTAGCACAGAAGACACAGACATGTGTCAATCAAAATGGCAACAGGACTGTAGCTCTTGAGTGAATTGCTAAAAGCTGATATAACTGAAACAATGATTGTCATTAAAACTTGCATTAAGACTTAGCAAATATCATCCTCTGTTCTTACCACCATTTCTGAAATTCACTCGGGGCACGCTAAAGCAGTTGTGTGCAGTCCATCTCTTGCTGGAAAAGCTCATGCATTGACTGGATAGGTAGAATGCGTTATTCACATACAGGAACATACGGTAATAGGAATTGTGGGAAAAGATGCCTATTTAAAGATAATCATTATATACTCAGCAAAAAAAGAAACGTCCCTTTTTCAGGACTGTGTATTTCAACAATAATGTTTTAAAATCCAAATAACTTTACAGATCTTCATTGTAAATTGTTTAAACAATGTTTTCCATGCATGTTCAATTAACCATAATCAATTAATTAACATGCACCTGTGGAATGGTCGTTAAGACCTTAACAGCTTACAGAAAGTAGGCATTTAAGGTCACAGTTCTAAAAATGCAGGACACTAAAGAGACTTGTCTACCGACTGTGAAAAACACCCAAAGAAAGATGCCCAGGGTCCCTGCTCATCTGCGTGAACGTGCATTAGGCATGCTGCAGGAAGGCATGAGGACTGCTGATGTGGCTAGGGCAATAAATTGCCATGTCCACACTGTGAGACGCCTAAGACAGCACTACAGGGAGACAGGAAGGACAGCTGATCATCCTCGCAGTGGAAGACCACGTGTAACAACACCTGCACAGGATCGGTACATCCGAATATCACACCTGCGTGACAGGTACAGGATGGCCACAACAACTGCCCGAGTCACACCAGGAACACACAATCCCTCCATCAGTGCTCAGACTGTCCGCAATAGGCTGAGAGAGGCTGGACTGAGGGCTTGCAGGCCTGTTGTAAGGCAGGTCCTTACCAGACATCACCAGCAACAACGCTGCCTATGGGCACAAACCCACCTTCACTGGACCAGACAGGAGTGGCAAAAAGTGCGTGAGTTTCTGCATGACAGCAATGTCAGTGTTCTGCCATGGCCAGTGAAGAGCCCAGATCTCAATCCCATTGAGCACGTCTGGGACCTGTTGGATCGCAGGGTGAGGGCTAGGGCCATTCCCCCCAGAAATGTCCAGGAACTTGCAGGTGCCTTGGTGGAAGAGTGGGGTAACATCTCACAGCAAGAACTGACAAATCTGGTCCAGTCCATGAGGAGGAGATGCACTGCAGTACTTCAAGCAGCTGGTGGCCACACCAGATACTGACTGGTACTTTTGATTTTGAGCCTCCCTTCATTCAGGGACACATTGTGAAACATTTTTAGTTTATGTCTTATGGTGTTGACTCTTTTAGTGTTCATACAAATATTTACACATTAAGTCTACTGAAAGTAAAAACAGTTGAAAGTCAGGGGACGTTTCTTTTTTTGCTGAGTATATTTTCAGTTTCACTGAATGTTATTATTATTGAAAGTTTTACATTTATTTTGTTAAATTAAATGATATGTATATGCTGCAGTGATGTCTTAGTTAAGAAAAAAAAAACCTTATATCTAAACTGTCACCATCCTCAAAAGGCACACATTTTTTTTTGGTGGTTTAATTAGGGAACTATAGAATCCACAATCCAATTTTAGTAATTACTTGGGGATGAAAGATTTATTATATTTTCTTAGAGAAATGTCAAAAAGCAATAAATAAAGACTACGAATGCAGTCAGATTCCAAGTTAGTTTTTGAAATTGCACCCCTCAAGAGCGTATTTTTCTGAGGCAGTCTTGTAAACAGACATTGCTATGACTCAACACTGGTCCTAAATACTTCTCTGTCCCCAGTTCGATCTCCAGGTCTCAATGTACAGGTATGACGGTGAAGGTTCCTCTCAAAGAAATGAGGGTGGCGGGCATCATCTGCAACTTCGCCTAGGGCAGCAAAAATCCTATAACTAACTCTGACATAAACACAGGACAAGTGCGAGACAGGTAAAGAACTATACTACACTATAAATAAATAAATAATGGAGGTAAGTACATAGATTGTAATCATTTGAAATGGATAGCAATAAATAAATAAATGATAACAACTATTAAAAAAAAACTACAGTAGTAACAAGTGTAACAAATGTACTGTACTGTTAATAAATAAGAGATGTGAGGGCAGGAGGCAGCACAGAGTTCAGAGTCCGGAGCGCCAAGGGGCAGAAGCTGTTGCAGAACTTGGCAGAATGTGGCAGATGCCACAGTTCCTTCTGCCAGGTGATCCATCACAATACTGTCGCCTTTGCAGATGCAACATATTATAAAGACATCTGCAATTCAGAACAGAGGGTCCCCAGCGATCTTTTCTACTGTGTGAACTATCTATCCATTAGAGCACCTTATAGCCAAAAAGGATGGGTAAACTTTTGACGCCTACAACAGGTTAAAGTCATTAAGGATTGAACCAAGAAGCTGCACTCTGTCGGACAAACAGGCAATTGCTGTTCAGTTCAGCTCAAGGCGTAGTGCCAGCTGGGTAAAAAGAAAACATTTAAGGGGCATAGCAGTTGGCTATGGATTTTTAACACCATGAAAACATTTTTTTTTTTTTACTTTAGCCCTTTTTTTAAACAATTTTCTCTATTTACACTTTGGTAATTAAGAGCAAGTTGTGAACAGCATTCCCCTTTGCTGCATTAATGCCATGGATCAAAAAATCAGTAAGGTCACAACTATTCTTTAATCTAAAATAATACAATCAAGCGTTAAATATGGATTTTGTTTTAATTTTTGGAGACTTAATCATCTGACTAACTATTGTAATAAATTGAATTAAACTTTATTGCCAGGCAATGTAGTTGCTAAGAATTATTCTTGGTGTCACACAAGAAAAGTTAATGAATCAAGTCAGTTGACAGCACAATATACAATACATGACACCATCCCAACATTATATATAGTCTTGGAAAAATAATAAGACAGTGCGCAAAAACACAAACATATAAAACAATTTAACGATGCAGGAATTACATTTATGCCCATTAATATATCAGCAAGCCTTTATATAGTAAAAATCATTTTGAGATCAGGAAAACACAGACGTGAATCAGAGACTGACTGTGTTTAACCAGAGTGACTGTATTAGGAAAGAAACTCTTTAATGTTATCCTGGAGTATGAAACTGTCATGTTTTGAAACTACAGACTGCTTATATTATTAATTTTGCTCAGTTGAACCAAGACGAACTCTAGGGCAACTTAACTACTGTACAAAGAAATTTACAGGACTCTCCAAGCAACTTAACTACAGGGTGATTTACATTAAGAGTCTCCTCTCTTATACATTTTCCTTGTATTGGACCGGAAATGTATAACTTCAATGCATCTGTGTCAGTAATTTTATAACTTAATGGTAGAGGGAATGGAAAACAATGTGAATGTGCACAAAACCAAAGCCTTTGAGGAGAACCATCCATCAGAATGACAGCTAGCCAGTTGATTGTGTGTAATGTCACATCTCCTGGAGTCCCTGTGTGGAATTTCAACATAAATAATGGCCTGTCTGAGGGACTGGGAAGCAGAATGACATAGGAAGTGATATCAGAGACCAAGAGACATCAATAAGAGAGAGAGTGACAATTCCATGGAACGTCGGCAAACGTAAACTTGTGTATCACACCGAGTGCTAAATTAAAAAGCCATCAAGGACCACGTCTACCCGTGACATTGCTGATTTTTCAGTAAAACTTTTCTAAGACTGTATCCAGACTTTGCTATCCAATTTATTTTCTGGAATACTTTCTTCTATTGGTATTATTGCACTTCAGTAAATACCACCTTGCTTCTATATTTATATTCATTGCTTTTACAGTTAGGTCCATAAATATTTGGACAGAGACAACTTTTTTCTAATTTTGGTTCTGTACATTACCACAATGAATTTTAAAAGAAACAACTCAGATGCAGTTGAAGTGCAGACTTTCAGCTTTAATTCAGTGGGTTGAACAAAAAGATTGCATAAAAATGTGAGGCAACTAAAGCATTTTTTAACACAATCCCTTCATTTCAGGGGCTCAAAAGTAATTGAACAATTGACTCAAAGGCTATTTCATGGGCAAGTCCGTCATTATGTCATTATCAATTAAGCAGATAAAAGGCCTGGAGTTGATTTGAGGTGTGGTGCTTGCATGTGGAAGATTTTGCTGTGAACAGACAACATGCGGTCAAAGGAGCTCTCCATGCAGGTGAAAGAAGCAATCCTTAAGTTGCGAAAACAGAAAAAACCCATCTGAGAAATTGCTACAATATTACGAGTGGCAAAATCTACAGTTTGGTACATCCTGAGAAAGAAAGCAAGCACTGGTGAACTCAGCAACGCAAAAAGACCTGGACGTCCACGGAAGACAACAGTGGTGGATGATTGCAGAATCATTTCCATGGTGAAGAGAAACCCCTTCACAACAGCCAACCAAGTGAACAACACTCTCCAGGGGGCAGGCGTATCGATATCCAAGTCTACCATAAAGAGAAGACTGCATGAAAGTAAATACAGAGGGTGCACTGCAAGGTGCAAGCCACTCATAAGCCTCAAGAATAGAAAGGCTAGATTGGACTTTGCTAAAGAACATCTAAAAAAGCCAACACAGTTCTGGAAAAACATTCTTTGGACAGATGAAACCAAGATCAACCTCTACCAGAATGATGGCAAGAAAAAAGTATGGAGAAGGCGTGGAACAGCTCATTATCCAAAGCATATCACATCATCTGTAAAAAATGGTGGAGGCAGGCAGTGTGATGGCTTGGGCGTGCATGGCTGCCAGTGGCACTGGGACACTAGTGTTTATTGATGATGTGACACAGGACAGAAGCAGCCAAATGAATTCTGAGGTGTTCACAGACATACTGTCTGCTCAAATCCAGCTAAATGCAGTCAAATTGATTGGGCGGCGCTTCATTTAGATGGACAAGATGGACAATGACCCAAAACATACAGCCAAAGCAACCCAGGAGTTTATTAAAGCAAAGAAGTGGAAAATTCTTGAATGGCCAAGTCAGTCACCTGATCTTAACCTAATTGAGCATGCATTTCACTTGCTGAAGACTAAACTTCGACAGAAAGGCCAACAAACAAACAGCAACTGAAAGCCGCTGCACTAAAGGCCTGGCAGATCATTGAAAAGGAGGAAACCCAGCATCTGGTGATGTCCATGAGCTCAAGACTTCAGGCTGTCATTGCCAGCAAAGGGTTTTCAACCAAGTATTAGAAATGAACATTTTATTTCCAGTTATTTAATTTGTCCAATTACTTTTGAGCCCCTGAAATAAAGGGATTGTGTTAAAAAAATACTTTAGTTCCCTCACATTTTTATGTAATCGTTTTATTCACCCCACTGAATTAAAGCTGAAAGTCTGCACTTCAACTGCATCTGAGTTGTTTCATTTAAAATTCATTATGGTAATGTACAGAACCAAAATTAGAAAAAAGTTTTCTCTGTCCAAATATTTATGGGCCTAACTGTATATCTGTGACTGAAGTAAATATTAGGGCACCTAGTGCAGGGGGGATCGCCATTTGCTCATTCTGCAGGGTTAGTCAAGGCTGAGAAGTCACACCTCAACAGAAGAACAAGTGCGGTAGAAGTAAGACCCCAGTTTGGTAAGTGGCATATAATCAAAGGGTGTGGACTATTCATGTGTACTGGGGGCATACATATGTTTCTTAGTGCTGGTGATCGTGAGTCTGAATGTGGAGTACTGAAGGGTGACAGGCATGAGGCATCCATCTTACGGGGTTCTGTGTGGAATATTCCAGAGTGACTGGTAGTTTGGCATCAATGTGATTAAGGTTTGCGTTTTAATCTTAAGATGTGAGAGTAGACCAACCTAGTAAACAAACTTGAAAAGTCTCACAGATGATACACACATCTAGTAGTTCCTGCTTTTAGTGACCAGTAATGCTTCCTTGGTGGTAATAGCTGAAACAGATGGCTATGTACTGTATTTGGTTGTCACCTTTATCCAAGGTGATATACAACATTTATGATACAATTGATTTTGTTTGGTTTTGAAATTGGAGCATAGGTAGGCCAAGTGACTTGTTCAGGGTCACACAGTGTCAATAGCGGGATCTGAACCCATAACCTCTGGGTCTGAGGGCCAAAGCCTTAACCACTACGCCAGACTGCCTGTCCATATCTTTTAATTATATTTCCAGCATGATGCATGCAGGTCCTCAACAGAGTCTGATTTCAGGCTCACGGTCCTTGTTGCTGATTGAATGACAGTCATCTTGTTGTAAAGAATTTTTGAAAGAATTAAAGTCAAAATTTCTTTTATAATTCTGATAATAGTTTGGAGTGTTCAATGGAAATGATTGTTTATGTGGACAATTATTAATGAAAGGAAGGGCAGACCAGCAAAATAAGAAACCAATGCTGATTCCTGCTTGACAGTCAATAATTTGCCCTTAACCTCCTTAGCATTAACTGCAAAAACAGCGCTCAGTGTTAGCCCCGAGTGTCACTCAGGAAACTGTATAGATATGTTTTGCGTAAGCATTAGACCCAACGATTACTCGGGCTCTAAAGGTGCCAACAGCAAACCGATATAGGCGTGTCTTACGTAACCAAAAGGCCTGAGTGTTACCCAGGCAATAGTGCAGACACGTCTTCTCCTAGCCTCATAATGGCGTCTCATAAGAAACATTTTTCAGCAGCACAGGTGTTGCACGCTCTTGACAGTGATATGAGCAGTGATGACGAAGTGAATTTGTCTTCAGGCAGTAAAACTGAAATGAACAGTGAAATCGAAAGTGGTTCTGATGAATCCGAAAGTGACACTTGTGTCAATTGCACATTTGAGGTGTGATGTTCAAAAGCTGATCAGTCTGGAAAGAAAATCCACAAGGATTCACGATACTATTGTCCCGAATGTGTTGCTGGATAGCGTATTTCACAGTGAATGAAGATATACCCGACAAACGACACAATTTGACAGTATATATACGATACCAGTAACGGCGCACTGAACGATAACGTGCAGTGAATACACTTGAATTAATACTCTTTCTCTGTTGATGCGCTTGCTGCTTTCTGAGCAGCTCTTCTTTTCTCCACCCTAGCGGCCCGCTGCTTCTCTTCTTTCGTTGGCATCTTTTCGCGTTAAAACTGATTAATTCAGTGTTTGTGTTGCAATTACTTAGTACGTTTTCCTTAATTTTTCACTTAAGCTGGCACTTAAGTCTTTAATCTGCTTCAAGAATGATTTAAGACATGAAGAGGTAGGGGAAGTGACAGCAAAGGTGGCAGGGATGAGAACAGTGCCCGTATGCATGTGCCGCACGACCGCCCTGCTGATCACTGCCGGGAGTTTATTCTACAATAAAATAAAATAAAAATAAAATGAGGAATAACCTTCGAGGTCAATCATCACCCCGAAAGCGGATAGTAGACGCCACATAGTATATGTGTACCAAGTTACAGGTCAATAGGTCAAACGGTTTGCGAGCTACAGGTGAGTTAAAATCCTGGACAGACAAACGAAAAGCCACGGTAGCGTATTATATATAAAGATAAGCATTATTATTATTATTGTTATTGTTATTATCATTATTACTATTATTTTTATCATTATTATACATCCTACACTTCTAATTTTGTACTCTTACAGTAAAAAGATGAGATTTAATAAAATTGTATAATTTTTCAAGCCAAAAAATGCAAACTTTTTACGTGTTTTTTCGAGAAAAAATGTAACGCTAAGGAGGCTACAAGATAATCAGGAAAAGGTCATGGAAGTTGGACAATCTTGACTAAATACTGAAGAGAATAAGAAGCCTTTTAAACCTGAACTATGAGCTGTGTGTAATGTGTGTAAGGAAACAGAGATGACATTTTGAATTATTATTGCTTCATGTTACATCAGAATCAGTTGTTTTTTGTTACTTTGCTATTAGCAGATAAAAATAAGATTAAGGAGATTGCATTTATTGCTCCAGGTGCTAACAAAAAAATTAATTCACATAACTTGTGCCTAAATGAATTAAACATAGGACTACTTAGAAACACTCAAGCCATAGATAAGAAGTCAATTAGTTCTGGTAAAAGTGAATAATTTACCTTACAGCTTGCATTCACTGCATGGCATGAGGGAAAGATTATTTATTTTAAATTAATTCTCGCCGACACCTTATTGTTCTTGATTATCCATGGGCACTTCATCATAAAACATAATCCTAAAATTAATTGGCAAGACAGAGAGATAATTTTATAGGATAAATCTTGTTTTAATAATTGCCTTGAGGTTTAAACCATAATTAATTTTGAACGCTCCTGTTACCACTGAAGGCATTTCTTCTGAGTTTTCTGATGATTTTAGAGAGCAGCAGGCATTAATATGGCACCCTGGCTGAGGCTGAGACTGCCCAATTGATTTGTTGCCAGGAGACTAAAGGATGGTCGCCTGGAGAGAGATATGTGCTCTATCAACTCCTGTAATTGATTCAATATAAAAATGATTCATGACGATATGGATAATGGCTTTTACATTTACTCTATCACCTGTAGGAGTGAGCTTTTTCTTCATTAGAAAGAAAGATGAATCACTTTGGCCTTGTATAGATTACAAGGCTTGAAATACACTGTAAAGTATAGTCACCTACTCCCTTTTATTTATTCCACATCTTGTATGAGTAACACAATCAAACACTTTTCAGAGGAGGGCTGCTGAGTAGGGGCAAGACGTGCTGTAAAAAGGGGCTGCAGCTGGACAACCACAGAGACCTACTGTACTGTATAAGACATGCTATTCTAGAAGGACGACCAAGGTGTTAAAACCCACCAGGAAAATAAAACACACAGTTACTCCATTTGGCCAGATATAGATGTTATTTACTCATATTTGTAAAGGTTTAATCTGTTTTTCAACCATTTTTAATTTTATCATTATGATAGTGACATCAGCACACTGCCATTTTGTGAATATTTTCTAGCTTGGGCTCCACCATTTTGTAATGCATTTGCTGTAATGTGATGCGTTATCGCCCTATGCGTATAGAAGTATTGTGATTCCTGCCACTCCCAAATAGCACAAAGGGGTACAGGCGATCAGACAAGCCAAAGCCAGACCTGCCATCCGAGGAGGTACAACCCCAGGAAACCAAGCCAGAAACTCAACAGACAGGCTTATGGCTTGCACAGGCCAAGAAAACAGAGCTAAGGTTTTTTAAAGCACACATTTTTAGAATGTCCAGATTGGAGGGGGCTCCTTTATAATTAAAGATGTTATTATTAACAATTCAAAAAGGAATCACAAAAATACAAGGAGAAAAAAGGAGCAAAGTAGGCTTTTAAAGTCAGATCCTGGAAGGCCACAGTGGCTGCAGAACTTTATTCCAGCCACTTTGTTAATTACTAAATTGGTATTGACAATGAAACCCACTTCTTTTATCTTAATTGTAATTGACTTGTTTTTAAGATCTAGAAGTCTTAATTGCTTTTTCCTTAACAAGGAATCAAACAATAATGATATCCAAAGCAAGCCCACACAACAAGCTAACCCGATCCTGTTTGTACTTGTGAGTCCATCGGGTGAAAGTCTAAAAAATATCGATTTGTTTAAGTCCACAAAACATTTTGATGGTGCCCTTAGAAAAAGGAAAATAAACATTATTGAAAATGTTTGGTGTAGCAAAATATGAGCACCAATAAGCTATGGATTTAAATAACTGGTTTCACTATCAACAAGAATTGGCTTCTATTTACGAAATAGGAGGTATCTCATTTTTGTTTAACTCCTAGTCTATAAAAAACAATTAAGAGATCTGAATCTTAACAAGCAAATCAATTAAAATGAACTAAACAAAGTCTGTTCAATAAGCAGCAGTAACTGGTTACTAAAGTAGTAAGAAGCTGAAACAAAAATCTGCAGCCTCTATGGATCTGAGTTTGATAGCCCTGGTTTAAAGCAAACACAACCAAAACAGAAGCAGTAGACTGTAGAATGAAGCTGGGACAGAAGTCAGCACATCCAAATATCAAAAAGAAGCAAAAGTCAAAAACTAGAATTGAAAATAAAGACTCAATGCCAAAGCCACTACAAATTCAGCTTGGTCAGTCCTTAAGGCTGCATCATCTGGTGGCTCCACCTCCTTAGGCTCCACATAAAGGGGACATGATCGAAAACATTAAACTAACACATATATTATTAATATAAAAATAATTTTAAAAGAACACAATATAACTAAATATCATAATATACATTAACTTGCATAATGAAACACAAGCTTAATATTATAATGGTAAGTCCATCAGTTTTGATTGCATCATGTATTTACGAACCACTGTTTACCAGATTTCCCCTATACACTGTATCCTTCTTTTGTTGAACATCTTGCCTTTTATTATTGAATATTCCAGCCCTGTTGTGGACGCTGGATGACGTAACGTATGTCATACAGTATATTATCTAATGCTGCCCTCTTGTGGATGGTGGATAACATTACACCTGGGCACAGGCACAGACACGGGCACAGACACTGGAAGAACGGACATCTTATCACTTTATATAATTAGAGATACAATGTAGTCAAAACAAAACAATAACAGATTTAATAACATGACATAAAAATATTTCAGCTAGGAAAGAGACCCTGGATGAAACATGACAATAAGATGGTGGTGCAAAACGGCTTGTTATCTACTCATTGGATAAAAGATAAACAAACAAAGACGTTTAGTGTTATTATGGGAAAAAATTTTTACTACATCTAGGGGGTTCCGCCCCCTGCTCGCTTCGCTTATGTTGGTGTCACAATTTCCCAAAAAGTAAAGGATAATCAGAAAGCTGGGAAGAGAGAGGACATAGCCATTCTAGCACAGTCATGGTCTACAACAAACACATGGGAGGTGTTGATCTTTCAGATGCACTGATTTGGTATTACAGAAAACTAAAAAGTGGCAATACTGTAGACTTATTCCTTCAGTTTTCTGGACATTGCCATTGTAAACAGTGTTCTACTACACAAAGAACAAGCAAAGACCAAGCAGCAGCTACGACTTTCCCAAAAGTCATTCAGGGAGCAGCTGATGAATTGGTGGATCTTACTAAACCACAGTTTGAAAACCTGGAGCAGTCAACCAAGCACATGCCATCATTTATTAGGAGGCCACTACATCAGGAAGCAGGAGAAGATGTGCGAATTGCTACACAAAACCCCCAATCTATTGTATAGAATGTTAGGTTTCTCTCATGATGACTGCTTTGCACACTCTTGGCATTCTCTCGATGAGCTTCAACAGGTAGTCACCTGAAATGGTTTTCACTTCACAGGTGTGCCTTATCAGGGCTATTTAGTGGAATTTCTTGCTTTATCAATGAGGTTGGGACCAGCAGTTGTGTTGTGCAGAAGTCAGGTTAGTTGGACGATCATTTATTTTTCAACAGGACAATGACCCCAAACACACCTCCAGGCTGTGTAAGGGCTATTTGACCAAGAAGAAGAGTGATGGAGTGCTGTAAATGGTCATGAAAATAAAGAAAACACATTGAATGAGGAGGTGTGTCCAAACTTTTGGCCTGTACTGTATATATATATATATATATATATATATATATATATATATATATACTGTATGCATGTTGTGTTTCATGGACCACTACGGGGCTGATGGTTGCAATTCTCCGGCAGACCAGGGGTGGTCACTGTTGCCTAATGTTTTTTCTTTTCTTCACTCTGCAGAATGTCACAGTGACACCTGTTCCACCTCTGACGTCACTTCTGTCATACTGTATGCCCTCCTGGACCTGCCTGTTTCTGCATGGATTCCATATAAGCTTCTCCTACACCACATCATGGCAGTCTGATCTTGGACTCCCATCTGGAAAGACGTTCAAAGCTTTGTATAACTTGATTTTTTGTTTTGCAAATTATACAGGGGTCATGAAAGTGCCACCACACTTTATGCTTTGTCTTGGTTACAAAAATGTTTACTTGCTGCTTCAGAGTGATATATAATGTGGGAATGTCTACAGTGTATATGTACTGTACTAGCAGCAGGGGCTGGCGATGCTCGGGTAAGTATTTTTAAGGTAGAGCTTTCTAACTTTTGTTTGACAGCAGAAGACACTTTGCCAATTGCAAAGGAGGCATAATTTTCACCAAAAAATGAATAAATACTAATTAATTCAGGTAAAATTCTGTTACAATGAATATCTTTACAACGAAATTTTCATTACAATGAAGTATCTTTATGGTCCCGACAGTTTCCCCATATGACACGAGTCTATAGAAATCTCATCACTATGAAGTACATTCAGCAGATACTTTCATTATAATGAAGTGCCCAAAAGACCTTAAAATGCCTGAATGAATCGTCCACAGAGCAGTTAGTTCTGTGGCCGCAGCTCAGTTGTGCACAACGATCCTGAAACAGAAACATTGTAATTTTTTTTCTTTCTTCAAACTTTCCTTGTACTGTTTTTTTTTGGGTTTTTTTTTTGCCTTTTTTGCTTCCTGCGGTTTGCAGTGATACCTTTTGGTTATTGCTCGTCAACATTTGAAAAACATCCATTGGAATTTAGCTCATTGTAACCCTCCTACTGAAATGGCAGACAGAAAAAAACTAATAACAGTTCATATTAGAAAAAAAAAAACTTTACACTTTTGAGGCTTTCAATTGCGGCAAAAAGAAAAAAGACGTTGCCAGTGAATTCAGAATTTTGCCATCAACACTGTCAGCTTTCTTGAAAGACCAAGCAAAAAAAGAAGAAAAATCTCGGGTTGCAAACGTATGTGAACTGCTGCATTTGAAGATAGATAGATAGATAGATACTAGACATCGAAAAAGCAGTTTTTATGTGGTTCAGTGACGCTCGTTCAAGAAACATTCCTATTAATGCGGCACTCATTCAAGAAAATGTGAGGTTTGTAAACTCTCTTGGGACCTCCCCCATCTGGACAACACGCCAAAGAGCGTCCCGAAGTCGGAAGACTATGGAAGATATTTATCTGTTGCTGGGGCAACAGCAGGCTCAAAGCTATGCTGCGTCTCTCCGCTAAAGCAAACAGAAAAGATCTCAATGGGTGGTGCAAGGTACATTGTAAATGCAGGTAACAGGATTACTTGATCATTGATCTGGCCACTATCCTGCCTGACTGCAGTGTCTTTTTATAGGAGAGTCGCAGATCCCGCTACAATAAATAAGTGTGCTGTTCCTGCTTCAAGCTGAATAAAGCTGGATTTGCTGAAGTACTGAGACTCAGCCTTGTGTTTTGGGGTGCAAGACAGGGACTTACAGCACGACCCCGATCTTTTATGATTTGCTTCTGTGTCACTTCACTGAAGCGCTGTGAGCCTGCTATTGCCCTGCCCTGGCAAAGAACAAACAACCTTACACAAACGCTGCAATTACGCTTCGGGACGCACTTCAGCGCGACGTTCCTGTTTTGGGATGGTCTTAAAAGAGTTCAGAAACCTCACAATATGAAGAAGAAAAGGATGATTCGGCTTCTGATTAAGAACTGTGCTGCCCACAACATGCTTCCGCATTTAGATAGCATTTAGAATACCTCCCACCGAATTGCACGGCAGTGCTTCAGCCATTGGATTTGGGCATCATTCGCACCCTGAAAGTGTATTATCGCAAGGAAAAGCTGAGAAAAATTCTCGTCAGCATAACCTTTAGGCAGGAGGAGATTAAAATTAACGCAAAAGAAGCTATTGAAATGATTGCAAACACCTGGACACGTGAAAAAAGTGACAAATACAGAATCTCATTACAATTAAATTTTCGTTACAACAAAATATTTTTTAGGTCCCTGGGAGTTCGTTGTAACAGAATTTTACCTGTATTTTGTTATCATACAATATAATAATATATTATACTGATATAATGGATTTTGAGCCCTGGAATACATTAAATTAATGGCACTGTCCTTAAAACTCACTGTAGTAAAAAGAAACCTCAGGGTCAGACTCTTGGGCTCAAATGTAGTCTCTTGTCTCTTCCTGACAAAGGGGGTGCAAAATTTTGTTGAGATTGGACTAAGGGTGTGGAATTATATAAAGAACAAACACACACACACACATTGAGATTTATATGTAAGATATATATTTGTTTAATATTTATTTTTAAATATACAGTATATATGGGCCTGTAAACTAATGTGTTGTGTGTTTCTAAAAATACAAAAACTGTAACTGCAGGCGCAATACTTGTTTTGAGAGATTATTTATATGTAAGGGACTAGACTTCTAAAATGGGACACTTTGTGCCAAACAGCATCATTTTTAATATGGTATGAAATCTAAACTTGGTACAACAATGGCTGACAGATAGTGACCCAAAACAAAACTGTGCATCATAAAAAAATCTTGGATATGTACTGTAAATTGTATTTTAGGATAGAAAGCCCACAAACGCCTCTGTTATTTTTAAAAGTGTTGTACATAGTTGATGTCAATATGAAGCGAAAGTTGCTTTCTTTTAAACATTCAGAGTGTTATACTCACTACTCTTCAGCCATTTGCAGCTCCTTTATTACATAAGCAGAATAATAACAATTAAAGTTTGAATTTAGGCAATAACCTTTAGGGCGTAATTAAAAAAGAAAAATTAAAATATAAAGTAACATTCAAAATCATAACAGATTATTGTGCAAGTTGTTACATTACTAATTTTTTTTTACAGGAGTAAGATTACCGTATGGCAGCAGTGCCTCCGCTGTCGGGATCCTTGGCTGATACGTGCCCCACAATGGTCGGTGCAGCGCTATTCTCCAGTACGTTAAAGGTATATGATGACTCTGAAAACTGGGGCGGCTCGTCGGCATCCAACACAGACACTTTCACTGTGGTCACGTCCTTAAAGGGACCTCTGCGAAGGTAATGTGGGTCAATGTGTGTGTTTGTGGCTTCCACACGAAATGTATAAGATTTCCGATGCTCAAAGTCCAGAGGCTAAACACAAAATAAGAAAATTATAAAGACATGTGAGATTTTGAGTGTACAGAACAACAAAATGTGTGATAAAGTGAGTTTGCTTGCAAAGAAATGTAGTGAAAAGAGTGATAACTAAAAATTAATGTGTAAATAAATGGCACATTTATGCATGCAGTTCTTGACATCATAAAATGAAATAAAACCTACACAAAGAAAAGCAATGAAGAAAAAGCTTACTTAAGAATCAAAGTAGAAAACACAGCGTGCTGTCTCATTCCAGATATAAAAATACAACAGCCATTCCAACATGTAGCCTCGTTAAAATACAAATACAAATCCTTTGACTAGACCTAACTTAGTGCTTTCAAATTGATTTATTCCAACTAAATGTCATGAATAGGATTGGTGGAAAAGGGAGAACAAAGCAGGAATCTGCCCTGAAAGAGAAGCCAGTCCACTGCAGGGCCCGTTCCACCAAACACAGCTCCTCTAGGATTACCAACTGACCAAACACAAACGTCTTAGAGATGTAGAAAGAAACCTGCATTACAAAGATGAAAAGCCAGTCAGCCATGAGGAGAAGATGAAAGCTCCACACCCAGCCGGCTGAATGGATAAGACAGTAACGCTAAGCACTGCTCCGTCATGTTGCTCATGAACACACCTTCTAATGAAAATGTTATCGTTTATATTGATCAGATTTGGTTGACTGAGTATCGCAAGTGGGCAGTTCAAATAAAAATCACTCATTTCTGCCCCAAATAAGAGCTGAAAAATATCTATGCAATAATATGATCTCAGAGTGTGACTTTCATTAAATGTACCTTCCTTATGTTTAGTGTTAATACTTTTACAGCAATAAACTGTGTAAGATTTGCAAACTGGAGCCAAACAGACAAATCTTTCTAGGCAGCCGTGACCATCTGAGGCCTAAAGAAGTTGGTGATTAGAGCAGGTACGCCGTTCCATTTTGACAGAAGAAACAGGTAGCGGATGGAAGAACATGCATATACAGTAGCTCTCTGAATGTACTAACCTGCCAGGAACATCTGATCCATACATAGCCTTGGTCAGTACAAAGTGTTTATTGCTACTTTTAAAAGGAGTGTATAAAAATCTGTCAAAGCATCAATAAGCCAGAGGCAAGTTCATCCGATCAGGTCTGCACCTCAGAGAAATGTCTCCCAGCTCCTTTGATGATGGACTTACAGCTGTCAGAGACTCCACTGAAGAACCATAAGACAATTGTGTTGTTCCATGGCTCCTCTCCAACCATATGTATGTATATATAATTAATATAATATACTGCAACAAAAAATAGGAGTGAGAGCTGCATTTTAAAAAAAATTAAATCAGTCCTTGAAGTGGGAAAAAAAGTGGTACTCAGTTTGTTTCTGCATTGTAAACCAAATGGAGATGGATACATACTGACCAGGAGACACTCCAGGATTCATGGACTTTAGACTTGAAGACCCTTCATAAATTCAGAGCTCCCAAGATACGTGCAATTAAGGCACAAGGAACATGTAGATATTGGCAGAGTCCCAATCACTACATTACCAGGCATTAAACAACTGTACCATTAGAGCACTGGGAGGTTGTGAGTACCGGCTGACCACAACACACTGCTGGTATGCATGTAAAAGCTAATGGCTCTCCAAACAGTAAAATAGAGAAATGCTGGTATGGATGCTGGTGCCTGCCAGCCCAATTCTTGTACTATATTTTCTCTTGTCTTAATGTCTCCTCCATGGCCACTGGAAAGGCATATGTACAGGTTAGGTGAGCTGCACTTCTAGAAGAACAGGGGGCATGTTCCTTGTGGGATACATACAGTATATGAAACTTACACATATGGATATATGAGGTGTGACAATTTAATTCCTGGAACGGTTGTGTAGTGTCACCCTGTGCCAAAAAGGTGAGGTGAGGATGCTATGAAAAAGTCAAATGTCTTTGAGTGGCACAAGAGGTTCAAGGAGGGGTGAGAAGATCTAACCGACGATGCCAGAAGTGGGTCCAATGCCACAAACCTCAATTACCAAATCAGATCATCCACTCTATTCTTCTTTGTGATTTCTGGCTCTTCCCAAAAATAAAAACTGCCATTAAAAAAAGGACAAAGATTTTTAGACATTTCTAATTTCTAAAACTCAAGGGTATTCCAGTAACAGGTTCCCAGGTATTTCCAGGTTTCTATCTGTGGCAATGTTGTCTAACTAAATGAATAGCTGCCGCAGGAGATAACTTTGAAGGTGACAGTAGCCACCAGTATGCCGATAGCGTACATATTTTTTCTACAGGTTAATTCCAGGAAATATTGAAAGAAAAAAGTGGACAAATTTACAAAATGCATTCCATGCCCCGGGAAGGAGAAGCAGAGGGCAACATCAGAGCCCTAGAGCAGAGGACTCTGGATTTGCTTACCCTGTTGAGAACGATCAAGCCATCCCCTCGGTATGCAGAGACGTTGAATGCGTCAGAGTGCTCTTCATCCAAAATGGTGTATTGCACCTCTGCATTTTCTCCAATGTCGGGATCTTCAGCTCGCACACGACCCACATGGGCCAATGGCTGTGCCAACTCTGATACTGAGAAGGAGTACAAACCTTGAGAGATTTTTAAAAAGAGGACAAAATTAGAGGTTATTCTGTTCTATTTGTTAAGACTGGTGTCATTCATTTTTTGTTATATACGCTTACCATGTTTACAATGAATTCAGACCCCGTCACCTTTAAAACAACTTGTTATGTTGCAGCTTTGTGCTAAAATCATTTAAGTTCATTTTTTCTTCACATCAAGCAACAGTCAATACCTCCGAATGAAAAAAAATTAAAACAGTACTATAGAAAATTTTTGCAAATTTATTAAAACTAAAAAAACTGAAATGTTATATTGACCCAAGAATTCAGACCATTTAAAATTTGGCTTGGGTGCGTCCCATTCTATTGATCACCATTGAGATGTTTCTGCATCTTGTTTGGTGTCCACCTGAGGGCAACTCAGTTGGTTGGACATGATTAGGAAAGGCCTGTCTATTGAAGGTCTCACTGCTGACAGTGTGTATCAGAGCAAAAACTAAGCCATGAGGATGAAGGAACTGCCTGCAGAGCTTAGAGACAGATTGAGTCAAGGCACAGAGCTGGGGAAGGCTACAAAAACAATCCTGTAACACTCCACCGATCTGGGCTTCATGATAGAGAGGCCAAATAGAAGCCTCTCCACAGTAAAACACACACGGAGCCCTAAAGGACTCTCAGACTGTGAGAATCAAGATTCTCTGGTCTGGTGAAACTAAGATTAGCGTCATGTTTGGAAGAAACCAAGTATCGCTCATCACCTGTTCAATGGCATTCCATCGGTGAAACATTGTAGTGGAAACATCATGCTGTGGGGTTGTTATTTTGCAGAAGGGACTGGGAGACTAGACAGAGCGAAGGGAAGCTGAATGGAGCAAAGTAGAGGAATATCCTTAATGAAAACCTGCTCTAGTGAGCTCTAGACATCAGACTGGCCTGAAGGTTTACCTTCTAAATGAACAATGATCCTAAACACAAAGCAAAGACAACACAGGAGTGGCTTAGGGGACAGCTCTGGGACTGTACTTGAGTGGCCCAGCCACAACCTGGACTTGAACCCAATCAAACATCTCTAAGACTCCTGAAAATAGCTGTCCATCGATGGTCTCCATCCAACCTGACAGAGCCTGAGATGATCTGCATTGGAGAATGGCAGAAAACCCCCAATTCTAGGTGTGAAAGCTTGTCTCATTAGACACATGAAGACTCCAGGCTGTCAAAGGGGCTTCAACTAAACCAACTTTTGTCAACATGCTACTTTAGTTTTTTTATTCTTGATTAATCTTTAAATAATTTCTAAAATTCTATTTTGATTTTGTCATTCCGGAGTTTTGGATGTTGCTTGATTATAGAAAAAATGTATTGAAATCATTTTAGCCCAAAGTAGCAACATAACAAAATGCGAAGAAAGTCAAGGGGTCGGAATACTTTTGGAATCCATTGTAAATTCTGCACTCTTCATTGCTTAAATAATAAGTTAATGGATAGTTTTCCATTCTCTGGTTAACAGTTAGACTAACACAGATATAACAAAAAGGAAACTTATAATTGCTTCTGTCAGTGTTTCCATTCAAGATTACATAAAAGATGTCCCAGCATGAAGGGATTTGCCACTAGCATAAAGCTGTGGTTGTAGCGACTCTATGGTGAGTCACCACAAATTCTACATTTCTGGACAACATGCTTCGTAATTCTTGAACAGCCAATGCAGCTTGTGATAATATAAAGGACAGGGGCAATCCTGTTCCTGGAGGGCCAAAATGGCTGCAGGCTTTTATTCCAACCAGTTACTTAATTTAATGTCAATCCTGTTTTTAACTGAACTCTTCCGTTTATCAGACAGCCTGCTGTAGGCCTCTGACTATTGACTCAGAAGTAATTAATGATAATATGGCTGTTAATTCTCCTTGATATTCACAAACATGCTTACCATTTTTTTTCCTTTTGTAATCTGCTTTTTATTCACCTTCTTGGGAAAAATTGTACTTTATTATTTAGATTACTAGGGGGCTCTGCCCCCTGCGCACTTCGCTCGCCAACCCCTGTGTTTGTTTAATTGGATATACAATTTTAAAAGCATTTTTTTTTCTTTGGAATCATTGCTTTAACTGGTGCGGGACCACAGATTCTCATAGCGTATGGTCCATTATTGTGTAAATCCACATTTTGTGCATTGAATGATGCGAAGGCGAAAAGACTTTGTTTTCCACTCTTTGCCTTTTATTTCTGACCTCGATTTGTCCTGCTATTTTTTCAATTACACCTGGTTCTGATGATGAATCATTTTTTGTTTGTGCTAATGCGGTCTTTACTCTCTTTGTTTTTGATACTGTACGACTGACATAATAAAGTGTCACAAAAGTTCTACTTGAACAATCGCCAACTTCGCAACCCCAAACTCAACTTTCTAGCACCCTCTCCAACCCCTCTTCCCCCGGGTCTCACACCCCCTTACCGCATTAATCAATACCCCGCTATCAGTCTTCCATGCTGTACTCCACCCTCCCGCAATCAGACGTAACATTCACTTAAAACAAAAAAGGCTTCAACTTGGCTTGGACGCTACAATACAGTACTTTCGAATTTTACTGCTTTCATATTTTGTACCTTTCTCTGAATGTGTATTGCGCCATCGTTTGTTTGAGACTTTCGAATTCCATTGCTTTCATAATCTCTTATCTGCCTTTTTCTCTCTCCAACGGTTTTGGGTCTGTTTTCTCCGCGCTGCTTTTTCTACTTTGCTGAGAGCACATGGCTGTGCTCTTATTTGATAAGAAGGGCGTGTCTTGCAAGAATCTCATGTTCCACATCCCCGCGAAATGGCCCTGAGACAATCTCTTGGCACCAAGTCTCATGTTTATGGTCCATGGCCAGTCTTTTTTGTCTCGCGGGTCTTTTAAATGTCTTCTGAGAAATTCCGAGAAGATCGCGTATCGTTGCCCTGAAAATGTCCTTTCCAGGAATTTTTTTTATATATAAAGAGAAATGAAAGACAGTTAACTTGCAAATAACTCTGGAAACCGCTGTTAATCAACTAAATTGATGTCATTTTAATGTGTATGTGTGTTCATCATCAAGTACCTGTGGTTAATGCAATGTCTGGACAATCAACTGAAAAAATCCTAAAGGATTGGGGGGTTCTAATCCTCTATTGGCCATTTTGTTGATTTTTTTGGAAAAACAAAACACAGGCTTGAAAGAATTTTGGAACAGCAGAATACTCACATTCTACAAGGAACAAAATATCAAATTACATGGCACATTTCATAAACTAAAAGAATTAATTTGTTTGGAACAGAAGCTAACGTAGCCTTTCAGAATCAGGATGGCCACCCTTGAGCTGTAAACTATCAATGTACCCTGTGTAAGGTTTAGGTCAGAGTTCCTCCCGTGTCTTATGTTTTAAGTACTTTTTTTATGTCTGTTTTGTTCATTTATTACAGTCATTTCTGTTAACATTGCTTATTTTTGTAATTTGTCTAATTATGTATTCCCTGTCAATTTTATTTTCTGTATCTATTTGCTTCATTGTGGTTAATGATGTTTTGCTATGTTCCTTGCATTTGGGGGTGGAACCTCAAGGGGCAGGGCCTCCTCTTGCATCATTGCTAGGGACCGCCCCCGAGGCCATAAAGAGCAGGCAGGGAAGTGAGTGCCTTGTGGTTCATTGAGTGCATTTACATGGACACACAAAATCAGGGTAAGGTGAGTAACCCGGTTATAGAAGAAGCTTGGTTTCTTCAGAATACCCACGCTTTTGGCAAAACCCTCCAATGTCAGAAAAATGTGATAAAAAAAATTAAACATCATCAACGGCCGCTCTGAATCCAAAAACAAGCATGGAGCCTGTGTTTCTTGAGATTGTGCTGCTGAGCTTAGCACTGTATGTTCAGCTCATCAACATAAATTTAGTTGTTATGTCTAGATCTGTATTTTTCTTTATCTTATGTTTTATTGTTGTTTCTGAACTATTATTTATCATATTGTTATGTATTTTCCATTATGTTTAAATGTAGGTACTGTGTCTTTAAATATGATTCCATTCCTTGAGCTTCATGGTTGGGGTCCCAGGAGGCAGGACAACCTTGGCTTCCCTCCTTCTGAGGCTTCTCTCTGGCTATTTAAGGCCACAGCTGAGGAAGCTTAAATCAAGAGGATATTGTTTGTTTGTCAAGGGGGTTGTAAGTATTGTTATTTGATTTAGATTTTCAGGATTCTTGAATTATGCTGCTTCTGTCTATGGTTGTCTCTTCTGGATTGTGGCATTGGACTGGTTTGCTGTAGGATTGCCTTTTTGGCAACTACCTTTTCTCCATTTTTACAAAATAACTTCTCTATTTATAAACATTCTTTCTTGCCCGTTTTGTGTACAAGCCAGAGGCTGGCTCTACATTTTGTTATTTGTTGTTTTTTTTATTTATTATTTTATCAGCTCACCTGGTTTTGATGACTGTTTGCTTTAGTTTATTGGATTTTGTTTTGGATTGTGTTTGGATCTTTCAGGCAGCATCTTTTGCTCTGTTGAGATTTTTCTTGTATTTTGTTCGTTTCTTAATAAATATCCTAAATTGTAAAGATTCTTTGTTTGCTTTTTCATCTACAAGCCAAGGGTTTATGGTCACCCTTCCTCTTGTAGGGCTTGGGCTATATTTTGGAAAATTTCTGGAACTCTAAAAGCCTGTTTGTCATTTTGAGGCGTGGTCAGGCCTGGAGCCTCCCATTTATCTGAGGTCAGACTTTGTCTTGTGGTGAGACCTGGTCTTGTGGTGAGACCTGTTTTAGGCAAGTTAGGATTCTAGGCTGTTTTTGTGGGTGCTTTGGTCTGGACTCACCATCGTCTGCTATTTTGGTGCTACAGTCATAACACCCTGTGTTTAAATTGCTTCACTTCTGTGAACATTTCCCTGTTCCAAGTCTTTGAAAGTGTGCTGATCCAATATGACGGTACAGTCAAATCCTTTGCTGTAACCTATATTTATATATATATATATATAAAATATTACAAGTTGGTGGAACTCCTGTTCTTGCTGTGTGAAGGACCTCTCAGAATTTTATTGTACTGTGTATGGCTATGAACAGGAGAGAGTAGACAAGTGGGCATTGTGAAACGGGTTACACTTTAATAGAAGTCAATAAGTGAATCTATGAAATAGAAACTTGTTTAATGCAGCAGTTGGTTAATGGAAAATGAGTTTAAGCTGCCTGTCAAATAAGGCACTGGGTATAATAAGGGTGGAACAATAAAATGTGGTATTTTGAGTGGCTTGAACAGAAAACAGATGGATGACGACTGAGTGAATAAACACAAGCATGCTTCCTTCTACCAGTTACTACTAATTGCATCATCTGATGGTGACAAGTAAAAGGATCATTAAAATATTTAATTGAACTGCAGTACTATATTCGACCAACAGATGGCAGTATTCTAAAAAAAGAACTTACAGCAAGGATTTACTTTAAATGACCATTTATAAAGAAATGTTTTCTAAAAATACTTAAAATTTATAAGTGATACTTTTATTAAGCTTTTATTATTTTAGAGTTAGAAATATTATGAATAGTATAAAGGAAAAATCCTTGAAAACTCAAGCTGATACATCATTTAGGTTCTTTTTAGCAGCCTCTGGCTCAGTTTTTGGACTTAAATCCCTATTGAGAAGAATGAACTGCATCTGGCTTTGGGCTGGTCCAGAGTTTTGGAGAATTCACATCTGTGAATAAGTGTGAACAGGTTTATTATTTATATGATACATATATTCATGCATAAATGCACTTTCTGTACCCCACATGCAATTCAGAGTCAAGTGGTTAAATAATCTAATAAACTCAAAAACTGAAAAAGTTATTCTATAAAAAAGGAAAAAAGAAACTGACAGCACATTTCAAAAATGGAGCACACTGAACATACGTCAACAGATTAGAATAGTGAGATACATTTCATGCTAATCAAAGACTACAAACCAACATCTATTCAGGACTCACTCTGTGTGAATTTGGGGGGATTGTCATTTACATCAGTGAGAGTCACGGTGATTGTTGTTGTTCCAGACAATCCACCCATATGACCCCCCATGTCCTTTGCTTGAAGCACCACCACAAAGTGGTCTTGTGTCTCACGGTCCATACTTGGAATAGCTGTTCGGACCACTCCTACAGAATGACAGAAGAGAGGCAAGGACAGGCTGACTACAATTGACAATATTGTTAGCCAAATTTCACATAAATTCAAGAAGAGGGTTGTAAACCATTAAAATACAGTAGTAGGAGAGTTTGGGAGCATGAAACCAAATGAATAAATAAATCCCACCAGTTCAATAGCCAATGTCTGGATCTACCCACTTTCTACCACCTTCCATAATTTAGAACATCTCCACTGAAGAAATATTTTCTTTTTTTCCCCCACCACCCCTACTCACATATTTTTGGCCTCCCTTTGGGGTTACCTCTTGAGCAGCCAGGCCTCAGTGGTATACGCTATATAAATCCTCAGAGACCTGCCTTTTTCTTCAAACAGTTTTTACACTGCCCTGTATTTTTCTTCTTTCTTTGTATGTGCCAAGTTCTGCTATTTGGCACAAGTCTCAGGAGGATTTTCAATTGCTTGGTCAGCGTTCTTTAAAAAAATAAAAGTTAGCTATCACATTTCACTCATTAATATTAGTTTTGATATCTCAGCAGTTGCCTCAGGTTCAAATGATTGTTATTGTAAATGAAGACCCTGTGCATCTGCTGCATTACACTAGAAGATTTTTTATGACATTTTGTTTATTGTTGTTAAAACAGAGAAATATTGTGGAAAAAGTGAAAGATGACTCAAAGAGATACTTTTAATATTTTATACGTAAAAGAATGGTCAAGGAGGAGGTGAAGAGTTTTTGTAACTGTAAAGGTGAATTAGAACATAAAGTCATTGAAACAGCAAATACTTTGAGCTTGCATTGTATTGAACTTTATATGTGTAAAAAAGTCGATAACCTTAACCTAAAAAGTAACAGGGACTACTAAGGAGTCACATAGTGCTCTGGAAAATACAGAGGCAGAAGCACTGCCTGGATTAAATAGGCTGAAAAGCAAATTATCCCCGAGTGCCTAAGGAAGTTTATGAGTCCATATATAAACCCTTGACACGTATTATTTGAAAATCTCTGCAATCTCAGAAAATTCCTAAAGACTCAAGACTAGGAGATGTCATCCCAATGTCTAAAATAAGTGATCAGGCTGATTCAAATAACTATAAGCCAGTAAGCTTAACTTGCATCACAGGTAAAATTAAAGGAAGGAAATATTAAGGAAACGCTCCAGCAGCACATTTCTGTTGGGCTCAGATGAGGAAGGTCGTGCTTCACTAATATGCTGGAATTCTGTGAGGAAGCAACAAAAGCATACAACATGATATTATTTATTTTGATTTTCACAAGGCTAATGATAAGATACCACATGAAAGGTTAGTGATTAAACTAAAAGAAATAGGAATTCAGGTCACGGATTGTAGGTGGGTACAAACACAGGAAGGGTAATGGTGAGGGGAACCTTAACCGAATAGGGTAACATAAAAGTGGTGTCCCTCAGGTGTCAGTGCTGGGGCTCTTTTTAATACACATACTGTAAATGATCTGGACAGGAATAAAATCAATGAATTGGATACATTTGTAGATAATACCAAACTAAGTGAATGGGCAGATAACGTAGAATCAGCTAAATTATTACAGAGAGACTTGGACAGCATTCAGGCTTGGGAAGTTTTGTGGCAGATGAAATTTAGTGTAAGTAAACATAAAATATTACACACCGGAAGTAAAAATGTTACATATGAATATTCAATGGGAGGTCTGAAAGGTGAAAGTACGTAAAGTCATAAGGTATATTTTCAAGTTTCTGAGCTCCCATTGATCAAGGAGCCATAGTAGACTCCTCCTTGTTTATAGCCAGTCAGTGTACCGAAGCAATCAAGAAAGCAAAGAGAATGTTAACTTCTACTGTATAGTACAGTGTGTGGAGTACAAATCCAAGGAGGTTGTGCTGAAGCTTTATAACGCATGAGAGGGGCCTCACCTGGAGCACTGTGGGCCGCTTTGGTCTCACAAAAAAGACATAGCAGTGCTAGGAAAATTCCAGAGAAGAGCATGTCGGCTGATTCTGGGACTGAGAGGTATGGGCTATGAGGGCAGATTGAAGGAGTTCAAGCTTTTTAGGTGACATGATCAAAGAGTTTACAGTTATTAAAGGAATTAACAGTGTATGCAAGCCATTTCTTTAAAATAAATTCAACAACAAGAACATGGGGGCACAGTAAGAAACTTGTTAAGGGCAGATTTTACACAAAAGTAAGAAAGATTTTCTTTACCCAAAGCGTGGTGGACTGTAGGACTTTAGGGACTGCCAGATATCGAATTGATGTTATTTTGGACAATCTTGGTGAATAGGATGGAGAACTTGTTTGACTAAATGGCCTGTTCTTGTCAAACATTTTCTAATGTTGGCATGTCCTCCTTGTTGTAAATCCAATTGCACACAGTATTCCTTATATGGCCTCACATGTACATTGAGCATTGGGCAACAATCTATTAGCCTTTTTAAATTATTTCACTTTATATTGTAATTCTTTTTCATCAATGTACTTTTAGATCCAGACTATTCCTTCTTTACTTACACTGAATAATTTCATTTCTTATATGTAAGACTTTACTTCTATTAACTGTGCATTGCATTTTATTTAGCAAATTTGTGCCCATATTGAATTGAACTTCCCAAGTTCAACTGTAATGATTGTGGTCTATGGCCGGCTTGTCATTGTGGCCAATACCCCCAGGCCACCAGATGGAGCTCTCCCTGCAGCATGGAGGTTCCCCGGATACCAGCAGGGAATCATGGACTACGGAGTTTTCCCCTACAGCCCTGCTGGATACCCCAGGGGCCAACAGAGGACACTGCAGGGAGGCTCAGAGAGTCATATGTGCCCTATAACCCGGAAGTGCGTTCCGGGATGAAGAAAAAGGATTTTTATCTGAACTGGAAGTGTTCCTAGTCACGTGGACAGAGAGGGCGAAACACTACGGGGTCGAGGACTATAAAGGACTGTGGGAAATCTCCAGATGCTGAGCTGGGTGGAAGGGTGGCAGCGCGTCTGGGAATGGAGGATAGTATTATTGAGAATTGTGTATTTGTTTATGAGTATTGTTGAGAGGAGGGTGCTTTGTGCACTGTTGTTTATTAATAAAGTCAACTTTTGGACTTTTATCTGGTGTCTGGTGTATAGTCTGAGGGTTCAAGAGAGCAATAGCGCCCCCTATTTGTCACATGATTTTGTTGCCTATGTTGAGAATTTCATCCAAAATTAGAGAGAAACTGCCAATAGCTTTAGCCACACTAAATTGTTTAACATGCTAATTACATTAAATATATATTTAGGCAAGCAAATTAATAAAATACAAATTCAACAATCCAAAAAGTGCATAAATACAAAATTCAAAAACAAGAAACAAGATTCTAGGAAGCAAAGAAAAAAAACTAATAACTAAAGAAATGCAGAGCCTAGAGGTTAGAGAACAACGAGAAAATCCAAAACAGCAAATGACTATTACAAAGAAAAGCTGAAAACATTCACATGGCAGCTTAGAGAAAAAGGGACCAGGAGATCAAACAGGCTAAAGTTCATTAGTTCATGTCTAGATAGATAGATAGACAGACAGATACTTTATTAATCCCAATCTATGTTATGTGAAAGCCACAGCTTCTCCTTGCTCAAGTTTAAATTCCTTTTATATGTCTTTATTATTTCTTTTATTTTTTATTTTCATTTTTAATTCTTTAATTAGTATTGTTTTGTATTATTATGGTTTTCATTTTTATTCTTTATATAACTATTATTTTTGCCACTTTTGTTAATTGTTTGGTTTCTTTGTGAGGATGGGTGGAGTGATGGCTCTGAGGCTAGGGATCTGCACTGGCAATTGGAAGGTTGCCGGTTCGAATCCCGTAAAATGCCGAAAGAGTCTCTACTCCATTGGGCCCTTGAGCAAGGCCCTTAACCTACAATTGCTCCGTCCTGGGTATGACGTTAATCTGCATCCAGCCCTGCATGTAGGCCCTCCAACCTGCAGGGAAAAACTGGGGTGTGGGTGGCAGAATTGGCACTGTGCCACTCCATCTGAACTGGTGTGGTGCTGAGGTGTCACCAGTCGCATGGCTGCACTCAGGCCCTAATCTGGGATCCTGAGTTGGTTTGTTATGTGGTGGGTGCGGCAATGCGCTGTATCAGTGCACGCTCCTAACCTCTCTTTGCTATGTCCCTGGTGTTTTGTGGGTATTTCTTTAAGAGGCGGGGCCAGCTGTCAATCTCTATTGAGGGACGGCCCCAGCTCTATAAAAGCTCATGGGAATTGCAGTCCCTCTGCAGTACATATAAATATGCTGGTGTTGGTGTTTTACCTCTCATTTTATTACTTTTGTTCTTTGGATTTTTTGTTTGGCTTTTTAATATTTTTGCTCTGATTAAGGATTTGGATTTCTGTTTAGTGGTTTGGGACTTGGTTACCGTGGACTGCGTTTTTGTGCAACTCCTCTTTGCCTTGTTCAGCTCTTCGGAGTTTTTGTTCTGTATTTCCTCTTTTTGCAATAAAAATTATCTATTATTTGTTTGCCTTTGTTCCCGACAGGAACTTTAAGCCATGTGGTAAAGATGGGAATTTTGTGAACATTACTTATATTTTTGAACTTTTGAAGCTAAAGCCCATTTGGCCTGGTGTAGACTGAAGCCTGCTGCTGGAGTAGGCAGTCAGGCTGCCTGTGAATAAGCCTTTTCTGGGTATGATCGTGGGGCCTGCTTTTTGGCTCTGTTTTAGAAGCCTCATACCATTTAGCCATTTGTATGCTCCTGCAACAACAGTCTAAACCAAAACACTAAACAAAACAATAGTCAAAATTCAATAGTAACAGATCAAGAACCAGGAACACTAAATCACAGCAGCATGCTACAAGTTTTCTATGCATCCACAGTCCTGGACAACCAGGAATTGCACAATGCTGACCTTCATACACTTGTGCACTCCCAGCTGCCCCAGCATAGATACATGGTAGATACCTCAATTAAAAGGACCCCAAAACAGCAGCACCCAGAAAGGAAAAAGTTGAGATATGAAAGTAATTTAACTAGTTAAAAAACCTGAGAGTAAAAATAAATGACAGAATTGACTTCTGTGACAAACAATACCCCTAATGGAGAACCAAAAAAAAGTGCACTGACGAACAAAAGAAAAAGGTAAAACAAAGTTACATCATTACCAAAAGTGCAAAAAAATTTTAAAAAATAAAATAACAAAACTACAAAATAATCACAAACACAAAAGAACAGGTTAAGGAAACAAATGAATGCCACTGGAAAGATGCAGTGGCTAACCAAACCTTATATAGCCCGCCGGTGCCGCAGAAGACCAAATTAAACTAACAATTAGGGAGTTGCTCTCTACTATCAAACATCACATTACAGTTAACAATGTAACACAAAACAGGTAAGAATAAGCTACACTTACAAAGGAACTAAAAGAAGATAACAAATAATTGTGAAACAGCCAACAGAAAAAAAATAAACAGAACAACCTAATAAAAGTGGGAAAAACAAAATACAAAATCAGTCAAAAAGTAAAACTGTGGGTCTAGACAAATAGCAGAATACTCCCTTATTTTTAACTGAGTAGTGTCGAGTGAAACAGTTACGTTTTGTGCCACATACAGTTTTGAGAAATTCACACTATAGTTGTTTGTTGCATGCAGTTTCACGCACATGAAATATGAAACTCAGCAAAAGGAGGTTTGTGGGTCCGTGTACGTTTTGGTATTTGAAATGTCATTTTAGAAGCAAAAACAAAAAAACGAAAATTAAAGGGATTTTCAGATTTTGATTTTTGATTAAAGAATAAAATGAGGGAAAATAAGGTATTTTTAAATTCTATGGTAACAATTAGCAGTCATAAACTTAAAATTACACATCCTTTTCTGGATTTATTTGTGATTCAAATAATGAAAGTGTAAAAGCTCAAAAACAACAAAACAGACTAATTTTCATTGACTGAAACCAGAAGTACTTCTTCTTTTGCGCAATTTTTAACGACACATGTGAACAGTCCTCCTCACAACAAATCGACCGATGGCCTTGAAGTTACACCGCATGGCATCAGCAGAAGATGGACCGTTACGTTGTTTTTCGGAACAGTAACAGTGTGACACTCCGGGATGAGGACATGACTGCAGAAAAACGGAGTCTCATCTTTCATGTAAAAATACAAGCTTTGCAAACTTTGCTTCATTGATGTAGCAGTTCTTTTATGAACGTTATTGTTGTTACTTACTGTGAAATAAAGGGCGTTTTCTTGTTTTTGTATCTTCTGACATATCACCTGTGTCCATATATTCGATCTCTGTTTGCCTTTTTGTTATTTCTCCGAGTAATAATTTCTCTTTCTTTGCGCGAATGTGATGTTTACTTTCTTTTTTTGGCACTGTCATTTTTTAATGCTGTCATATTCTGTATTTTGCTCTGCATGTGTTTCGTGCCTACTTTTTTTTTTTTTTAGTCTTTTGAATTCCAGTTTTCATTATCTCTAAGCTCTCTGCATGTGTTGGGCCCCCTTGTTTTTTAAGCTCTTTATGTCGTTTTACTTTGTTTTCTGCTTTGTCTTTTATTTCTGACCTCACTTTGTCCTGCTTTTTTTTCAATGACACCTGGTCCATGGTGATTATTTTCCCTTTTTCGAGTAATCATTTCCATTTGTTTGCGCTACTGCGATCTTTACTTTCTTTTTTTACACTTTCTAATTTTCCTACTTTCATATTCTTTAACTTTCTCTACATGTGTATCGCGACTTTTTTTTTTTTGAGCCTTTCGAATTCCACTGCTTTCACAATCTCTAACCTGCTCTGCATGTGTACAGCGCCAACGTTTGTGAACGTCTTAATGAAGTTCTACTTTGTCTTTTACTCTGTCTTTTAATTCTGAGCCCGATTGGACCTGCTTTTGTTTCAGTTCCACTTGTTCCGGGCTGATAATTACTTTCCTTATTTTCTGAATTTGCACCTCGATTATTCTTTTTCTGTTTTGCTCTTTTTTCTCTCCAACGCTTTTGAATCTCTCTTCTCCACACTGCTTTCTTCTTCGCTTAGTCTTCAACGTTTCATTTATAACGTATTGTCCTTATAAGCTTTATATGCGCTGAGAGCCCTGGATCTGTGTGTGCTCAAAGCCTCCTTTACACGACTGAGTGTTTTGCTGCCCGTGATCTTATTTGATATTGACTGCAAGTAGGGCGTGTCTTGCAAGAATCTCATGTTCTACGCCATCGTGAGACGGTCCTGGGTCAATCTCTTAGAGAGTATCTAAAGGTTCTCTCTTGCCTTATGAGTAATGATCCTCCCATGCTTTCCTTCTGTAATGAATGCCTACAGTAGATGTGAAGATGTGCTGAAGGTTGTAACTGAGCCTGGAAAAGTCAGGATTGAGTGTTTGTAGGAGTAGTCAGGAGGTAACAGACACAAATAGCCAACCGACTTGTGTGCTAAAACCCAAATAGCAAATCAGGACAATCTAGTCAAGATAGCCATTGTAAGAGTTCTAAAATTAACTGCATCTTCACAGAAACATTTTTAGCTTCTATTAACAATAAAAAGGTTGGAAGTGTTTTTTTGTAAGAGATCAAATACTCAAAGGCATGATGGTGGGCTTTCTTATACAGGTGGACCAGGCTGACAGGACACATCACATGCAATAATAGATACAAAATGGTATTGACGGGGCGGCACGGTGGCGCAGTGGTAGCGCTGCTGTCTCGCAGTTAGGAGACCTGGGTTCGCTTCCCAGGTCCTCCCCGTGTGGAGTTTGCATGTTCTCCTCGTGTCTGCATGGGTTTCCTCCCACAGTCCAAAGACATGTAGGTTAAGTGCACTGGCAATTCTAAATTGTCCCTGGTGTGTGTGTGTGTGTGTGTGTGTGTGTGTGTGTGCGTGTGTGCGCGCGCCCTGCGGTAGGCTGGTGCCCTGCCTGGGGTTTGTTTCCTGTGTTGGCTGGGATTGGCTTCAGCAGACCCCGTGACCCTGTAGTTAGGATATAGCGGGTTGGATAATAATTGGATGGATGGATGGTATTGACCATCCTAAAACCACAGCCAGAATAAAGATACAAAAATAAATATCTAAAAATTCCAACAACGGCATATAATCACCCCAGCACATAGTCACAACACTTCTGGTATTTCCATTAAAACAGTCTTTCGTTGTCTCCTCAGAAGAACCACACTTATGCCTTTCTGTTCATAATATCTTGCTGTCTCCTCACTTGGCAATTGAGGAGAAGTTTAATTTTCTAAATAAAAAGTGCATTAGAAATGGTACTTTGCACATACTGTAAATTTTCAATTAAATATGATATTATCTCACAAATGTCTAATTGTCCTCCTTTCTCCAATGCTAATAACTCAAAACGTAGCTCTCTTACCGGTCTGAGGGTCCACCGAGAAGTATGGCTGGCCTTGGAGCACAGTGTACACAAGCTTGGCGCTGTTTCCATATGTTGGGTCATCTGCATCGGTAGCTGTGACTTGAATGACTGATGTGCCTAGAATAATAATAGCGATTTACAGTATAGAGTTACAAGTAGATGTGCCAAAACCACATAAAGAAAATAAATGTAAAGTGAAGGAGTAAGTCACGTTCAAAAATAATTTTATACTTTGAGGAGCCCAAACCTAATAATAACTGGAAAGTTTGTTGCAGCCAATTAAAAAGTGAGATTTAATGCTTAACAAGAATAAGGCTAAGGTTTGGGCTCTATGGTGGCGCAGCAGTTAGGGCTCTGGATTACAGTTCAGTTCCTAGCTTGCTCTGTATTAGTGTAGACTTTTCAGAGTGTCTGCATGAGTGTTTGTCTTGCATCTCAAAGATGAGCCTTTTGGGTTGATTAATAAATCTAAACTGAGCGTGGCCATAATCATTTGGCATCCATCTTGTGTACTTATGGATTAAATTTGGAGAGAAGCTGCTATGAAGCACAAAGTGTAAACTATTCTTGTGCTAATATGAGTGCACTACATATCTGCCAAAAATGTATTCTATATTTTATTGATACAGTTCAAGCTATCACCTTTTTGGAATGTCCTTTATCTCCTGGGTATCCAAGATAATGAAGGGCGGCTTGAGACACATACATCTTAATAAATGTCCTGGCACAAGCAAATGTCATTAAGTTAAGTGAATGGGCTCAGTGATGGACTGGCACCCCACTCAGGGTAGGACTGACGCTGCTGGGATTGACTATGGCCTCCTTATCTATGAGCTGGACCGGGCAGCGTCAGCTATGAATGTTTAGAAAAATCAAAAACACGTGGAGAATGTTTTACACCAGTAGACTAGTTTTGCCTAATAGGCACATTTTGCCAGAATCAACTGTTATACTAACTTATTATAAAACTAGCTGTGCTACTTATCTGAGATAGATTGATATCTAAGTACCGCATATACTCGCAGATAAGTTCTCCTGCAGATAAGATAAGAGATAAGGCTTGACTTTATATATAACTAGCAGAATACCCGCGCTTCGCAGCGGAGAAGTAGTGTGTTAAAGAAGGTATGAAAAAGAAAAGGAAAAATTTTAAAAATAACGTAACATGATTGTTAATGTAATTGTTTTGTCACTGTTATGAGTGTCGCTGTGATATATATATATAGCAAAATACCCGCGCTTCGCAGCGATGTCGTGTGTTAAAGAAGTTATGAAAAATAAAAGGAAACATTTTAAAAATAATGTAACATGATTGTCAAAGTAATTGTTTTGTGTATTTGGCGGCAGCGTCACAAAGTTGTTTTCGTCTAGCTGCATTAGAAAATGTACCACGACATCTGACACGCCTCCTTTTTACTGTTTTCTCACAGCTTGGATTGCTGCTGTCGTAATGGGTTTGAGTCTACATATCTATATATATATATATATATATACATATCTATATACATATCTACATATACACATATATATATATATACATACCTATCTACATCATATATACACACATACATACACACACACAAATTATATATATGTGTGTGTATGTATGTATGTATGTATGTGTGTGTGTGTATATATATATATAATGTAGATAGGTGTGTGTGTGTGTATATATATATATATACACATACATACAAACATACACACAGGTATATATATGTGTATATATATATGTATGTGTCTATATGTGTGTGTATAGCTTTGGTCACTGAGTGCAAGGGAAAAATAATAAAATATAGTCTATAAGTTATTAAACAGTAAAACATTAACGTTTTAAGAAGTACAGGTACATTGAGCACTACTCGAGTGGTTGCGGGTAAACTACATTTTAAAGACGGTGTAACACAACAGGTAAGTAGTACTAACAGCAGCTAAAATGTATATGGATCATCTCTCGGTAGTTGATCCCTTTTGAAAGGCGCTACACGACGGCTGTGGTATAGAAATTACATTTTCTATGTGAACGTTCAAATTTCTGCCTCTGGTAATGTGCCTTACCGGCATTACCAGCAATTAAAGAAAATTAGTTTTGTGTCCTCTGCAGTGTTAAGAGAGAAAGGCTTTGGTTTGGGATAAAAGGAAAAAAGGTGTAAAGAAAGGAAAGTTGCCTTTTTCTTTTATATAGTATAGAGAGATGTGTTCGGTGACGATATGAGCGCCTTTTGGGGACAGTCGCGGTGGGTCTTGTGCAGACTGGTGAGACGTCCCAGCTATTAATCGGCTGTGATGGCACTGTCAGTCCTCCACTCCTGTGCGTGTCTTCATAATCCGAGCTGACGACCTCATAATCGTATACGTGCAAAATAAAGTGCGAAGCGCCTTAATATTATTTTGCCGCGGTGTAGAAAAGGGGTCCCGTGTTTGCACTTGTCTGGGCTATAGCTCAGGGGGAGGATGAAAAAAATTTAAAGTGCTCACTTTGACTTAAGGCAGAAGCGCGCCGGCTGCTCGACTTTTGCTGGGAAGAAGACCCCAGTTTTTGCAGACACGTTCACGATATCAAAAGTCTCCGCGCTCTATATATATAGCAAAATACCCACGCCTCGCAGCGGAGAAGTAGTGTGTTAAAGAAGTAATGAAAAAGAAAAGGAAACATTTTAATAATAACGTAACATGATTGTCATGAGTGTTGCTGTCATATACATGCCTGCCTAAATAAGTCACCCTCGCTTCGCTCTTACTTTTTTACCGTTCATTTAATCATGGCTAGTGGCGGAAAAATTATAAAATGGAAGGAGGATTACACTGAGTATGGCTTTACCGAAACAATTATTGATGGCGAATCAATTATTCATAAAGCTTGAATTGGTGATCTGTTTTTCTGTGTTAACCTCATATTTTTTCATACTTCTTCTCAAACCAAGGTGGTGCGAGGCTAAAATGAATTGGGATGCGCTGATCAATGTTATCGGTGTACCAGGAAATCATGCATTGACAAAAGTTCCCCTTTGCTTGTAATGCAAAGTGTGATTAAATGCATTATTTTTTAACGCGTTATGGAGCACATGCATCGAAGCTTCTCAGCTGTGCTTGTGCTAAGAAAAGGAAAGATTTTAAAAATAACGTAACACGATTGTCAATGTAACCTTTTGTAAGTAGTGCCTGGAGGATTCAGTGTGGAGAAACTCTAGAGACAGAGTGTGTATTAACTTGTGGATTTTTCTGTGAGTATTTGGTGGCAGTGTGACGAAGTTGCTTCGGAAGACGGCGTTAGCTGCGGAGCTCAGCTTGGAGCGAAATGAGGTAAATGGGAGGGGAGATGATGACATGACTCCCCCACCCGCCTTAACTGTCAATCCCCCACAAACACAGTCTCTCAGAATTTGCATAAGCACACCCCTTCACCTGCAATTTTAACTTAGTTACAAAGTGATCAAAACTCTCGTTTATATCCTGCGTCCTCTCATTAAACTTGTATCCCGCATTAACCGTGGGCACGAAAAGCACCAGCGGCAGCCTGTCTATTAACTTAATTTAAAGTTTAGGTTTACACCTTGCTTTCTTTCTGAAGTAGCAGAACTCATGAATATGGTTGTATATGTCACTCGCTAACTTCTTATTGTTTCGCTGCCCTCTCAATTATATAATGCATGTTTTGTTCAGCGCTTTTTGGAGGTCTTCCTGGTTTTCTACACACTGCGTTGACAGTCGTTCACGTGATTACGTGGGAGGCGTGATGATGTCACACAAAACTCCGCCCCCACGGCTTTCGAGCTCAGCTCCATTACAGTATATGCAGAAAAATAGCTTCCAGTTATGACCGTTACGCGTAGAATTTCGAAATGAAACCTGCCCAACTTTTGTAAGGAAGCTGTAAGGAATGAGCCTGCCAAATTTCAGCCTTCTACCTACACGGGAACTTGGAGAATTAGTGATGAGTCAGTCAGTGAGTCAGTGTGGGCTTTGCCTTTTATTAGTATAGATTCCTGGTATTTTATAATGTCGGTCATATAAGTCAAATGCGGAAAACCCACGCAATTGGTCCAGTTAGGATATATTAGGATATACCAACGCCCACCTGAGAGCCTTTTTTTTCTATGTATTGCGTGACCACATTGTAATACCTGAACTATTCCAAAGCGACGATTGCACTGTTTTGTGTTTTTTGTATCTCACACCCTCATACACCTTTATCGTAAGAGCATCCCTTATCTACGATGGAGCACTCAATCAGAAGAAAATATGAAGCTGGTTTTAAATTAAATGTCATTGAAGTAGCGAAAGAAATTGGTAACTGCTCTGCTGCAACAAAATCCGATGTGTCTGAGAAATTGATGCGAGATTGGAGGAGGCAAGAAGATGTAAAAAAAAAAATTAAGCGTCGCATTTTTGAACGGGCGTATAAGTCAGGGTCCGATTTTATGATCGATTTTTTGGATTTCAAGACCTGACTTATACGTGAGTTGTGGCACGCGGCTGGGGGTGGTACCAAGTCAGGACACCCAGGAGGACCAGAGGAGGGCTTGCGCCTTCTCCAGACCATGAGGGGGCGACGGCTCTGGTTGCTTTGGGGGCCACAGGTGCAGAGCTTTGAAGCTCAACCCTGTAGGGGCCTGTGGTCACCGCCAGGGGGCACCCCAATGCCTGGAGAGCACTGGACCTCAAGAGGAGCAGGGACACCCGGAGCGCTTCCGGGGATACAGCCGGCACTTCCGCCACACTGGGGCATGTCGGTGGAAGATTGCCGGAGCACACCTGGAGCACATCCGGGGGGACATAAAAGGGGCCGCCTCCCTTCATTCGGGACTGGAGTCGGGTGGAAGAGGATAAGGTCTGGAGAGAGAGAGAAGGAGGCGCTCTGAAGGAAAGGCATTGTGGACAGAGGCCTGGACTGTTGGGGTGATTGCTGCTGCGGCACTGGGTTTGTGCACTACTTTATTGTGTAAATAAACGTGTGTTGGACTTGAAATGATGTCCGTCTGTCTGTGTCCGGGCTGCTTCCCACAGAATATATACGGTAACCAATGTAGACTCCAATGTTAACATTTGCAGTGCACCTTGCCATGTGTGTCTCTTTTATGTGCCATTTGTCATGGGATTCGTAAAAGCAGTGTTAATGTTTGTGATGCGCCATCTATTGGAATGACAAATGCAATGCATTTAATTACTAAGAATGTTTGTGATGCACCATCTGTTAGAATGATAGCGACATAGTGACTGCACAGACACTTCTCCTTTCATCAGGGTCTTCACTTGTTTCTGCACTTGAACTGTTATAAAGCAGACAGCGATAACCTTTACTTTCTAACAGATGCATGTTCATCAACAGCCAGCTATGCCAATGCTGACGTAAGTACAACAAATATTTACTTTATTAAAGTAGCCAGGTTCTAAGGTAAGACATGTTAAAATTATGATTACTATTTGGCTGACAAAGTTTTCCAAGCTGAATTACAGCATCTGAGATACAACTGGCTCCATTTCTTTTGTTTTTCAGGTCAGAGCACCGCCAGGTGAAGTGACTTGTTTGTGGTCACAAAGCGTGACTAGTGGGATTTGATCTCACAACTTCAGGGTTTGAGATCCGAAACCTTAACAAGTCCACCACACTGCCTGCCTTAATATGCTGCTTACCTTGACTTGTTAAAAATAATTCTTACTTTAGTGCTAACCCTAACCTATAATTTATTTAAGAAGAAAGGTTTTCTGTGTCTTGTGATAGACCACTAGCCCATCCATGGCTGCTTTCGGCTAGGCATTCAGTGTTGTCAGGACAAACACCAGCACTGTGCATCGCAGGACTAGATATGTTGGTTAATATAAGGATAGATGGATGGGGGAATGGATGACATGTCATCCTTTGTACACAGACAGTGTGACATCTGGTGGCACGAGCTTGTTGGCATAAGAATAACAAGACAAAGTCATACCGTGGGAAGAGGAGAATCATTAGGGTTTACAAAAAATGTTGACGGGTGATTTTTATTTTAATGTAACTTTTGCTAAAAATGTGTTCAAAATTGATACAAAAGTTAATTCAGTTCACTTGTCCATTAAAATGCACTGTGATAGATGGCCGGCCGTTCATCCCGACCAATACCCCCATGCCGCCAGGTGGAGCCCTCCCTGCAGCATGGAGGTGCCCCGAATGCCAGCAGGGAATTATGGACGTTGGAGTTTTCCTTTACAGCCCTGCTGGATAAAATGGGGGCCTCTAGAAGGCGCTGCAGGGAGGAGCAGTGACTATTTTCCCTACGCCCCGGAAGTCCATATGGAAAAAGGGAATGACGTGCTTCCTGGGTAAAAAAAAAAGGATTTTTATTTGACCCGGAAGTGTTCCTAGTCACGTGGACAGAGAGGGCAAAACACTTCTGGGACAAGGACTATAAAAGACTGAGAGAGATGCCGGAGCGTTGAGCTGAGCTGGGTGGAAGGGTGGCAACGCGTCTGGGAGTGGAGGATTGTTTATTGTATTTGTGATTAGTAAATTTAATGAGTATTGTAGAGAGGAGGGTGCTTGGTGCACTGTTGTTAATAAATATAGTATACTTTTGGACTTTTATCTGGTGTCTGGAGTCTTGGACAGGGGTTCAAGGGAGCGATAGTGCCCCCTATCTGTCACAGCACATTGTCTGCTAATGAAAAATCTTTAGATATAACTTATTCAAAAGTAAAGCCCAATTCAGATTTAAGCACAAACATTGTTTTTATTTGTATTCTGTTTTAAATTAGTGTATTGTTAATAGGGGTAGGTGGTTAGCACTGCTGCCCGCAGGGAGCTCATCTTTGTGCAGTTTGCACATCCTCTCCATTATTTATTTGTTCTTTTAACCCAAAATGTGGAGGGTAAGTTAAATGGCAGCTCTACTTAGACAAGTTAAGAATTACTCTGTGCAAGTGTCTGTGACTTTAGGGACTTTTTAAAACTCGACTTGATGTTATTTTGGAGAAATTAAATGGATGGGACTGGTGATCTTTGTTGAGCTTAATGGCCTGTTCTCGTCTAGATTGTTCTAATGAGGTGTGTGTGTGTGTGTGCATCCAGTGGTAAAAATTAATCCCATCCAAGCTAAAGATTTCTTTTTTGTTGGAAGACTGGATTCCTGTAACCCTGAAACGAAAGAACATATTCAGAAATGGCAATTTGTAAAATAAATGGAAATTATGGATTAAATCATATTTTCATCCTTATTCATCAGAAACACAATGTAATGTCCTAATATATTGGAAGTTAACAGAATTTCCAACTGCATTTCAGTTTAATTGAAAAGAAAAATACATCCATCCTTTTTCCTTAAATTGCCTGGACCAGCATTAGTGCATGACGAGGACAAGTCTATCCGGGAAAAACTGGGCAGCTTTAAAGAGCGGACATGCAGATAATGCCCAGGGGACAGCCAGGTTACCCAGATCATTCTTTCCCAGGCTACAGAGGTAACACAACTGGAAGCAATGGTGATGGAGGGACATCAATGTTCACCCTGATCTTCTAGACCTCTGGGCCTAGCACCTGGTGAGTGGCTTCAGCAGGTTGAGTTATCTCTTATATGTTCAAAGCCCCCATTGTCGTGTAGTTCAGACCCTACTGTTTTATCTTGGTAGAGTAATACTCTATACTAATAAAAGGCAAAGCCCTCACTCACTCACTCACTCACTCACTCACTCACTCACTCACTCATCACTAATTCTCCAACTTCCCGTGTAAGTAGAAGGCTGGAATTTGGCAGGCTCATTCCTTACAGCTTACTTACAAAAGTTGGGCAGATTTCATTTCAAAATTCTACGCATAATGGTCATAACTGGAACCTATTCTTCTCCATATACTGTAATGGACGTTAGCTCGACGGCCGTGGGGGGCGGAGCTGCGTGTGACATCATCACGCCTCCCACGTAATCACGTGAACTGACTGTGACCGCAGTACGTAGAAAAGAAGGAAGAGCTCCCAAAGAGAGCTGACGTGAGATACAAGTTTAATGAGAAGACACGAGGTATATACGAGACTTTGGATCACTTTGTAACGGAGTTAAAATTGCTGTAGTGAGAAACTTTTAAGTGCCGGGTCTTAGCTAACATTAAATAAAGCCGTGGACATCGCGAGATCGCACGAGATAGCACAGGCACAGCTCAGAAGCTTCGATGCATGTACTCCGAGCGGCTCACATGAACTGACTATGAACGCAGTATGCAGAGAAAGCAAGACCTCTAAAGAGCGTGGAGACTTTCGATCACGTGAATGTGTCTGCAAAAAGTGGCATTTCCTGCACTTCAAAAATACTACAAAAGTTGGGCAGTCGGCGCGCGCACGCGCGTAGCTGTGCCGGCCTTTGAGACGCTGACTGCGCTTCTGCTTTAAGTGAAAGTAAACACTTTAAATTTTTTTCCTCCTTCCCCTGAGCTATAGCCCAGACAACTGTAAACACGGGATCCCATTTCTAGACCGCGGCAAACTAATATTACGGCGCTTCGCACTTTCTTTTACACGTATACGATTATGAGGTCGTCAGGTCGGATTATGAAGACACGCACAGGAGTGGAGGACTGACAGTGCCATCACAGCCGATTAATGGCAGGGCCGTCTCTCCAGTCTACACGAGACCCACCGCGACGCTCATATCGTCAGTGAAGACCTCTCGCTACACTATATAAAAGAAAAAGGCAAGTTTCCTTTCTTCCTATATATATATATGAATGACCTCCAAAGAGCGCGGAGACGTTTGATCACGTGAACGTGTCTGCAAAAAGTGGCGTCTCCTGCCCTGCAAAAGTCGAGCAGCCGGCGCGCGCACATAGCTGTGCCAGCCTTTGAGACGCTGACTGCGCTTCTGCCTTAAGTCAAAGTGAGCACTTTTAATTTTTTTCCTCCTTCCCCTGAGCTATAGCCCAGACAACTGCAAACATGGGATCCCTTTTCTAGACTGCGGCAAACTAATATTAAGGCGCTTCGCACTTTCTTTTGCACGTATACGATTATGAGGTCGCGGAAGACACGCACAGGAGTGGAGGACAGACAGTGCCATCCCAGCCGATTAATGGCAGGGACGTCTCACCAGTCTGCACAAGACCCACCGCGACTGTCCCCAAAAGGCGCTCATATCTTCAGCGAAGACATCTCTCTACACTATATAAAAGAAAAAGGCAACTTTCCTTTCTTTACACCTTTTTTCCTTTTATCCCAAACCAAAGCCTTTCTCTCTTAACACTGCAGAGGACACAAAACTAATTTTCTTTAATTGCTGGTAAGGCACATTACCAGAGGCAGAAATTTGGATGTTCATAAAGAAAATGTAATTTCTATACCACCGCCGTCGTGTAGCGCCTTTCAAAAGGGATCAACTACCGAGAGATGATCCATATACATTTTAGCTGCTGTTAGTACTTCTTACCTGTTGTGTTACACAGTCTTTAAAATGTAGTTTACCCGAAACCACTTCAGTAGTGCTCAATGTAGCTTTACTTCTTAAAACGTTAATGTTTTACTGTTTAATAACTAATAGACTACATTTTATTATTTCTCCCTTGCACTCAGTGACCAAAGCTATACACACACATATAGACACATACTGTACATATATATACACATATATATACCAGTGTGTATGTATGTATGTATATATATATGTGTATATATATTTATATGTGTATATGTATATAGATATGTATATATGTATATATATATGAAGATATGTATGTGTATATATATGTATACATGTATATATGTATGTATGTATATATATATATGTAGACTCAAACCCATTATGACAGCAGCAATCCAAGCTGTGAGGAAACAGTAAAAAGGAGGCATTTCAGACGTCGTGGTACATTTTCTGATGCAGCTAGACGAAAACAACTTCGTGACGCTACCGCCAAATACACAAAACAATTACTTTGACAATCATGTTACGTTATTTTTAAAATTTTTCCTTTTCTTTTTCTTTACTTCTTTAACAGACTACTTCTCCGCTGCGAAGCGTGGGTATTTTGCTAGTATATATATATATATATATACACACAGTTAGGTCCATAAATATTTGAGCAGAGACAACTTTTTTCTAATTTTGGTTCTGTACATAACCACAATGAATTTTAAATGAAACAACTCAGATGCAGTTGAAGTGCAGACTTTCAGCTTTAATTCAGTGGGTTGAACAAAACGATTGCATAAAAATGTGAGGCAACTAAAGCATTTTTTTAACACAATCTCTTTATTTCAGGGGCTCAAAAGTAATTGGACAAATTAAATACCTGGAAATAAAATGTTCATTTCTAATACTTGGTTGAAAACCCTTTGCTGGCAATGACAGCCTGAAGTCTTGAACTCATGGACATCACCAGATGCTGGGTTTCCTCCTTTTTAATGCTCTGCCAGGCCTTTACTGCAGCAGCTTTCAGTTGCTGTTTGTTTGTGGGCCTTTCTGTCGAAGTTTAGTCTTCAACAAGTGAAATGCATGCTCAGTTGGGTTAAGATCAGGTGACTGACTTGGCCATTCAAGAATTTTCCACTTCTTTGCTTTAATAAACTCCTCGGTTGCTTTGGCTGTATGTTTTGGGTCATTGTCCATCTGTATCATGAAACGCCACCCAATCAATTTGACTGCATTTAGCTGGATTTGAGCAGACAGTACGTCTCTGAACACCTCAGAATTCATTTGGCTGCTTCTGTCCTGTGTCACATCATCAATAAACACTAGTGTCCTAGTGCCACTGGCAGCCATGTACGCCCAAGCCATCACACTGCCTGACTCCACCGTGTTTTACAGATGATGTGGTATGCTTTGGATAATGAGCTGTTCCATGCCTTTTTTCTTGCCATCACTCTGGTAGAGGTTGATCTTGGTTTCATCTGTCCAAAGAATGCTTTTTCAGAACTGTGTTGGCTTTTTTAGATGTTCTTTAGCAAACTCCAATCTAGCCTTTCTATTCTTGAGGCTTATGAGTGGCTTGCAGCTTGCAGTGCACCTTCTGTATTTACTTTCATGCAGTCTTCTCTTTATGGTAGACTTGGATATCGATACGCTGACCCCCTGGAGAGTGTTGTTCACTTGGTTGGCTGTTGTGAAGGGGTTTCTCTTCACCATGGAAACGATTCTGCGATCATCCACCACTGTTGTCTTCCATGGACGTCCAGGTCTTTTTGCGTTGCTGAGTTCACCAGTGCTTGCTTTCTTTCTCGGGATGTACCAAACTGTAGATTTTGCCACTCGTAATATTGTAGCAATTTCTCGGATGGGTTTTTTCTGTTTTCGCAGCTTAAGGATTGCTTCTTTCACCTGCATGGAGAGCTCCTTTGACTGCATGTTGTCTGTTCACAGCAAAATCTTCCACATGCAAGCACCACACCTCAAATCAACTCCAGGCCTTTTATCTGCTTAATTGATAATGACATAACGACGGACTTGCCCACACCTGCCCATGAAATAGCCTTTGAGTCAATTTTCCAATTACTTTTGAGCCCCTGAAATGAAGGGATTGTGTTAAAAAAATGCTTTAGTTGCCTCACATTTTTATGCAATCGTTTTGTTCAACCCACTGAATTAAAGCTGAAAACTGCATCTGAGTTGTTTCATTTAAAATTCATTGTGGTAATGTACAGAACCATATATTACACATACACTGAATATACTTTATACATAAAATATATGTTGTCGTACCTTGCATAACTGAATTACCTTTATGGCACAATAACAATTCACTACATTTATGGTCACTACAGTATTTGGATTTAATAATCTTCATGTGGGAAAAGGCTGACTCGCATAAATAAGTAGAGCCGAATAATGCAGTCAAGGAGGTAGCTCATTTCCTCATGTTTGGGTACTTTTCCTCTGTCAGTAAGTTCCAAAACTGTCCAAGAGCCCCAGACTTCAGCTGAATGTCATCCTGTAGTGTCAAAATCTCATCCTCCACTGTAGAGGAGTTTTAGGTGAAACAGTGTTGCAATTTTTGATGCAGGTGAATCACCGTCAACATCTTCTCTAATTGGATAGCACTTAAATGTAGCGATTGGCTCAAGTAAAGCTGAGTCTTGAAACCATCTGTCAAAGTCTGACAGACAATTTTCAATCTGCTCTGTGTAGCGTATGCTGTCAAGTTGCGCACACGCCTTCCATTGCATCTCCAGCTCTGACGCGAGGATTTGGATGTTCCCTAAATCAAGGCGCTGCAGCTCTGAGGACAGATGTTGATTTTTCGTTTGAAAGCATTAACTGAGCTAATCATATTGACCACATGGTTTTCTCTTTTCCTTGCAGCTGTAAATTAAGCTCATTCAACATGTTGGTCAGATCGGGAAAAAAATGCCAACTCTAGCGGCCATTGATCGTTATTAAGTTGCTTGTATTCTACGTGTTTAATGACAAGGAGAAACTCCTTTTTGTCCGACCAAGGGTCTTGAAATTTCAGCAGGAATTTCTCCCTAGCCATCTACCTCAACGAAGGCATCTTTTATCATCTCTCTATCTTGGAAGGACTTCTTATGCTTAATGATCGAGTGACTCACCGGAATGATGCTTCTGTGTGTCTGCCGTTGCTTTTGAATTCAGCTGAGTGAAAAATGACAGCTGTCCGATTAACTGCGATTTTAGTTCCCTCTCCTTTCTCTTTCTCAGATCGCTTTTCAGAAGGATGTCAGTTTCGTAGTTTTTATGAACAGTTCAAAAGTGCCTTTCCACATTTTTCTTCTTTGGAATAGCAATGATAGATTGACAGGTCAGACATTGTGAGAGAAAAAAATCCTCTTCCAATTCCACATCCAGCCCATACACTTCCACAATCCAACAAATATATTTTTTTCATACCCCTTCTTTAGTTCATATAAATTGGAAGGCTAACTGGATCACTTAGATAGCCGGAGTTTTGCAGTAGCTTGCACGTTTGATCTTGTGTGTGGGATGACCAGTGTGTTAGAAGAAAAGAGATCTCAGACTGGCCACCCTGTATGTCAATCAAGTGGCAAATGCCATAGGGAGGATATATGATAGACTAACATTTAAAAAAGAAAATTTTTTTTGAATGCAACGCGATCTACCTACACTACCTTTCCGATCTACCAGTCTAACTCGATCGATGTATTGGGCACACCTGCTCTAGGATCTCATGGACAAGATAGACTTCTATGGAACCCAAAGTTTTGCCGCTGGGGTCCCAGTGGGTTTTTGTTTTTCCTGTGTGCTGCTTTTATCTACTGTAATATAAAAAGGAGTATTGTGCGCTTTTGCAGAGGGGGTTGTTTGCTGAGGCTTGATTGAGAGTGGAAGTGCAGAACACCGCAAAGGAGAATGAAAGGGTGGTTGTTTAACTCTTGCTTTCTAATGCTTTTCTTCAAATTTTAAGCACTATGCACTGTCCACCTTGAACTAAGTGGGCAAATCAAGCATGACAGTATTCATGGTTACAACCCAGCAAGGAGTAACCGCAATTCTGGAAACCAATTGGACTTAAAAAAAAAAAAAAATTCTCGACTCACGAGGGCAGAGACAATGATAGAGAGGCAGTGTGGATTACAAATGAGACAGCTAGGAATAACAGCAAGGTCACTATTTAAAAACACAGAAACCTTTGCTTTATTCCTTTAACCCGTTATACAGATATACCCAGGTAACGGCGGGCACTTCAGCTAGTAGACATACAGGTTGGGAGCATGCACTGATAGTGCTTTGCCACACCCATCACATGCTGGACCACCTGGATTGGGACCCGAGTGCAGCACCCCACTGGTACAGTGTCAGGCTTTTTATGGTGACTGGAGTGCCAATCCTGCCACCAACTGCCAAGTTTTCCCTGTAAGTTTGAGGCCTGGCTTGCTGGGTTGGGTGCACATTAACGTCATACCCAGGATGCAGCAATGGCAGGTTAAGGGTCTTGCTCAAGAGAGGCACTTCTGGTGTTTATGGGATTCAAACCTTCCGATCGCAGATCCCTAGACTCAGAGCCACCAACACCATATGAAACACACAAAAATGACATTTTCTTACAGTATATGATGAAGCTTTTTAATTACATTCCTTATATCCTATCCTAATTTTAGCTATAATTTTCCAAAAGCTTCACGCCTATTATATAACTACTTTAAATGACTTCCATATACACTGCTTAATTAAATATTTCAAAGTAGACAGCTTCAGTTGTGGCCATTTTTAGCTCAAGAGTTCACTTAAGCTACAACTCACAAAAGGGAAACTTTATCGCTGAGGACTTTCAGAGCTGCTCCACTCATTATAAAACTCTTACTTAATTGTTTCTGTCAATCTTTTGATTATCTCATTGAATTTTTATAAATTCATACATTAACCTTTGCTTTCAGGCGTTGAGTGTCAACGGTTCATTTCTGATTGGTTTTGGCTCTTTAGGCCGATTGTCTCAATGAGATCTGGCTTGTTTTCTTCACAACCTCTGCACTCATTCCCTCCAGGCCAGGTAGGAGTCACCGGCTAAAGAGAAGTGGAATAAAACTGGGACACCAGAAGAACACCCAGCAGGTCATCTCTGTGACATGGAGACTCGTCACAGGTAGTGACTGGGCTGAGAACCAAACCCGGGACCCCAGTGCTGCGACTGCACTCTCACTGAAGACAAATGAGGTTAAGACTAGCGGTCATTGTTAGTAAAGAAACACATTAAATGAGGTGAAGTGACTTGAAGTGAAGTGACGTGAAGTGAAGTGATGTGAAGTGACGTGAAGAGAGATGAAGTCAGGTGAAGTGACGTGACATGACGTGACGTGACGTGAAGAGAGGTGAAGTGAGGTGAAGTGAAGTGACGTGAAGTAAAGCGATGTGAAGTGAAGTGACTTCAAGTGAAGTGAAGTGACGTGAAGTGAAGTGAAAAGAGGTGAAGTGAGGTGAAGTAAAGTGACATGAAGTGATGTGAAGTGATGTGACGTGACTTGAAGTGAACTGAAGTGACGTGACGTGAAGTGAAGTGAAGAGAGGTGAAGTAAAATGAAGAGAGGTGAAGTGAGGTGAAGTGAAGTGATGTGACGTGAAGTGAAGTGATGTGAAGTGAAGTTACTTGAAGTGAAGTGAAGTGAAGTGAAGAGAAGTGAAGTAAAGTGAAGAGAGGTGAAGTGAGGTGAAGTGATGTGACATGAAGTGAAGTGAAGAGAGGTGAAGTAAACTGAAGAGAGGTGAAGTGAGGTGAAGTGACATGAAGTGAAGTGAAGTGACATGAAGTGAAGTGATGTGAAATGACGTGCAGTGAAGTGAAGAGAAGTGAAGTGATGTGAAGTGACATGAAGTGAAGTGAAGTGAAATGACGTGAAGTGAAGTGAAGAGAGATAAAGTGAAGTGAAGTGAAGTGAAGTGCTGACCATTCTTGTTTTTGAACCCGCTAGGTAAACAGGTGCTGGTTTTTGCGTTCAGCTCGACTGCCAGCATCATTAGAGATGATTTGCCGTTGATATTGCACCTTCAGTGTCCCTGAACACAAACACCCAATCAATACTAAGAAATATGTCAAAGGTTTCAGTGTTTCACTCAAAAAGAAACCAATTAATGTGTGCTTGCATACTTGTAAAATTTTAGTTTTCCTCTTCTTTTTGACATTTCGCAACAAGTGTGCAGATGCAAATGGAAATTAAAGAGCAGCTCCAGTTCAAGCGAACCTGCAGTTTGTTGACATTTGTAATGGATTGGGGGAAACAATTAACAGGAAAATAAATTATTATAACCACCGGAACAGGAATACAGGGAATGAATGAAGCGCTGTACTGCACAGTCAAATCATTGCCAAGAATACATCGATTGATTTTGCAATACAAGAACTGTTTCTCTTAGTCAAAAGTGTTTACAAGTTCTTATAAAAGTTAGTTGCACAATGAGATATGTTTCAAACTATAAAAACATAAAAGTAAAAATAAGGTATAAAAAAACAGCCAGCACAGTAAAACCCAAGCACAAAATTTTAAGTCTTATTTTTTGGATGCTGTGGATGTCTAATCTGTCTTACAGCAGCAGTGTTACCATCGAGTATACTTTATAAAGCGGCATGAACTTTCTAAAGGACCAAAATCAACATGATGACATTTAAAAGCAGCAAATGACTCATTGCTCTTACATTCTATACCGCAATATTCAAATAAGAGGAATATTAAATCTTATCGGCTGAATAGTGACAGAGTTCACTTGCTATCTCTAAAAATAAGTTCAGCATTTTTCTAGGTGAAGTTATCCATGACTGTGAAAAATGAGTTTGACTTGAAAAAAATGCTGAACATATCATTTTAGGACTTTCCAAAATAAATGTCAAGAATATTTGTTAAGATTAAAACACCTGTCACCATACATAACAAAAGTTTAAAGGATAGAACCAAAATAATAGTCATGACAAACCTAATCAATGGATACATGTCTGTGTTGTCCATCCAGTTGCAGTATCTATGTCTTTCCAATAGATGGCGTGTGACAAACATTTTTAATAATAAAATGTGTTGCATTTGTCATTCCAACAGATGGTGTATCACAAAGATTAACGGTGCTTTTACAAATCCTGTACCAAGTGGCATAAAACACAGACATATGCACCATGGCGAACTGCAAATGTTAATGCTGAGCTCTACATTGACTCTTTACACTTCAGCCCATCTTAGGCGGGTAGCACAGCTAGTCCTTCATACAGCACAAGTGTTTTGCTAGTTATTCCTTTTAATACTCTTACATGTGGACACTGTTTAATGCAAAGGGCCATCTCATATACTGTATCATGGCAGCCTGTATTCATAACCTGTCAGAACAAACGTTAAATGCTAACTAACGTAATTAGACTTCAGCATGTTCCTGATACATCTCAGCTACTGTGCTGCTAAGTACAATAAGTTCAGATGCCTGGTGTATCAAAAGCCCAGCAGGGACTTCTCACTCACCCAGATTAGCCATCTCTGGTATAGATGCAGTGTAGGGTCCATTAAGAAAGACCGGGGGGTTATCATTGATGTCTTGCACTTTGATGATGAACTGTGAAGGAGGCTCCAGCGGACGTAGTGTCTGCCTGTCCACAACTTGTGCTGTTAGCATATACTGGGCCTTCTCCTCTCGATCTAAGCTCTTGGTCACGTGGATATTGCCACTGTACTCATCGATGACAAAGATGGTCCCTGCCCCTTCTCCACTCAGCAGATACTTTGTACGTCCATCCCCTCTGTCCATATCAGTATGGAGCTTAAAAGGCAAGGAAGAAACAATCAAATTAAGAAAGAAAAGAACAAATAAGCGCAGAAGTAACTGTAAAACACCTCATTCTAAACAGATCTGGCTACTTTAAGCCATTCATATTCCAAGAATTCTTTTTTCTCAGGTGCTTGTTTGACCCCCTTAGCCACGTCCCTTTTGCATGCAGCATCTCGTTACTTGACATTAAGAAGCACCTGAGGCTTCTTTTGTATTTCTGAAGTCCTCCACTAACTGCATAATTAACAGGATATTTAAGCAAGCAGTTTTAACTGATGGAATCTTCACTCATATCTCATTTTCTGATCTTGGTGGCTCTGAGGTTGGGATCTACTCTGGCAATCGCAAGGTTGCTCTTATAAATCCCATAAACGCCAAACGTGACTCTACTTCACTGGGCCCTTGAGTAAGGCCCTTAACCTGCAATTGCGCCGTCCTGGATATGACGTTAATCTGCATCCAGCCCTGCATGTAGGCCCTCCAGCCTGCATGGAAAAACCTGGGGGGTGGTGGCAGAATGGACATACACAATCAAAAACATGTGTTTATATCCAAAGCACACATACGTAGCTCTGATAAAGTAATCAGCTTTGACTACAATGTAACTAAAGCCATGCTAGCAGAGGGTGGAGGAAATTAGATAGAAAAACAAAAATCACTAAAGAAAAGAAGCCAATGGGGATCCTCAGATCTTTGTGGTAAGTTTAAGTGACTTCATCACATCTGGAGTGAGTGCCGCAGCTCTGTAGTCATTCACACAGTCCGCTTTTATTTTCTTAGGCACAGTTAACTGTCCTTTGGAAGAAGACAGGGACAGCAGATCTTCTCAATCCGATATCAGCCCCATCACTGAAGACGCCCGCTAATTGATTGCTACAGGTTTTTAAAACACGACTTGAAATTTCTTCTGGGCTGGATCTCTCGTGGACAACATTAAGTTTGAATGATAAGTAAATCTGAGGTTAATCTGCAGTCGAGAGGAAGTGACTATTATGTTTTCAGACTGTATCTCCTAAGAGCAGCCACGTTCTGAGCCATGATTGGCACCATGTCTAACTTTAGAACGTAACAATGGAGTATTATCACGTTTTTGTACATATCGTAAATCACACATTTACTGTGACTGATGGCCCAACATAAATTTTTGTTTCATGTAAATTGGATGTTTGGTTATGGGGGTCAATCATTTATTTGCTATTGCATCAAGTTCTGATTCTGTGAAGTCTAAAACATTGTGAAAAGTTGATATTCTAAGTCTTAAAATTACAACTGCTGTCAGAACATTAGGCTTTTTCTTTCTTTTTTTTTGCATTTTGTAGTGGTCCTGGATGACCAAATCCTTCCAAGATATCTGCCCTGAACACTGCGACCTATGTACGATAACTTCCAAAACAATTGTTCAGACTGGCTGCACCGTGTTTGTCTTGTCACAGGCTCCAGGCCTATCGAGTTTGGTCCAGTTTGGCCCTGTACTCATCCACATACCCTTCAAAGGCAGCTTGACCTGTGCCCAACGATAACTGCCATAGAAATTGCTTAACTTAACTGAGAGTTTTGCAGTCAGTATGGCAAGGGAGGGAACTCTTGTAGGATTTCTGCACAGCCTAAAAGAAGCTAGGGAAGCCAGTGTATCTAGGATTTAGTTTTTATTATATAAAGCAAAGTTCGTAAATAAGAACCCAATGGTACACATCTGTATTGCTTATACTGTACCAGTCTTGAACCTTTTGTACTTTAATCTCCACTATAGGTTTCTGTTTTCCCTGAATCCCTTTGGACTCTGGTACCTCTTGAAAGGCTCAGGTTTACATTCAGTCTTTGTGCTGAAGACACACCACATTCTCACCTATTGCCAGATGTGCCCGATAGTAAACATTAGGTCGGACTTCCTGCCAAACCCCCATTTTGCTGCTGCCTATCAGATGGCCACACATTTCTTGTTTTTGTTGGTCTCACTCCATGCCTGAATAACACACCATATCTATCTACAGGTATACCCTGTTCTCCTTTCTTCGGCACTGGCATCCTTCCCATGCATCAAGCCTAAAGGGAGTCTGCCACTTAGAGGGTCTCCAGCTTTCCTACATTTGCATATTCAATCTCTTCTTTCTTATGAAGGCCTCACGTAGGTCTTTCATCTGATCTGTGCAATTCTGGTGGTGCCTGTTGTCCGCTGGACAGGCCCTAATAATATAAAATATTGTCATTTGCCAAGAATTCAAACCCCATTCCAGTATTTATGATAAGTCCTGCAGTTCCGCAGCTGATTGTATATGATGGAGGTATTGAATGATATACTGCCCTGCACCGGGGAACAGGCAAAACACACAATCCACAAAACAGATTTTCACTAAGCAAATTGAAGCTTATGCTGGGAATCACTTAAAGCATCTCTGCCTGCTTCAAACTTATGATAATCTGACATAACAGGATTCTGAGGATAACTGTCACAAGGTGACATGACATTGCCATTCCCCACATTGCTGCCAAAGCTTCTAAAACAATTCAGCAGTTATGCTTTGCAATTTCTGAACATCCATAATGCATTCCTGACCTCGCTTTGTCAGATTGTTATTTGTCTGGATCACTCAAAGGTGCTTTCAGAGGCTTTTGTTTTGCTAGTGAACAAGAGCTGAAAGAATCACTGCATAAATGGCTTGCCACCTCCTGAAGAAAATGTTTTTAATATGAGATATGTGAGCTGGACTGGCCATAACCAGCTTGTGCCCCGTGCAGCTCATGACTCTGCCTGAATTGGATAAAGCAGGTATGGAAAAAAATTATATGCTATATATATATATATACTGTATATATAGCTTTTACTGTCAAATAATGCAAAGAGTACGCGACACGTGTTTCGCCCTAATTCTGGGCTCAACCACCCACACAATCAGATTGTGATTCAGACTACGAATGCATTGAATATATATATATATATTGTGGCAAGCGGCTGCCCGCCGCTTATGCCTCCTCCAGACCATGAGGGAGCGACCGCCCTGGTTGTGTTGGGGGCCAGGAGGCGCCCCGGTGCCTGAAGAACCCTGGACCTCAGCACTTCTGCCACACCAGGAAGTGCTGGGGGGAAGAAGACTGGGGGACACCCGGAGGGCTTCCGGGTGCGCAGCCGGCACTTTCGCCACATGGGGGTGTGTCCGCGGGGGATTGCCGGGAAGCAGCTGAAGCCCATCCGGGTTGGGATAAAAGGGGACGCCTCCCTCCGTTCATTAGCAAGAGTTGGATGGAAGTGGTCGGAGCTCGAGGAGAGGAGTGGAGGCAGCCAGAAGGAAGGCACTGTGTAGAGAGGCCTGGACTTTGGGGGATCGGTGCTGGAGGCACCGGGTTCATGCACTGACTTCACTGTAAATATAATTGTAAATAAAGGAGTGTGTTGGGTGAAACAACGATGTCCGCCTGTCTGTGTCCGGGGCTAGTTCCACAATATATATATATATACATATATACACAGTGACCACCAGGACGTTCCAGCCACCCCATACACCTGAAAACACCAGACACAGGCACAAGTGCTGCACAGCATACTCTTATTTCAGTGGGAAATCACTTTTCCGTTGCTCCCCACAGCAACACAGCACAAGAAACAAGCACAATTCAACACTGTCCTTTCTTCTCTTCTACCTTTTTCTCTTTTCACCTCCACTACACCACTCTCACAATTCATCCATCTTCCTCCCAACATTGGCTACCCGAGTGAAGTGAGGCGGCTCCTTTTATGCTGCTCCTGATAGTGCTCCAGTTGGCTCATTAGCCAGATCTGGAATCACTCTCAGGTGTGGTGGAAGCTCAATGTAGGGCTCTGCAGCTCACTCTGGCAGCCCCCACGGAAGTCATCAGGGCTGTCCCAAACTCCAACTCCCATGACGCCCTACTTGAATTCATTCAGCCACTGCAACCTGCGGGGCTGCCCTCTAGTGCTCCAGTGGAGACAACGTCCTGTGCATATCTGCTCTACCAGGTCCTTCTGGTATATCAGCCTCCCTGCCGGGCAAGGACCACAACTGTCCATCACTATATATATACTATATAATTTGTGCAGCAGGGCAGGGTGTACTGTATTATCATGCTGACAAATGCCTCTTCCATTGGGGGATATCATTACCATGAAGGGCTGTACCTGTTCTGCAACAATGTTTAAAGAGGTGGTATACATCAAGTTAATGTCTACATAACTCAGGGTTTCCCAACAGGTCATTGCCCAAAGCAACACACTCCTTCCAACAACTGGTCTTCTTCCCACAGTATATGCTGGTACCATGTACATGACATAAATAGGCAGATGACGAAAGTGGGAGTCATCTGACCAGGGTACTTCCTTTCAATGATCCAATTTCAATTATCTTTGATTTGTCTACGGTAGCCCTTTTGCTATTTCATGCCAAACTGGACAGTCTTGGTTGACTTCTTCCATCAATGAGTCTTGGTCATCCAACACCCCTTCTGCAGCTAGCCATCTGGCCATAACAATGTATATACACGATGTATATACAGTACATTTACAGTATATGGATAGATAGATAGAGAGTCAGACAGGCCAGCTTACAGTGTGTCTCACAGGTATGTGGTCTACTTATATTACAGGAAAGGATTTGAATGTAACACCAACACTAACCAAGTTTCCATTTGCTTTAGAATGGAGAACAACCTGGAAGACCAATAATACGCGTATCACCCCTGCCAGGAACAACAATGCTCCACCCCTTCCCTTCCCTTCCCTCCAATCCCTACTTAAACCACTTGATCCAGGAATTCCTCATCATGCTCGACCAAACCCTTAAGAAGGACAGATGTCTCTGGAAAATGGAGAGCCAACCTTTCAAATTGATACAATGACTTTTTTATGATTTATTTTTATTAACTTTATGGTGGTGACATCATCATGGTGCCATTTTGAGATGCCTTTTGCCCTGTTCACCACCATTTTGTTGTGCTCTTGATTTGTTCGGCAGCTGTTTTGACAACAATGTCCTTGGTCAATGCACACATAATGTCTCAGACAGTAAAATGGCAAAGTAAAGGAATTTGCAAAGGACGAGAAGATGGGAGCAGCGAATAGCATAGTTAAAAAGACAAAAAAACGTGTCAGAAAAGCCAGGAAGTCAAATTGACACTACAGATGGGACCAAAAATTGAACTCTAAGTAAACACATAAAAAATCTTTTAGACTTGAAAAATCTTTAAGCAAATCAACTCTAGCAATGCAAAGAATCTTTTCACAAATACCCAAAATCTTAGAGACCAAGAGTAGCAGGCAACAGCCTTAAACACCTTCTGGGTAGGCACTGCACGAAATGGCCACCATCATGACAAAACAAAATGTCAGTCGACAAATAATGATAAATGACAAAATTCATTTCAGATCACAAAATGAACAGTAATAATGTATTAGAACAATGCCAAAACGAAAATGCCCTCAAACTACTGGAGAAAAATCCTTATAGTGCAATGCTGTTGTCAACGTCCTAGATGGGCTGGCATTACACTACGTGACTTTTCATCAATTTTCAGACATAGATTTCACTTGCTTAATTTTAGTACATCATAGTTCATGTTTTAGTACAGCATGTTTATGTCACCCAGTTACAGTATGTAGTGTGACATCACATGTGACTCAATCATGGCGCACTGTGACTTGCCACAACAGAATCAAAGTAGTTGTGGCAATGGGCTCCTTTGTGAGTGTGAGAGCTGACAACCAATGAGCACTCAGGAAGACGTATAATACATGTAAGGCGCCTACATTTTGGACATCGCAGACGGACGAGGGGCTCATCGGTTCAATGTCTCATGTTTGTCATACCAAAGCAGAGCTGAAAATGGAAAAAGACGGAATGAGACTGTGGTCTATGGCCGGCTTGTCATCCCGGCCAATACCCCCAGGCCGCCAGATGAAACCCTCCCTGCAGCATGGAGGTGCCCCGAAGACCAGCAGGGAATCTTGGACAATGGAGTTTTCATCCACAGCCCTGCTGGATAACCCAGGGGCCGCTAGATGGAGCTGCAGGGAGGAGCAATGAATATCATTTGCCCTACGCCCCGGAAGTACGTCCGAGTCACATGGATAAGGGGAATGACGTGCTTCTGGGATGAAGAAAGAGTTTTGATCTGACCCGGAAGTGCTAAGAAGTCACCGAAGCACTTCCGGGTCACGGACTATAAAAGGACTGTGGCAGCTCCCAGACGGTGAGCTGAGCTGGGTGGAAGGGTGACAACGTGTCTGGGAGTGGAGGATTGATTTATTGTAGTGTATTGTTTAATTAATGAGTATAGTGGAGGACAGGGTGCTTTGTGCACTGCGCTGTGAGAATAAAGTCAACATTTGGACTTTTACTTGGTGTCTGGAGTCTTGGACAGGGGTTCAAGGGAGCGATAGCGCCCCCTATCTGTCACAAGACAAACTTGCCATACTAGGAAAACATTTGTACAGCCACTAGTGCTGTCAGGCAGCAGCACATTAATAGGCTGTCAAAATGCAGCGAGTTGACAATACTTTGGGAATCTGAAACTGTGCTGAGAAGCCACTAGGAAGTCATTTAATCCGGCCTCCCCTGCGATTCCTCAAGGCAACAAGATGCGGCAACTCCAGCCATTAGGTCTGACAGTGTTATGTCAGCAAGCTGACAAGTAAGTTTAGTGAGCACCAGAAGAGAGACATGAGACAGAAAAAAGAGTCAAAACCAGGAGATCAAAAGTCCCGATCATCAAGCTAAGACATGACAACAAACAATGCGGCCAAAAAATGTAGCAAAAAGTTCAGTACCACAAAAAATTAAATGAGAAAAGTTTAAATTAAAAGGATGTAGAAAAGGGAATTGAAATGTGCAACTCAGATAAGAAAGTAAATGTTACCTAACCTTTCAACCTGTTGCCTCAGTTTCCCAAGGGTCATGACTGACATTTATCCAAAATTACGGCGATTATTAAAACTGACAATAATGTCCAAAACACATCAATAAATTAAAGAACACATAAAAGAAATGATAGAATGAAAAAGTAACATCAGAAATGAAATCTACAGCTTGAAAACAAGTGTCAGATCTTACAAATTGAAAGAAACTCAAACAAAATATAAAGAGAAAGCAAATCTTAATAGAGAGGCCGTCTGACTGGAAGTCGTGTAATGCGACGCTGGTCTTACTTTGGTGAGGGCTGAGAAAGACAGGCTAGTCCAGGGGGCTGATCTACCACCAGGGATATCTGAGTGTGCACCCAGGGGCCCCCGACAACAAGCGGCCCTTTCAACTTTGACCACCTGTGAAAACAATCAAGTGTCCTTGTGCCAATGGGGTTTTAGTGCTCTGTGCCAACTCGTGCCAACATAAAGAATGAGCAGCATGAAACGGCCAGGTGTCCACGCCCTTTAAAGAAGGTTCAACTATCTGTTAAGGAGCTCTGTTCATCAAGTTCTCCAGGGGCCTCTGGGGGTCTTAATCCAGCCTTGGGCGCTTATTAGACTTTTCTGGCTTAAAGATCTTTGTCATGTTGACTACATTTCTGCTTAGCATCTTTGTTTTGTTTTGCTTTATAATTACAAGTAAATGAAAATTCCTAACTACATATTTAATCTGCTTCACTTAAAAACTTGCAATTTTTGCTAATTTTTATCTCATCTATCCATCCATTTTCCAACCTTCTATATCCTAACTACAGGGTCAAGGGGGTCTGCTGGAGCCAATCCCAAGTAACACAGGGCGCAAGGCAGGAAACAAACCCAGGGCAGGGCGCCAGCCCACCAGGATGAGAGGGGGTGCTGCCGATAACATTGTCTTCTTTTTTTGTCCCTCGCTGCCCTGAGAAACCACCCAATGTAGGCACCTAGCCCTGCCCCTTCCAGTCCGACCGCCATATATTTCGGGTGTCCCACAAGGAGGCATCCCTTTTGGTCCCAGCAAGCTGCCAGACAGAGCTCTGTCCGTCCAGACCAGGGGGAAGGACTCAGATACTCCATGTTTGTTCATTTTATTATTGTTTTTCGCTCGTCCTTGGAAAGAATAAAGGGGATGACCCGGTTGGTGTCCCAAAATTTCACCCCGCTTGAGTCTGTCATTACTGCACCCGACCACACATTTTTTTTGTTTAACACAACCTCATCTTGTATTTTATGTCATCAAGACATATTCAAGGGGGCATTTTGTGTCTTGATGTTTTATGTCGTCATGACACATTCTCATTGTAGGATGTCATCCAGGTGACGATACACCACCAGACATCTTCAAAACATTCCTTGTCTAAGTTTGTCAATAGATTCCTAAAATCTTTCAAATGTGCTTTCTCTTTTCATTACTGGGATTAAGCCTCCTTGCTTTAGATTCTTGACCATGACTTTTGACTGCGTCTTGGGCTTTGTCACATGTTAGTTTGACCTTCTTGGGTTAGGGATTTCATTTTCTGGTTCGACTTACTTTGCCATTGTGGCCTGTTATTTTCCAGTTTATATTGCTGCTGCAGTTCCAAACTTGTCATCTGCATTCATAATGGAGGATGTAGTCACGTTACGACTGCCTTCGTCTGAGGTCTGTGAGCAGACAATGGAACCGAGTGCTCCAGAAGTGTAGGCACTGAGCTATCCAGAAGGTTATGGGGATAGGCAGGAGGTTTGGAGAATTTCTCCAGATTGGGCTATTGAGAACATGTTATGGGTGTTTATGTGTTGAATGGCACGTTCTTACACTCCTTTCTGAGGTTTTCAAGGTGAGGAATCACATTTTGAGGTCAGTTTTTTGAATCCTCGCTTACTTAATGTGAATTATTCTGCAGTATCGTCCCTGCCATTTTTATTTTTTTATTTTTTTACGGACACTGCTTCTTGTTTTTTCCCTTGTTAGGTCAGCTCCTGCATTGTTAGGGACATTCCCTCAAAGGCAGTGACCTCCAGAATCTGATGAGAAAGTCTCCTCTACGCATACTAAAGTTATTCTTTTTTGCGTGCTAAGTGGTTTTTTCTTGGCACGTTTTGTTTCAGGCAATGTTTTGTTTCAGTTTTGTACGTTTTGTTCCAGGTGGCATAGAAGGGTGCCCTGTGCCAATCACGTGAGGGATTACAGGGAAGATTAAGAGTGTGACACCACTAACACAATTTCAACTTGTTTCCCTAGAGTCGAGGAGAAACCCACGGAGGACAACTGCCGTCATTTCCTAAGCAACGTCAGACCCTCCTGGTTATCTGAGCATATGAACCTTCTCACACTTGGAAGTCACATTCAGATTGGGACCACCTTGAGACCCGAGCAAAGCTCCTCCAGTCTTTTGCTCTTTTGTAATGCTTCAGTTTGTCATTCATTTTTTGCACAGTACATGCTTTTCTTTTCATTCTTTGGACAATGTTATTAAACGGGGGCGCCCCTCAAGACCCCAACATTCATTTGACTGTCGTCTTATTCTTGTTACACCAACTACAAAATATTTATGAAGGTTTCATTATAGGGACAAATTTAGATGGGGTACAGAAGGGGTGCAGTCACCTGGCGGCAGGTGGTCTCTTTTAGCGAAAACGCAACTTTGGAGGGCTAGCTCGGTCCCGTGTGCAATTCAAAGACTAGACCTGACCTGCCTGGATCTTCTGTAAGTTAAATTCAAGTTGCTCCATTTTCTACAATTTTTCCACATTTTGTTTCCTTCAAAATTAATTTGATGGATTGCCTTTTTGGACACATTGTTGATCGTGTCACTCTATTCAAGTTGCATTTTGTGTCCAGGGATGCTTTTCATTGCGGTGGTTTGCTGTACATGCATAATGGATGACGTGTCAGGCATAATCTTATTTAAAGACAGGTACACACAGTTTTGTTAAAAATTGAAGCCTGCTAGTTATGCTCTGTCGACTACGGTTCTGTTTGTTGACCAATTGAATTACTACCACTTGTCTCAAAAATCTATTTTCTGTTTAGCTTGTGCTAACCTCATCCATCTAGAAGACATTTTGAATAAAATGCTCTTTTCTTGGAAGATTGTACTTGATAATCACATGACATGGGTGAAGACATGAACATCTGACTTGAAAAAAAGAGGGACAGAGAAGAAACAAGCATCAGAAACATGCCAGGGCCAGCACACTTTATTTATTTCTAAAGGGCGTGCCCTGCAAGGGTGGTACTCTGTGTGAAGCCCCTACAACAAATAGACAAAGATAGAAAGATTAACAGGTCTCCTGCTTGGTAAGGGACTGCCAGAGCAGAAAGGAGGACCTCAATTAAAGTACATGCATAGACTCAGACCCCATGTGTAAGAGGAGACTTAGGATCATGTCACATTAGATGACCGTTCCAGCGATTTTCAGTTGTGGCCTATTTACAGAATTGTAGCCAGTCAAGTCAGTCGTGGCAAATTCCAGTGAAGCAGCCTCATAACGTGACGTACCCAGCGGCATACACCATGCTAGTCAGTGGCTCACTCCATAAAATCAAGCCGGTTTCATTTTGCCTTTAGTCGTAGAGTCTGGCTTGATGATGTATGAGGGCTGATAACCAATGAATGCTCAAACGACAGCATAATACAGAAAATGCCGCTATGACGTATGAGCAGCATGGGTGTCTCGAATCTCAAAAACAGAAGAGAAGCTCATCTGTCTGATGTCTTGTGTTTTATGTACCACGACAGAATGGAAAAAAAAAGGCACAGACTGCGACTGAACTCACTGTACCTGATAACCCTTTGTACAGCAGGTAGCACGTTATTGGCTGCCACAAAAGGGACAAGCATGAATGTGCTGGAATGTCGGCAAAAAAAACGATACTAAATATGAACTGCCCAGCGATTTTGAGTCATTTAAATTGACAAGGCCTGGCGACAAGTCTGACATACCCCATGACTACAACTTACGTAATGTGACATCAGTTTTAGAGGTGTACGAACACTAGTGGAGTTATAGCCTGACATCACTGCTATTATTTTATTGTCTTTTGAGATTTTTTTAGATTTTTGCTATTAAACAAGTTCTTATTTTTCTGTTTTATTTTTTATTTCTTAACAGGTATTGTCTTGTTTATTAATAACTAGCAAGATACCCGCGCTTCGCAGTAGAGAAGTAGTGTGTTAAAGTAATGAAAAAGAAAAGGAAACATTTTAAAAATAACATAACATGATTGTCAATGTAATTGTTTTGTCACTGTTATGAGTGTTGCTGTCATATATATATACACACACATACACACACACACAAACACACATATAAACATATATATACATATACACATATACATATACATACATATCTACATATATACATATACACATATATATACATACATATATACATATATATATATATATATATATATATATACACACATACATACATACACACACACATATATAAACATATATATACATATACACATATATATACAGGTGCCGGTCATAAAATTAGAATATCATGACAAAGTTGATTTATTTCAGTAATTCCATTCAAAAAGTGAAACTTGTATATTAGATTCATTCATTACACACAGACTGATGTATTTCAAGTGTTTATTTCTTTTAATTTTGATGATTATAACTGACAAATAATGAAAGTCCCAAATTCAGTATCTCGGAAAATTAGAATATCAATTAAGACCAATGCAAAAAAAGGATTTTTAGAAATGTTGTCCAACTGAAAGATATGAACATGAAAAGTATGAGCATGTACAGCACTCAATATTGATGATGATATTCTAATTTTATGACCGGCACCTGTATACACATACATATATATATATATATATATATATATATATACTGTATATGTGTGTGTGTGTGTGTATATATATATACTGTATATATATATCTCTATATATAATCTTCATTTAGCTCTTGATCTTTGTTTGTCCGCGAATTCCACGCATGCGTAGACCACCTTCCAGTTTAGTACGTTGTTGTTACTCACGGATGTCAATGTGCCGGAATAACGAAAGGGGTGGTGGACAGAGTTACGCTGGTTAGCTTCTGAGGCCTGGTTAGAGAATGAGATTGCCGAAGATAAAAGGTACATGCCTACGTAACATATGAATGAAAGAAAGACAGTGGGTAAAATGAACAGCACGTTCCGCAAATTATTATTGTTACGTAGCCGGCGAGTGCTGCGCGTCTCACAGTTGTACCGTGGCTTGCTCACATGTCAGTGAAGTGATCCCTATTTATGCTTTAAAGAGCCTGGATACCTATGTGTCCCCCTTTTATAACAATTGCTCCGTGTATATTGCCTTACTCTTTGGATTGCCACAAAGCAACCTGCGAGATTGGAGAAAGGTTGAGAGGAGATCGTGAGAGGAAACGACAGCGTCGTGAAAACGAGACGGACTGTGAACGGACAGAAGCACAAATGCTCCTGCACCACTACATAATTACGATTCGGACAGTGATTGCGAGTAGGCCATTCCTATCGAATCAATATCCAAGGGTTTTCTTTTGTAATTTTGTTTCCCTTATAAAAAATCATAATGCTGTGCGACGAAGGGCCCAGTTCACGACTGGCAGCCGTGTTTAAACAGGGAGCCCTTTACCGACAACTTTAACATGCACAACATAGTTGGGCGCACATGGCTAGTATATATATATTGAAATAGTTTTACTGTCAAATAATGCAAAGGGTACACGACACATGTTTTGCCCTAATCCTGGGCTTGTCAGGCGTACACACTCACTGCACCCCCTCTTGGGAATCAAACCTCGCACGTCAGCGCTAGAGGCAAAGCCTCTTGCGTTGCACCACGGCTTGTGGTTCGTTTATTTGACAGTATGTAGATCGGAGTATATATATATATATATATATATATATATATATATATATATATATATATTAGCAAAATACCCGCGCTTCGCAGCGGAGAAGTAGTGTGTTAAAGAAGTTATGAATATACAGTAATTGTTTTGTGAGTGTTATTGAGTGTAGCTGTCATCAAGGATTTGATTATCATTATTTGTTTCAATCAGGGTCGTATTTGTACGATGTGTTGTGTTCAAGTTACATTCCATGTTTGTCAATCGTTGTAAAGATAAGAGGTTTCATTCATCGATTCGTTTCTTACTTCATCAATAAACAGCTCGTCTTCCTCTTTATTTGAGACATCACACACTGCATGCACGGGTTTTTTTTTACACTGTCTTCCTTTAGCGGGACATTCACTTTTTGCACCGTGTGCTTTGTTTCCGCAGTAGCTGCATGCCTAATATGGGCAGGCAGTCAGGCAAAGAAAGTGAATGAAATAAGTATAATTGTAATAAACGAACAAAACAACAGCAGAAAAGCCGCGGATTAAATAAAGGAAATGGGTACTTGAACAGTAAACTAAGTGTACAATACGTACACAATAACTATAACAATCGTAAGAAATAAACAATAAAACAGCGCAGAACCCGTGGATTAAATAAAAAGGTTGCCTCGTTGGCGAAGCAAGAAAAAAGGACTTTCGTATATGTCGTTTGTTTATAAAACAGCGCAGAAGGTGTGAGAAAGCTGCTTCCTTGTTGAAGCAAGGAAACGAATAAAGACACCGCAGCGAAGAATGGCCTTATATGGGCAGGCAGTCAATTACATGGGAGGCGTGCTGAGTTGCGCAGTAGCCTTACATATGAATATGCTAAGTGTTGACTAAATATAAGTTGAAAAGGTATATTTTTTCAAATGTGATCACGCAATTCAGATGGAGCTGACTCGCACTACAGTACATCGAGCCCGCGTGCTATTGTGGTTTTGCCTGCGTGCCTCAATAAGTTACCCTCCCCTCGCTCTTACTTTTTTACCGTTCATCTAATGAATACACTGAGTATGGCTTTACCAAAACAATCATTGATAGCGAATAAAGTATCCATTATTCATAAAGCTTCAATTGGTGATCTGTCTTTCTGCGTTAACCGCATATTTTTTTATACGTCTCAAACCAAGGGGATGCGAGGCTAAAATGAATCGGGAAGCACACGTACATACTCAGTGCATCCACTCTCGGGAATCGAACTTCAGACGCCGGCGCTAGAGGCGAAGCCTCTACTATTGCGCCATGGCGTGTGGTTTGTGTATTTGAGCGTAGCAGTGTAATTCGGTTTTTGTTCAGCACTCTGGAACTGTTGCTTTTTGTCTGCGCACTGCGTCAGTTCACGTGAGCCGTTGAATATGGTTTTATATGTCACTCGCTCGCTTCTAATTGTTTTGCTGCCTTCTTAATTATATAATGTATGTTTTCTTCAGCGGTTTTTGGAGCTCTTCCTGGTTTTCTACGTACTGCGTGATTACGTGGGAGGCGTGATGATGTCACACGAAACTCCGCCCCTCCACGGCTTTCGAGCTCAACTCCATTACAGTATATGCAGAAAAATAGCTTCCAGTTATGACCATTACGCCTAGAATTTCTAAATGAAACCTGCCCAACTTTTGTAAGGAAGCTGTAAGGAATGAGCCTGCCAAATTTCAGCCTTTTACCAATACGGGAAGTTGGAGAATTAGTGATGAGTCAGTCAGTCAGTCAGTCAGTCAGTCAGTCAGTGAGGGCTTTGCCTTTTATTAGTATAGATAAGTAGGTTCCAGTTATGATCGTTATGTATAGAATTTCGAAATGAAACCTGCTTAACTTTTGTAAGTAAGCTGTAAGGAATAAGCCTGCCAAATTTCAGCCTTCTACCTACACGGGAAGTTGGAGAATTAGTGATGAGTCAGTCAGTCAGTCATTCAGTGAGTGACTGAGTGAGTGAGTAAGTGAGTGAGTCAGTCAGTCAGTCAGTCAGTGAGGGCTTTGCCTTTTATTAGTATAGATTTTATATTATTGTTGTACGGTGATTGTATTGGTAATGTTCCTTGTCTTTTATCTGATGAACCTAAGGGGGCAGGTTCACCTGAGAGTATAAAATCTAGATGCCTCAGTATTATTGTGCAGGCACTCCTAATCTTGTGTTTGTTGTTCAGCTCACATTTCTTGAAGTTTTGATCCTTTGTTGTAGATTTATAAGATGTCCTTCAGTTCATTGGGTTTGTATCCTGCTCTTGTTTCTGAATTTTGTTTTTTCGTTTCATATTTGGTTTTTGTTTCATTTTGGGTTGCCTCTTTGAAGTAACAGGCATTGACCACTTTTCATCAGTGTAGGCCGTAAGCCCACTTGAGTTTTGAGGCCCACTTTTTTAGGTGAAGTCCTTTTTTGTATTTTGTAAGCCGGTGTAAAAGCAGAGACACTCTAAATCAATACACATTTAAACTTCTGGTTTTTGAGCGTCTGTTTTGAGAATTGTGTTTTCTACTTGGTTCATGTTAATTATTAACTTGGGTATAGTGAAGTGTTTAGTGTCGTGTTAAAGTTTTTTGTTTCTAAATTTTATCTAGTTCTTATTTCTGTGCTTACTCTGGTGATCAGTCCACATCTTTTGTTCCTTTGGCTACCAGTTTCAGTTTCTGTCATTTTAACAAATGCTGCCTTTTTGCTATGTTTAACTACTTGCTTCGATACTCACAGCTATGCTTAATCAGCTGCTCTGTACTTAAGAGCTCTTCAGTGCCATGAAGAATCAACCTACTTGAGTAAAGACCACTAACCTAGGCTGTGGATACTTTTCTCCAACCAAGTATACTTTTTCTTTTCTTTACGCTTTTGTTGTTCAGCATGTGCCTTCAATACACTCCTGTGTTTAACACTAGACGTCTCTCTCATACCATTCACAGGCAAAGTTGCAATACAGAAAACCTTCAACTGCTTTGACAAGCCACCCCACCAGAGGATTCCTTCTCCTGTAGAACTGTGTCAGTCTTGCCAGCATTTGTTACCCAAAGTAGACTCCTAGTTATGGCACTGATTGAGATGTGGATCTGTCCTGGAAATACGGCATCACTAACAGCCCTTTCCTCCTGATTCGCCCTCTCTCATAGAGGTCAGTCTGCTGGACGAGTTGGAGGGAATGGCATTGCTAGTCTCCAAGAACTGAAGATTCAACTACAACTACACCTCTTTTGAGTACCATGCAATCGCTGTCTCCTTCCCTAATAACATTAATGGTGTTGTTCTCTAACACAGCGGTTCTTAAACATTTTTTCTTGTGATTCACTTTCACCCTTTGCATGTATTCAAGACCCGCAATCGCCAGGAAGAGACATCCATGGGACACAAACCCCTTGCGTAAGCTTCACTGATTGTTGTCTATCCCACTTGGAGAAAGCCGCCAATCATCTATCCTCTTTGGAGAAAAGCTGTTGAGCAATGTCCGGATCCCCCTTTGAGAACTGCTGCCCTTGCAAGCGGCAATCCATCACAAGGCATTCTGCAGACCATTCGTGACCCTTTCTGATTCAGTACTTTTATACTTCACGACTCAGCACAGCCCATAGACAGACATTGCGCATCCCATAGTTTAAGAACAGTAAACTTTGCTGTAACACCCTCCAGACCTGCTGAAGAACTTCCTCGATGAGCTGGTTGTGCTGCTCTCCTCTGTTCCAGTCTATGGCAGTCTACTTGTAATCCTCTGGGACCTCAGCATCCACCTGGACAGTCCTTCTCCTACAGATTGTCCTCTTTCAGCCTGACGCAGCTCCACACCCCACTCACTCACAAAGTTGGCAAATTTCTGGATCTCACTCTCTCATGGAGCTGCATTCCCACTAATGCTACTGTCACGCCATTACATGCATCCTTCCATTTTTTCATTCAGCTCTCTCCGCTCCTTCCCTATTTTTCCACTTCTGTTTGCCCACTGTGTCCTTCTGCCATCACCTTTACTCCCTCTCCTCTTCCTGGTCTTATGTGCTTTCCCTCCTCCTGCCCGCTTGTTCTTTCTTGACACTAATGCTGCCACTGAAATCCTAAACTAATCTCTTTTCTTTTGCCTTAATACTGCCAGTTCTCTCTGTTCACTAGGTCTGCATATGAAAGACCATCCTGTCCGTGGCCTTCTGAAGTTCTACACAGTCAACATCCACAGATTAAGACAGCTGAAAAAAAATAGAGGATGTTAAAAGCACAGGCTGTCCTGGATAAGTTTCAGTTTCTTCCATCTTGCTTCTCTTCTGCTACCACCAACACTAAGGTAAGTTTCTTTCAGGACAGAATTGGTAACACTTCTGATACTCATGGCTTGTTCTCTGCTTTTACCAGTCACCTCAACCCTCCACCACCACCTCCTCCATCATCAACCTTCTTGACTGTTGATGACTCTAAGGTGTCTTTTCAGAAAAAACTAGGCTGCCATCAGCAGTCAATTCTCATCACCCATTTCAGCCAGGCTATTCCCTCCCAAACACACCACAACATTCTCCTCTTTCTCTCTTCTCTCCACCACTGATGTTTCCAACATCCTCTCTAGTCCACCCACTACCTGTGCACTTGACTCCGTCCCCTCACATCTCCTCCATTTAATCTCTCCCTCATTCCTTTCTGCAGTTACACATGTTGTCAGCACCTCACCCAGCACAGGCTCTTTTCCTGCATTGTTCAAACAAGCCCTTAATAAATCCTCTCCTCAGTTCAAGACCAGTGTCTCTCCTCTTCTTTGTGTCCATAACAGTGTAATGTGCTGTGTCTAAAGAGTTTTCTTCTACAAAACAGACTGCTTGATTATAATCAGTAAGGATTGAAAAAGGGTCACTCCACTGAGATGACTCTACTTACTGTCGTTGACACATTACTGCAGGCCAGAGCTCCTAGCATGTCATCTGTGCTCATCCTACTAGATATCTCCTTTGCCTTTGACACTGTCAACCACCAGATTGTAAGTTACTTTGGATGAAATTGTCAGCTATGCAAATACATGTAAATGTAAATGTGGTGGAGTGATATGTTGCATATAATTTGATAAATATTTTGTACATCTTTATTTACAGAATTTACTTTATACTGCTTAAAATGTTTAAAAGGCAAGGAAATGGACAAACCAGTTTTTAACTGTACCTCCAAAACTTTAGGAGTGCTGTTTTTTGAGACCTGTGACAGAGATGGCTGATTGTATTGCTTAATGTCTTGCATTTCCTTTCTTGTTTGTTTGAAGGCTGCTGACAAGAAACAGAATGACTGTGCCTGAGCTGTTCTTTTGGTGAATTGACAGGAACTTCCCAAGAAAGAGAGAGGCTTTCAAAGGCTATGCCCGCCGTCTGCCATGTTGTATCCTGATAAAAGCAGTGCAGATGATGAGCTGAAGGAAGTAGGAAGGACTAAATACAACTTTAAGATATCGGCCCACCTGATACGACACATCTAGCACTATCAGGTTGTATGGTCTTGGTTTACAAAGCCATATTCTATTTGCTTGTGTGGCACTAATTATTAGAACATTAGAACAATCTAGATGAGAACAGGCTCAACAAAGCTCGCCAGTCCTAGCCACTTATTTCTTCCAAGAAAGCATCAAGGTGAGTTTTGAAAGTCCCTAAGGTCTTACTGTCTACCACACTACTTGGTAGCTTATTCCAAGTGTCTATCGTTCTTTGTGTAAAGAAAAACTTCCTAACGTTTGTGCGAAATTTACCCTTAACAAGTTTCCAACTGTGTCCCCGTGTTCTTGATGAACTCATTTTAAAATAACAGTCTCAATCCACTGTACTAATTCCCTTCATAATTTTAAACACTTCAATCATGTCACCTCTTAATCTTCTTTTGCTTAAACTGTAAAGGCTCAGCTCTTTTAATCTTTCCTTATAATTCAACTCCTGTATCCCTGGAATCAGCCTAGTTGTTCTTCTCTGGACCTTTTCTAGAGCTGCTATGTCCTTTTTGTAGCCTGGAGACCAAAACTGCACACAGTACTCCAGATGAGGCCTCACCAGTGCATTATAAAGGTTGATCATAACCTCCTGTGACTTGTATTCCACACACCGTGCTATATATCCTAACATTCTGTTAGCCTTCTTAATGGCTTCTGAACACTGTCGGGAAGTCGATAGCTTAGAGTCCACTGACTCCTAAATCCTTCTCATAAGGTGTACTCTCGATTTTCCGACTGCCCATTGTGTATTCAAACCTAACATTTTTACTTCCTATGTGTAATACTTTACATTTACTGACATTAAATTTCATCTGCCACAAATCTGCCCAAGCCTGTATGCTATCCAAGTCCTTCTGTAATGAAATAATGGATTCCAAATTCTCTTATAATAAAGCCTATTACCTATAAAACATAGTTTAAAGTGTAACGTTTTCTCCTGCTTGTTTTTCACTCTAATGGGGGGGGGGGGGGGGTGGTATTTGAAGAGCTGTACTGATGAAGTC
>JANRMT010062852.1:44086990-44112760 GCA_026402145.1 Polypterus bichir lapradei | reverse complement strand
GCTATGTCCTTTTTGTAGCCTGGAGACCAAAACTGCACACAGTACTCCAGATGAGGCCTCACCAGTGCATTATAAAGGTTGAACAGAACCTCCTGTGACTTGTACTCCACACATCGTGCTATATATCCTAACATTCTGTTCACCTTCTTAATGGCTTCTGAACACTGTCGGGAAGTTGATAGCTTAGAGTCCACTATGACTCCTAAATCCTTCTCATAAGGTGTACTCTCGATTTTCCGACCGCCCATTGTGTATTCAAACCTAACATTTTTACTTCCTATGTGTAATACTTTACATTTACTGACATTAAATTTCATCTGCCACAAATCTGCCCAAGCCTGTATGCTATCCAAGTCCTTCTGTAATGATATAATGGATTCCAAATTCTCTTATAATAAAGCCTATTACCTATAAAATATAGTTTAAAATGTAACGTTTTCTCCTGCTTGTTTTTCACTCTAATGGGGGGGTGGGGGGGGGTGGTATTTGAAGAGCTGTACTGATGAAGTCCATCTGACCCCAGAGTGCTTAGAGTATGGGATTTGAGGCACTGTGGATAAGTCTGGACAACACAAAAAGAACAGAAAGGCGGGCATAGGGGCACCATAGGACCCTACACGACAAAACATTAAACATTAAAGTTCTTTTGCTTTCTGCCTGAGGCTGCTGGGATAGGCTCTGGTCCTTGTGACCCTCTATTACAGGGGTCCTTAACCTGAGGGGGTCTGTGATGGTCAGATAAAAAGTAACATTTATATTCCCTATACAGCCTGGTACTGTTGATTTAGATTAGATGTAGCAGTAGTAGTAGTAATGGTAGTAGAACACGTAGTAGTAGTAGTAGATCTGTTTTAATTTGCACAAGAGGATTATATTTCGTAATTATAATGAGTGGCCATTACTTTTTGCATAGACTGTTTACTTTAAACTTTAATAATACTTTGTGTATGTCATATATGTACGAGATAATCAAATCTTGATAAACAAAGAACATTATATTCATTGTATGCAAAGTTGTGTTTATGTGAATGTTTTTGGGGAAGGGGGTCCATAGCTTTCATTAGATTCTTAAAGGGGTCCATGACTCAAAAAAGGTTAAGAATCACTGCCCTAATGAATGGATGATTGAATAAGACATCCAGTTACCATCCTCCAATTAGGAACAAAGCCAATTTCTACAGAGATTTCTCCATCAATAACAACGTAAATGACCGCTCGAGACTGACGACGAGTATTGACATCTGTCTTTTTTATTGCATTAAGGATTTTAGAGTTAATAGTGGAATGCAATTTTTGTTGAATAAAATGTCATCCCTTACCTTGCCAATAAGTACGGGTTCTGGTCCAGTGTACTCCTCAATGACAAAGAACTGGTTCCAGACCCAACTGCGCCGACTCCTGGTCCGGGACCGCTCTCTGCCAATTCTGGAGGGTCCTCTTTGAGTCCATAGTGTGGCAGGTGCTGAGTCTTGTTGAGACCTGCTGTTTTGTGCCAGCTCTGAACTTGCCCAATGACCTGGTTTCATTTCCACTTGGGCTTCAGTGTCCATGTTGTGTATTGTTGTGGTCCAAAGGGATGCAGTCTGGTTGCTTCTAGAAACAAGTTCATGGACTGAGCTGAAGCTTTCCATGGGATTAATGCCATCAGACCTGCCTGCAGACTCAAGAAGGGCTCTCCTTGCTCTTGGCTTTGCGTGTACATTGCTTTTAAAGACAGGCCACGCACTGCAGTTTGGACTTTGTATCTCTGCAAATGGTGGCTGCTCTCCAGTCAAAGGGTGTATTAAACTGAAAATCAGAGCGAGATGTTGAAGGCGCACAAATGTCATCCTGAACGTCATTGCTGTTTTGGTGGGATTAACGTAAAGGCGGCTCCTGTTGCTAGCATTCAGTGGAATCTTCTTCTCCCATCCATTCTTCCAGCACGTGTGTCTTCTGCTTGATTTTTTTTAAGGCTGAATTCCACATTTTCACTTGCACAGTTCTTCATCTCTGCACTTTATTGTGTTATAATTTTGGCCAAATTCCTATAACATAAAATGAAAAGAGTGTTACTGACAAGTAAACCGTCATTATAAGTCCAACATTAATAACCAGCACTTGAATCAGGGACTTTGGAACAAACCACAGAGCCATGGAGGTGAAACGGAAGCCTTGACAACCTTGAAGAAGTCTCTGATTTTGGAGACTTTGGGGCAGTTTAGTTATCAGCTAAACTAATGAGCCTGATGGACTGAATGGTCTCCTCTCGTTTGTCAAATTTCTTATGTTCTTTCATTTGCTGATAGGAAAACACAAATACGAGTAGTCTTGAGCCTCCATCATGTTTTTCACATTTATAATATCGCAGCCTTGTGCTAAGATCATTTTAATTCATTTTTCCATCATGCAACACTCAATAACCCAAAATGCAAATTTATTAAAAATAACAAACAGAAATATCCCATTGACACAAGCAATTAGTTGAAGCCCCTGTGGCAGTCACTCCAGTCTGGAGTGTTCTTGGGTCTGATGTGACAAGCTTTGCACACCTGAATTTCAGGATTTTCTTCAGATCTTCTCAGGCTCTGCCAGGATGGATGGCGGCCATCAGTGGACGGCTATTTTCAGGTCTCTGCAGAGATGTTTGATTGGGTTCAAGTCCGGGCTCCGGCTGAGCAACTCAAAGAGTCAACCCCAAGCCACTCCTGCTCATTGTCCTACTGGAAGGTGAATCTTCAACCCATTCTGATGCCCAGGTCACTCTGGAGGAGGTTGTCATTATGGATATCTCTCGACTTTGCTCCATTAGGCTTTCCTTCAGCTTTGCCTAGTCTGCCAGTCTCAACCCCACAACATGATGTTGCCATCGCCATACTCCAAACTCCACAGAAGAGAGGCGATTCCTGGTTTCTTGCAGACATGATGCTAAACTTGGTTTTATCAGACCAGAGAATCTTATTTCTCATCGTCTGAGAGTCTTTTAGGTACCTTTTTGTAAACTCCAAGAGGGCGTCCATGTGTATTTTTGTAGCCTTCCTTCACACAAGCCTGTCTTTAAGCTCGGCAGGCGGACTCCAAACAAGCAGTAGAAACATCTCAGCAGCGATTAGCAGAATGGGATGCACCTGAGACAGACGTCAAGTGTCATAGCAAAGAGTCTGAATTCTTGGGTCAGTGTGATATTTCTGGTTTAGGTTTGAATAAATGTGTGTAAATTCCTAAAATCCGGTTCTCTCTTTGTCATTTTGTGTTATTGAGTGTTGCTTGATGTGGGGAAAAATGAACTAAAACAATTGTAACGCAAGGCTGCAATATAACAAAATGTGAAAAAAAAGTGAAGAAGTCGGAGTCCTTTCTGATGGCACTGTATATATTCTGTGGCGTTTATTGAAGTTTTGTTAATCAGGATCTGTTTGTAAAGACAAAAACATTTTCTGTTAATGGTAGACATGATATCCACAAGATTGATCTCATTGCTATGACGTTTTATATAAAGAAAGTGGAAGTTAATAACCTTTTTGAAGTGAATAAAGATAGCGATGTGGGGTACCTGCAGGGGGCGCTCCCTCTGTCTGCCTTGCTCTGTCGCGATGTTAATCACCCAACATGCATCTGAAGTCTAATACTGGGAAGTGTTCTTTAATATTAGCCTACGGTGTGTGCTTTAATAGTAAGGTGGCACAAATATGACCTCTGATGTGGAGATCACACATCAGGCAAATGTCGAATATAATCCACAAATATTCAGAAGATATTAAGCAGGTTCTCCTTTAACCTGATGCCACTTCACCACTAGTGGCAGGGACCAGACACAGCCTGACTGAGCTGGATTCCTGTTTTGTTTCCATCACATTTCAGGAATTGAATGCCAAATATTGCAGCTCAGTAGGTTCAGGTTCAATACATGAAGACTGATATATAGCAAACAACAAAAATGACAATTAGTTTTATAGTAATTTCCTCAATTTCAATAATGTCAATTAAATTTAGGTAATCAGTTTATAATTTAACACTCTTGCTTTTAATTAAAGTATACCTGGAGCTGGGCTGCCAGCCTTGTTTTTCAGTTCCTGGTGGTGTTGGTGGCGTGGCGACTTAAGTCCATAAGGCTTCTGCTAAAATTACTCACTCTTCAGCCTCAAGAAATGATGCTTGCTGGGAAATGTGAGCGTATACATTAATAGTGATGATAGATGTAACATCATCTCCTTGACAGCAGTTCACAGGGAAGCTCTCATTTATGAGTACCAGGGTCTGAGGCCGAGCGCATCATTTATTATTCAATTTGCATGACACTCATACTCAATGGAGACGAGTCAGAGATCAGAAGGTCGTGCAGGACTTCGACTGGTGGTGCAGGGACAACAACCTGCAACTCAACATCAGCAAGACAAAAAGAACTGGTGGTGGATGTCCAACTTGCCAAGAAGCCTCTGAGGCCAGCCACTATTCAGAGAGAGGACATGGAAGTGGTGCAGGGCTACAAGTACCTGGGGGTACATATCTATATTTATATATATATAAAATCCAACATCTGTCTGTCCGCTTTTATGAGAGAACTACAGTAATTAACGGATTTAGGGTTTTTTTCTATAATTTGCTTGAACATTCCAGTTGATTTAGCAACTTCTCTCATCGCATTAAGTATCATAGTTTGCTTGCGGTACCGATTTATTTGCGCAAATCCGAGAGAGTGGTTGCGGGCTGAGGGGGAGGCGGGACCTCAGCAGTAGGGAGCTGGGCGGGGCCTTCCTCACTCACGCGCCAGCCTCTGTTCAAGTCGCTCTACCTCTTGCCACGTGTTGGAGTGCACCTTGCCTCCGCTTAGCTAGTGATACCTGTTTGCTCAGCAGACATTATCACATACAGATAGTTAAGAAGTAACGTTTGACGTTTTTGAGAAAGAGATCAGAGCTCCATGTGTTTTAGAGGGTAGATGCTGATTGGCAGAGATATCATGGCCACGTGTTTTTCTCTTCACATGGGGATGCTCTCCCATCAGAGCTGAACACGATCAGATATAGTGCCAGCGTCTGACATTGGAGCGTACCTACCTTCCGCTTGGCCAGAATTACATTTTTTTTAATTGTTTTTTAAAGTTTGTCCTGTTTCACTACTACTGTACATGGGTGGAGCCGTATGGGACAGCTAGTAAACAATAAACTGGACTGCTCTGACAACACAGTGGCACTGTATGAGAAGGGCCAGAGTAGACTGGACTTGCTAAGGAGACTCAAGTCTTTTGATGTGTGAAGCAAGCAGCTGTGTTGTTTTACTCTGCAGTCTCCTGGGGACGCAACCTGAGCACAAAAGAAGCACAATGCCTGAACAAACTTATGAAGAAAGCCTGCCTCGTCACAGGACAAGCCCTGGACACAGTTGAAGCTGTTGTGGGAAAGAAGATGAAAGCAAAATTGGATGCCATTATGAAAAGTCCTCTCTATCCCCTCCAGGAGGTGCTGTCCTGAAGCACTTTTAACCCCAGACTCATTCCAGCAAATGGAGGGCTGCCCATCTCCATTTGAAAACACATTCAGGGTGTCAGAGTTTCGAATGGAGGGGGGAAGCTTGTTCTACCAGCCAAGAGCTACACATATAAGTCTGAACTGAGATTTGATATCATCCAGAGGTGGCATCACCAGATGCCATTCATCAGCAGATCTGAGTGGTTGAGAAGGAGCACAGAACCTCACAATTGTCTCCATATATATAAGTGCAGACCCATAGACTACTTTGTAGGTAAGCATCAAGGTTTTGAGGAAGGTTTTACAGGAAGACAGTATAGTGATCTGAAGAGAGGAGGGCCATGTGCCCGCCTCGGATGGTTGTACACTAGATGTGCAACTGTAATCATGCAGATCGGCCCCACATTACAGTGTCATTCCGGTGAGCCACTTGAACACACTACCACTGATAACTTACTCGAGAATGAGCCAGCGGGAGAGGACACTCACACGCAAAGCAAGGGGTAGGTGCATAAAGGTGCCAAGTGCTTTTATTAAAAAACAGTCCAAATCAAAGTGCACTCAAATCAAATCATGCGGGAGTCTTCCCTTTAAAATCACAGACTCCAGTGCTTCCCTTTAAAGCAGACATCTCTCCAGCTTATCCTTTTCACAGCATGGAGAGATGTCAACCAACAGGCGCAGACACCCGTCAGCCCTGAACACAGGTCCCCGCTGCCCATCCTATGGCAATCCACGGGGTATCACCGAGCCTCCACCCCTTTGACTCCTGCTGCCTTCCTGGACTGACACGGAGAGCCGTCAGGTGTATTGTGTTTGCTCCTGCTCCCCGGCGGCTCAGGTAGAGCAACCCTCAGAGCTCTTGAGCGCTGGCCGCATGCTCCTGTCCCTGGGGCTCCATTCCTGTGCGTCTTCTTCCTTCCCATCACGCTGGCTCCCTCACACTCCTGCCCTCCTTCTCTCTCCTTTTCGTTAAACTCTGTCATTTTTCCTTTCATTTTGTTTTGCTTCTCCTTTCATTTTTTCCTTCCTTCTGTTTTCTCCTCCTCCTTTTCTCATGCTGGCTTATCCTTATATGATTCTGTGGGCTCAGAGTATCAATCATGCACTGCAGGAAGCCGATGAGGCAATCGAGACAAACCGTACCCTCAAGTGCAGGTGTGTCTCGCCGCAATTACCTTACCAACCTCCCACAGCAGTGTGAGCGCACACACCCACGGAGATCGATCTGGAGATTCAATTAATTATTTTTTAAAACAGGCTCCTGATTGTTAAGACGCAGACCCGCTATACCACAGCCGCTGCAATTTGAATCATCTGCAGTGGCTTGGCGGCACATGCTGGTGCTGCTGCCAGCAGAGAGTTGCAGTAGTTCAGGTGTGACAAGAGCAGAGCCTGGACCAGGAGGTGTGCTGCGTATTCTGCCAGATATGGTTTGATCTTGAAGATATTGTACTGAGTGAATCTGCAAGAATGAGAGACCATAGCAACATGGTCCTGGAAGGAGAGCTAGTCATCGATCACCACCCCAACATGCTAGTGATGATAAACCAAGCTGAACAAAGAGGGGTTGATACATAGATGGACGAGCTGGGATAACAAGAAGGTCCATCCTTGCCAGGTTGAGCTGGAGATGGTGTTCCTTCACCCAGGCTGACCTGCAGAGATTCGAGCTGACACCGTGTGGTCCACTGGAGGGAATGACGGGTATAATAAAGCCAAATATTCCGAATCAGATACCGACTCGTTTAATTGAACTGCGTAATCTGCTCTAATTGTGGCTCCTGTCATGTAGAGTAGCTGAGTGTTGTGTCTAAATGAGGGGATGTCTTTAACTCAAACCAGGGGTGCGAGTGCGAGTCCATATCTCTGTTTGTGCCCGAATCAAGATGGTCACTGAATCCCCACCAAAGGGTACAAATCTGTTTCTCCTACTTAAGAGTGCTGCTGCCCTTTTTGTGCACTGCTTAGTGTCAGATTTAGCAAACTAAAATACGGCTATGAATAGAAAACAGGAGCATCGGGGGGGAACTACGAGGGTATCCCATAAAAAGGAGTCTGTGGTAGTCTGGAAATGACGAGGGACAAATGATCCTCAAACACTGAAAGGGGAGTGCGACAGGAGTCAGGTGAGGAGCGACGTCTAGATGGCGGGAGTGGAGATGTCTGAGGGCGAGAAGAGACAGATAAGCCCCTGTGCTCAAATGGACACTGTGCATGATGACGCCATGTCACAGGATGATCAGGTGTCACAGTGATGCCCACTGTTTGAAATTTTTATTTCCCAATTGAACTAATTCTTTAGGTGCATTTTAACATGAGATAACCGGCTTCACTTGTTTTCCCTAATAACCTCACCATGTCAATCCCTCTTTTCCTTAATCCTTTTAATCATCCCTCCCTCTGTAGAGATATTTGAGAAGGTTTGAAATAATCTGTGGTAATCTGCTTTATTTGATTGCATCTTCCCTCTAAGGAGAGTCTGATGGAAAGAAATAAAAGAGGACATTCGACTGGGAGAGCAGCACTGAACAAGCAACACGAAAAGTAAAAGGTGCAGGTTGTCGGCGGGGGTAAACTCAAAGATGGACGAGTCACGGAAAGACAGCCAGCCAGCCATCCATTCATTACTGAAGCGGCCAAGTCCAGTGCAGGGTCGAAGGGCACAGACAGACAGGCTAATAAAAATAACCGGTCGCCATGTCTTCATTTGTATTTATGTAAGAAAGACATCGCACTTTGAACGCGAAAGCCGTCATTCCGGTCTCTGTGTCGGATTCGCATACATCTTTCCTATCTCATTTAAACCCAATCAAATTGAAACATTGGCCATTTTGGTTGACGTCTTGTCTCAGATTAATAACTGGCTTTTCTGTAATAACTACTTGCAGTTGAACTCAGGAAAGACTGGGGTTCTAATTGGTGCTTCCCCTGACCTTCACTCTGAGATTTGTCTCAAGATGGCGTCTGTCTCTCCAATCGCCAAGTCGAATTTATGCAATCTGGGGGGCATTTACGATCAGTCGTTAAGCCTAGATTCACATGTAAGGTCTCTTAGCCACTCTTGTTTCTTTCATTTGCTAAACCTCTTTAAATTGAGCTCTGTAGTTTCAAGACCAGAATTGGAGATGCTTGTGTAATCAGAATATAAGTTTAATATGTCACTGTGCTGTGTGCAAATATTTTAAATCTGCTTTTCTTTTCTTCTCGCGTGTACAGCTAACACAAAGCCAGATTTAGTACTGGGGCCCAGCATTTAGAACTGCTAGGCAAGCCTTTTAAGACAAGACAAGTTAAGGACAACTGCGAAATGGGCGTTGTACTATTTCTGTGTGTCAGAGTCAGCGTGACATTGGATCTTCTTTGCCTTGTTTGGAATGGCATGATTTACCTAAGTGGGGGCCTGCACATGGAGAAATAGTATAAAGCCTTGGAACATTGCCCGGCACACCTTTGAAGTCGACGGACGGATGGGAGATAACGTCATCCAATCCGGAAAATCCTTCCAGCGCAGCGACAAAAATGGCAGATTCTACACATTGGGCCCCCACTACCTGAAAGGTCTTGTCATGGCTTCCTCGTCTGTTATGCTGCGTAAACCGTCATTAAAGAAAGCTAAGTTATTTCTTCTATGTGATTCCTTACCGCTATATCACTGTGGGAGGGGTATCGCCTTTTAATATCTTATCTGTATGTGGTGTTATGGGTCCACAGGTCGCTGAGCAAAGGCCGTTTTTAAATAAATAACCACCGTACTTGCGGCGGCTTCGTGGGGGGGCATAGTTGTTGTAGCAAGCCGCGGGGCAATCTGTGGTGTGGGCGTTTCTCACCGAGTGCACAGGTGAGGAACTGCCCACATCCGTGATTGCTCCCGTGGCTAATGTGCTACAGTTGCTATGGCCCCTCGCATTATAAAAGAAGCGCGAGTCGGTTGGAGAGGAAAGAAAAAGAGAAAGAACGAAAGGAAAGAGAGGACGGAGGTTACATGGGAGCGAGAGAGGAAGCAGGTCGGTGCAAGAGAGAGAGACACGCAGTGCGTGTGTGTGGAGAGCGAGCGAACGAGCGCTCGTGGGCAGCTGCGAGGGTCTGGGTGTTAGGCCTACACCCAGGAGTTAGAATTGGAAGTTGCTACCGCTGAGCGAGCAGGTAGCGGGAGTGACCATGGAAAGGCGACTGGCCGCAGAAGACCGGAAAGGCAGCGGGAGTCGGGAGGCTTGGTCGGGGAATATCCAGCGTGAGCGTCCTGGTCGTTGGATTAAACCAAGTCTCGGGACTGGGATGAGTGCCAGACCGAAGCCAGGGATCGGGAGGTCTCCAGTCTCGTGTGTGAGTGTTGGGAAAAGGGAAGCTGCAGAGAGCGTCTCGCCTGCTGCAAAGCCAAACTGGGAGAAGCAGGTGAGACGCTAACATAGAAGAGCACTGGACTTGATGATTTTTAAAGATTGCTTCCTAAGGAACATTTCAGCCTCGTTTTTAAAGGATTGTTTTTTCGATTGTTTTAACCTCCACGTTTTATGGATTATTTATTTAAGGAAGAATTTGAAATGCACTGCACTTTATTTATTGAACACTGTTTTTGTTGACTGTTTTAAATAAAAGTACTTTTCACTTTTTATCATCCCCTTGCTCAATTGTTTATTGCCTTCACTGACTAGCTCATCGGTGACATTACCGACGGTGTTGGGTTCAAGGGCTCCCAGACAGTAGATGGGAGTGTGGAGCCGAACCCGCATCGTCACATAGTTTCGGTTTATGTAACATGCTGCAATTACAAAAGAACTTATTCCAATAAGGGATCTAGCGCCCCCTGCTGGATTCAGCTTGTACCTGCTTTTATCTCCTCTTGTCTTGACTACTGCAATGCCCCGCATACTCACCTGAAGGAATCCTCCCTTTCTCAGTTACAGTTAGTCCAAAATGCGGCTGCTAGGCTTTTTACTCGATCTTGCCAGAGGGCGCATATCACACCCAATTTGTATGCATTGTACTGGCTTCCCATTTATTAAAGAATTTGTTTTAAAATTTTGGCGCTTACCTATAGAGCTCTCTGTGGACAAGCATGTCACTGGCCTCCTGCACCGCCATACAGGCACTTAGGTCTGGGCACAGGGCCTCTTAGTCATCCCTCGTACCCGACTCACGATACGTGGGGATTGCGCCAAGGATTTGGAATTGTCTTCTGCTAGCGCTGTGCACGGCTGACTCAGTTGAATCTTTTAGAAAGCAACTTAAGACATCAGTTGAGTAGTCGCTGCTTGGACTGCTTGTTTATTTCCAGTTTGTTCTTATTCTTCTCTTTACGTTTCTTGTTTTTTATATTTGGATGGCACTTTTATGTGTTTTTTTTCTTGTTGTACAGAGCTTTGTGATGTCATGTCTATGACGGGCGCGTTATAAATAAATTTTACTTGCCTACTTACTTACCTGAACGAGTCACTTAACCCGCCTGTGGTCCAAGTCTAAAAGTGAACCGTGTAAGGAATTGTAACACACTGCTCTGCCTGTAAAATGCCCTGGAGGGTTTTCAATCCAGAATGTCACTATATAAAAGGGTAAATGTGCCAAAATGTCCGACACGGAACAGAAAAAGTAAACAGCAAACTCCACTCCATGAACCTCTCTGCATGTCCGTACTCTTGTGTTTCACTTCCTGGTTGAATCCTTTTTCATTCATCTTAGATTTACATTTTTTACTCAGCTGTGACTCTGTCCACCAGTTTTCATCTGGACGTTCTTTCATGTCCATCATATTCCTACACTAACTAACAAAACCTTCTGTATGATTAAAGGAATATTTCACCAAAACGTACATTTTTTTTATATTTTACTTATCCCATGTACTTTGTAGTGGTGGCCAAGAAAAATTTGTAATCTCATGTTTTCATGAGGGAACTGCAAAGGGCAGACGCCTCCTAAGAATGGATTTAGGCCTGTTCACATGGACCTTCTCCTGGGGAGGTGTCCATAAAGTTCATGTCATATTTGACGACTTTCACTCATAGCCTTCATTTATATAATCTTAGTGAGTCGGGAGTATTCTGTGTCATCCTCCCATGAAGGCCCATCACCGAATGTGACACACCCAATGACAGAGGCCAGCTCATCTATGACAGGTTTGATTTCGTCTTTAGTCAGACGGGTGGGCTCTGTGTTCATGAGAGCTGGCAGCCAATGAATGCTCATCCAGACCTTCAGTGCTCAGAATGTGGCAATGAGGAATAAGGGGCATGGGGGCTTTGGACCTCCTAAACAGAACAGAAGATCATCTGTTTCATGCTTTGTGTTTTATGTACCGCAATGAAATGGAAAAAAAAAGAAACAAAGGGCAGAGAGCTCATTATACCTGTTAACCCTTCGTACTGGGCCAGCTCCATCAAGCCATCACAAAAAGGGGACTGTGCTGGGAGTCAGTACATGTGACAAGGGCAGCGATTTTCAGTCACTTCAACTGACATGGTCCAGTGACAAGATCAGCCACAGCAGTCAACAAATCTGACAGGCCTAATGACTAAAAGTCTCGTAATGTGACATCAGCCTCATGGGAAACGGGAAGAGAGAGGATGACAAGGAGGGGACAGAAATTACTACTTGATGCTGCAGAAATGGAGTTGAGAGATGAGCAGAGGCAGAAAGCGGAGAAGGAACTGATCGCCAAAACTAAAGTCTCTAAGCGTCAAGTCGAAATCCTGAAGCCTCACACCAAATCGGTGGGATTTGTCCCTAACTAATGCAAATGAGGCTTTGTTTTTTCAAGTTGAAAAAGCCAATGCTAGGATTTCATGGGGGGGCATGTGGCACTCATGATGGACAATGTCGTTATAACTAATGTGGTTACAGAAGAAGTCAGCTTCATTAAGATAAAAAATAAGCAATCATTATAAAACAAAAAGCTCAAATATACATAAAGAACAAGAAGCATAACAGTTTAATGGAGCGAAAGAGAATGAAATTCAAAAGGAAAAGCAGGCAGCGGTCAAAGCACTGGAATCTCGAGTTACGTTAAAACCAGGGCATAAACCGCTACTTTAGTCAAAAACAAATACTTTGTAATTCTGTATTTTCTGAGGTGCTGAGTGTTTTGCAAGGTTTTTACTTTGATTTGTCATCTTCTTAATTGTGCCACCATTTGTTTTGCTTTGCAGTGTCGTGATAATGTGACTCATTGTTGGCACTTGTGATGTTGCCACAAACCAGAAGGTGGCACCATGAAAGACAACACACAGAATGATGACATTCAGAGAAAATAAAATAAAAAGTAAATGAAACACAATACAAGACGGGCGGCATGGTGGCACAGTGGGTAGCACTGCTGCCTCGCAGTTAGGAGACCCGGGTTCACTTCCTGGGTCCTCCCTGCGTGGAGTTTGGATGTTCTCCCCGTGTCTGCGTGGGTTTCCTCCCACAGTCCAAAGACATGCAGGTTAGATCCTAAACTGACCTTGGTGGGTGTGTGTGTGTGCCCTGTGGTGGGCTGGCACTCTGCCCGGGGATTTGTTCCTGCCTTGCGCCCTGTGTTGGCTGGGATTGGCTCCAGCAGACCCCTGATATAGCGGGCTGGAGGCTGACTGACTGACAATACAAGACCTGGTCCCTTTAAAAATGTCGGGAGCGGTCTCCCCTCGACTTTCTCGTATACACAGATAGGGGAATGGATATTTGAGGAGTAAACTGCAAGACAATAATTATATTTTTATATTATGTACAGTAAAGAACAATCAACAACAAATCAAATCAAATTAATAATAGATTATTACAAAAGTAAAGTTGAATAAATCGGATTAAGCAGCTAAATAAAAGGTAAAGTAAGATAAAGGTAAAGTACCACTTCCGATTAGTGGAAATAACCCAAAAGTTGATAGAAATATGCGTTTTGTCCCTAATACTTATATGCAAAATCTGATTGACCTACGTAAGTGAAAGCGTACTCAAGTGATTGTGTTTACACACACTGACAGAATTTCAAAAATGGTATTTTTGGACTAAAACGTCAAGATTCATCAAAATCTTGATATCGAATTTTTGAACGATTACAATACTTTCCCTAACCTTCATCTGCGAGAAAGTAAAAATGAGGGATAAAGTGACAGCAGGGTTCACGGGGGGCTGTGATCTGATAGAAACTGCAGAGAGAATCAGCCCGGGGGGTTTGTGGAGCTAAACCTGTAGTGAAGTTTAAAAGGCCAGCGACGGGAGGAATGCAGTCAACATGGAGTTAATGAGGAAGGCAAGGAGTTCATGCTGAAGCTGTTCACGTCAGGTAGGGACCAACTGCAGCCAGTCTTTCAGGGGCACCCAACAGTTTTTGTTTATGCTCCTTTGTTTTTTGGTAATATAAGCACTGTTTTTGGCTCTTTTTGGTATGCCGTGCACATATATATTGTGTAACGAGTCAACTAGGCCAAAAGAAGACGTCAAAAATACCGGACCCATCCTTTAAGGAAATCAGAAGACAAGTGAGCCATCAAAGGGTTTGGCGTCTCATTGATGGAGATAAGATGAGCGAACTAAAAGAAATGAATTAGCATTACGTCGAGTGACCAAACCATGAAGAGAGCCTACTGGGGACACCAAGGCTACATCCACAGCACTCTGTTTCACTTTAAAAAAGTGACTTTAAACGAAAATGATGACCATCCGCACTAGAGTCTCCACATCTTTTGTGACAGTATCTCCGTCCATACTGAAATGACCACAAAGGCTTATGATGTAGACATTTGCCTACACTGGGCGTTCGCGCATCACCAGAAAAACCCTTGAAGAGATGGTAAACACAGCAATCACAGGATTTATCTCAAAACTGTAGCGACTGGTAAATTATTTGACTTTTAAGCATGTATGCAGCATTCACACTGTACAAAACACAATTTAGATGCATACAGGTAAGAAACAGAATAAGAACCATGGTAAGCAAGTCTTCTATGTCCTCAGTGTTGGAATATGTTTTTCTTCCATGAAGGGTGACCTTTCAGTGAATGAGATGTTGTAATAAGAACAATCCAGTCAGGGAAGGACTACGTAATCAGCACAGACAGATCAGATCAGGAGTTTACATTTTTATCTGTCCACGTAGCTGGTGTTTATACAAGTATACATCTCTGGACAGCATTTTCGAAAGTCTCCATTTTCCATGGGTAGTGTGGATGAAAGGCAAAAATGGAGACAATATAGTAGTGCAGCTGTAGCCCAACTAGCAGATAGTACACAAATTAAGAGGGGCTGTTTGTGGTGGCACTGCTGCCTCACAGCTCCAGGGACCCCAGTTCCAATTCCAGGAGGGGCACTGCCCATGTGTAGGGTGTCCTTTCTTCCGGTGTCTGTGTGGGCTTCGCTCTCAAATCTCAGTCTTAGGGGTCTCCCATGCGTCTCACTCACACATCCTAAAGACCTGCATGTTATTCTTAAACCTAACCTGCCCTTCTGTAGGGTACCTGTGAATGTCCACTACAGCACACTGGCGCATCACCCACAGTCGGCTCCAGCCTTGCACCAGTGCTGTTGGGATGAGAGAAAACCCTCTAGAATACAGACTTGTGTCAGATCAGTAAAAAACATGCAGAATGAATCCATTTAATATGGAGACAAAAAGTCATTTTCCAAACAACCATTGGCAAAGCATGAGAGGGCACAAAGACACGCGTGCCGTCATCTTCAGTCCCAGATCACCTTTTATGCCTGCCATACGGCAGTGACATCTGCTAGACGGGAGGCACACATGCATGGAGAAGCTCAAGCTGACAGACATTACTCAGGCGTCTGGACAAAGTGCTGGAAAAAGTTCAGTTTGTTGAGCTGCAATGTGCCGATTGTTCTTCTGCTTGTTTGTGTGTGCGTGGCAAGTGACCAGAAGGGGATTACCAGGACAGTGTGGAGGAGAAGAGGAGAACAGACCACTCCGGCCAGCAAAGCTCATCGCTCCGATTCACCTTAATTCTGCACATTTTAATGATTGACTTGGGAATATACAGTATGCAGGGTGAGTCAAAATTATGTTAACATTTAAATGGTGGAAACAATTTATTCACAAAACATACCTGATATGTGCAAGATGATTTACAAGAACATCTGAACCTGTTCACCATCATGTTCAACACATTGTACCATATGTGGCACATAAATTGTTCACAAATATTGTCTAAAAGTATATACACAGCAGTACCATTAGTGTTAACATAATTTTGACTCACACTATGTATATCTATATATTATATATTGTTATAGATGGACCCTGTTCCCTTACCAGCATAATGGATGATCAGAAATGGGGGTGGCATTCCCTATCCTGGCCAGGAGGCAGAGGTGGAGGGGCAAGCTGGTGGCATCCCAACAGTAACTGATGGAAATCCCCTACCACAGTGAGGAGAGCACCATAGTGGAGAAGTGACCTGGATGGAGGAGCATCCTGACCGGGATGGTTAGCAGTCTCCTTGCTGGTCACCAGAACAGAATAAATGATGGACACTGGGAGACTGAGCTCGTGCCCCATACAATGGGTTCCAGCATCCCTTGTGGATAGTCCCTGTTTGGGCCCCCACTTGCCCCCATAAGGCTGGCCTGTTGGGTTCTATGGGTGCAGCCAAATAGCGTGGGCCAGAGAACAAGAAGAAAAACAAGAGTGAGGGCTGTGAAGTGTACATGGTGATGCAGCTTGACCATAATACCAGGGCCGTTCTTAACAGTTTGGTGGCCCTATGCTGTTCAGAAATGTGCAGGCCCCGGATGGGGGGGGGTCCCCCCTGGAGCTCAGGAAGGTGTTCTAATAAAATGACCAGTAGGCCTACATGTACGCTTGTGTGTATGCAGAGTGCTAAAATATTGATTTTGTTCTGGATCTGGTAAAGGCCGGGATATAGGGATATTTCATGATTTTATGGGGATCTCTCTGAATGAATCCGAAACGAAACTCTAAAATTAACATGCATTTGGCAAAGTTATGACGGCGTGACAATATTATTCGGGATTTAGGTGAAGATGGCAATTTGGATAATAAATTTCTATTGTTAATAAGACTAAGAGATGCACATTCCAGACTGAGCGATCGCTATTTATACATTCCCAGTCCCACGGCCTCGCCCCCGATTCCCTGCCTGCTGCCCCCTGCTCCTACCCTTCCCCTCCGAATTTGACTCAGAACCGTAACATTTTGGATGAGGAGGGTATCGTGACATACCACATGAGGGACTGGCACAGACGGCTGCAGTGCCAGGGGCAAGACAGGGGCCTCAGGTCCACAGCCCGACAACAAAAAAAAAAAAAAAATTGTAAGTGGGGGCCAGGACGGGGCCCCCCTCACAGTTGGGGGCCCTACGAGGATGCATAGTTCGCGTATGCCTTAGAACGTCCCTGATAATACTAGTTAACACTCGGACCTCTGGTGCTCAAAGAAGTGCCCATCGCAACACACAGCCCCCAGGACACTCTCACGAGGTTATGCAATGTCCTCCACTGCAGGCTAGTGTCTCCATGGCTCTTTTCAGAGTGCTGTGACAAGTTCACAAATAGTAGCCACAAATACAGACTTTACAAATGGCTAGTAATTAACAAAACGTGTACACACAAAGACGACGATGTGTTTAAACTGACAGGAAACAAGGTAGTTTGGAGCTGATTAACATAAACGGCGCCCGGCACTCTCTGTGCAGTAATTAATTGTTGGACTTCGGCTAACGCAGGCCTGGCTGATCCAAAGACGAAGCTCAAATGCATTGACGGCCTGGGAGGGAGAAGCCATTCCTCAGCTGGTGTGCCAAGGTCTCTTTCTCATTCTTCGTTTAGTTGTACTTTATGCACTCCACGGTACGACTTATCTCTACAGACGAGCTCGTGCCCCCCGCCTGTGCCCCCTTCTGTCGGAGGACGTTTGGTTCGCTCCGTCGGCTGCGCGCCTTTCAGGTAAATCCGAGGGCTTTCATTAGAATTGTAATCACGCAGAGACCCTCGGACGCCCCCATCGTGAAAAACAGATGAACACCGGAATTTAGGGAGGTCTGAAAGAGGACGCGCAAGCTTTGATTTAATTCTCAGACTAAAACGTGTCACATGTCACACATCCTCCGGCATTTCAGGTCTCACCCTGTTAAAAATGAAGCTCCGAGGTCACCGGTCCGTCTCTGCGAATGTAAGCAGGTCATTGAACTGAGAAAAGGATGCAAACACCGGGTCGACGGAAAGGCGCTATATGAAGGTTTTTGTTTTAGTTTCACTGTTTTTTCTTTTTAACTAACCCATAGAAAACGCAGCGACTTTGGGAGAATGCCCCTTATGGTGGGAGTTCGCCATTCCTTGGTTCATTTTCTGCAGTGAAAGCTCTTGAGGTTAACGATCACTTTAAATTACTGATAATATCACTCCTGGACTTTCGGGTGGGCTGTATCGACACACCGATCAGGTGGGGTTTACACGGTCCTTCCACCCCCCGACAATGAGATTGGTCTTTAATGTAGTGGACTGGTATCCCGTCCAGAATGGGACGCTGAATTGCGATGTCATCTAACAACCCCAAATGCCTTTCCTCCATAATGAAGAACTGAAAAGGCTTAAAAAAAAAAAAAAGAAAAAGAAAAAGAATGGAGGCTCCTCTCGTATAAAGTAAGGGCAGGCATCACATAGCAGTGGATTGCAGACATGGGCGATCTGGATTTCATCAAGGATCCAACGGGGATTATCCACTCTTACTGTCATCGGCTTTAATGACCTGTGACAATACTTGTACTGTACTTATTAAGATCGAGCGCGCACTTAAAGGGGCACCCAGGTCTGCGCCGTCATTTTCTGTTTGCACGTAGACTGATGATCAATAACTTTTGAGGTGATCGGCAATAACAGACATTAACCCCTCATAGAGGGCGAGTGCGAACGAAACGGGAACGAAAGGCTCCTGTGGCTCGGAATGAGGGGCACTGCCTGCGCAGTATGAATACACGGCGACATTCAGCGTGCAGCATTAAACGGCATCATAAAAACATTATGGGTGCCTTCTTGATCATGTTTGATGCCCAATATTATCTTTGTTGTTGTTTTCAGGTCGTGTGACACATTGCCAATGCGTTGGACTGTAAACCACAAAGCTGCCGATTCAATCCTCTATTAACTGAAAGTTTTAACCCAAGGCAAGCAGTTAATTCGCCCCTTAAAATAATACGCTGACATCGTACACTAGTGCGCCTTCCTACAGAAATGAGCCACATTAACGAGCTCGGAGCGGCACACAGATGTACGCAAGCAGATATTCAGGTTCAAGTCCCTCCTTCCATGTCACCTGACCCCGCTCCCTGTCCTTCGAACGACTTGAGACGCGGCTTATCACGAAAGGCGCTATATAGCAGGAAGGCGCAGATGTCATATGAGCGCGGTGGCGCCTGCCATTCCCGAGCGCGAGGAGCTTCTTCATCTCACGCTAGACGAACGTGCCAACCAAGACAGCGAAATCCGGTGCCAGGGTTGGCAGGAGATGACAGAGGAATCCGAAAGGCGAAGAAAGCGCGTCAAAGAGAAAGCCGCCAGAGAAGCGAGGACTCCCACCCCGAGTCACCAGGTGCCAGCTACAGAGCGGCAGGGTACACACACTGGCACAAAATTACATAACCGTGTGGAAAACGCGCTTACAGCGGCAGGACAAACAAAAGTCAACACTTTGAGAAACTGTGGCTGGGTAGCGTAGCGTATAGCTTAGCGCATGCAGCCGAGCCGCACCGCACCGCACCGCGCTGCTCACCTTCATGTGCCGGACCGCTGCTTCCTGAATCCGAAAGGCTGGCGATGCTGGCAGGAGAGGAGTCGGGCGAGAAGAAGAAGAACAAGAAGAGCAGAGTTCGCTGTCTTCCCCCCTCCACCACACACACACACTCACCCTCCGCCCCCCACCCCCCCATTCTATCCGAGACTCTCTGCGCGCTCGTCGGCTGCTCCGAGGTGCCGTCCGTCAGTGGCCGCTCGCAGAGCCGCTCTGACTGAAGCCGGGAGGACCGAACCGTCATGTGAGCGGAGCCTCTACACACCAAAAAGACGAGCGTCTCCCGGGAAGAGCGCCTTCATTAATGCCATTGTCTTCATCTGTTTTGTTCTGCAGCATTTTAATCAGCAACTCAAAAAAAAGGCTATTATGTTATGAAGTGGCGTAAATACTTAATAGAAGGCAAAAGATTAAAAGCCCATCTATTAACGCTAATCAGGGCAATTCGAAGGGTTTGCATCTAAGTGGTTAAAGACGGACAATCTTTATATATTATTCAAGCAGAGCGCAGCGCATTAGACTTGTCATTGTAACTTAGAGTCAATTATGTAACACTGGAGGAAACAACAAGGCTGAAAGAGAGAACACGTTCTGCAGAAGCCCCCCTTACTCCCCTCGGATGTAACGCGGGATTTAATGCTAAAACACCAGCGATCCCAGACTGGCCCGACTAAGCTGGGTCTATCAAATAATGAGGCCAGTCTGTCAGAACAATCCACGATCTGTCCATTACCAAACCTGTTTAAGCCAGTTCTGGACCACTGGGGAGTCAGAGCCTGTCCAGCATCATAGAGTGCAAGGCAGGAACTGGCCTTGGGTGGGATGCCAACCTGTCCATCATATGATTATTAAATGCTGAGCCCACTTTAGAGGAACTTATCATGTTAAATCTAATGTTGAAGGACCTGTCATCTTGAATAAGGCACAAGCTGATACAATACAGGCAATGCACCACAGAACATCAACTTGGTATATAGGAGGCACCCTAGCATATAGGGTCACACATTAAATAACATAACTTTAGGTCCTGTGACCCTAAATAATGAAGGTAATAAATCTAGAAGTCAGTATATATAGAACTATCAAGGACCTGTCATCTTAAATAAGGCTCAAGTCAACAAAGGCAATCTGCCACAAAACATGAACTTTGTATATAAGAGGCAACATAGCCTATAGGGTCACACATTAAATAACATAACTTTAGGTTCTGTTACACTAAATAATGAAGTTAGTATATAGAGAACCATCAGGGTCTGGTCATTTTAAACAAGGCACAACTCCAGCGCAGAGCATGAGTTCCATATTGATTTAGCCTATAGGGTCACACACTAAATAACAAAACTGTATGTCAGCATATAGAGAGTTATCAGGAACTCTAAGAGGACTGGTCATCTTAAATAATGAGCACAGTCTATTAAATATTAATGCCAATTTACACAGATTGTGCACAAGAAACAATGGGTGTCTTCTTAAATACTTATTAAGATGCTTTACTTTTCAGTGGCTCTGGTCTTTGGTACGGAGCTGATGTTGTCAGATAGTATCCATCCTTCCCTGTGTGTTTTGACCCCTAACCATGACACCTTCTGGTTAGCGGGTCAGCCAAGTCACTGCCTGTCAGCTCCTGATCTCCATCCTAACTCCTGCCTTTTAGTTATACAACCAGCAGAAGGTTCTTTCTGCTGTCCCTCCAATCCGGCGAGCAGCCATCTTTCTTTCTTTCTTTCTTTCTTTCTTTCTTTCTTTCTTTCTTTCTTTCTTTCTTTCTTTCTTTCTTTCTTTCCCTGATATTCCCAGAGCAGTGAGTACTGACCACATCGACTGCGTAGGGGAATCTTCTACAGCTCACCTCGGCAAGGAGCAGCCACGATTGCCACTCTTTGCCCTTACACTCATGGACCAAGCTTTAGTACTTGATGGCCTTCCTCTTGTGAGCTTCCTCCAGCAGGACAATCAGTTTGATCGGGATGACCTTCCTCAACTGCGCTGACCAAACGACAATGACAGCCCTTAGGTTTGTTTGGATAATTGGGGATGAACTGCAGCGTCCTTACCAGATCCAACCTCATCTGCTACCCTTGTGCTTTCTGGACGATGTTTCTTCTTGTGTTTCTTTTGGATGATGGTCTATCCCCCTCCCCATCCCGCCATGATGAACTGGATAGAAGGTGCAGGCGTCCCATGGATTCCCGGAGGCCTCTGTATCATCTGCTCCATGAAGTTTGCTAGAACCATGAGCACTTTCTTGTGCTGCCATCTGAATCTCCCTTGAGTCAGGGCAGTGTTGCAACCAAGCAGGACATGGGCCAGAGTGGCTGTCTTACTACAAAACTTACCAAGTGGGTCTTACTTAAACACCCACCTTTGCAGGTTTGCTGGTGATAAGTTCATAAGAAATCGGACAGAAGAGAGACCATTCAAGCTGGTTTGTTTAGCTAATAGCTAAACTGTCCCAATATCTCATCCAGATTCTTCTTAAAGGTTGTCAATGTTTCTGCTTCAACTACACATCTCAGTAGTTTGTTCCAGAGTCCCACAATTCTTTGCATAAAGAAGTGCTTTCTGGCTTCAGTCCTAAATAGATTTCTGGAAGGAGAGCGCAGAGAAAGACAATCCATAATGGCTCCATCCTTATCAGTTCAGCCCATGAGACTTTCCTCCTCAGGAGGTACCATTTGAGATAAGTTCCCTGGGATGCCAGCTCAGCTGCTATTGCAGTCCAGCATTCCCCTTCCAGATGTTGTATTTTGGCCCAGATCATTTCACTCCTATGGCCTGCATCTGCTTTCGACCTGGTGGTTCCAAGCGCCTTGTCTTCCCATGCATGAGTTCCCGGTGTTGTCCTCTAACTTTAGTGCACTTTCAGCATGTGCCATCATAGCATTGGTTGCCTACTTGTGGCCAGTTTTGGTTGTCATGCCTGCACATCTGGCCAGGTCACCACTAGAGTCTTTGAACACCATCATGACCCTGCACTTTGCCACCTTTTTCACCACAGATGAGAACGGGGGGCTAGAGCTGACCTGATTTGATGCAGAGACCTACTGATGTGAAGCTAGGAACATCTCCAAGTCACCTGTGGAGGTGCTTACTTAGCCATCTCTCCTCACCTTCCACTACGGTCATCATCTATCATCACTAGCCACATCAGTCTCAGTAGCAGTGTGTATTGGTAGAGCCAGGACTCAAACGTGCCAGGAAGTCCTGACCTTTCTATCTTCCACAGCCATTCATCTTCTTGCTGTTCCACGGTAACAATGTGGTTTTAGTCGCCATCATACCACAGCCCCCAGGCATTTGATTGGATTCTCCTTAACTGATGGGATGACCTCACCCTGGACTTGGAGTTTGAATGCTTTGGTCACTTTACCCTTCATTATCACCACGCTCTTTGACTTCTTGGGCCTGAATGTCATTCACACCCATGATGCCAAATCTTCCAGCGTCTTTGTACCCCTATATGTATGTGCCCACAGTTGACATATACCCAGAAATATACTTCATGGGGGACAAGGAATGACATGAATCCTAATTATCATCTATGATCAATCAGTTGAAGCTGTCATGAAATACTTTTTTGGGGGGGGGTAGAGGGGGTGAGTTAAGCCTCAAATCCCCCCTGACCAACTCATCCTATGCCTACCATCTTAAATAGTTAACCTAGTTTTTTGATACTTATTATTTTTAAACAAATTGTCAGAATGCAAAATAACCAAACTCGCCTATAGGGATATAAAATGATGAATTCTTTCTATAAAGATCTGTTATCTTAAATAATTAACCAGCCTATAGAGAGCTGTCATATTAAATAATGAAGCCAAGTCTTACAGAGCTATCAGCTCAAATAAATGGACCCTCTCCATATGGACCTGCTGTCTGACAGAATAAGTGACCCAAATTAGTGACCCATCATCTCGAATCACGAATCCCATCTGAAGTGACCTGCTGTCTTAAAGGATTACCTGAGTTTATTGGTGTCCATCAGCCTGCGTTAGGAACGTACCTGTCACCATAAATAATTAATCAGTCTATACAGGTCTGCCTTTTAATTCTTTGAGAAATGAACACCTCAAGTGATGACCTGCTCCACGTAACACACATCCGTCCTGTATTGACCCAGTCCATAATGGTCTTTGCTTAAATGACAAAATTAACTGCTGGGCTCCCATAATATAAAGTAAAAAGCCGGTGTATTGAGACCTGATGTGTTAAAAGACCAATTGAGCCCACCAATATAATAGTGGACCACATTTCTATTTTCAAATCCACCTAATCCAGTTCAAGGTCACGGTGGCTAAAGCCAATCCCAGCAGCATTGGGTGCAACACTGGGAGTCATGAGAGAGCCCAGGTGTGCTCCCAAGCTTATGTATCTTGTCCTTTTTTAAGGTTATCCGTGTATTCTGTACGTGAAACTCCAAGAGACAGGGCCACCATGACGTCACTTCAGGGGAACCACCAGGCGTCTTTATATTCTGCGGAAGAAGCTTCATTGCATGTTGTTGAGTGCAAATTTAAATTTGCTTAGCAGACGCCTTTACCAAAGTGACTTACAAAAGAGGTCAGCATAATCGAGTAAATATCAGTCTGGGGGTCTGTTTGGTAACAAGTGTTATTGGACAAGTTTACAAAATTGATCACTACAGGTAAAGGACTCCGAACAAAGTTACAAAGAAATTCACCAAAAATCAGAGTGGTCTCCCCTAGACTTTCTCGTATATGCAGATATGGGGATGGAAATTTGAGGAGTAAACTGCAAGACAATGATTATATTTTTATATTAATACATTAAAGAACCATCAACAGCAAATCAAATCAAATTAATAATATATTGAACAATGATTATAAAAGTAAAGTTGAATAAATCAGACTCTGCAGATGCATGAATAAGAGGTAAAGTACCACTTCAGGTTAGCGGAAATACCCCACAAGTTGATAGAAATGTACGTTTTGTACTTTTGTATTTTGTACTTAATACTTGTATGCAAAATTTGGTTGACCACAGTGAAAGTGTGCTCAAGTTATCTCCGGGTTCTTCTTTATATTCATTCCAGATTTCCTTCTTTGACTTCAGTCGTATTAAATTGTTGTTCTCCTCACGCTTTAGGTTTCAGCTCTGCTTTTGTTGCCTTAACACAATCTTTGTTACCTGACCTCATACAATGTGCTTACCAGACTTCATCTCCTCCACTCTCTGTCCATTCCATTATATCCTCATCATCAATTCTTGGACGTCCTGTCTCCTGCTGACGACTACTCTCTCTACTTCTGCATCCTTCTGGATGTGATGTCTAACCACACAACACATTCTCCAGATTGATGGCCCTCTGTCAGTGTCGAACTTCAGGCAGCCTGCACTGCGGTGTGACCTAACTGAGGTCCCATCCACTCCACTATGTTTTTGTCTAAAGATGCAGACATTCGTCTCAATTTTCACCTTTCATCCACACTACCCTGGTCATTTTAGACACTGAAAACTGAGACTTTTGAAAATGCTCTCCAGAGTTGTGTGTTTCTTAAAACACCAGCTCGGCATTGCAGTGTAGATGGGGTGAAAATGCTGTGTTTTAAAAACACAGATTTATCACGCACTGATTGGTTTGTGTTTATTACGTAGCCCTTCCCTGATTGGATCCTGCTCATTACATTTCATTCCCTGATTGGTCACCCTTCATGAAAGAAAACCATATTCTAACATAGCAGAGACACAGAAGAGCTGCTTTCAACGGCGCGTCTTGTGTTACCTGTATGCATCTAAATTGCATTTTGTACAATTCGAATGCTGTATCCATAAGCACAAAAGGCAAATCATTTATCTGTTGCCACAGTTTTGTAATAAATCCCATGGTTGGCAGCATTACCATCACTTCAAGAATTTTGCCCAGTGCAGTCAAACATCTATTCTACGTCATATGCATTTTCAATTAATTTTAGTGTGAATGGGGAAACTTTTGTAAATGATATGAAAATGCTAGTGTGGACGGAGATCATTTCCATTTAAAAACAGCATTTTAAATGAAATCATGGTAGTGTGGACATAGCCTTAGTTAATACACATCACTGGCTGTCCCTCGTAAAAGACCCCGACATCTGAGCCCTCCATTTTCATCACTACTAGTAGGTGTATTGCTGTGTGTTTCTATATTCTTTTTTTATATTGTTGTCATGGTCCTGCCAGGGTTCTTTCCCTGGCTCAAGTGTTTTTCTGCTTATCTAATTGTTATGTTGTTTTTTTTTAATTATTATCTAGTATATTTTGTCATTAATTCTATTTGTGGTAGTGTTCTACCTGTGTTATATTATGACATGTTCTGTAGTTCATTAATTATTTTGCTATTTTGTAATGCATGCAGTTTTATCTGTTTTCTCTCCTGTGTCCAGTGTGTGGAGCCCAAGGAGGCGGGGCCCCCGAAGATGAAGCTGGAGAAGCTGCTGTCTGATTGGGTAGGATTCTTGGGTATTTGAATTATGATTTATATTTTTTTGGATTTCCTAGCTTCTGACCCATGAATTTTGTTCAAGATAGATAGATAGATGTGAAAGGCACTATAGATAGATAGATAGATAGATAGATAGATAGATAGATAGATAGATA
>JANRMT010062852.1:44051892-44083430 GCA_026402145.1 Polypterus bichir lapradei | reverse complement strand
GATAGATAGATAGATAGATAGATAGATAGATAGATAGATAGATAGATTTTGCGGGGTTTCAATTCCCCCTTTTCGTTATTGTGGACATTTTTTGGAAGTCTAAAGGGCTTAGTCTGATTTTGAGGCTGTGCAGACCTGAAAGGCTGTCTTTTGAGTTTGGGGCTAGCCGGCCTGTGTGTGAGGCCTTTCAAGTGGGCTCACATCAGAAATAATGGATGGTCTGGAATTTTGTGTGGTTGTTCCCCTATGTGGTGATTCTATGTGGTAGATATCAAAACAATTGTATTATTCTTTAACCAATGCAGTACATTCTTATTTAGTAATTTTGCTTTGCCTTCTTCTAATTCTTCTTCTTCTTCTTCTCCCAGTTATCTTGCTTGTCTTTTGTATACTGACCCAAACAATAATTGTGCCACTGCTCTCAGCCTGCTTAAGGCCCAGGATGCCACAGCACTGATGCTAAGCCATTAACTTACCAGCTCAAGTTGTTCGTCTCTCCCTCTTCCAGATTTTGGATTTCTGGGTTTCTTAAATTCGCCCAGGAAGGGGTAGGTGGTTAGGTGGGCAAGATCTCCAGGACTATGTCTCCATGTGACTTTTTCTTTGAGCTTCTCTCTTACAATTGACCATGGACACACCAGTGACAACCTTAAGCACATTCAGGAATTTACAATTTGCAATGGTCAGCTTTATCAAACCGCCGATTTCACTTGATTAAATAATACAGTAAATCTTTGCATGTTTACAGTGACAGCAGCAGCTGCCATCTCTGGTGTACGGTCAAAAAGCACTGATGCTTGCTGGCAACAACGGAGTCTTTGTACTGCCTGTGACGTGAGCAAAGAGAAAGAGAAAGAAAACATGAGACCAGGACATGACACAGAGTTAGAGAACAGAGAAGAGTCAAAACTAAAAGTCAATTCTACACCGAATGAAGAGTGTAAACCAGGAATTGTAGTCAAAATGAGAGGTGAAGGTACAGGATTAGGAAAAAGTAAGAGTGACGCGTAATTACTTTTGTTATCCAAATCACAGAGAGTCGGCAGAGAAGCTGTTTGTGATTGTGATGAACCGAACTACACCCCCACAACCTGAAATGGTGTCCAGACTGCAGAGTCCACAAGAGGGCAGCATCCATGGAACGTAATGGTAAATAATGTTCTACAAACCCTAAAAGCAATGTTTCCAAACTGTACTATTTAATATTGCACAATAAATTTATTTCACGGAATACTCATGATGGTTTTGAGCAGAAAGATGGCATATTACAGGAGAAAAGTATGCAGAAAACCTCATGGTGATATTTCATTAGGGCTGAGAGGAGCGTAGGGCTTGAACGGTGAGACTGAGTTTGTGCAGAAAGACACCATCTTGTCACTTAAAACTTTGCAAACAAAACAAGCAGACAAGCTAAGGGCCCCTTAAGGAACAAAGTGTGGGGGCGGCTATCGTGATTGGATAACTTTACAGTCAATTGCATCCTGAAGTCGAGCCTAAGGCCCACACCTCACTTGGATGAAGCGTGATGAGAAGAAGCGACGAGTGAAAGGGCGAGTTGCATTTCATATTCAGTTTCACAAACCCGGCACTAAAATTCGTTTCATTGGCAATTTTTGTACTTGCAAAATACGAAACTCACTAAAAAGGATATTTTTGGGGTAGAAGACAAGGAATACTTCCCCCTAAAGCCTCGTCCACACTTCCGCGTTTAGTTGTGTTTTTTGGCAGCTGCGTAATGTGGGTGTTGGCACAAAGCCCGTCAAATCCATTCTGCTTATGACACACCAAAGTGCCCCATCATGCACATTATTGTGTTTTCTCTGCAGTAAAACATACAATAAAGAAATCCACTTGCTACCCCAAGCCCCCATTACCAAGCAACTGGCCTTTCCTGTTTCTTGGTTCCTGCAGATGAGGAGTGATTTACGAGTCTCAAAGCACACAAATCCCAAGAAGTTCCAAAAGCGCCTCCAAAACTGTCCACTAGAGGGCGATATAACAGTAAACCCCAGCTACTAATAAGGACAAGAACTGAATCTTTAGGAAACAAAAGATGTATTCTTCACAATACGTATTCCAATCATTATGGAGCTCCTGGGAACACAAAGACAAAATGGAATGACCTAAAACGAAAAGCAATCCAAAGCAAATAAGTCCCAATACAGATAATCAAAGAATTAATAAAAACAGAGCAAAAACTCAAAAAAATCTAGAAATCCAATTATTCTCAAAAAACAAGCGCAAGTACATTCAGCAACTCTCTGGCACATTTGTGAACCACCAGGAACTGTGGAAGACCCCCCATATTTATAAGGTGGAGGGCAATTCCTGAAGGATCACCCACAAAACACAGGGGACATAACACAGGCAGCTTAAAGGCAAGACCAAAAAAATAAAATAAAATGCACACAATCAACAAAAACAACATTAACTTAAATAAATGGCACAGACATGAAGAAAGAAGACACGAAACAAGACTGTGAACCTCAAACAGGCAAGGAACCCTGGCTGAGCGACGACACGGCGTGTCACAGAGCTTCAAGTTTCATTTCCGTCTTCACTGCATCTTCAGGACTGCAACCACCAAGGCCGCCATCATCAATGGCAAAGTGGGCATCGTCTTACCAGAACAAATACAACATGCCTGTGAGGGCTCAACAAAATGTCTGTGCGTGACAGGAAGTGAGTGCCATGATTTTATACTTCACTAGAGATCTTCATTTAAATGTTAAACGACAGACAGACAGATGCAGGATTAGTGAATGAAGAAGCTTCCAGAAAGGAACTAAACACCCTTCTTCTTGCATCAAGACCCCATTTGGACGAGATTAGATTTACACAAGAGGTGGGGTTAAGTAAAGATTACCAGAGGACCTCTGTGATTTCAGTTCCGTCCAAATCGCTCGTCAGTAAATTTTCATGGACTCTGAGTTCACATCTCAGAGACGTTTATCTTCTATAAAAAGTCTGCAAAAAAAGACCCCGGGATAAAGTGCGGTGCCAATCGACACGTCATATGAACGATACAGACGAGAGGTCCTCCAGTAATAATCACTTTACTCAGGGCCTGAAGTGGAAAACACGAATTGCTGGAGTCCTCCATGTTGTTCTCACTAAATAACGGGTGTTGGGGTATCCCCTCGGAGGTCCGATATGCACACTTTACATTAAGAAGCGGCTGGATACACTCGTATTGTAAACGGATTTATCCATCCATCCATTTTCCAACCTGCTGAATCCGAACACAGGGTCACGGGGGTCTGCTGGAGCCAATCCCAGCCAACACAGGGCACAAGGCAGGAACCAATCCCGGATCCCACCAGATTTATCGTTGTTATAAATAGGGTTGCCAATGTGTTCCAAACTGACGGGACTCATACATGACATACTACTGCCCACCTCCAGTGTTGACTCGCTCCCACCTCCTGGTGTAAAGCCAATCCCGTCCAAATAGATCTGATGGCACACATTTTCATAAATTTCTGTTAAAAGTTGTTTTGTGAGGTGAAACTTGTTGTTTTGAATTCAGTGTCGCTTGAATTGTTTCACACATCACCAGTGATGAGGGCATGAAGTCAGCAGGGGGTCTTCTCATCACAGCTGCCATCTCAGCCCAGCTTAGTGACCCAGCCAGTCCAGTAGAGTATGAAGGTGATTTAAACTTCTCATTTCAGTGTTAAGTTTCCTGCTCTGTTTGTTGGGGTCCCATAATGTGCACTGTCATGGCTCCCCAACACCCTGCCTGCACTTTTTTCATTTACGCTCCCATTTTTCAGTAGAATTCTTCAAAGTGGAGCAGCTTGCCCAATTTTTGATGGAGAATCATCATTGAGGGGCCCACCCAGTCCTCCCAGCAGGCAGCATCTTCACATGAGTGATCTTCCTCCTCCTCCTTCTCCTCGTGCCCCTGACCTGTTAGGTGTGACGTGTGTCAGTTCAGAAGTGAGTGCCTGAAGAGCTCCAGAGGCAGGCTGCCGAGTGACACGACTTCCCCGAGCACGTTACGTAATCCTGTCACGAGGACTCAGCTGCGGATTTATTATTAATGTTATTGTCCTTCCTCTGGAATTTCTTTTTTCCATCTAATTGAAAGTGTTGGTAACTTCATTTGCCCTTCAGAGTGAATGTGACCCTCATTCGGATTACGGGGGTCTGACCAGCCTAACGTTGTGTTCTTGTGTCACATGCCAGTCCACCATGCCTCTTGCCCACCAAGCTGCCAAGTCTTTTGATTTACATTTAAGATTCCCTGAATTGATTTTTGGATGAATGATGCAGGGGCTACCACAGATGTGGCACCCAATTCTCAAGTTCTGTGCCCTGTGCCAGTTATCTGTGGTGAGTTTGAATGTTCTGTCCATGTCTTTGTGTGTTTTCAGCTGGAGCCTTCACTCTTTTTCTCACATCCCCCAAATCATGCAGCTTACCCCGACTCTAAATCGGCCCTTGTGTGGTGTACATGAATGTGGACCCTGTCATGAACTGGCGCCCTCGTTGGGGTTGGTTCCTGCCTTGTGCCTGGTGCCGCTGATGTAAGCTCACCTCCCATGTTATTTGTGTTATTCATTCGTTTATTATTTTAACAAACCTGCTTTCTCCATCATCGGGCCACAGAGACACTGTAAGCAGCATTGGAGTCAAGGAAGGAGCCTGGCTGTGGTGCCAATCTGTCGCTGGGCACACTCAGTTAAACCAGGCTAGTTTATAGCCACCAATCCAGCTGACCTACCACAGAACATCAGGAGAAAACCAGACATGGATTTGAGAAGAATAACTAGGTGCCATACTGACCAGGCTCAGATTTCAACCTAAAATAATGCAGGCACAAAGCAGGGGCAGTCAGTGACTGGGCAAATTGCTGAACTAAATATGCATGCAAAAAGCCAGTGGCACATGACATGACTTCTAGTTGGAGGGGATGTCAAACATGATGACTGCACTGCTGATCTCATCGCCTGAAGATGTCAGATTTAACAACTAGCAATCTCAAGCTCTGACAAATTACACAACTGCATGCCAGCTTTCCAACATGTCTTCCTATTTCCCCCTTATGGTGGGCTCACCCATTTTTATGACAGCCGATAACATGCCACCTGACAGAGCTGTGTCTGCGCGAATGCATTATGGGGACGGCGAGTTCAGGCCTTCATTTATTTTCTCTATTCTGTCACCTTATGTAAACCACATAACATCAGGCAGTGAGCTTCTCTTCTGTCTGTGAGCTTCAAAACAGCCGCATTTCTTATTTTTTATCGCTTCAGGGTGGGCACTCATTGTTTGTCAGCTGGCATACACACAGAGCCCACCTATACGACTGAAGACAAAATCAAACCTGTTAGACTGTGTCTGGGTGAGTCGCAGACTGGCCTGATATGTAAGACTACATGACTGGTGGTCCCTGCAGCACAATGATGTCCCCCGACTTACTAAGATTAAGTAAATGAGGTCAATGACTGAAAATCAATGGAGAGTTGAGTAATGTGAGGGGACCTTATAGGATGTACCAAGAGAAGGCCCACTCTGTCATACAGCACAAGCCTAGGCTGGGATTTGAACCCGGGACTCTGAAGCAGCCACATGCACGGAGCCATTCTGTACAGGGCAATAGGGGCGCTCAGCTGAGAGGCTAACGTTGACCCGACAGGTGCCCACCTCCGGGACTTTAATTGAGATTGTGGTGAAGTGATGTGAGAGTAGAGGAAGTGGTGCCAAAGATGTCTCCCCTGTCTAGCGCACCTTTTCAGAAGACATCGATTTTTCTTTTATGCTAGCCACGAGATCTTTAACAGAATATATCTAAAAATATTTGGTATCTCTTGCCCCACGTGTATTTTCAGTATTCCTCCTTAATCCCCACCCTCAGTATCCTCTGAACCTTTATAACCCGACTCTTCCTCTCTCAAACGCATGCCCCTTAAATCTGCTTCTCAGACCCTGTGATACTAAGGTCCACTGCTCACCTCCTGTCTGCTTATTAACTATCATCAATGAGAGACGAGGCTGTGAAAACATCATTCATATTCTTGTAAATAGCTCACATATTTAAAGGCAGCTCTCATCGTTCCTCCTGTGCCTTTCCATTGTATCTGCATGTCTCTAAACTTTTCTTGCCTGACATTTCATCTCTTGTCCACGTTCCTGTAAAGCCTGCTTCTCAGATTCTGCGATTCTGAGGCAACTTGCTTAGCTCCTACTCCTGTTTGATTACCACCAATGGCAGATGGGCCCCGGTACCCGCTGTGAAAACATCATTTGAATACTTGCCGCATTTAAAGGTGACTCTCAGCATTCCTCCTACCCTTTCAATGGTATTTTTGTGTGTCGACGGATACTTTTTGCCTCTCAGACTCGCCTCCTGTCTGCTTTTTGACAATTACCAGTGGTAAATGGACCCCCATTTCTGTTGTGAAAACATCATTCATATTCTTGTGAACCTTTTAACGTGTTTGAGGTGGACTCTCGGCATGCCTCCTATTGTTTTCTCTGTATTCTTGTGTTTCAGCTTCTCTTGCCCAGCACTTCCTCTCTTGATCACATTTGCTTGAGCAACCAAAGCCAAACTGATCAATCAGATTGTTCGGAGGGTCCGGTCTCACACACACACCCAGACTGACAGTAGCGTTTTATTGTATAGTAGATAGCACCATTAACAGCCAAGTGTCGTGGCCTAGTGGTCTGGGTGTTCTGTTGCTTCCTGAACTCCAACTCACCGACTCACCAAGGCTCCAATTCTAAAACATACACTGAAAGCCAGCAGGTGTCAGACCAGACAGCGAGGGGATCTGCACCTCAGCTTAGGACACTGCCAGACTGGGACAGCAAACCACTAAGAGTGTGCTGGAGGACAGTGTGGGATACTGCTGTGATTTGGAGTCTCATACACAGCCAACATTGGTTGAGGCCTCCAAAAACAGCCATAAAGCAGGACAAGACCTTCACTAGCCAGCCCGGAGGAGATTCACCTCAGACCAGCTCGTTCCAGAAGTCTACCTGCAGGCTTCAGCCTGGCAAGGCCCAAAGGGGGGAAAACTGGCTAAACAGTTCAAAATGTGAAGAAATGTCCCAAAATCAGTGGCATAGCTAGGGGCGGGTGGAGGTGGCGGTCTGCCCCGGGCGGCACATTTTTGGGGGCAGCATTATTGGCCAAAAGGCTCAGTACAATTCATGTGTAAGCAGCAGGGTTCGGAAAAATACCACTCATGAATGAAAAAAGTAACATTTGCTGATTTGTATCCACAAATGCTTCAAAAATAATTTTCAGACATCCTTCTGTGACGGCATCAGACACAACAGTTAAAATTTATGAGGCAATAACAAAAATAAACATAAACATTACACCAATAATAATTACTAGGAAGATAAACAACTACTTTACAATTTATAATTTCACTTTGTTAGCAATCCAAATGCGTTCTTGCTCTGCGCATAAAACATTCCCACCAATCACTTGTACCCTATACTGGTTCTGGTTTTCACAGTGTAATTATATTAAACTAATAAATAGAACACGGCTTATCAGTGCGTCTATACTATATTCTTGTCTAGTTGATGTATATAAATAATTATATGTGAATAAATGATTGTTGTTTCTCTATATATGAATAAATCTATGCACAATTTATCTTAATTTTTCTCTATACGTCATTTTAATTTTCTAATTAAATAGGTTAACATATTCAGATATGTTGGAGGGCAGCAAATTTAAGCACCGCCCCAAGTGGCACGAACTCCAGCTATGCCACTGCCCAAAATAAAGTAAAATCCTGACAAGTAAAGGGAGGAACACAAACCTTCAGCTTACATATGATAAGGGTCACAAAAAATCTTTATAAATAAATGATTTACTAACAAATAAATAAATACAAACTAAATACTCAAAAGAGCGAAAATAGGTGAAAAGGAGTTGCCTAAGAGTCAGTCCTACAGCAAACAAAGCCCTAAAACAAAACTCAGAAATCACAATCCTGTAAGCAGCGCTAAAAGAAGCTAAAAGAAACCAACAGGGCTTACAGAACTCAAACACATCGATCTCCTGAGCTGGGGCCTAAAATAGCCAGGGGGAGGGGCTCAGAAAGAGTGATGTCAGGTAGCCCCGCCTCCTGGGGCTCAACCAAAGCACAAGGAATCAACAGCACATAAGAAACACCTGATTAGTGAGGCTAACAGAAATATCATAAAGCATGAACAATAACTCAGAATTAAAAAAAGGACTAAGCAAACAATACACATGACTTCAAACTGATACATAAGATGGCTTTGTGCCGGGTCCCTGGACAGGTGCCCACCAGGTGGGAGATGGTGGTGTTCAGCTTTGTACTGACCAGCAGGTAGATGGGACCAGGGCTAAGGCCAAATGCTAAGCAGCAGGAAGGCATTGTGTCTTTGGCCTTCAAACACTGAAGTTGTGGGTTCAAATCCTGCTACTGACACTGTGTGACCACGAAAGTGTCACTTCACTTTGTATCGCAAATGTTGGATAAAGGAGTCAGCCAAGTAAGTAAAGTAGGTGGGCAGGAGTGACCATCTGGTTGGTGAGGAGGGCACAGTCATCATTTTCGCTCCATTCTCAGATACTTTACCTTCCCCAGTAAATGTGTTTTTGCTGAGCACTATTCTGGGCATTGGATGAGCTCAATTGCGCCCCCAAGCAGTCACAACAGATATAATTCTCAGCTCAGAGTCAAGGGCTAGTAGAGCTCATCCCGACACCATCGAGCTCAAACTATCATAATGGAGTGTGAGGTCACCTCAGGAGAAGGCGCCTGCCAAATACACCATCATTTGGATTGTTGTGCCTTCAAGGTGACATCACACAGCCCAGACACAGCTAGACCAGAGATGGTCCCAGATTCAAATAAACCATTTTTATTGAACACAATACCTTGTCACAGATTTCTTCACCCAATCAGCACAATTCAATGCACACATCGTTTCCTTTGTTTTCTCCTCCACTCCCCCTACTTGATCTTTGTCCTTCCTCCTCTCTCAATTACAACTCGCCCGGACAATAACGCGGGCTCCTTTTTCAAATCTGACCTGGAAGTATTTCCAGTGCCAAACCATTGTCTCCAGGAAACACTTCTGGGTCAGGCAGAGTCACCCTAGATCAAGGGACTCACCTCCTGGCAGCTTCCCCTGGTGGCACCCAAGTAACACATTAGGGGACCAACAATGCTGACCTGTGGATGTCCAAACGGCAGCTCACTAAAGGGGAAGTTGCCACCTAGTGTGCTGGGGGATGAACTGAGCATGGGAAACATGGTGCCTCATTTCTACTTGCCTCCCAACCGGGAAAGGAACTACTAGCCAACTCGATCAGGATGTTCTTCCATCGAGGTCATCCCTCAACTATGTTGGCCTCCTGGCTGGATAAGAATTTCCCTCCATCACTGTTGAGACGCACCCTCTGCCCCAGTGCCCCTCCATGCCATCCTCCTGGCTGGAACAGGGAAAGCCACATCTGTCTTTCCAACCACCCATTATAGAGGCATCCCAGCCAGATAAGAGAAGGATGGTCTGTCCCAGTTGGGATGCCAGTCCATCCATGACAGCAGCCACTGACAAGCACCCTGCCCCTGCTGAGCTCTACTCTCTTTGTAATGAAATATCAAAGTTCTGCATGGCCTTCACTCGCTCAGGCATTTGTTCTCCATTGTCAGGGTAGTCGGCCCTCCTGGAGTTGCTCCAAGCTGTCTGTGATGTCCTGACACTCGGCAGGCTGGATGAACCTTCTGTGCAGGCCTGTTATGACAGGCGGCAGCCATTGTGCTTTTTTAAAAGCTGTCCTCCCGATGGCTGCCACCGCGGTGAGTGTCATGAGGCTGCCTGTCACAGGCAATGACGCCACACTTTGCGGAGCTGCCCGACGCACCTTCGGCATTCCTTTTAGTGTCAGCTTTATTTTAGGACCGCAAATGAAACGAGTTGATAAAAAGCTGTAATAGTCTTTCTGGCAGGGAGCGAGGAGGCCAGCTGGCCTGAACACTTGGGGCTGTCCTCCACCTCGCCTTCGCCCCCTTGTGGCCGGCACTCTAACAGTGGCCTTCACTCCTTCATTTTTCTGTTCTCTCCTTCCCACGCAGTCTGTTAATCAGTCAATTCCTGCCCCAAGCTGCGGTCACTTCTCATTACCGTCGTGGGCAATGACGATGAGAGTGGACACCAGAGGCAGCAAGTGTCAAAGTAATGAGTGGGGAGCTGACCGCTGGGCACTAGGAGGGCAGCGGTGGGGGGAATCTGAAAACACAGGCCGACACTTGCAGATGCCTGGACAAACCCTGCTGTTTGCTTGGCCAGCCGAGCTCCAGTATAGGGGGCTGTGAAATGCATGCGTGTGATCCTGAGATGTGTTACCATGGAAACTGACCAAAAAAAAGAGAAGAAGAAAAGAAAGAAATCCCCAGTTGCTAAGTACAACTCGATAACATCACATTCTACTTGGTTAAATGGCAAGGCCGCCTGCCCCCCCAGGGGTGACGCTTAACTTCAGGGTCGGTGAGCAGTGCACTCTGGGATTATCCGTACAAATGGCAGGCCGCAGCTCCCAGTTGGGACCACAACGTGGAAACTACATCAAGTAGTGGAGGTCTTCTGCAAAGAGTCCACCCCCACCACTGCACTGTAACTAGAACAGATGGCTAAGGCAGCTGCTTGAGTGCAGACCCTTCAGGCCATAACAACTTCAGAGGAAAGCATCTCATGGAGGGATGGACTGACGTACCCCCGTCCCACTTCATTCTGCTGGAGCTCTGCCCAGTTCTTCAGCATGGGGCGCGAGTCCCATCACCACCTTACAGCTCTTACCTCCCCGATTTGACTGCCTAGCCCATGTGCGGATTTCCCCGCTTGGCATAGCTTACACAAGAATAGAAGAAATTTGACAAATTAGAGAAGACCATTCAATTCAAAAAGCCCCTTTGTTTAGCTAATAACTAAGCTGTCCCAATATCTCATCCAGATTCTTCTTAAAGGTTGTCCAGGTTTCTACTTCAATTCCATGTCTCTGTAGTTTGTTTCAGAATCCCACAACTCTTTGTGTAAAGATGTGCTTCCTGACTTCAGTTTTAAAATCACTTTCTCTTAATTTCCGCTGATGTCTACAAGGACATGATTTGCTATTTAATTGAAAGAATTCTGCTGGATCTACTTTATCAATAACTTTGAAACTTTTGAAGGCCTGGATTAGGTCTGCACATTCTCATAAGAACATAATAAATTAGACAAACAAGAGGCGACCATTCGGACCATCAAGCCTGTTTCTTTGTTTAGCCAATATCTCATGCAGATTCTTCTTAAAGGATGTCAAGGTTTCTGCTTCAACTCCATGTCTTGGTAGTTTGTTCCCGATTCCCACAACTCTTTGCATGAAGAAGTGCTTCCTAGCTTCACTTCTAAATGCAGTTCCCCTCCATTTCCCCGCAGTGAGAGGACGACATCTGGGTGCTGATATGGACCAAACAGAACTGTGTGTGGAACCTCCACTGACTGTACATGGAGGTACAAAAGGGCTGGGGGTGTCCTCTGGTAGTCCAGTGAGACATTCATGTGGGGATGTCGTCCTTAACTAAGAGTGAAGTAATTCAGAACACAAGAGCACAACGTAAAATGGAGCACCACGATTAACTGACATGTGTGACATTTGGAAATTCAGATGACACCGATGCACCTTCCACTTCGGTCATCTGGAGACCGATGTCATACTGTTGGGGGAGAACAGCAGGCTCTGGGTCCTGTGAATGGACTGGGCAGTCAGTGTAGACGGGCAGACAGAGAGACAAGGGGGGCTCATACACACTTGGGGTTCTAACCTGGATACTCCGTTTAGTAGCCTAACAGGCTGAAAGGAAATGAAACTGAAACTTAGATCAGCAATTTTCAACCTTTTTGACATGTGGACTGGGTTAGGGTTAGGGTTAGGGTGCCACATCTTCAAGGACTAGGAGGGTGGAAAATATAATAAGCTTATTTGCTCTGTATGATAATTTCAGATTGACTAACAAGGTCCTGGGGACGTTCGGAGTCCGTCTTGGAGTTTTGAGCATCAAGAGTTACTAACAATAGATCAGAAGTGCAGATCCTCCTTCAAGTGTTGAACATCTAGCTCTACTAACATTAGACTGGAGAGCGGAGGGGGGTACATGGACGCCCTTGGAGTTTTAAGTGTCTCTAACATAAGATCCTCTAACATTACATCGGAGGTGCATGTACTCCTTCAACTTTTGATTGTCTAGATTTACCAGCACTAGATGGGACAGTGGAGGTAGAGTTGCCCCCTTTGGAGTTTGAAGAATCCAGATATTGTACAATTTGATCAGAGATCAGAGGGAAGGGTGGACTTAGGTGACACAACAGAATTTTTCATTTGAAATGTTATCTGGAAAGCAGTCAGAGTAATGATAAATCCTGATCTGGGAATTCACTGAGTGTTGGCAGACGGCAGTTGGAAAGTTCTGATTTAGAGGGTCCTCATCCTAGAAGTGCCTCCCGTGCTGTCTGAACAGTAAAGGACAACAACGTTTGATGGTCAGGGAGGTGGAAGCTGTGGAACGTGGGGTGAGTGTCAGGGTCGAATGAGGGACAGGATTGGGGTAGGAACAGAAACAAGGTCAGGGGTGGTCCTCAGGCTCTGGCTCTTCCAAGCCAAGAATGGGAAATAAGAAACAAAAATAGATACCAACAGTCTAACCAGAATATCAATCCTCGGTGCACTCTGACAATTTTTTGCTAAAGAAGACACGCATGATGGCCGCCTGTAACAATGAAAACATCGGTGTCCCCGCCAAGTGGCCCTCTGCGCTGGACCTGAAAGTAAAGATCCCTCTGAGGACCAGCTCGGCACAAGCAAACATTTTTCTTTGTGAGCAAAATTTTTCAGATCCATGACCCTGTGAGTGCTACTTATTATTGTGCAATATAATTATATATTCATACGTAAAAATGTTTATGTATTACAGAACACATTTGAAAATGTGTTAATTAAAATGGCATGTTTATTTAAACTACTGAAGTTTATACATTCAGTCATGAAGCTGGACAGGTATGCTGGATGTCACTCATGACTGAAGTTAATAAAATTAAATATAAAATAAAAAAACAAAATCATAAGAAGATTCTGTAAGATAAAAAACATAAAATACTGTAAATGAAAATACACACATTAAACATGTTAATCGTTACACCTTGACATGTTTATTCTGTGAGGCAAGTAATTTGTGTTTTTGTTTCATGGATGTTTTGTTGTGGTTTGGTGTTTCTTCAGTGCTGCTCCCCACTCAGGCCGGTTGTGCCAGCAGACTTGCCATCTCCGCTCTCCATAAAGGCACAACTAACAGTATAGGTAACGTGAGAGACATTTACTGTGTGAGTTAACACGGCGGATGTTACTGCACGTCTCTGGTCAGTGGACTCTGTGACGGCATCTGCTGCTGCTTAGTATGCACAACTTGACAAAACTCCAATCTGATTACATTCACTTTTTCCTAATAAGTGAACCGGACGTTTAAATGCCGTATTTAGGCGCGCTTCATGGCAGGAACTCAATAACTCACATACAACAAACATGATAAAACTTTTGAAAACAATATGAAGATAAAAATGGATAATGGATAAAACAAGGATCAAATATGGTGACATGGTTTATTTTATATGACAATACCCCGACATCTGTTGAAATGGACTGATTAACATTAAATATAAAGAATGAAACGGTCAGCAAACAGGCCTAAGAAAGTTCAACTCAGCCTAGGAATTCTAGAGGCGGTCCTCTGTGACCGTTTTAGAGAGTTTGTCCAGTTCTGGTGATTTCAATGTGCACTGCTGCTCCTTACTTTGCAAATTTCCATTTTTGAAGGAGAGAGAAGTATAATGTGAACCAACATGATCCATCATTGGCAGTTTACCAGTTGATGCGTCACTTCCAGGCCAAGTGGGTCGCGTTAACGTCAGTTTTCAAAGGATTTATTCGCCTATGGGTCATTGCGCCATCCATCATGGGGAATCTTCATCAGGTCAAGGTGGATTTTGCGACTCGCTTCTTTGTGTGCTGAAGCCCCTCAGAGAGCTCATGGCCTGTGGGAGGTGTGCCAGACTCGACCGCTTGATGGCATACGTCTGTTTTATTGATGTGTGCTATTCTGTGTGCCATCTGCTGTAAATTTGATGTCATGGTGGCCGGCTAGTTAGCTGTGTGTTAAGGATAAGTGCAGTCAAAGTTATTTCTTCACAAACATGGTATACTGTATATGCGTTTGTCACGTTGTAACAGCCGACTTCCTACCCAGCCGGCTGCCACGCTACCAGGACCTGTGGCCTGGATGAATTACTGAGAATAACCTATCAATACCAAGCCGTACCTCTAACAAATAATCATTTTTTCCTCCTCCCCAATCGACGGTTAAAGACTAGCAAATGAAAGCAAATGAGTAAAATATGTGTAGAATATATTAAACTAGCCATGTGCGCCCAACTACGTTGTGTGTGTTAAACTTGTCTGTGAAGGGCTCCCTGTTTAAACACGGCTGCCAGTCGTGAACTGGGCCCTTTGTCGCACAGCGGTGGTGGTGTAGGAGCATTTCTGCTTCTGTCCATTCACAGTCCGTCTCGTTTTCACGATGCTATCGTTTCCTCTCACGATGTCTTCTCAACCTTTCTCCAATCTCGCAGGTTGCTTTGTGGCAATCCAAAGAGTAAGGCAATATACACGGAGCAATGGTTATAAAAGGGGGACACACAGGTATCCAGGCTCTTTAAAGCATAAATAGGGATCATTTCACTGACATGTGAGCAAGGCACGGTACAACTGTAAGACGTGCAGCACTCTCCGGCTACAACGTAACAATAATAATTTCCGGAACGTGCTGTTATGTTGTCATTCATTTTACCCACTGTCTTTCTTTCATTCATATGTTACGTAGGCACGTACCTTTTATCTTCGGCAATCTCATTCTCTAACCAGGCCTCAGAAGCTAACCAGCGTAACACTGTCCACCACCCCTTTCGTTATTCTGGCACATTGTTGACATCCGTGAGTAACAACAACGTACTAAACTGGAAGGTGGTCTACGCATGTGTGGAATTCGCAGACAAACAAAGATCAAGATCTAAATGAAGATCTCTTTAGTTAATTTAAAGCACAACAATTTGTTTAGTTTGAATGTCTGTGTTTTGAGGTGTGACTGGAGTACTACAGTCTTCAGTAGTATAAGCCTGGAGGAGATTCTTAATGCAATGCCTATGTTTTAGCTGTCTCTCTACTGCCATCTAGTGCTTCTTCTTCTAATTCATTCGCGGACAAACAAAGATCAAGATCCAAATGAAGATTATATATAGAGATACAATACAATGACAAAAATACAAGAATATAAATCTGTGATGTAAAATATATCTACTTATGTAAATATATATACAGTGCATCCGGAAAGTATTCACAGCGCATCACTTTTTCCTTTATGTTACAGACTTATTCCAAAATGGATTAATTTCATTTTTTCCTCAGAATTCTACACACAACACCCCATAATGACAGTGCGAAAAAAGTTTACTTGAGGTTTTTGCAAATTTATTAAAAATAAAAAAACTGAGAAATCACATGTACATAAGTATTCACAGCCTTTGCTCAATACTTTGTCGATGCACCTTTGGCAGCAATTACAGCCTCAAGTCTTTTTGAATATGATGCCACAAGCTTGGCACACCTATCCTTGGCCAGTTTCGCCCATTCCTCTTTGCAGCACCTCTTAAGCTCCATCAGGTTGGATGGGAAGCGTCGGTGCACAGCCATTTTAAGATCTCTCCAGAGATTTTCAATCGGATTCAAGTCTGGGCTCTGGCTGGGCCACTCAAGGACATTCACAGAGTTGTCCTGAAGCCATTCCTTTGATATCTTGGCTGTGTGCTTAGGGTTGTTGCCCTGCTGAAAGATGAACTGTCGCCCCAGTCTGAGTTCAAGAGCGCTCTGGAGCAGGTCTTCATCCAGGATGTCTCTGTACATTGCTGCAGTCATCTTTTCCTTCATCCTGACTAGTCTCCCAGTTCCTGCTGCTGAAAAACATCCCCACAGCATGATGCTGCCACCACCATGCTTCACTGTAGGGATGTTATTGGCCTGGTGATTAGCGGTGCCTGGTTTCCTCCAAACGTGACGCCTGGCATTCACACCAAAGAGTTCAATCTTTGTCTCATCAGACCAGAGAATATTGTTTCTTATGGTCTGAGAGTCCTTCAGGTGCCTTTTGGCAAACTCCAGGCGGGCTACCAAGTGCCTTTTACTAAGGAGTGGCTTCCGTCTGGCCGCTGTACCATACAGGCCTGATTGGTGGATTGCTGCAGAGATGGTTGTCCTTCTGGAAGGTTCTCCTCACTCCACAGAGGACCTCTGGAGCTCTGACAGAGTGACCATCGGGTTCTTGGTCACCTCCCTGACTAAGGCCCTTCTCCCCCGATCGCTCAGTTTAGATGGCCAGCCAGCTCTAGGAAGAGTCCTGGTGGTTTCGAACTTCTTCCACTTACGGATGATGGAGGCCACTGTGCTCATTGGGACCTTCAAAGCAGCAGAAATTTTTCTGTAACCTTCCCCAGATTTGTGCCTCGAGACAATCCTGTCTCAGAGGTCTACAGACAATTCCTTTGACTTCATGCTTGGTTTGTGCTCTGACATGAACTGTCAACTGTGGGACCTTATATTGACAGGCGTGTGCCTTTCCAAATCACGTCCAATCAACTGAATTTACCACAGGTGGACTCCAATTAAGCTGCAGAAACATCTCAAGGATGATCAGGGGAAACAGGATGCACCTGAGCTCAATTTTGAGCTTCATGGCAAAGACTGTGAATACTTATGTAAATGTGCTTTCTCAATTTTTTTATATTTAATAAATTTGCAAAAATCTCAAGTAAACTTTTTTCATGTTGTCATTATGGGGTGTTGTGTGTAGAATTCTGAGGAAAAAGTGAATTTAATCCATTTTGGAATAAGGCTGTAACATAACAAAATGTGAAAAAGTGATGCGCTGTGAATACTTTCTGGATGCACTGTAAGTGGGGGGTTTTCAAATTATACGTAAACAGACAGATACAAATTCAATTTAATGTTTTCACAAGATACAAGGTAGTCAGATTGTAAATAAACAAAGTGACGTTCCTTCTGAGCAATTTCAGTAAAGCACACTATTGACCTTATGCCATCCAGAGGGGATTTTGTGCTCTTTATTTTAAATGTATTCCTGCTTGTAAAGGCAACTTTTAAGAGAGGCTGTCACTGTTTTTGTTTTTTCCAAATATTTATACATAGAAAATCTAAAATTTGATTTATTCTACATTAGACTACACTGGGGATACTACAAAGTATTCTAGAAATAAGTGCAGTGGTTTCTGCATGATGGTCAAACAGACAGGTTGGGAGCCTGCACTGATAAAGTGCGTTGTCATACCCACCACACGACAAACCACCTCAGGATCCCAAATTAGGACCCAAGTGCAGCCATGCAACGGGTGACACCTCAGCACCACACTAGCTTGAATGGAACAGAACAGCATGAGGCTTTTCACAGCAGCTGGAGTGCCAGTCCTGCCACCAACCCCTGATTTGTCCATGTAAGTTGGAGGACCAGCTTGCAGGGCTGGATGCAGGTTAATGTCATACCCAGAATAAAGGAACTGCAGGTTAAGGGCATTGCTCAATTGCCCAATGGAGTGGCATTTGCAAGATTCAATCCGGAAACCGTCAAATTGCCGGTGCAGATCTCTAGACATTATATGTACATTATAAGGGAATGCCTAGATGACAAGAATTAACAAAACACAAAGTGACACCACAGTGAAACTGCACTGGAGCAGAGCCTGTCAGGTGTAACAAAGAAACGTATATATTAAGATGAAGAGGAATGGCACCAGTGTGTGCAGACTGGGGTCACCAGGGGGCAGTGAGCACTGTCTCCAGCAGGGGTGCTGAACTCCAGGCCTGGAGGGCCGCTGTGGCTGCAGGTTTTCATTCTGACCTTTTTCCTAATCACTGACCAGTTTTCACTGCTAATTAACTCATTTTCCCTTCATTTTACTAGCCCTGTTTAAGGATTCAGTCCTCTGAATTGATTCTTTTCTTCATTAAATGACAGGCAAAGAGAAATGAGATGTGAAACTAGCTAACAGATGACCAGCTTAACTGAGATTTCAAACTCCAACCAATCTTTTAATGAGAAGCTGATTCTTGCTGTTAATTAAACCCGTTATTTAATTCCACGGCTTTGTTGCTACTTTCATTCTGCCACAGCAGACATTTTGAAAACTGTTAATTTTTCTGTTTTTTCCTAAGAACACTGTCAAAATGTTTTGGTGACCTGAGAGATCAACATTACTGAGAACTTCACCTTTCTTTATTTTCAGCTACTGTGTGATGAGTACTGGTTAGCTGGTCATGTGATGGCTTGTTTTGTGTCTCATTATCGTTTGGCTGCTAATTAAGGAAAAAGAGAAAACTAAGGGGCCTGAGTCAAGTTAATTAAAACAAAGGCAAAAAGTTAATTAGCAGCAAAAACTGGTCACTAATGAAGAAGATGCTTAGATTGAAAACTTGCAACCACTGTGGCCCTCCAGGCCTGGAGTTCGACACCCCTGATCTCCAGTATATTACTAGTAGTGCTCTACATACACTAGGATATACTGGTACTGAAGACAAGTATCACAAAATCCAAATTTTAAAACAGCATGGCACCAGAATTGCAGCTGTACAAAAATATCCGTTTCCTACATTGCACAAAACAAAACTTCACACTTGGACACAATCAGAAATTCATGGGAGACCCTCCTCTCCATATTGCTTTGATGCAATTAGGACTTCATGGGTGCCCCTCTCGCAGTGGCACTGGCCGCCACGGAAACTGGATTAAGAGGGTGGCAGTTTGGAGTTAACTGTTATTTGCTTCAGAACCATTTTGGTATCAGTTCTGAGGTCCAAAGGCTGGTATTGATCCCGAAATGAAACTTTTAGTACCAATCTAACACTAATGCACATTCACCAGAAGTGAGGGGAGCTCTTTGGGATGATGCTAAAATTTCCCTTTGATGGTGGGAGGGGAGCGACAATGTCCCACGTACAAATGAGAGCACAGTGGTCTAAAAATTTAGTGTGAGGTTATGGGATCAGGGATGAAATGGTCTTCATGGCCACGAGATTGCACTGTAGCTTGGTGGTGACAAGACGTCACAGAGGTGATTATAGGAATTACCCAGAACAGAACACTAGACCAGTTTTAAAGTGCACCCCTCGAGTCCGAAGTGCTGGAGATGGTTACTGTGTGTTTGGAAGACACCGATGTGATTTACAAGACAAGGAGATACGTGACAACCTTGTGACTTAAACTGCTGCGTCTGGGCTGTGAATTAAGTGAAGGGACATCGGCAGATAAAGAGTGCAAAAAGGGGAACTCATCCCAAACAGCAGCACGATATTCTCTGCAATGTGGGCTCCAATTCAGCACACAAAACCAAACTGCACACAACTGGGATGTCTACATCAGTTTATACAGTATGTCGTCAGTCATCGTCACAAAGAAGGTCACAAATACCATTGATGATATTTAAATGACAGAAAATAATGTGTTATGTTTGTTTTCTACGTATTTTAACTGTGACAAAATAAGCCCTTTCTTATTTTATAAAGGTAAAACACTCACACACACACCAGAATAACTATGAAGCAACAAAATTTAAAAAGTTCTGACTTGGCTGTCCCAGTCCCAGTGAGGTATTATGCAGACGTTTTAGTATTGGTTTAAAGCTCCGTTTTCCAAGACCAGTCCAAGTACTTGTAGGAGCAAACCGCCTCTACATCCACTCCTTGAATAGTGAACAGACTTAGAGGCTCTTTGGTGCCGAAAATTCAATAATGAGATGCTTGGTTTTGCTGACATTACACTGCAGACAGTTCTTTCTGCACCAAGAAACAAAGCTCTCCCCCCGACTCTTATACTCCTGTCTCATCCCCTTTATCAATACACACCAGCTGTGCAGAATCACCTGAGACCTTCTGCAAGTGACATGACCGGTACTATATTTATAGTTAAGAGATGTGCAGAGTGAACAGAAAAGGAGACAGGACTGTTCCTTGTGGTGATGCAGTGTTAAACTAACCTGTAAATGCAAATGAAAGTTGCTTTGGGCAGGACAGATTATAGTATTCATTGATCAGTCCACCCTCTAAGCCCACTTATCTGGGCCAGGGGACAGCTGAAGCCTATCTTAGCAAGCAATTAGCACACGCAGAAACAAACCCTGGACAAAGAACCAGTCCAAGGTAAGGTGAACATGAACAAACACACACTCACTCACTCACTCACTCAGGAGCAATTTAGCACTGCCAATTTACCGAACGCGTCTTTGGACTGCAGGAGGAAACCGCCACAAATTCATATGAACCACTATCCAAAATGAAGGACTCCTTACCACAAGGCAGCACCGCTTCAGCAGCATCACTCTGCACCTATTGGTTGATTATCAAAATATTTACATTAAGTGTAGCCTTAAAAATTGAGGAAAATTCCCTTTTTTTTTTAAAAAAAAATAAATACGATGGCCTAGGTCTTTTGTTTTTCTTTGACCATTTCTGTTTCCATTTCCCGTCCTCCTCGGATCCTCCCTGCCATACTTCATTATCCCTTTTTGGCATTTCCTGGTCTTCACTGTGGGTGACCAATAGGTGGCAACCCCTCTAACTTATAATTACCTTTACATTTTAATAGGCTGTAATTTGCATGCTATTCCAAATATTTCCTAGATCTACTCACAGATGTTCTTTTTTTCTTGATACCTCGACTGTACTCAGTATAAAACACCTTTTAGGTTAATTCTAAATTGCTAATCAATACTGTTTAACAGCTACTTCTCACAAAATGTAATGCCCAATGCTGTCATACATGTCATTCTCTAATAAAAGGTTATGTGGTTTAAACAATGAACTTTTACCTTTTCTTATTGTGTCCATTAATTCTGTATATTTTGTTAAGTTGCAGAACACATCACAGTTAAGTTTTAATTTTGAGAAAACAATTTTTTCAAAAAAAAAAAAAAAAAAAAAAAGAAAACCCCAGAAGAAACATTATAGTAAACACAAAGGCCAAAATATTTTATTTTGACTTCTGACTTTTACAAGTGAATGCAGCTAATAAAAGATGAGAAAGCAAGCTTCAGGGAATGAGAATAAAATACATCTGTACAACACCTAATTTCAATTACTTTGCCTCATCCAGGTATTTCCTATGGAGATCAGCCACATCATTCTGAGAGACGCACACCCAGCCATCACTTTTGACGTGATACAGGTTGACCACTCCTCCAGAGTACGCATCACGGTATGTGGCCTGGTAAATGGCTCGTCTTCCCAGTTCACAGGCTTCTTCTACAGACAAATCCTCCCGACGGCCACGGTCCAACACACCGTATGCATAAACAGAGCCTGACCCCACTGAGAAGGAGTCACCACAGACACGATTTCCTTCGGAGTCGACATAGTACAATCCTGTAACATACCAAAGACATCACCAGGGGATTACAATTCATAAGGTCCTCAGTTCCAAAGCGTTACTTACATCAATAATCATTCCCCCTCACATCAATAGCCCATTAAAAAAAATCCAATTGTTCCCAAGTGAAGATAAAACTAGGTACACTTCATTGTCTAATGGAAATTTAACTTCAAAAGCTATTTCACATTTATAAAATTATAAAAATGAGAATAGAATGAAGGTACATTTTCTTTAAATGGAGCCTACCACGGAGATTAATCATACACATCAGCTGCAGATGGCATCTTCCATGTTGCTAGAGGCACTGGGGAGCAAACTGAACAGTTGGAAGTGACTGACCAAACACAGTCATGGTTGGGCATGATGTGTGCATTCTAAGCATTTTGGAGAGCACAGAAAATGTACTTACAGAAGTCATTACAGGCAAAACAATACAATCAACTGGCTGAATGTGTCAAGACTAATTTTTTATGTCAAATTACTAAAGTTAATGACAGCACTAAACAATTGCAGATCTCAGGTTTATAAGTAAATGGGACAAAAAAAAAATCAGACGTGAAATGATACTTTTAGATCACTGGAGAAGCATTTAGAAAAATAGCACCGAGTACGCTAGTGGCGGATGCTAATCAATATGAATTCCCAGTTTTAAGCAAAGTGAATCCTATTGCACTATTTTAACAAAGCACAGATTTCAAAATAACTGAATGGCAGAGATGCTAACATGTGAATCAATCAAATGTAACTTTGTAGAGATGACTTGTAAAAAAAAGTTGATGCAAGTTTGAGCAGGAGATAAGCTCACATCAGCCGAGCAGACCTCTCGCTTAAAAACCAAACAATAGTTAACCAAAGAACAACATTAACCCAAGTCCACCAAAATAAGAAAAAAAAAAAAAAAAAAAAAAAAGCTTCCTCTGTATTTGTTTGGTGCAACTTCGTTAGGATTGTCTGTGCCCAGGACATCCAGAGTTGTCGAATTTGGTGCGTCAAGTCTGACTCTATTTGATGTTTTCATCATTAAAGGCCCACTCCTAACATTTGACAGCTGAATTCAGCTGTCAATATAACAATCTTTTAGTGAAATATCAGGTAGTCATGTAATTAAGGGGAGGGAGCATTGTCCTGCATTTTGAAATATGTACAATGTAATTTTTTGAAATTGGCGACTTTGGGCGTATACACAACCTCCTGCTGAAGGGAGTGCTGAGTTTCCGTCCGCACCAAATAACCAGTTTGGGTATGATATTTCATCATACTACACAAGGAGGCCACCTATTAACCACAAAAATGTCCACTAATTAGCTCTTTGTGAACCTACAACTACATAAAGAATGTATACTTTATACAAAAAAAAAAAAAAAAAAAGAGTATTTTTCCCTCATTAAAAAATTAATGGATGACCCTGGCAATCTCATTGGATGCACCAAATTTTTTAGATTAAAGAGTAGAGCACTAGGAAAGGGAGAAGGGGGAAAAAACTGTGTTGAAGGGATCTTACTAATTAAAATAACTAGCCAAACATGGCATACTAGGTGTAACTCAATGACAAAACTAGTGCAGGAAAAAAAACTAACATTTTCTTTTACAATGTCAGCTTTTGCCTTCAAGTCAGACTTTAATTCTGAGTATATTCTAAATATGACATTCGACCAAACAGCCCTAATCTGAATGGATGTCAGATCCACCCATTCTTCAAACATGGTGCAATGCCATTAAAATTGTTACTAATCTGAAAGACTACCTCTGTGGGACAAGCAACAACAAAAAGGCGGCAACCCAGTCAGCTACAGAAGGCTGGTGCATAAGCAGGAAAACAAATTCTATGTGAATGGCATAGAGGATTTGTTATAACAAAGCTTATGCTATATAAAGAAGTTCATCTGTGTTCAAAGGGATTATGGTTATGTAAAAAAAACTGCAGTTTTTTTCTTAATATTAAAGTTTCAAAAAGTTCAATCATCCTAATATTTCAGTAAGTGCCATCCTATTTATAGGATTATATTGGACTAAATATATTCATTCCCCTCCTTTATGACAAATTACAGAGGAACAAAATCGCTACAATTCTCATACCTGGTCCTCTCTTGTCCCAGCCACACACCATAGTACCCATCGAGAGTCCCATGCCCTTGTATTGGTACACCATATTGGCTAGCAGTTTGGAGGCTGCTGCTACTGAGATTCTCTCTTTATTGCGCAGCTCATAGATTCTACATTGACGTGCAAGTAGTCGCTCCCAGAAACTGCAATCTGCAGCACCTCCTGCCATCGTTCCCAAGAGATAGGGATTGATTTCAATCACTTTCTTCACAGTCTGTGAGGCAATGTAAGATCCTGCAGTTGCCCGTGAATCCACTGCAACTATAACACCATGCTGAAACTGTAAAAAAGAAAAAGATGGAAGGTTACAAATTATAATGAACATTTTGGGGCATGTCAAAACACTAAACATACTAGCCAAGAACAGTGTGGAATTACTAACTAAAATATCCACACACACACCCCAATTCATTGGTCAAGAGTTTACCTTAAAATCAAAAACCAAAACCCATGTAGCTTGCAAAAAGAATCAGTGTACATCATAAGCAATAAACACAAGTATCTATTTAACAACATTCTAGAAAACAAACACACGTTTTGCACACTGAGTAAAAGACTGGTTAACCAACATGTGGATTATGCAACAAGTGGGATTTCCTCGCCCCCCATTTACATTTTTCACATTTGCTATGGTACAGCAATGGCCACTATTGGCTTGTATTCTATCACAATCTACATGAAAACAGGAGATTATTGAGATCAACAATTATTAAAAACAAGGGTCTACTTAACATATTAAAAAAACATTTTTGAGTGGAGTATGTCTTTATTATGCAACGTTTACTGTCAGTGCTGCCATTTTATGTCCGTTTGGTATGTTAATAAGCAGAGCTAAAAGGATTTATTCAGTGTTTTTCTGTGTGTATGCTGGCAAGTTCTGACAGTATACACACTTCCAGTATGCTTAAAGTTTACGGCACCTCTGACGCAGCTTGGGGCTGCAACAAAAAAAGCAAATCATCTCTAATAACAGATAATGCAGATAGTTGCCAATCAATTTTAGTTTTGATTAGCAGCCTTGTTATGAACTGTGTGCATCACTTCACTGATAGATTTGATATACGGTTACGCTACTTTGAGAGATGGCAGAGACAGAAGATATAAATACGGCAGAGAGGTGAAGAGTCATTTCAAATTCACATTTGTCAAGAAACTTGTATCTTCCAAGACCTGTAAATATGAGCTCACTCAATATGGGAAAACAACTGTGAAGTGAGAGGACCTAAAACAAAGGCACATCTATGATTTCTCTCTCGTTCACACTTGGGTATAACTCCAGGGCTGCAGACTTGGTACACAAAACCTTCAACTAGGACTTCTAAATTTGAAATTAGACTTAATATTTTTATATGTTGATTGAAAGCACACACAAGGCATTTCATTACTGCCAACATGAATCAGCAGGATACTTTTAAGCACTTTTAAGAAAAGTGAAGAACTGTGATTTACTAATTTGCTCAGAGCCAAAAGTAACTGCATTGATAACCTTCTAAAGAAAAAATGTACAACCTAAGAATGCCGAATGAAAGACGTAGAATTAAATGTCAAGTTCTTTTGTCAGCCATGATTACCTTCTAAATAAGAAATTGGGCTGGAAAGAAAACCTGCAGACAGGTTGGCCGTCCAGAACCAAACTTGAGGAACCCTACAGTGGACCGCAATTAAAGTGCATTTAACAACACGGCCTTGATGCAAAAGAACTCGCCTAAAGATCACGGGGCTGAAGGTAAATTCCCCACGGTCGTTTTATGCTGCTCAATATTCCTGAATACTGCCAACTACAAAACAAGATGGACAAAAATTTGAAGCTCACTTTAGGCTAATGCTCAGTGTTGTGCGACTCGATAGACGGAGAATGTTGCCTTAAATGATTGCACTACGGTATTAGGCACAAAGTAACAGATGTAAGAAGTAAAAGCAACACTGAAAGCTGCATCCGTTTGTTTCCGAGCAGCAGACATGACATGTCCACTGCGTGTTACGCCTCTTGTATGTTACAATATCACTATCTCGTTTTCGCGTTGAAAGGTGGCAATAACAATGACTTTCTAATTAACGTTTATAACCGATATTCTACAATACGAACACAGCTGGTAACTTGTTATGGGCACATTTCGCAAAAATGTTAAACGTTTTTCTTCACATAAGGCACCAAACAGAGGAGGAGGTTAGGAGCACAGAGACACAGAATAAAATTACCAAGTAGTGTGGTAGGAATTTAGAGACCTTAAAAATCGAATCTGGTATTATTCTGGACAATCTAGGTGACTGGGATGGACCAGCTGGTTGGGCTTAATGATACTGTTCTGTCATAACTTCTCTAATGAGAACAACAGGATAAGACATAAAAGTGACAAAGCATCACCCATGTAATTCTTTACAAAACAAGCAAACAACAGCAAAATCTGATAAATCGACGGTTTGCTTATTCATGTGTATGTTTTCTTTTCCTTAAGGTGCTATTGTTTTAATTATACTGTAAACTCGAATTACTATCCGATTTTACCTTGAACGCCAATGTAGTCGTGCCATGCAGAAACTCGATTTTTTCTTCAGGGCCACTGGAAACATCTGCGCTCGCAGCATTTCTCACGAAGAAGTCCTGTGGCTCACTGACGTGCAAGTCCAAATTAACCCCCAATAAAGACTGTTTATTGTTGTTGAAAAACGCCGACTCACGACCCAACACACTTGCCAACGCCATGTTCACTAAACAAATGTGCTTCCGGTTGGATGTGCCCGCCTATTTGAACAGGAAGTCTGCGTCACGAACTACGGCATGCGGCTTAGGACAAACTATACGCCCCATCGCGATACCGAACGCCTGCCGTTCCCGTGGTATTCCTCTCATCGTTCCAATCAGTCGCTTAGGTTTATAAGCGCTAAAGTTGGCTTTCTTTGCATAGTAACAAGAAAAGTGCACCATGTATTAATCATGCTTTGGATAATTAATTGCTACTTCATTTCTGTACTGAACTGAACAAACCTTTAGCATCAGAATTGCATTTATTCACGAGTCAATGCCATGCAGATAGTTTCTGTGCTGAGATCGCGGAGAGATGCAACATAACGTACACAAATGGAGTCCAGATTACTGTCGATTCAGCATTAACATTAACCGTCAGCCCTGAACCGTTAAGACTATAATTCTTACCACTGTGCCGCCCAGACAAATGTTATACAGACAGGCAGAGCGCTTTCTGACAGATCCTTAGGTTTTCGTGTATCGCTTCATTCCAGTGGCTTTTGTCGGCTGACTCCCATGTCCTGGACCTTTCCAGCTACTGTCAGTATGGTCGCAGTGCCTGTATGTTTTTTTCCTGCCACATCCCAGCTGCGAGTGTTAAACTTGCAGGTTTAGAGTGTCATCATTGTGATGTGTGCAGAGTACCGTGGAATTCTTACTCTCCAGCGCCAGGATCAGTGAGTATGAAACCCTGACCTTAAAACTTCTCCCTTCAATAACTGAACAGTCTCAGAACACAGTTGTCACAATGGGGCCACAGTTTTCAGCCTAAACTGGCCTCACAAGGGCCCAGTAAGGACATGTGCGCTGGTATGGTGGATTCAGAAAGTATTCAGAGCTCCTCATTTCGTGGTAGATACATAAAGATTATTCTGCTGTAAAACTTAATGTGTGGCTACTACAGTGGATTCAAAAGTATTCAAAGCTCATTACTTTCTGCACACTTTATTGTTTTGCAGATTTCATTTTAAAGACATAAATTTGCCATTTTTGACCATCAATCCAAAGTCAGTAACCCATAATGACAAAGTCAAAAATATTTATTCATAAACATATTTATTCAAAATAAAAAAAAACTCAAATCTCTCATTCATATAAGTATTCGGAACCTTTGCTGTGACACTCCAGATTGCGGTCAGGTTCATCTGTTTAGAAAGACACACGCCTACAATATAGATGGCCTACAATTTACACTGCGTATCAGGACGGAAAAACAAGCCATGAAGTCCAAGGAAGTCTCTCTCTAGACCTCCATGGTCAAACTGGGGTGAGACCTAGATCAGGACTAGGGGATACTAGCCGATTCTAACGCTTTGAGTGTTTCCAGGAGCTGTTTTTCTTAGAATTTACTGTCCATTCAAACTAAGTAACTGGACAAGAACTGCCTTGTTTGGGGAGGTAACCAAGGACCCAATGGTCACCCTAACAGAGCTTCAGAAGTCATCTACTGAGATGGAAGACCCTGTCAGAAGGATGACCAACTTAGCACCAAGCACTTCATCAATCAAAAAAAAAAAAAAAAAAAACTCCAAAATGGAAGCAATTCTTGAGTAAAAGGTACATGATGACATTTAAAGGATTCTGAGAGCGTGAGGAAAAAGATTCTCCGTTCTGATGAGATAAAAATTGAATGTGTTGGGTAGATCTCCAAGCACTATGTCTAGTGAAGACCAGGCGCTGCTCATCACCTGCCTAATACCATCCCTAATGTGAAGCATGGGGGTTCTTCTCAGCAGCAGGGACAGATAAGGATAAATGATCCCAAATACAGAGAGAACCTTTTAGAAAATCTGCTCCAGATTGCATGGGCCCTCGAACCGGGATGACGGTCCACATTTCAGCCCAAACACAACCCAAAGCATACAGGCAGGAAGGACAACACTGGAGTTGCTTCAGTACAAGTCTCTGAATGTCTTTGGGTGGCTCTGCCAAAAGCCCAGACTTAAACCCCATAGAACATCTGTGGAGAGCCCTGAGGTGGCAGTTTACAGACACTTCCCATCCAATCTAATGGAGCTTGAGAGGATCTGCCAGGAACAATGGGATAAACTGCCCAAATCCAGGTGTGCAAAGCTTGTAGACTCTTACTCAAGAAGACTGCTAAAGGTGCTTCTACAAAGAACTGAATTAAGGGTCTAAATACTTATAGGAATGGGAGACTTCATTTTTTTTAAATTTTAATTCATCTGCAAGCCTTTCTGAAAACAGGTTTTGACTTTGACATTATGGGTTACTGAGTTTAGATTGATGGGCAATGGAATTAAATAATGGCTTTAATTAACAACAAGGACTGACTTCTCATTAAGAAACTGGTTGGAGTGAAACTGATTGGAGTGTGAAGCCCCAATTTAGCTGGTCATCTGGTGGCTCATTTCATATCTCATTTCTGTTTGGCTCTCATTTAATATAAAAAAAGAATCAATTCAGAGGACTGGATCTTTAAAAACAGGGCTATTACAATGAAGGGAAAAAGAGTTAATTAGCAGTACAAACCAGGCACTGATTAGGAAAAGGGTTAGAATGAAAACCTGCAGCCACTGCGGCCCTCCAGGACCGAAGTTTGACACCACTGGTCTAGGGGATTTTTTCTAGTGACCCTCTTGTATTCATTTTATTTACATACAGTTACAGAAGTTAGGGCTTAAAGAAACTCCAAGCTGGAGCCAATCCATCACAGCATACACTCCGTCTTAGCAGGGCAATTCAGAGTTGAAATACACCTAACACACTGGAGGAAAATGAAATACCCAGGGGAAAAAATCCACACAGACCTCATACATACACTGCTCAGGCAGTGACTGAATCTGACAACTCCAGGGTAGTGAGATGCACTGCTAGCCACCGTAGCAGTCCCAAACATGCAGTGCTTACCAGTGCCATCTCACAACTCCAAGAGCCTGGGCTCAGTTCCCCGGCCAGCCACTGTCCACAAGTAGGTGCTGTTTGTATGTGCTTCCCTCCACCAAATGGGTTGCCTGGCTTCCTCCACATCCCACCCATGTGTCTCCTGTGCAAACTGGCACCACTGAGCTGGGTGACCTTTAATACATTGGCATAAAAACCTGATGCTTCCAGAATTAACTTTGACTCCCTGCCACCTTGACAATTGTACATGAATGGATGGATGGATGAAAGGACATTTATTGACTTGTGTCATTTTAGATGTGACGAAAGCACAATAATTCCGTAACTGCTACAAACTCATTTCCCGATCCCGTGACTCTGTACTGGACAGAGTGGAAAGTGAAAATGAACAAGTGGGTGAAATTGCTTGCTGTCAAAATACCGAGCCATCTGAGTCATTTTGTCAGTACTGGGAGCACCATTGGTACAAATTACTGTGAAAAATCTCTTCCAGCAAATCTGTTTTTGCTTTGCTAGAGGGTTTTATTTTGTCATTTTTCCCATTTCTGACAAGCCATTGGAATGAAACACATTAAGCAGTTGAAACACAGGGGAATCCTCGGGGCAAACCTGTACAGCATTTCTTCACTACCTGTGTTTGCTTCCTCATTAGCCTTAGTGCAGGACGTGTCTCCAGCCAGAGTGTGGCATACAGAGTTGTCATTTTCTTTACTGAATCCTCACCGCCTTCAGACCAGACAGGTTGATCACCCCAGATCTGACCCTCACCTACATTTTGATTGCCCACCTCATGTACTTTGTATATGTAGCAGTGCTGGGAAAGTCCAGAGGAGACTGTGAGGTATTAGTTATGAAGAGAGACTGAAACAGTTAAACCTCTTCAATCTAAGCAAACGCAGATTAAGTGATGACATAACCTAAGTGTTTAAAATTATGAAGGGATTTGTACATAATTTAGTACGGGGGATCTTAACTCTTACTTTAAAATAAATCCTTTAACAAGAACATGGGGACTCACTTGGGAACAGAAGAGTAAATTTTGCACAAATGTTATGAAGTTCTTTACACAGGGAAGCACAGCCACGTGGAATAAATGATCATGTGGAGTGGTGGACTGTAGGGCTTTAGGGATCTTCAAAACTCAACTTGAGCTTGTTGGGCTGAATGGGCCGTTTTCATTGCAGTTCTTCTAATGTTCCTCTAAATCTGTAATGTAGACTGCTGGCTAAACCTCATAGCCGAGTTCAATGACCTCAACTGGGACACTCAATCTTCCAGCATGTCAGTTTTAGAAAGAATTTACTGTACACTATAAAAGTGTCAGCTAACGGTCCACACAACTGTTTTCTGAGCAGAGCTGCAGAGAGTCATCAGGACATAAGGCAGGAACCAAGTCTGGACACGGCATTAGGGGGAGGCAACTGTGCACGATGGAGAGAAGACCAGCATGAGGCAGGGCCCACCCATGGCAGGTCATCAACTCCAACATGGAGAACTTTCAAACCCCACACAGACAGGTAACCAGGGCAAGAATCAAACGGGGTAAGGGGGGCAACAGTCGTCAATCCCACCCAGCCCACAGTTTCTTCATGCTCTTTGCATGGCTCTACATGTTGTCCAATAAGGATGCATACTCTTCTACTTAGGAAAAATAAATATGAAATACATTGTACTCTTTCACAGTTTTATCACACAAGTATATCAATATACAGCCCAAACACAATTAGAATTAAACTTCTATCAGTAGTGACATCAGCAAAGCAAAATGGGACAAAAATAAAACAGTTGCCATGATTTGAATGACAGGGGAGTCAACCTCCAATTCTGGAGGGCTAAAGCAGCTGCAGGATTTTGTTTCAGCCAAATTAATTAATAAGTAACCAGTTACTGGTGCCAATGAAACATGTCTTCATTTGAAGTGGCTTACATTTTTAGATTCAGAACCCTTGTTTTTTTTCTTTAACTAGCAGCTAACAAAAGGCCAGCTGACTTGATCCTGTTTGAATGTTTTGGTCCATCATATCTGTCTTTGTAAAACTGCTGAAAAGAAAATTATGAAGCTTTGAGAAATAAGAGAAAGACAGATAGATAGATAGATAGATAGATAGATAGATAGATAGATAGATAGGAAAGGCACTACATAATAGATAGATAGATAGATAGATAGATAGATAGATAGATAGATAGATAGGAAAGGCACTACATAATAGATAGATAGATAGATAGATAGATAGATAGATAGATAGATAGATAGGAAAGGCACTACATAATAGATAGATAGATAGATAGATAGATAGATAGATAGATAG
>JANRMT010062852.1:44020061-44051792 GCA_026402145.1 Polypterus bichir lapradei | reverse complement strand
ACTAATTTTCCAACTTCCCGTGTAGGTAGAAGGCTGAAATTTGGCAGGCTCATTCCTTACAGCTTACTTACAAAAGTTAAGCAGGTTTCATTTCGAAATTCTACACGTAACGGTCATAACGGTCGATAAAGGTCGACAACGTCCGCCATGTTGAACTTTCTTATTTATGGCCCCATCTTCACGAAATTTGGTAGGCGGCTTCCCTGTGCTAACCGAAACCGATGTAATTACTTATTTCGATGGTATGATGCCACTGTCGGCCGCCATATTGAACTTTCCAACGTCACCAATTTTCCAACTTCCCGTGTAGGTAGAAGAATGACCCCGTCTTCACGAAATTTGGTAGGTGGCTTCCCTGCGCTAACCAAAACCGATGTACGTACTTATTTTGGTGGTATGACGCCACTGTCAGCCGCCATATTGAATTTTCCAAACGTCACAAATTCTCCAACTTCCCGTGTAGGTAGAAGGCTGAAATTTGGCAGGCCCATTCCTTACAGCTTACTTACAAAAGTTAAGCAGGTTTCATTTCGAAATTCTACGCCTAATGGTCATAACGGTCAACGACGTCCGCCATATTGAACTTTCTTATTCATGGCCCCATCTTCACGAAATTTGGTAGGCGGCTTCCCTGCGCTAACCGAAACCAATGTACATACTTATTTAGGTGGTATGACGCCACTGTCAGCCGCCATATTGAACTTTCCAACGTCACTAATTCTCCAACTTCCCGTGTAGGTAGAAGGCTGAAATTTGGTACTTATTTCGGTGGTATGATGCCACTGTCGTCCGCCATATTAAACTTTTAACGGAAACCGATGTACGTACTTATTTCGTTGGTATGACACCACTGTTGGCCGCCATATTGAACTTTCCAACGTCACTAATTCTCAAACTTCCCGTGCAGGTAGAAGGCTGAAATTTGGCAGGCTCATTCCTTACAGCTTACTTACAAAAGTTTAGCAGGTTTCATTTAGAAATTCTACGCGTAACGGTCATAACGGTCAACAACGTCCGCCATGTTGAACTTTCTTATTTACGGCCCCATCTTCACGAAATTTGGTAGGTGGCTTCCCTGAGCTAACCGAAACCAATGTACGTACTTATTTCGGTGGTATGATGCCACTGTCGGCCGCCATATTGAACTTTTCAACAGTCTTTGTTACTTATGGGCCCATCTTCAAGAAATTTGGTACATGGGTTCCCAACGCTAACTGAATCCTACTTACGTACATATATACGTCCATAGCCTGCAGCTCAGTCACTGTGTGAGGTGGTGTTGGGTCCTCCATCCCAACGCCTCCCACGTTGTTGGCTGCCTGCCTATATAAGACCGTCCGTCACTCCGGTCTCTACATTCCCTACCTTGCTTCGCCACGGGATTCACGTCTCCCTACTGATAACTACAGCCTTTTTGTTTAATCCACGGCTTCTCCGCTGTTTTATTGTTTGTTTATTTTAATTATAGTTATTGTATAGGTATTTTAGACTTACTTTACATTGCTCAGGTACCCATTTCCTTTATCATTCCAACCCCCATTACCATGTCTATCGAGGTGATCACTATCGATCAAAGAACTGTCACTTACTGAGTGGTTTCCATGCCCGGAGATGGCACCTACCTTTTCCATTCTCTTTGTTACATATTGCACGGCCATATCAGGCTCACTCTTGATATCCGGAGGAACATTGTGTCTTATGTATTGAATGACTGGGACAGGTTCAAGGTGTGGACTGATGACGGTACACGAGATAATTATACTACACAGGAGCACTATAAGAATGAAATGCTTAAGCCCTTCACCTATGGTTCTGCATGTGAGTTGATGGCTGCCGCTGAATTGTTCGGTTGTCGCTTTCAAGTGTACCGAAATGGCCAAATATTTTACACCTTTCGACAACCGCCAATGCCTCTTAAACATCTTAGATTCACAGGTGACGATTTCAGTAGTGGACACTTTGATGTTTATGAATGTTTAAACTCTCAAAAGCTGGATGTGATTTTATCGATGAAACCGGTTGTGTGCTTACAATGCTTGACAGATGCCGAATGTCACTTCAACACAACAAATTCTGCAAATACTATCATAATTGAAACAAACCATGAAACTCAAACCGATTATGACAGCAGCAATCCAAGCTGTGAGATTTGAGACAAGATTACTGTTCACATGGCCAACTGTAAGTTACATGCTCAAGAGTAAGCTCAGCACACAGCTTGGTCATATTACAACTGGAGGGCCGAACTGACAACATGGTATACAAAGCGATCCTTAACAAATAATTATTGGCATATTTTCCCTCAGTTTAAAAAGGTTAAATTTTCTTCTTAATAAAAATTTTAAGGCAGTACTTCGCTGCTGCGAAGCGCGGGTATTTTGCTAGTAGATAGATAGAGTGCATCCAGAAAGTATTCACAGCACATCAGTTTTTCACATTTTGTTATGTTACAGCCTTATTCCAAAATGGATTAAATTAATTTTTTCCTCAGAATTCTACACACAACACCCCATAATGACAACATGAAAAAAGTTTAATTGAGATTTTTGCAAATTTATTAAAAATAAAAAAACTGAGAAAGCACATGTACATAAGTATTCACAGCCTTTGCCATGAAGCTCAAAATTGAGCTCAGGTGCATCCTGTTTCCCCTGATCATCCTTGAGATGTTTCTGCAGCTTAATTGGAGTCCACCTGTGGTAAATTCAGTTGATTGGACATGATTTGGAAAGGCACACACCTGTCTATAGAAGGTCCCACAATTGACAGTTCATGTCAGAGCACAAACCAAGCATGAAGTCAAAGGAATTGTCTGTAGCCCTCTGAGACAGGATTGTCTCGAGGCACAAATCTGGGGAAGGTTACAGAAAAATTTCTGCTGCTTTGAAGGTCCCAATGAGCACAGTGGCCTCCATCATCCGTAAGTGGAAGAAGTTCGAAACCACCAGGACTCTTCCTAGACCTGGCCGGCCAATTCTTTGGTGTGAATGCCAGGCGTCACATTTGGAGGAAACCAGGCACCGCTCATCACCAGGCCAATACTATCCCTACAGTGAAGCATGGCGGTGGCAGCATCATGCTGTGGGGATGTTTTTTAGCAGCAGGAACTGGGAGACTAGTCAGGATGAAGGGAAAGATGACTGCAGTAATGTACAGAGACATCCTGGATGAAAACCTGCTCCAGAGCGCTCTTGAACTCAGACTGGGGTGACGGTTCATCTTTCAGCAGGACAACGACCCTAAGCATACAGCCAAGATATCAAAGGAGTGGCTTCAGGACAACTCTGTGAATGTCCTTGAGTGGCCCAGCCAGAGCCCAGACTTGATTCCGATTGAACATCTCTGGAGAGATCTTAAAATGGTTGTGCACCGACGCCTCCCATCCAACCTGATGGAGCTTGAGAGGTGCTGCAAAGAGGAATGGACAAAACTGGCCAAGGATAGGTGTGCCAAGCTTGAGGCATCATATTCAAAAAGACTTGAGGCTGTAATTGCTGCCAAAGGTGCATCAAAAAAGTATTGAGCAAAGGCTGTGAATACTTATGTACATGTGATTTCTCAGTTTTTTTATTTTTAATAAATTTGCAAAAACCTCAAGTAAACTTTTTTCACATTGTCATTATGGGGTGTTGTGTGTAGAATTCTGAGGAAAAAAAATTAATTTAATCCATTTTGGAATAAGGCTGTAACATAACAAAATGTGGAAAAAGCAATGCGCTGTGAATGCACTGTAGATAAGATAGATAGATAGATAGGAAAGGCATTATATTATAGATAGATAGATTTCATTTGTCCCCAAGGAAATTTTAAAACCTATTGATCTGTTCTGGGCCATGGTGCTGTTTGAAAAAAATAAAAAATCAACAGTTTGGAAATGTCAGTTGAGGCAGACAGAGGACATTTACAAACTAAAAAGGTAAAAAATGAAGCCATTAACTACAAGAATTGACTTCTAATTAAGAAACTGTTTAGAGTAAAAATGCCGGCCCACCAGGAGCTGAGTTTGAGGTCCCAGAGTTAGGTGGGTGAGAAAAAAAACCAAAACAAAAGTTCTGAATCTTAAAAAGGAAATCAATTAAACTTAAGACAACAGAAAGCTGTTCCATTAGCAGCAGTAAGTGGTTACTAATGGAGTAAGTGGCTGTAATGAAAACCTGCAGCCACTGCAGGCAACCAAGATTCACGTTTGACACCCTGAATTAGAACATACAGCATTATAGATAAAACCAGAATGAATATCTCAGGCTTGAAAACATAACATTCTGAAATCTGCTTAATCCAAGCAGGTGTCACTCGGGCTGGAACCTGTTCCAGCAGCATCAGATGCAAAGGCAGCAGGGCCCACTCATGCACACACCCTCATTCATACTGACACAGGGCCAGTTAGGAGTCCCTAACTGACGTACAACTCTCATGTTTGGGGATGACCGAGCAAAACTGGAGGAAAATCCACATGGACATGGGGAGAGCGTGTATACTCCATACCATCAGTGACAAGTTGCTTCTTTCAAACTGGATTCACTGGATCTAAAAAGCAACAGTGCCAGCTATGTATCACCATGCCACCTCATTTGAAGGTGTTTGCTGTTATTTTTAACCTAGTGTATGTCACCTAATAGTTGTTTCCAGTGTTGTACTGCAAAGGCTAGTTTTACCATTGGTAAGTTTTAGCTTAGGCTGCTGGCAGAGATCACATCAAATTTAGAATACAAAATATTGATTTACGACTTAGAAGACCAGTTTTGTTCTTAATGGGCCAAGGTGGCTTCCACTGGTACCTCAGACGATAGAGATAAAATATGGGCCCATTATGTTGTGCCACAGTCACTGCAAAATTTCAACCAGACAAAAATTCACCTTGATCTTTGCATGCCTAATGAGTTAACACCACTCTGTGCATTCATCCTTTATAGCAGTGGCACTCAGGATCAGTCCTTGAGGCCCCCTGTGTCTGCAGGTTTTTGTCCCAACCCATTTCTTCTCTTAATTGGATGTCTACCCTAATTAAGCAAGCCATTATCTCCCAGTTTTTATGTTTTATGCATCCATCTGAAAATTGCATATGGGTTATGCTATTCTTTTACTGAATGAAGCAGACATTTATATGTGTTAGATGGGTAAGAATTCTTTATCCTTTTTTAGTTTTTAATGCTCTGTTTTTTTATTTACTAATAAGCACACAAGTCAGTAACACTGCAGTAGCTGCTCCTTTCAGAGTCATTTGTGTTTGTGTCTACCCTGCATTTTTAGATATAATTAAGAAAGCAAGTGAATTAAAACATATTAAAACAAAGTAAGCATTTAAAGATATATAAAGAATACAAGTATGTCTTAATTTTCTTTAAGTATAAATTTAATTATGCAAAATAAAATGAGAGAAAATGGGTCTGCTAATTAAACAATGAGCACAATTAAATTTAACAATCACTGACTTTTCTATTATCGTGACGCAAATCGGATTTTCATTTTTAAGATTAGGCACCAAAGGAGACATTAAACTTAGGGACCTATAGGCAACTATGCTTCACCCTCACTAAGTTTAAGGTTAGTATTTGTGGTTGGGGTAGTCTAATAATTTAAACTCCAAAAATTAAGCAACCCACCGATTTGCATGACGATAATAGTACCGCCATCCATTTAGTACACAAGTACCGAAAAAAGTCAGGGTTTAAAAAAAGGTGCCATGCAAATCTTCAGCTGGGATTTAAATGGGACAAAGTAAATTCCCAGACACAATCGGGTTGATGAAATGAAGAGAGGGGGTATTGGCAAGCTAAATAAGCAACATTCTCGTAGTAACGATAAGCTTAGCTGGAGAATGAGATGGTGATGTGGAACATTTCATTTTAGCATGGACGAACAGTTACTTATTCCAAAGGTGTTTAGTGATATATTCTCACAAGCTGTATGAAGAAGTTCTTTTTGGTTCATCCTTCTGCCAATACACCAAATGTTCAAGAATAGGTTAGTCTTGGTCTGCTGCATTCATGTCAGGTCAATGTATTCATACTGCGAGATCCTTTCTTGAAAATAAAACTTTCATATCAGCATTCAAGTCAGAAATGGTAAAAATTCAGATGGTACCTGAGAGAGACATGGCCATGGACTGTTATTGGTAACAAGCACAAAAAATAGACAATCCTCAAAATATTTCTTTTTGTTATCTGTAGGCTTCAAAGATATTTTCCTAAGATTAACTAAATATAATTACTTAAAAGCTAAAATGTAGGCTTATCAAAATTTAGCTGGAAATGGCCTACCCCCGTATCAAGACATTGCTGGACGCATACAGTAGGTAGAAGTAGCAGGTGGTCCTTGGGAGTAAAGATTGCATGATGGTGTCTGATACATCACCCTGAGCTGCCGAGATGCTTAGCTAATTACTCTGATATGACATGAGCCCAGTCTTTACAGATTGTGACAGAGGAGGAGCTTTGCCCTGTCCAATCATTGCTCTTCTGTTGTGGGCGGAACCTCTCAGATCAACAAACATATTCAATTTCGTAGAGACCATTAGAGTGTCCTGGTAGGAGTGTGCTACACATCCACTCATTTTATTTCAAGCTTATTTTTGTGGCCTAAACAGAAAGTTTTATCTGTTAAAAGTCTTCAAAAGATTACAAATAATGGGTCCCAAAGGATCGGGCAAGGATCCTCATTAGCAAAACATTGATTTTCATTTTCCAGGCAGAAATCTAATATTTGCATTCCATAAATAATATTAAAAACATGGAAGGATTACCTCCATTATTATGGAGTCCTGTAATGTTCATCTTGTATTTTTTATTTCAATAACAGCAAAACCACATAGCTTCAGAAGCCAGGTACCTCTCCGCTCCCATGTAACTGGGCCTCCTTCTTTTCATAATAAACAGGAAACAGATTCTCCCTGCCTATTTTGCGCCAGCCTTCTTTGGTGACATGGTACAAGTCTACATTTCCTCCAGAGTAGGCATCCCGGTGTGTGGCGTGGTAGACAGCACGCCGTGCCAGGCAGTATGCTTCATCCACTGACATATCAAAATGATATTCACGGTCCAGGATCGAGTAGGCGTATGGTGAACCAGAGCCCACAGAAAAGAGTTCTCCCTCCAGACAAGTGCCATCACTGTAGACATAGTACAAGTGCGGACCAGTGTGATCCCAGCCACACAATGTTGCTGCCACACAGAGCTCTGTACCCTTGAAGGGAAATAGTGCTCCAGACAGTAGTTTGGCCGTTCCTCTGACTGTTAGAGTCCTTTTATTCTGGAGCTGGTACAGGCGGCATTTATAAGACAGAATGCGTTTCCATAACGTGCAGTCTGCTGATGTTCCAGAGGTTGTCCCTACCAGGTGGCTATGGATGGGGATGATCTTCTGAGATGAAGGACACTCCACTTTTTTAGCACAGCTTGACCGTGTATCAGCAGCTGCAATTACACCACCTTGGAACTTGAAAGAGAGGGTTGTAGTGCCATGACTTAAATCAAAGGGTCTTTTACTTTCTTCTGCCAGCATAAACGACTTCAAGCTGGAAGTAGAACTTGGCATTGTGCTCACATTAATGGTCTTCCAGGGTTGACAGACAGGTTGTGATTTCATCACTGGTAGGTAAAACACAGGCAAGCTGTGACCAACTTTTGCTGACCTGTATTCGGTACAGCAGCCATCAAGGGCTAAAGCAACAGGGCTGTGCTCTGAAGAAGATGGAACACTGTCATAGAAGTGGCACACCTCCTGTAAGGCCATTGTGGCTTCAACGTTCAGGCTGAAGAAGAAAAACTCATTGGAGTTTTGTTAGTCTAGCACTACTACACGTACCTTTGGAGTGCTGTGACTTCTAAACACCTTCTAGCAAATCCTTCATGATCTTCAATTGAAGAAGTTCTTGACTGAGCCAAGTAAGGAGAATGAATGGAGTTTGCAGCTTGAACTGTGCTCCTATTCTTTCCTTTTTGTGTCGGCTCTCTTTTATTTTATTGGAGTATGTGAGGGTGTGTCCTAAGGAAAGTGCAGCAGAAAGCTCTATGCTGGGGGTAAAGTGAAAGTCCACATTATTTTTCGCTTGAGTACTGCATCAGCTTGGAGTCTGCTTAGCGTGCTAGAAACAAAAAATTGAAAGCGAAAGAAAATTGTGACGAATGTGCAATTAGAGAGCAAGTATACAAATACATTTATTAATAGAGACATGCTTCTCTTTTAGGATGAATCCCAACAAGCCTGATTCTCAGAAAAGAAGATGTCATGACAAGCATGACAACGTTACACAATATTGTGAGCCTGAATGGCTCTCACCCTCTGTTACACTCTTCTATGTTATTTCATGAGCTCCTAATAAAATACAATGAGAATCTAAAGATGAGATGCCACACTTGTATAGCTACCCACATACATGAACACTCAAGCATCCTATAGTCCCAGGGTTTAGACAGAAGAGCGTGCCATGAGGCTGAGAAGGGAGCTGCTGAAAAAGAAAGCCATGTCACAAAACACCGATCTGACCAGCCGCTAGTAAACATAGATCTGGTTTAGCTGAGATGCAGAAATGGTGCCTCTCATTCCTGTGACCCATTTTCACATCTCATCTCTGTTGTATCAGGGAGGATGACTAGAATGAGTGTGGAAGTGCAGCTGTGAGCGATTCCTTACCAGTGACACTGGCGTATCAGGCAGCAAGTCTCCAGGTGAACGCACACATGCAATAGGAGAAAAAACTCCATATTGAAGGCAGCACAACACAGTGAGGAGGCAACAATCTTCTCTACATCTTTATCAGTGGAGTTTCTGGCATTAAAATTCTGATGGGGCCATATACTTTTCGGAAATGTGTGCAGATGTCTCTAACGTAAACATTAATCTACCTAACTAATAAACCCTATCTCTCTTTTTGCTAATGACCAGCAAAACACGCAAGTTTACATAAATTTCACATGACAAAAAATCAAATAATAGGATGCTGGTGCCTGTTCTGTCTTGATTGGCAGCACAGCATTGTGATACCCTCTGACATTGTCATCATCTGACAAAATACCACCATATAGATGTAAACGCTAATTAAAGTACAAGCCACACATCCACCTGCAGCACAAGAAAATCTATTGGCTATGAACTGCCTAAATTGAAACAGTAACACCCCAAGTTTAGAATCAAATGGCCTTGAGGTGACAAGACACAAGCCATAAGAACACGAAAGGAACATGCAGACTACATAAGTTGCACACATCTAGTAACAGCACTAACTACCATGCTGTCAAGTGTTTACTGGTCAGCGTGAGGTCAGCAAACACCTGACAAAATGATTTTTGACATATACACCAGTTCTTTGTGCAGTAGGATTCTGTACTTCATAGAAAAAGCAGCATCACACTGTTGGCTTCTTTTTCACAAAGTAGAAGGAGCAAACACAGGCCTCCTTGATGGCTTGTCCAAGTTTAGTGTGGTCCTCCTCAGCAATCAGTAAAAATGAAGATGCACCATAAAGCCTTGTAAATATTGAATTCCTGATATTGATCTCCTTTCTTTTTTATTTGTAATTACTGTGGCTACCAATAATCGAGCAAATAGTACCGGAATGTCCATAACTTTTCACTAATGTGTATTCCATGGGATACGATCTAGGAAAAGCTTGGGTTACTACTGAAAGGGGTGTTGGTGAGGTCAGCAGGGGTCACATTCCCTGTGGTCTGAGACTGGATCCCAATACCTCAGTGCAGTAACGGGGACACTGTGCTCTATGTATGATGCTGACCTTCGTATGAGAAGTAAAACCAAGGTCCTCACTCTCAGTGGTCAAATAAGATCTCTGGGCATCTTTTGAAAAGAATAGGGTGTACCCTGATGTCCTAGCTAAATGCCCATCATGCCCTCCTAATCATACCTTGTCTCTAATTGCCTATCTCTCTCACCCCTTCACCATCTAACAGCTGATGTGTGGTGACTATACTGGTGCAATAATGGCAGCAGTCACATCATCTAAGTGGGTGCTACACATTGATGGCGGTATCTATGTAAGCACTTTTGAGTAGCAAGAAAAGCATTATATAAATGTAATGAATTATTATTATTATAATTATTAATCTGTGTATGTGCATACAGACACCAGAGAACACTGCAGGGCCAATTGGTCCAGAACCTTCAGCTGGACTTTTAGCATATGACATAAAGACAATGTCACATATTAGAAAAAGCAATATTTTTTTAGATAAATAATTGAATTGGAAAAAATGCTTAAGAAGGAAAAATTGAGGGTTGTTATACTGTAAAAATTTTAATAATAAGTAAAATTATTGAGGGAAGCCATTATCTATTAATAATACAGTAGGTCTCATTGTAGAGACTTTCTTTGCATTGAATCGATGCTTTCCATTTTTAGGGAAAAAAAGAGTTTATTCACAAAACACCCTTACCAGCCCTTTTATTTTACTAAAACAATAAGTTACAGTGATGATTGACAGAGAAAATTTAAAATTTGTAAAGATTAAAGAGCCACAACATGTTTCAAAAAATCATTCTATGAAGAATATTACTTAACTTTTTTTTTAGCTGTTGATGTATCACAGCTATGGTGGCATAGAGGGTAGCGCTGCCACCTCACAGATCTTGCATCTTGGATTTGAATGCTACATTCACTCTCTGCTCATCTAATCTATGCATTGGATTTCCTCCCACATCCCAAAAGATGTGTGTGTCAGGTGAACAGGTGGTTCAAAGTTGGCCCTGTGTGAATGTGACTGTGATGGACAGAAACCTTGCCTAGAGCTGTTTCCTGCCTTGTAAGCACTGGTGCCATGATAGACATCAATTCCTTAGGACCTTGATTTGGAGGAAGTGGGTATGCAAATCTTATATTACATTATTTTACAGTTCAAAGGATTAAAATTGAAATCCAGATACAGTCACAGCCTGTGCATGCTCCATCCATACCTCAGAGGTTACCTGGTGACTCTAAAATGGTCCAGCATAAGTGTTCCTTTTTGATGGACTGACCAGCACTATTTTTTGTGTTTGACCTGTTGCTTTGACTCCCTGTAATTTAACTGCCATTTTCGATCAAAACAACTTGTAAATCACACTGAATGATTCAGTCAACAGCAGGGCTTGAACTAGCAGACATGAGGTTTTCATACTGACATCTTTGCCACTGGGTCACGCAGCAATTATGCACTTCATTACAGTTTCAGGCAGGATAGTCAAGATGGAGGTGGTCATTTGGCTGTCCCAACTTTCTGGACTAAAGGTGTTGAGGATTTTATCACACATCAATATATGGCACTTGGCAGACTAGAGCTAAGTTGTATGCACAGGTATCTGATGCATTGAAAGCTACTGATCAACTAGCGAAAAAAAGTGCCCCACAAATGTAGTGAGAAGATTTGCCAGGCTGGCAAGGAGGTACCAGGGACAAAAAGAGCATGAACAAAAGGCAAGATATGAGACGAACATGGAAAATTCCATCCAGCAGAAGAAGATCCCACATTAGAGAGTTTCTCCAAGTATGCATCTGGATAAACAGGCAGCCAACAGGGGGCACTACTCCTGGGATGTGTTCTGGGTACCCTGGAAGTTCAACTGATGAACCAGCAAAAGAAAAAGACTTGCAGCCTGGATAGAAGCAAGAAATGTTCCCCCACAGAGATCCAGCAGTTATCGGTGAAGTTTAGCCTTTCCAACCAGAAAGAGGTGTGACAGATAGGGGGCGCTGTCGTCCCCTTGAACCCTCGGACCAGATCCCAGACACCAGATAAAAGTCCAAAAGTTGATTTTATTATAATTAATAAGTGCACAAAGCACCCTACACTCCACAATACTCATACAATCACAATAAGCAATACAATAAACAATAATCCTCCTCTCCCAGACGCATTGTCACCCTGCCACCTGACTCAGCTCAACCCTGGGATCTCCCACAGTCCTTTTTAAAGTCCTTGACCTGGAAGTGTTTCTCTCTCTCTGTCCATGTGACTGGTAACACTTCTGGGTCAGATAAAAACTCCTTTTCTTCAACCTGGAAGTACGTTGTTTCTTCTGTCCCCGTGACTGTGATGCACTTCTGGGCTGTATTGAAAACAATCCTTGAGCCTCCCTGCAGCGTCCTCTGGTGGCCCCCAGGGTATTCAGCAGGACTGTTTTGGAAAACTCCAATGTCCATTATTCCCTGCTGCCATTCGGGGCACATCAATGCTGCAGGGAGGGCTCCATCTGGCAGCCTGGGAGTATTGGCCGGGATGACTGGCCGGCCATATATCACAGAGGTTATAAGGATGGGTAGAGGAATTCTCCAAAAGTGCCAGATATGAGTACATGATGCATATATTATAGAAGCAGAGCTATGCCCTATTATGAGAATGAAGTAAGGTCAGGGTCACTAACAGTGCCTGGCCATTTAAAAAGATATTGCGGCTCAGCGATAAAGGAGTAATGTGGTCACCAGAGAGGGCTCTAGGGAGATGGCACTTGATGTATTTTAAAGGACAGCACCAGAAATATCCACAGGATGGTATATAAAACTGCTTCATTAAACTATCGTTACACCTTTGAGTGCTGAGTTGGAACTTGAAAAAATGAACCTGGTGTATAACATTTAGTTAGTCCGTGTACTGCCATCACACAGCGGTGTTGAAGTACAACTGGTAAAAAAATATTGAGAACAAACTGATAAATATATTTCATCTTTCCATATAATTCATCATGACTATTAAATCCTGATGGAAATTAATTTTGCAGAGTAATATTGGATAGCTTCGGGGGGCCGCTTTATGCCAGCCAGACAAGCTGTTAGATTAATGGCCTGCATTGAGGTTTAAAGGCTCACAGAGAGAAGGGGGAAAACTGAACTGGGTTATGCTAAGAATCTCCTGAACAGAAAAAAGTAGTAATAATATATTTGTGCATTCATTTACAAAATAATTTACATTACTGATTATCTAGCCATTTCAGTAAGACTAATCAAGCAGAGTTTGTACGAAAAGGGTTGATAGGATATCTGCACAGGAAGCGGGGCCATATCTTCAGAAGTGGTGCATTCTCAGTATTTTAGAGCCTGTCGATTTAACTGACTACACTGCGTTGATTCTAAATGGTTGTGTCACCTGAAACAAATGACATCCATTCACCATCCATTTTCTGAACCCACTTTTTCCATCACAAAGAGTCTGGGAACAGGCACCATTATGATAGAATTGGGTGAAAGGCAAAAACATCTCTATATGGGAAATACATCCACTGCTGGGTACACAGCAACTCAGACATGCCAGTTAACTTAAGATGTACATATTAGTGCCCAGAGAAAGTCTAGGAATAAAAATATGGAAACTCCAAGCGAACATTGAGTAGCAATTAAACTCAGGTCCCTGTAACTGTGAGACATCACCACTAACCACTGTACCACCACGATGCCACTTGGTTATTACAGCTTTACATAAAATATCCATACATTTCTTGAACATGCTTTTTTAGCAAGCCGGAACATCCAACAAGCCGATATCTGGACAGGATTACGTTACATAACTGGGCACACAACGCACATAAATAAAGAGCCATATACAGTAAGTGATGTCAATTAACCCAAAAGTTTTTTAGGATTATGAGAGGAAACCAGAGAAGTGAAATCCCCCACCCATGACACAGAGAAAATATGCAGCATTCTGTGCCTGTAATTCCACCCTGGAAGTGTGAGCCAATACTATTAATTACTGTCCCTCAGTGCTGCCACACATAAAATGTGTTATTTGTTGAAGTGTAAAACACACTGCCAGGGGTTCAGTCCTAAACATTGATTCAATATGTGACCCTGAGTGAGTTCCTGTACCACATATAGACAAACAGGGTTTGTAATTTTGATGTTCTAAATAAATACTTAAAAGTTTAATGCCATAAGAATAAAATGTCATATAGTATTCAACAGCAGGTCTTCTGAAAGGTAATACATTACAAATTACATTTGAAAAGAATGAAACACCAGCCTGTTTACTTACAGTACTGAGACAGAGTCAAAGCCCTGAGCCAGAAAGAGGGCAAGCTGCAGATGTGTTAAAATTTTAACCATACAAGGTGATCTGAAAAAAATAAAAATTGCAAGATTACAAAGACACCATACAGCATATTTATTGACAATAGCAAAACCTTCAAGGTCAATATCCACATGGGCATTTTAATTAGCCAAACGATAGACTTGCCACTTTCATCACCTTGGGCACTGCTAGGAAACTGGATGTAGAGACAGGATGGGTAGCACCAGAGAAATGACTCACTGCCATGACAGCGTAGGCACGGCCAGAGGACAGATACAACAGCCTGTTCACATAGGTGCTACCAGTCAGAATTAGAGCAGACATGATAAAACGGTGAAGCAGGAGAGCATTGTTTCTTAAGGCATTTAAGAGCAGTAATTTCAATGCTTTATGTTGACAGTAGCTGTTCAGTTTAATTTAGCATTATATAACATGAATTGTGAATGTGAGTGAAAAAACAGAGGGAGAAACTACAGAAAAATATGCATAACCAATGGTGAGGTATATTGAATGGACTAGAGACAAAGAAGAATAAAACATAATGAGATGTAAAGTGACAGCAGCTGATTAAAGAACAAATAAGAATGACTAAGGACTAAGTGAGTTGGTATGCGGCACACAAACAGTTGTAGGATTATCATGAGGAGAATTTAATCACAAGCAAAATGGCCTCTTTGTAGTCCCATTTTCTCTGGAAAACCTGATGTTAACAATACTAAAGTTACTAACCATTCAAGTTTAATTTTATATAATGTCAGTTTTTGCCTAACAATTAAATGACTCAAAAGACAAATATATATAATAAAAGTAACTGTGTTTATTTTAAAAGTGTTATATAATACACAAATATACAATTTCTGCATTACTAATACATATAATTAACACTATAATCAATTCTTTAATCCAAGGTGCTTAATCCAAACTGTAATTCATGCGTCCAATCATTCGTCTCTTTCTAGTTTTACCTCCACATTACCAGACGCTGGGCTTAGCATCTCAGAGCAGTACTCTCCATTTTCTCCAATGATCATGGCCTCACCCAATGCACTATCATCAAAGTCATCATCAAACCCTGCACAGTAAAGCTCTGGAGGGAGCCTCAACACATCTTTTGATGGCAGCCGATCAGAAGGAGGACCATAGACACGGTTGGGCTTGAGACCATGCTTAGAGTTGGCGTTAATACGACAGATCAGTTCTGAGAGTTGTGCTGATCGAAAAGAGGGTACTCTTGCCACCCAAACACCGGGCTCCACTGGACTGTCTTCTTCATCTGACATTAGCTCTTCAGTAACACCTTCCCATAGCTGCTGGTCTGCCAAAGGAAACTGGGCAATGATGGATGAGCGGTAAGCAAAAAGCTATATACACAAAAAGAAAAGTAATCATTAACAAATTAACAATAATAATGATTACATATAAGAATTGCAAAGCTAGCTTAAGCAGGTAGATGGATAGTCATGGAAGACCTAAAAATAAGGCAGACATAAAATTAATACAACAGAGAAATTAATGTGGTTCTACTAAAAACACAGGTGACAAGTTCAATGTCTGGATGTCTACATTCATCTGTTTTTTTGAAATGACTCAATATATTACAAGGTTGCTTAGAGCAAAACCAAAGTGCATCATGTGCAAAAGAAGAAATCATCTGGGGTCTAGACCATGGTTTAGTACAGGGCACACTTGTACACATGCAGAAACTGGACACATACTGTATCTTATCTTTGAAACATATCTTTGGATGTGGGAGAAAACTGGAGAAAAATCACATGGACCCAAAAAGTAGATGCAACCTTCACAAAGGTAGTGAACAAGTCAGGCATAAAACCCAGTTACTTGAAGCTGTCTGGCAACAGTGCTAGTCACTGAAATGTTAAATATATAAAATTGATAATCCTTCTTTTGGGTGGCACTACTGCCTCAAAGATCCATTGTCCTAGATTTGAATCTAATCGCCAGCTCATTGTTCATGTAGAATATGCATGTTTTTTCTATGTCTACGTGTTTTTTCCCTTCCAGGTTTTCAAAGACATTCAGGTTAGGTTAACTGTCAATTCCAAATTGACCCAAGTGGGTTTGTATATCAGTGGGTTTTGTAATCAGATGGTGCCATGCCCAATGCTGCTTTATGTTTTATGCCAGAGCCACGGGCATCAGGATCCACCCTGATTATACATGTCCGAGAATGAAATGCCAGGAAGGAGTAGGTAGCATATTGGCCTAGTTCTCCAGGACTGTGACTGTGTCTATGTCTGACTTTGTCTGTTAAAACTGACCATGGACACCCCCGAGGTTTATGTTCTCCAGGAATGCTGCTGACTGGAGTTTTTGTTTCCTATAATCCACCGTCAACTGGACATAGCTCAACAATTAATTAATGGGCAGATATTGTTTGGGTCAATTTACACCACTGGTGCAAATCTTTAGAACACTCCCATTTTAACAGTTTTTATTGTAATGTGCGCAGTTTAATGTTTCACTATTCTCTGAATTTAAAGCATACAACACATGGACAATTGCAGATAAAAAGAGAAATCATGGAATTGTTTTATTCAACAAAATGTAATCTACATTTTTGATTCATCAAAGTAGTCACCTTTTGCAGATACAACATCCAAACACACTTGTGGAATTATTTCTACAACAGAAATAAAATATTGTTTGTAAATTTCTTCACAATACTGTTTCAGAAGTTCCCACAAATATGTTGCACTAGTAGGTTGCTTTGCTTTCACTTTTCTGTCTGGTTCATCCTAGTCCAGATGGATTAGGATTAAGTCTGGCCTTTCCATTTTTAGAACCATCCTACCATCTTGTTCTTTTCTTTTAAGATAGTTCTGAACTAGACTGGAGGCACACTTTGGGTCATTATCCTATGGTAGGATAAACCCCTGCCCAACTAGGTATAGACCAGAGGGTTTTAAAATGCTGTGGTAGGCCTTTTGGTTCAGCAAGGCAGTCAAACTACCAAGTTGCCAACTACAGAATATCTCCAGACTATCATACTTCCTCCTCTATGGTTGACAGTTGGTCTCACATAATGAGGATCCATTCTTTAATTTACTTGATGGAATGTAAAAAATCAGCATGATGATCCAAAAATGTCAAATTTGAAATCATCTGCCCATAGGACCTTCTTCCAGGGAAGCCTCTTTTTTTCTTATTTTGTAATTTTACTAATGGCTTTCTTACTGCCACTTGACCCATCAAACCTGCAGCTCCAAGTCTTCTTCACTGTTCAAAGTGAGACATGCTTACTGTTGATTCTTAGAAACTTGACTTCTGATTTTTTTGAGGCTTTGGGTCACCTAGGCCTCTTCCTGTAAGAGTAAATACTGACAACCCGGCTTTCTTTGCAATTTCTCTACAGGAAAACCCTTTTAAGTGTTATAAAGATTTCTGTGTCTTTCTTTGTTAATTTCCCTTTTTTGTTATTGTGATAGCAATGCACAGTGCAATATTGTCCAAATAAGACTTTAGAGGGTGTAGCAACACTAACTTATAAACACAGAGGTTTTGTAAGTAATCAGCAAAAATTGGGGCACTTGTAGGAATAGTTTGTATCAACCTTCAAGTTTTAATTAACTTCCACTACTGCAGAAAACCTGTAAGTTTTGAAAAAAGCCTTTTTGTATAACTGAAAAGTTCATTGCGTTTCAGTTTTTGGTGACCTAATCCTTTTTTTAACCTCTAGTGGTTTACTTCTTACCTTTATTTCATTTTAAGTTATTTGCTGGACTTGAACTTCTTAAAGTTCAATGAAAACTGGAAAAATGCAGGTGTTCTAAAACTGCTCAATGGTAGTGAATATATTAAACAATTTATAACTTCTTTGTTTTACTATCTGTTTAAACAAATATGTGTCTTTATGTGTACTCACTATGTAATTAATCATTTGTAAAGTCTGTATTTTCATTTTACCCAAGAACTTGTCACATCCTTCTACAACTGCACTCAGTGAAGAACGCTATACAAAAATAAACTGAACTAAAATACTTATGTTATGTTAATCCAATGGTTTTTGTTTAGGAATGTCACAAAGCTTCACCTTATCATCTTTCACAATAATCATAGATTATAATCTTACAGTAAATAAGAAACACAATTCTTTAACTACAACTGGTACCCGATCTAAGGCTGGTTTATACCTTGTATCCAGTGTGGTCGGGAAAGGTACTGGATCCCTACAAGCTTTAACTGGATTAAACAGGTTTGAGAATGTTATCATTGTTATGTTAAATAGAATGAACTAAGGTGCTACCCATTGACTCCATTTTTAGTGCCAATGCACAGTTCTAGGTTACCTGGCTTGAGTCTCTGTTACTATTTGTAACAAGAAGTTAGATTTGTTAAGAACGTATCAGAAGTATACTTCAGGGATCAAGAAGAGCTATGTTTGTGGTGGTACACTGATTCACATACACTCATCATGTTTTTAGCTTGGGCACAAGACTCTTTTCCTGTGTACCAAAAACAAAGTTATGGATAAACTGCCACACCTTTCTTGAGTGCAGCCAGAGTTCCTCACCATTTTACAATATACATGAAAATGCTCAGTATGGAGTGCTAAGCAATATTAAGAAAACACTCAGAATCATCTGGCCATAAAAACATCTATTAATATAATATGGGGTAAAGAACAGTAAGAAATAAAAGATTGAAAACTCGAAAGAAGAAGAAGAAGAAGCCAAAATAGCTAAAGCATCATAGAGAGTTGATCTCTGCTTAGAAAGTGAGTGTGCACTTGCCCGATATCTTCTGCTACGCAGCTTCTTTTCTTCACGCTCCTTCAGGCTCTGGTAAGGATTTAGGGCATTGCGATATTCACGTCTTTTTGTCAGAAAATATGCTACACATGCTCCTGGAAACATAACACAAACAATAAAATGCAAAATGCACTAATGTTGCAGATATTTACAATTAGTAAAAAGTAATGTTAGTTACAATTAAAATCTTAAAAGATGCTGCAATTTAAAGTTGTTACTTTTTGACATACAGCCACTGACATTGTGCTCATGATCATTTAGATTATTTTGATCACATCTTTGAAAATATGTTTTTATTTTCCTTTTACTATTGTAAAGCTTTTTACAATAAACCTCACATAATTTGGTTTTAGGTAAGCTCTATTAAAACTAAATATGGTTCAGTCCACGGATTCATTTTAAAACAGAAATATGATCCAGATGTCTTGTTAACTATGCAAACTTTATCCCTATATTATTATAAACAACCTAAGAAAAAAGTTATTATTTGTATAATTACCGTAAATAGTTGAAGCAGTAGATAAACCTGGGTGGCACATTTTTATAAAGGATAAGCTACATATGTCATTAGTAAAAAAAAAATGTTAAAATATCAGCTTATTAAGTACATTTAAATGGAAAATATGTCCATTCTTCCATCCATCCATTTTCTGTCCTTATTTATTTATTATTTATGATTGACAATGACAATAAAGGCTTTCATGGACCTGTAGAACTGTTTAAATTTTGTAATATTGCAGTTTAATTTAAATACAACAATATATTGTTGTCCTCACAATAACTTATAGAAGAATTTCACCCTAGTCGACATGTTTGTATGGGCTCTTTATAACTTTATAACACAAATGTCTTTTGGTTATTAAAAAATGTTTGGCATACATTAGTATGATAAAGCTATCTTACATTGTTCTTACAAACACAACAAACACCTCTATATGCCTTAAGTATTCCTTGTAAAGCAGTTGCTGCCATGACTTATTTCTTATAAAATATAGAAGTAAACTATATATCATCCCTAAACCTTCCATAAGAATGGGTGTGTACATGTCTTAGGATGCAATGGAACCACATTATAAGGATTTTATGGCAAATTGCTTTAACTGTTATCACAGAATGCACTCATTGCAGAAAAGCATGGCTTGCAGATTTGGTTCCTACTCCAGTAGTGCTAATAAAGTTAAATAAAGAAAAAAATCTGCCCATGTATTATGGGTCAGGGCCTGGCTCCTGACAATCAGTCTCAGCACTGAATAAAAATTGACAAGGGCATGTATGTTTGTATCTGCTCATCTGTTTTTGAAAGCAGGGATGAGGTGAAGAAGGCTCACGCTTGTGCTAGGTAGAATGCCATCAGATACACTATGTTCAAATACACTGAGCCAATTCAGAGACACTAAGTGTGTGAAAGGAAACAAGAGTTCAGAGTTAAACAGCACAAACATGAGGGTCACACGCAAATTACATACAGATATGAATTAAACTAAAATCTGAGTGTAGGCTGTGTGTGACTAAGGTTGCCTTACATAGCCTGTACTATAGTTGTGGGTTGCCTCCAGGCCAGAGAAGCATGCAATTGCTGACCCTGTCATTGTATTTTATAATCTAGGTATAATGATTTCTATAACTAAAACTATGGAAAAATTATTAATGCATAATTAAAATATTGTTTAGGAGTTAGGCTTGCTAACACATAAGAGGTTACTTCTCTGCTTTTTTATTCTTTTGAATAGCTTGTTTAACCACCAAGGTAAAAAAACTAAACAAATAAATGAGTTTCAGTCAAATGCTGGGAACACCTGCTCAGTCTATGAGATAATAGTGGCAAGTATCAGTCAAGTGATGGGTATGAATGTTGGCAAAGTGTTTGCATATTAGGAGGAGCCAAGCAAAAATGTAATGCTAAAATGATGTAATGATGACAAGAAATAACATAAAAGAAGAGGTATGCACTATATTAAGAGGCTTGCTCCATGGACCAAGACAAAGCTTCATACTTCATAACCACACTGTCCAGCACGAAAAAGTGGAATGGAAACCACCTTATTTAGTCAGGCCAAAAAGAAGTCTTCTTGTTCAATTAACAGTTCAGGCTTTTGGTTGCATGGGCTTACTTCCATTAAGCACTATTACATATGAAAAGTAATACTAGTTAGGACTTAAAGTATTCTTTATGTGTACCACTTGTTAATGCTCCCAACTGATGGGCATTTTAAGTGTTTACCAAATAGAGTCAGTTGGTTTAGGTCAGTGAAATGATCCAGATTGCTAGCTTGTGAATTTATTCTTTCATTTATTTAAGTGAATAACTACAAGTTTCCCAATACTACCACCCCCTCCGAAACATATCTAACACATGCCACCCCACTGTGACCAAAAACAAGAAGGCAGAATTAAAGAAGCCTCTGCTTTATTAAGAAAAAAACTGCAGTCTTTTAAATGTGCAATAGTGAAGCTGAATATGATACATGCTGCCTTTTCTGTAACCTCCATTTACAAGCTGGGACAAGCAGGTCAGTGAATCTGCTTTCTTTTGACACACTAAGAGCTGCCTAACTGGGGAGCTTAGTCAGAGGTGGTGTATTCACTGACCCATTCAGGATTTAGGTCACCATCATAGTAATTTATTGGGTTTTAGCTGTCCCAAGCCTTAATGCTACAATGAAACCAATACCTACATTTTGTACATACTCTTGCATTTTGAGGCCAGCACAGTAAGTGCATGAATGGTGGATTTAAGAAAAAATTTAGACAGAATTGTTATGACACAAGAGCTCAAGAAAGAATGAAACACAGGCTTATTAATTACCAGTGATGATAATAACTCATGGATGAAATTAAGGCAAGATTCAATAAATGTATTTGATTCAGTTTGCTTGTGTAAACACCATCAATACATATCACTATAAACCTAATTTGTGTGTGGTCAGATTTTTATCTTTAGAAAACATGCCTTACTGATTGCAGGCCTTCTTGTTCATCTGTGGTTATCAGTGTAAGTGCCCCTATTCATAAGCAGGAGTAAACTTTAGCTTCTTTAAATTTTCGGTATGTAAAAACTGCACCTTAAGTGTTTTTCAAGTTAAAAAGCATATTTAAACAGGACAGACAAATTCCCATACCCAAATCAGGTATTTGCTAAAGAACAAAGAGGTAATCCACTTTTCCATAGCCTGAATAAAATCCACATTAGTCCTCCTGGATCTAAGGTTCAGCTATCGGACTGAGTCTCTGTTCAATTACTCCAGCATATACTTTTCCAAGGAGGCTGAAGAGTGTGATTTCTCAGTTTTCAAAAATGTACACTCAGTTTTTAGGTCAGTCCTAATGTACTATCTATGCCTTTCATGTTAGCCTCTTAATACACACATGAATTTCAGATCTTTTAGAATCTCTGGTCAGATCTCACTCAACCCAGCAATCTTGCCACTAAAGAACTTTTTAATCACTACAATGACCCAAGACACAAAGAAAGGCCCAGTCCCAGCCAATGCCCAACCCAACATGTGCAAACCCTATTCTACTCTTTCTGAGTTGTCAAATGATTTGACAGAAATTTGAATCAGTGGACAAACAGTGTAGTCTCAATAATCTGGAATAACATTCAACAAAACAAAACAATCAGTGAAGCACTTTAAGTAAAGAAAAAGATCACCTTCATCTTACACATAAATAGATAAACTGTAGATGTAACAGAGAATTTCAAATTCCTGGGCACCATCAGTTTACCCATTCAACATTAGAAGTAGAAGAAAACACTGTCCTTTTTGAGCCTGTTAAACGTTTTTGAAGTGGAACAAGATGTAATGACCATTTTCTATAAATCTGTTGTAGAAGTGTTTTTACCTTGTCTGTCACAGTTTAGCATGGTACTGGCTGTCACCTACCACACTTTGGATCCATTGTACAGTTGTACTTGAAAGTTTGTGAACCCTTTAGAATTTTCTATATTTCTGCATAAATATGACCTAAAACATCATCAGATTTTCACTCAAGTCCTAAAAGTAGATAAGGAGAAACCAATTAAACAAATGAGACAAAATTATAATACTTGGTCAATTATTTCTTAAGGAAAATGATTGAATATTACATATTTGTGAGTGGCAAAAGTATGTGAACCTTTGCTTTCAGCATCTGGTGTGACCCCCCTTTGCAGAAATAACTGCAACTAAACGTTTCCGGTAACTTTTGATCATTCCTACACACCGGCTTGGAGGAATTTTAGCCCATTCCTCCATACAGAACAGCTTCAACTCTGGGATGTTGGTGGGTTTCCACACATTAACTGCTCGCTTCAGGTCCTTTGACTTGACCATTCCAAAACAATAACTTTATTCTTCTTTAACCATTCTTTGGTAGAACGACTTGTGTGCTTAGGGTCGTTGTCTTGCTGTATGACCCACCTTCTCTTGAGATTCAGTTCATGGACAGATGTCCTGAAATTTTCCTTTAGAATTCTCTGATATAATTCAGAATTTATTGTTCCATCAATGAAGGCAAGCCCTCCTGGTCCAAATGCAGCAAAACAGGCCCAAACCATGATACTACCACCACCATGTTTCATAAATGGGATAAGGTTCTTATCCTGGAATGCAGTGTTTTCCTTTCTCCAAACATAACGCTTTTTATTTAAACCAAAAAGTTCTATTTTGGTCTCATCTGTCCACAAAACATTCTTCCAATAGCCTTCTGGTTTGTCCACGTGATCTTTAGCAAACTGCAGACGAGCAGCAATTTTTTTTTGGAGAGCAGTGGCTTTCTCCTTGCAACCCTGCTATGCACACCATTGTTGTTCAGTGTTCTCCTGATGGTGGACTCATGAACATGAACATTAGCCAATGTGAAAGAGGCCTTCAGTTGCTTAGAAGTTACCCTGGGGTCCTTTGTGACCTCGCCGACTATTGGAGTGATCCTTGTTGGTTGACCTTGCTCTTGGAGTGATCCTTGTTGGTTGACCATTCCTGGGGAGGGTAACAATGGTCTTGAATTTCCTCCTTTTGTTCACAATCTGTCTGACTGTGGATGGGTGGAGTCCAAACTCTTTAGAGATGGTTTTGTAACCTTTTCCAGCCTGATGAGCATCAACAACTCTTTTTCTGTGGTTCTCAGAAATCTCCTATGTTCGTGCCATGATACACTTCCACAAACGTGTTGTGAAGAGCAGACTTTGATAGATCCCTGTTCTTTAAATAACACAGGGTGCCCACTCACACCTGATTGTCATCCCAGTAATTGAAAACACCTGACTGTAATTTCACCTTCAAACTAACTGCTAATCCTAGAGGTTCACATACTTTTGCCACTCACAAATATGTAATATTCGATCATTTTCCTCAATGAATAAATGACCAAGTATAATATTTTTGTCTCATTTGTTTAATTGGTTTCTCTTTATCTACTTTTAGGACTTGAGTGAAAATCTGATGATGTTTTAGGTCATATTTATGCAGAAATATAGAAAATTCTAAACGGTTCACAAACTTTCAAGCACAACTGTACATTTCCCTTAAGATCTTTCCTAACCCTTCATATAACAACTATCTTTGGTTAACTCTTCTCCCATCTTAAAAGCAGTGTACAGTAATAAAGACTTTGACTAACAGACTTTATAAGAGCACTTACCACAAGAGGTGAATTACAAGAATTTATCTTCTTGACATTAAGAGTTTACTACAATGATTTGATTAATGTGTTTGTGTGTTTTTGCTAAGCTGGTTGTTAGTGGGTGTTGATTGAGAATGATCACTGACATCATTTTACAGTAATTTTCATGGGTTTTACTATATCACAGTCCTCAAACTGATGCTGTTGCAGCATTAAAATAAAGTACATCAAAACTGCTACTTGTGTGCCACCTATCAGGTTAAATGCAGCATGCACAGTAGATAATGGACTATCTGTTAATGTGTGCATTCTTGTCACATAAACTATAGATTGGCACTGAACGGCTATGCACCTTCTTCTATAGTCACTAAATGCTAAATATAAAAAAACTGTTGATGCAAAGATATTCAAATAACCATGTAGAAATAAAAGATTGGATGCCCTAGACTGGCCATAAAAGTGTATATCTTAATTTAGAAACAATTATCAAATTATAAAAACTTTTGAATGTTTTTAAAACATAATTTAAAATAATCTTTGCTCATTTTTGTAATCCCTTTAAGGTTAATTTTAATCTTTCAATACTGACTAGAGATGATGTAATAGTTTTTGAACAGTTGTATAATACCTGCTGTGTTTAAGCTCAACTTTAAAGTTTTGTTTGCTATTTGTAACAAATACTCAAAGCTATATAGGCTTTTTTGCTCACTGTTGTGCCCTCAGTAAGAAAAAAAAACAAAACCAATAATTTAAAAAGGGGCAAAGACAACAGGAGATAAAAAAATATTAGAATGGTGGAAAAACAACAATATGTTTCATTGTACAACAAATCGTACCACATACTGTACAGCAGAACAAAAATATCTCACTATAATTATATAGCAGAATGTACAGGTGTGAAGTTCAAAAATAAAAACAAAATCAGTAGGAAGAGTAATGTGAACAAGAACTTACCAATCAGTGTGTTTTTAGCTATTCATATCATATATGGGTTAGGCATACAAACCTTTTTTGCATTTACAATTTAGTGCTCTATTTTATGCTGTGCTTCTGGACAATAAACAAGATTACAGTATTATTATGGCACAGTTATTATATTGCTTATTTGTTCATTTAGAAGGTATGTCAGATTCCCCCAGTGTTCCTAGAGGTCTCACAACTCTCTAAACAACATTTCCATCCTCCAGTATGTCGTTCACTTATAATACCGAACAGTGACAAGCTGTAACCACAAGCAACAGTAATGCAAATTCAACCTACTCTACGTATGTATCACTACTGCTTAAAAAAATATGATTCATCAGGAATGGTTTGAATATTCTGATTTTTGTTTTATATGAAAACACATTCACATGAATTATAAAACACAAGTGAAGTTATGCTGCCTAATTTTTTGAAAGAGGTATTTTTGGAAAGTGCTATTTGTCCATTTTCCAAGTCTTATTTTTCCAGTTAGAGGGTTCACATGCTCCTGCCCACCTCAACCACATTGTGTGCTGGAAGACTGAACCAACCCTGGATGGAACACCAATTATCCTAAGTATTTAGAATGTGAAAAGAAAACAAAGAAACCAGAAGAAAGTGAGAATGTGTACACTCCACACATACAACACTCTGAACAGACTTCTGTCTTGCTATGGACTCACGACATGAAGCATCATCGTTCAAAGATTTGTATTGTGGTGAACTGCCAGCGGTTAGTCTTGAACCTGCAGCACTTGGCTCAAAAGTGAGTGTGTCGCACCATGAGCTAAATGGAGAGTGCCATCAGTCAGCCAAGAAGAGCCTGACTGACTCAGAACACTGTGAGTGATGCACTTCGTGGAGATGTCAGCTGATCTCTCTCTCTCTGTGCCCGCCTCCAAATTTTTCCATGCAGCATCACCATAACAACATCAAATTCAGTACCCTGAGCATGTGATGGAGAAGCTCTTACAACTGTGTCACCAACGCCCCAAGAGTTATTCTGAAGCATAAAATATCCCAGTAACATACAACCATTAATCACCTCCAAAAAAGATGCTATACAGGTAGAATTTCTGTGGACCCAAGCAACAATGATCCCTTGTATGTTGAATCCAGATATCATTCAATTCTTGCAATATGTGAATTACTGCTGACAGTTAATGATTTTTTTTATTACCTTTCAGTTCTTTGTCATTGTATTTATGGGTACTAGAAATGAGAGCTGCCTTCAGTTTTTCCACAAGAAACTTTACTACAGACATATTCCAGGCTGAATGCAGGCTGAAAGACAAATAAACCAATGAAAAAATAAATCAGTAAACAAACTGATCACTGAGCAAACACTGTAGTTCTTCATTTACATTAGTGTCTATTTTAATATTTTACTTACCTCTCAGAGCCGTTAAACCTCTTCTCATTGGACTCATGATTGTGGATGTCGTGCACCCATTTCTAAAATAAGATAATACAGCATGTTAAGACATATAAAGACAGGCAAAAACTCTGCACTGTATATAGAGTAGGCACAGTACACCGTCTTAGTCAACAGCTGTATTTCCCAATCTATGTTTTGTAGTATCAGTGAGCCATTTGTATCCTGTTCCATCTTGTTCACAGGATAATTCCTGCCTATAACTGGACCCCTAGCTAACATCCATTCATGCCCATTGGCTCTCTTAATAACTGACTTAATCTTCTACTTCTCTTGGCTGCTCCCGTTAGGGGTTGCCACAGCAGATCATTTGTTTCCATATCTTTCTGTCCTCTGCATCTTGCTCTGTTACACCCATCACCTGCATGTCATCTCTCACCACATCCATAAACCTTCTCTTAGGCCTTCCTCTTTTCCTCTTCCCTGGCAGCTCTATCCTTATCATTCTCCTCCCAATAAACTCAGCATCTCTCCTCTGCACATGTCCAAACCAACACAATCTCACCTCTCTGACTTTGTCTCCCAACGGTCCAACCTGAGCCGACCCTCTAATGTCCTCATTTCTAATCCTGTCCATCCTCGTCACACCCAATGCTGATCTTAGCATCTTTAACTCTTCCAGCTCTGTCTCCTGTTTTTTGGTCAGTGCCACCATCTCCAGCCCATATAACATAGTTGGTCTCACTAAACTGACATTCTAAAAAAATAAGAGTGTAAAATCTTTGCAAATACCTTTCATAAAAATACTTGCCAAATTACACAGTATTTTTATGTTTTAACACATTACCTATATAAAACAAAATGATATTTTCAATTAAAGTAAGAGTTCTAATACAGGCAGAAATTAGCATCAGCATAATAAAATGTTTGGATGAAGAACCAGAAGGCAGAAGAGTTTTCATACAAAATGGAATCTGGGAATCACCAGTCTAGAGTGGGGTGGAGGGTATCGCCAATGACTATAAATTAGGGATGCTCCAATCAGGTTTTTTTAAGGCCAATACGATCACCAATTTCTGGTTACTTGATCGGCCAATTCCGATACCGATTCCTTTATATTTTCCATTTATCCCTTTAAAACACTTTTTACACTAACCTCCTGCATAACCAGACAAACAGAAGTTTTATGACTTATATTAAAGTGTATTACTGTATCATAATTAAACTATAGACCACAGGTGTAAACTGTTAATTTTTATTAAAAAAATGAAATTCTGAAACTCATTTTTCAGTGACCATAAAATACTAAAATAAATAAAAATTCCTTAAAATACATACTTTGTCTAATAAAATGTGTACAAAAAAATTCATCCATAGTACATACGGCATAAATAAATTCAAATGAATCTCATAATTACCAGCTGTCATATTGTTAATTTTTTCTTTCTGCAATGTACCTATTTGAAACAAGGCTTAATTGAAAACAAAAATTTTCACCATTTCTCTAATAACAAATACAGTATATATATATATATATATATATATATATATATATATATATATATATATATATATAAAATCACAATGGATTAATTGATATTAGCAATTAAATGCTGCTTAAATTAAATATACATGCATGTATACAATTTAATCATTTTAAATCATTAATTGCACTAAATCTTTTTGCAGTTAAAATATACATTTGCAATATTTATACAGGTGAGGTTTTTTCCTTCAGTATATCAACTAGACATTTGTTTACATGGCAAATAAAAAATGCTCTGGCTCAACTACCATAATACCTTGCTTAAAGGAGTACTACAACTAAATTACCATAAAGCTTAGAAAAGCAGAGGCTGAAAATATCGATTTTGGTGAATGGCCTTTTTTAGTGAAAAATCAGCCGATTCTGATTGGTGGCCAATCAATCAGAGTTTTTCAAGTATTTCAAGTCACAATACCGAGTGTAAATTGATGTCAATAAGAGGAACTCAGATGTTCATTCTGTTCAGATGTTCAGCCAACATTTCTGCAACCTTTCCAATAAACAAAATGTCAGATTTCACAAATAATTTTCAATTTTTTTTTTTTCAACTTGACTAATTTGTTTCATCATTTGCATCTAATACAGATATAAATGAGTTCTCAAAAGGTACATATTTTGAATAAACTTAAATAAACTGTTTTATTTTCAATTGAGCAAACTAATTTTTGCATAGTATGATGAACTTTACTTCTAATTTGTCACATCTGTGTCTACATTGAAAAATAAGTTGCTTACTTATTTCCCAAACTCTACAGACAATTAAAAGCATCATTATTTAGGCAGATCATAATGGTATTGGAATAAAAAATACAGTTACACAGTCTGAAAAATGAATAAAAAAGCATGGATCAATTAGGAAAACTAGGGCAAACTTACAGACAAAACCACATCTCTTTTTCGTCTTTTTCGCATTTTTAGGCCATTTACTCTTTGTGATCCCAAGCTGGAGTTTCCAACACTTCCAGTTGAAAGGCGACAAACTGAGCCAGCAGATTCTGTAACTTCTCTCCTCTGAGAATGATTTGGTACATCGCCAACCACAGCACATTTTCTCCCTCTTGTGCCAACAGAAATGAGATTGGAAAAAGTATGTCCTAGAAAAGCAGGCCTGTTTAACAACAACAAAGACTGCTGTGATCCCTTTTTTGTGACATCTTCATGGCTTGTTACAGAACCACTTTTATTAGAGGTATTAAAACATGTTGCTACTGGTTGTATGCCAACAGTGGTACTGTTGTTGTCACTCCTGGTTGCTGAAGTGCTGTTACGGTTGCCTGAAGGTTGTGGTCGTACTGTGGAGCCAGTCTTGGGGCTTTGGCCTGTATTTGAGCCACTAGTGCTAGATAAGAGCAGAAGACTAGAAGATGGTGCTACACAGGTAGGTAGGCAGTTTTCACTGAAGGCTTGGCATGGTGGTTGATAAGGCTGTGCTGAATTAGATGTCAAATCAGAGTCTATAGAAGGAAGACTTTGTGATACTGTGGAAAATGTCTCCTGAGTGACCTGTATGTGACAAGAACATGAGATAGTGAAATACATGTGCAGAACAGAACAAGGTAAAAGAAAAACATCCTATTGTTATTGGATTGTATATAAAAAACCCTGCCTCTTCTGCATTAGTTTTATCCAATCTTGTTAAATGAAACAGAGAAACAGAAAACACACCTTAACAAAAATATCCATGATAAACTGGAACTCTAAATACCTAATAAACAGTTTTGTGTTAAATGTGTTATGATTGCAAAGCAGCCAGTAATTAAGAGTGACCAGGAGAGGAACAGGGGTCAAAAGCGGAAAGATCCAAAAAAGCTGTGTGACAAACCAAAATAAAAGATTCAGAAAAGAGACATTCAACCTTCACAAAGAATTTTCGGTAGCATGATTTTAAAACTGCTTTATCCACAGCTTGGATAGAAAAGGATCACCCTGAAAGACATTTTATGCTGTCACAGCAAAACTGGAGTCATGACCTTCAAGGACACACCCATGACAACTATGTGTGCTCTTACAACAGGTAACCAGAATGACAATAAATATACACAACCTTAAATAAGGGTGAAAACATCCCCAAAATAATAAACCATTCCAAATATTGACATAAAATATCTGGAGAACTAGCAGAAGAAACAATACACCTACTCATATGTTTGTCCGTTTCATCTGTCTTGCGCCCTGTCTGCTCATCTGCTACAGAGAACGGTGTCGAAAATGAAGAGGAAGCCTTTTCAAATTATTATAGTTAATTACAAGGCATTGCTGAATGCAAAACTGATCATTAATTAACCAAGTTAAAATTCCCTTCTTTCCCTACAGTTCATATAGGTTTATATAGGTTCTGTAGATTCAGATAGATGTGGGTTGGTCTTACTAGATGGGAGTTGACTAAACCGGACACACAGATTAAATAAAGTGTATTAATCATGAGCTGACCATGGCATGAACTACTTTTTAGGCTCAGTGACCATCAAGCCAAAAATAGAGGTAAAAATAGCTGATGCTCTTTTAAGAGAAGGAGGATTGCTAGGAAAAGGTAAATAAAGACATAAGCAGAGATGTATTAAATGCTCCTACCAATGTGGATGGAAGAATAATGGCCTATGTATTGAATACAGTCCAGGAATTGGCCTTGGCAGTATTTGGTGAGTTAAGATGACGCATCATTTGAAAACAAGGCATGACTCAAGTTGCTTCAGAGAGGATCAATGAGTATACACAAATTCCACAAAAATTCCACAAAAGCTACTAAGAAGCAAATGTTTTTCTAAAAGAAACAAAAGTGGTGGAGGAGTTAACATGCAAAATATATAACATAAGTATTATAAATATAACTGAAGAAAATTTTACACAGCAGTAAAAATGCAGGGAGGTAGTTTTGTGGAGAGTCATATGAGTGAAATGATAAAGAAGGAATTATTCTCACTGGGCCAAGACTTGGGAAGAAGGAGTATTGGTGAAAGCAGAGGATCAAAGGATGAAAAAAGAAAAAATTCTCACTCTAATAAAAAAAAAACAGTAGACCAAAAGGAGAAGATGACATTACTGAAGAAATGATTAACCGTGTGGAAGAAGAGAAGGGCATTCATCCCCTCTCCCTTTCTCCCTGGGATGTTAGAGTGAGAAAGTGCCTGAGGACCAGGACTAAGAGCTGTTTCCACATTCAGCAAGGTGATTTGCATGAACTTTGGAAATTACTGCACAAAACGTTCCTTAGGAATTAAATAACAGAGATAAATGGTGACAAGGAAGAAAGATTACTTGGAGAATATTTAAATCTTTACTAAAGACATATTTTATAGGGTTATATGGTCACTATTGTCATATGTATAGAATACACACTCAGGTCAAATCTCAGGATTTCTTTTTGACAGCTTTTATAGTATACTGTATGAGAATAATTTACTATATTTAGCTGGAGCAGTAGATAGATAGATAGATAGATAGATAGATAGATAGATAGATAGATAGATAGATAGATAGATAGATAGA
>JANRMT010062852.1:43977139-44020051 GCA_026402145.1 Polypterus bichir lapradei | reverse complement strand
AGATAGATAGATAGATAGATAGATAGATAGATAGATAGATAGATAGACAAACCCCTGGCTTGTTGATTTCAGTTACGTATTCAAAAGGGGGGCTTCTCTTTTGGGCATATGCAACCAACACTGCCTACAGTTGGGCCTAATTCTATCTCATTATCAGTTCAAACAAAACAATCTGCTTTGTTTTTTTTTCTAGTCTCCATTGCTGTTATGTGTAAATGCAAGCTGCAAATGAATGTATCACATAGCGGACACTTTTTCTTGTTTTCTTTGATATGCATATGCCCCAGGACAGGTAACTGGTTCATCATATGTGTTTTCTGTTATTTTAGCTGAGGACAGATACTTTTATAAATAATGTGAAAATGCTTGTGTGAACAGAGGTCGTTTTTATTTAAAACATTGTTTTTAAATGAAAATGTAGTAGTGTGAATGTACCCTAAGACCAATCAAACATTTACAGAAATGTAAAAGACACCACTCTAAGTCTGAATGTTACTTATGTGGTGAGATATGTAATGAAACATACCATCATGGATTAACCATAATTCAGTAAGAAACTACAGCATTTATAAAAATACATAATATTTAAGAAAAGTAATGATTATGCGAAAATGGAAAGCTATGGCATAGTGGAAGCACTGCTGTTTCGCAGTAAGGAGACCAAGGCTAGCATCCTGGGTTCTAACCGCATGGAGTTTGCATGTTCTCCCAATATCTGTGTGGGTATCCTCCCATTGTCCAAAAAGATTAGTTGAATTAGTGATGCTAAACTGAATCTAGTGTGTGTGTTTGCCCTGTGATGGACTGGCGCCCTATCCAAAGTTTGTTCCTGCCTTGGGCCTTTTGCTAGCTGGGATAGGCTCCATCCTCCTCCATGACCTTGGTCTGGATTAAGTGGGTTAGAAAATGGTATGACATGACATCAATTATAAAATGAAACATTATTGTTTATGGGTCAACCATAACCTAAGCCATATCTTAACCACACTACAAAATGCATAAAATTTAAGGAAGAGGGTCTCTGGCCAAACAAAAATCTATGTATGTAATTTATTTGATTTGTGTACTGAATCAGTAGCGCTTCATTGCCATTATAACTCATTAAATTGCCAACAATGAACTCCCTAAACCTTTCAGTGAGATCAGGAGGGTCCTAATGATCCATTTTTATGGGAATGATGAACACTGATGATGTCCATTAGATGAACTAATAACAAAGCCCATCAGCAGAGCTATTCTTATTTAAGTCAGGATATACCAATCAAAAGCTCTTTATTTCAAATAAACAAACACACAGAATTCTAACATTGGCATCAACTCAGTAATTCAATAAACATTTGCTCCAAAATGCAAGTCACTGCATGCTAGTCAGTTATTGAAATAATGTTCATGAAGATAAACATAAGATTACAAAGGAAAAAATAAAAATAAAACAATGAATTACCCCATGTGACTGTATGTATTACATTATATATGGCATAATTATTAATGTGGTATGAAACAGAATGAAATGAATCGGTAAGGAATACAGTGCTGTTGAGTGGTACATGTTGGTTTTCTCAGGGTAAAATGTTAAAAAGGGGTGATGCAAGAGCAAAGAACATCAAAGCAGAAAGCTGAACTTTGAAAATCAATCTATTTTTAGAGCATGTTCACACTTAATTACTATTGTAATCTTTTTTCCCTCTGAGGTGATATCCTATTTAGGTTCTCAAACAATGAAAGAGGTAATTAATTAATGTTTTCTATATTACCTGCTCATTTCTGTGTAAAGCACTACACTTTCACAAAAAGACTTGTAGCTGCTGCATTCCCTGAGATCTGAGACAATCAGTGGCATATGTGCTTTTTTTAGCTGATATCCACTCAACAGGAACCATTTCAATTCCATCTCAGTTTTAAATGTGCCCTTCCAATGACTGTCCAATTGTACAATATAGAGACAAATGCAATATAACACATTTTCCTCAGAAATAATTCATTTTTACAATGTTGTAAAAACACTGGTTACTTATTTAAATCCTACATTCATACCCTAAATACATGGAATAGTAAAATATTTTTTGAGTTTCAAATACTGCATTTAAGGCAAGAGTAAATATTTAATATTCTAGTGGTATATCTCTATCCATTTTCTAAATTCATTTACTCTTGCAATAATAATAATACTAATATGTTTTATTTGCAGAATGCCTTTGGGAGCTAGAACCTACTCATTAAGCATTCAATTCAAGAAAGGAGGCAATGGTGGATAGAAATAGGTGGGCAGCCTACTGCAAGACACAAGCAGTCACACACCACATACCAAACACCACACTCACATGCAGCCAACCAGTCTACCAAACTGTATGTCTCTGCACCTTAGAACTGCACTGGAGTGTAAACAGGAAATCAAAACAAAAAGGTACATATACCGTCTCTGAAAGACGACACCCTAACATCTAACTGGGGTTTAGGAATGTGAGGCAGAAACTCTATGGTAAATAATAAGAAATTATGTAATCTCATTTTGTAATGTTGTATTTCTATTCACTGCCATCAGATCAAAGATTCAGAGCTGGCTGCAAGGGCCATACAGAACTGTATTTTTAAGATTCTAAAGTATCACTGTATGCCCTTCTCGAGGTCTACTTAAAACAACAATCAAAAATAAAAACACCTCACTGCAAAGTGAAAACTGTTACATTCCATGAATAGAAACCAGATTAATTCAAATACATTTTTAAAGTACATCTATTTAAAGGTAATTTTAAATAAGACCAGCAGTTGATGGGTTTACATTGTTTAGTGAGTTGGCTTTGTACTGCATTAAGTTTTTTCCATTCCAAAGCCAGAATTGAATCAGTCATCAATACATCACTCTGGTTTGCAAGTCCGATTGCTTTGTATATATGCAGGTATGCTTACCTTGTGTACTTACACATACGTTTTACTTATTATAGGAAGAAATTATATTTTCACAGCATGTTAATAGAAGTCAGAAGTAAGGGAGTTTCATCTGAAAGCAATAAGCTAATTATTTTCAAACACTATATGCATTAACTGGGCATAGGGATGAAGGAGAAAGAAGGAACTCTGATATTTTTTTTTTATTTCTGATATGTGCTGAAGCCGAGATTAAATAAATGGTTGTCTGCCTGCTCCCAACAGTCAATCAGCATGAAATATGTTCTTATTGACTAGTTAATTTAAGTATACTGCGTTGTGTGACATTTATAAAAAGAGTTCACATTGCCCTGTGCCAATGTACCTGCCTTGGTTGTTGGGATAGTCTCCAGCTGACACTGCAACCCTACCCTGGATAAGCAGGTTAAGAAAATGGATGGATGGATATTGCACAGTGAGTCAAAGGAGTGGAATGAACCGGTTTAAAGTTCTGCACCTTAGCTCCATCAGTTAAACCGCACTGCCTGGCCAGATACAAAGGCTCTCACCTCCTTGCTTGATTGCTGAGGCTGGTTTGTCTGACTGGCTCTATCCACTCCTTGTGTCGTCAATGTGGATAGATAGCTACAGCTTCTCTGTGGTATTATTCCTGCATTGGCTATAGACCTGTGCTGGCCTGTTGTAGACACTGAATCCTCTGATGTCACACAAGGTACTTCCACTTTTGAATCCATACTCCTTGACAGCAATGGATTTTTGTTCAGAGAATTCATATCCTCCTGGAGTTGTACCAGTATCTCATGATTTTGACGAGCCAATGTGAGAGCACTTTCTGCATTTGTACATGCAAGATCCACCTGAAAACAAAGTAAAACTTCGATAAATCATTAAATGCATTTATCAAATGTGAAGTATTTCAGTTTAGCTGATCTAACATTTTCAATACTTATAGGCACCTGTCCTAGTCACCTGCATTTTAAACTTCTTCTAAGACGGCAAGAAACTCTTGCAGTGACTTGTACGCCTGTAGAAATTTTGAGGTTAGTAACAAGACACAGTCAAAAGTCAACACACCAAAGATGAAACAGAAACCTAATAATCTCTAAAAACACATGTATTGTGTAAATAGTATGTGAACAAACATTTCGAGAAACTCAAGGCAATATTACATTAAGTATTTATATTTTACTTATCATTTTAGTGCTTTCAATTTAATACAGGTCAAGGAAGATTTAAAAATCATTGCTTTCTATTTTATTTTACATACTGTCCCAGCTTTTTTGAATTGAGGTTGCTAATTAAAGACTGCTGAACATTTGAGCATTGGGAGTGTATAAAGGGATCTGGTTTGTTAGAAACCAGGGGGAAGGATGACGCTGTTATGATTCTGCATTTGTATTTTATTATTTTTTTTAAACGTAATAATTTTTGTTGGCTTTATACTTTAATTTTTTACTTGTGTTTTGAGACCTGGAGATTCCATTTTTTATTGAGTTTACATTTTTAAGCTGTTTGCATGTAATCTGAATTTTTTTATCATATTGCTTATTTTCAGTGACACCATTCTGTGTGGCTCACGTGATCACAATAGTCACAGTTATTGATGTTTAGTACCTTATGGCATAATTATGGTGACAATCGACATATTAGGTATCCCTTGGTGGATAAAACTCCTTCTAAAAGAACTCTTAGTGGTAGTCAATGCTGCTGAAAGAATCTTTAATAGTTTAGAGGAAGGTTTCTTCTGCTTTGACCTTCCTGTTGCCCTTATAATCTTAGATATTTCAGTGTTTTTGTCTTTCCTTGCTTAATCCTTTACATTTCTCTGACTGTTCTCCTATCTTCCCTCTTTGCTATCATCTCCTAATGATTTTTCAGGTGCTCACAATAGTCTGCAAACTACTCCAACATGCCCTTAACAGATGTGGAAGTCTCTTAAACATCTTTCATTTCCACCCTTACAGTGAAGCACAGCTTTCCCAAAGATGTGTAAAGTCACTTGTATAAAATGAGCGCTGCCACCAGAACTGGTTATTCGTTGGGAACCAGCAGTCAAGAAGGACAGAACCTTCTAAGACGGCTCTAATGTTTGAGAGCAACATGGCTAACAAGTCAAGCAACTCTTTTTTTCTTTGCTGTGAATTTCTCCTTTTTCTTAAAAATAAACGGAGCATCCAAGCTAGGACCTCAATCTGTTATTTGTCTAAAGTATATTGTTTTCACATTTCATAAATAAGGTGACAACAAATGCTATCTTTTTCTCTCCTCAGTAAATATTCAATAGACAATTTAATACCCACTTTCTGATATATGAGATGCAGCAGTTGCTCCGTACTTGTTACAACTGAACCATGGCCAGTCATGCTGACTGGCGTCACCGTAGGTGTCAATCCCACACTTGTACTGGTAGTTGATGTCCCTGTCCCTCCCCCGCTTACAGGTGGAGGAGTAAAGAGGATGGTTGCACTGAATGACATCGTAATAAGTCAGTTTGCTTGTCAGATATTCTGCTGATGCTTGTCCATGTTTCACTTGGGCTCTGTGTCACAATCTGGCACATATGAGTTACACATATCTGTTTAGTTCACAAATGAACAGCTCTTCAGTTTTTCTTCCAAAACAGTTGTAGCAATTGCTCTTCTATGACCTGCAAAAATGGGAGAAGAAAGGGTGAATAAAAAAATCACTCATGTACGACTACAAGCATACAGTACATGCATCAATCGTGTAATGGACAGAAGGGCATCCAGACTACCTTCCCTTACTTAGGTAGCAGGCCAATGTAATGAATTGTACAGAAGGGAAGAGCAACAGCACTGGTATCCCTGCAGCAATGGATGGAAATCACAAGCCTAGCTGGAATACTGAATGACAAAATGGATGGAGCATCCCAAACGGGATAAATAATGGATTCTTCCCCAATCAGGAGACCACATATATGAGACAATGGGACATTGCCTCTCACATGCAGATAGTTCCCCCATATGCTGGGTGACAGCATCACTTGTGCCGAACCCTGGTAAGGATGCCTGCAGGGCAGCATGGGGGATGTGGACCCATAAAACTGCCATGCTGGGTTCCATGGGGGCCACCAGGGGAAACTGTCGGGCTCAGGTTCCGCCTGACTCAGAAGTGCTTTTTCCAGAGAAAAGTAGTTGGGACCGAAGGAAGCCTGCTAAAGACACACTGTTCAATAAATACTTGTTTTGAACCTGGGGACTTGTGTCTGTGAAGTTGTGTCTGGGGTTTGGGGTTAAGTGGCACCTCCTAGTACATTAAAATAATCACATGACCTAATTTGTTTGCACTGCGTAATTATATGGAACTATGAAATGAATGCCATTTTCTCTTACATTTGTGTATCTTGCCAGGTGATATTCTATATTATGAGTGACAATGAGAATTTTCACAAGTGAATGAAAGTTCCAGGCAATATTTAAACAATTCAGATTCTCACTGCCAGGAAATCTGAAAGGGTAAATTTTTCTTAATATATTCAGCCGCACTTTACCCCTCCCAAAGACAGTCAACGATATCAGACATAACGGTTTTCTAAACCCACAAACAGTTTTGTTTCTGAATACTTCTTATAGAGAAACATCATAAAGATCATGAAAGATCATCTGCAGTGAGTCAGGAATAGATAAAGATAGGCTGAGAGGAGCAGGAAGCTAAGGCAAGGGGTCTATTCTTCTCCTATGAACTAAATGTAAAATGGGAAAATCTTTCCTAATGTTTACATAAAAGACATTAGTACTATAATATTAGGATAATCGAGTGAATCTGGCAGTGACTGTGATGTATTCTGTGTGAAATTAAAACACAAGCCCTCTCCTTCTTTGTGACTTGTATACTGTACTTTCAGCTATTTACAGCAATGTACATTAAAAGCATTAGATTATTTTTTTGAAAACTGTTTGACAAATTAACTGTTTCTTGCAAATATTTCAAGGTACACATAAACTTCTAAAAAGGTTAATTTAACATCTACTACACAGTTAATTCAAGTTCAAGTTTATTGTTGTGTGCACACAGTATAACGATATTCTTACTTGCATGGCTACTCAGAATAATGAAAAAAATCCAAAACAAACAAAAAGACACGCACTGATAAAAATACATGCTGTAGATTCAAAACATAGCAACAAATCTCACAATTACCGCCCAGATATTTGACAGTACAACTCCAGGTCTTAAATCACCACATTTGCTTCCAGTAAATTTTGGGACTATTTTAAAATTCTCCCTTAATACATACAGTTTTAAACAGCTTAGCCCTCTCTTGTTCTTAATGTTATATAACTCACTAATTCACAGGATAAACAAAACCAGAGTCTTTATCTGCAGGGCCCTAAATTCTACTAGTATTCATCCTGCTTTAGCCCCACCAGCTGGGCTTATATTAAAGGTGAAGAATCAGTATTTTTGCACGGCTTGACCTTAAAGGTGATCCTAAGGTCTTTGTGGTTGACTGCTACTAAGTCCTTATCATTTTCCTTCTCTTCTTGTGACCCAGTTGTGTTATTTGCAGTCATTATCACTGTCATCAGGCTATTCCCCTAGCTTTGAAATGGGATGTTTGTGTGAGTGTGCCTTTAAGAACAATGGACTTTACATTGAAACTTCATTATATGTTGTCTGAATCATGACAGCTGATGGACTGCATTTTCTTTCACTAACTTTGCCAGCTGGTTTTAGTTTAATTCATTCAGACTTTTCTCTGTACTGTAATTATTTATATTAACACATTACTGTTACAGACTATTAAAAAATTTTGTGAGTATATATACAAATATATTTGCATATTTTTTAAGTATAAACTGCATGACATATGTTTGTGTTTTGCTGCATTATTCTGTGTACAGTATTCTTTAAATATACAGTCCTTGTACTATGAATGCTAGTTCATGTTACAAAAAAGACATAACGTTCTTTATAAAAATAAACATAATTACCAAAGTAATCAATCTCCTCCAATAAATTATACATAGTGGAAGAACAGAACTTATTATATGTTAAGAAAGAGAATCCTTGAAGGTGTAAAGTGAAAAAGTTAAATGAGCAGCTTCATACCACTTCACTTTTAAAATGCACAATTTTAATGTTTCCATGTATTTGGATAAATAGTCTAAACACATTCTCAAACATTATAATATTACTTTCCAAAACTTACTTAATTCAAGTCAGGTCACTGTGGAAGAGAATTTATCATGGTGGCATTGGGCACAAGGCAGGAACCAGTCCTGCACAGATTGTCATGGCAGGCCAAACTCCTAGTAGATACCCGCACTCCTACTCATATTAACTCAAACTTCAGATCTTTAGGATGTGGGAGAAAATCAAACTACCATCAGGAAAACCCATGCAGATACGGGAGGAGTGTGCAGACATCTCACAGATGCAGACAACGGAATGCTGTGCGGATGCTGAATCAGTGAGGCAGCAGAATTAATAATATTGTATCAACATGCTGCTCACTCTAAAAACAAATGTTTCAGGGCAACAACCAAAAAATGAACACAACAGTCTGCAGTCTTGAGCTATGTTAACATCTACCTAAATTTGGTAGATCCAACACACTTTAAAGAGTAAAGTACTTATCTTTTCCTTTGCATTTAAAAGTGTTTTTAACTACCATGAACTTAATAATTAGCAGTATACGTTTTTAAGTTGGCTACATAAAAACTTAAGTTCTTCCAAAGTACTCTTTTTTCAATATATGGAAGTATTTTGAGCATCGCCTGTCCCACCCGGGGTGCAAACCCTGATCTCCTTATTGTGAGGCAGCAATGGTACCACTGCACTACTGTGCTGCCTCTTTATGTGTCATGTATCTATTAAATATAAGAAGGAACATAAGCCTTTATGGTGTCAACCTTACACACATTTAAGCTGTTCTAAATAGATTTGTCTCATTATTTGTTAGTATTTTCAAATGAAATTGTGACATCAAGAGAGGTTGGGCATCAAGCTAAAATAAGTGGGAGTTCAAGATGTAGTGTGCATATGAGTGCAAAACTGGTTCAAACACATTAAGCAGAGGGTGATGGTGTAAGGAACCTTATAAGAACAGGGTGAGGATAAGAATGGTGTCACCTCAGGGATCAGAGCTAGAGCTGCTGCTATTTTTAACATACTGTACATATAAATGATTTGGGTAGGAGTATTAGTAACAAGCTATTTAATTTTGCAGATGATACCAAAAAAGGTGGATTAGCAGATAACCTGGAATCCATTAAATCATTACACAGGGACATGGACAGCACACAGGCTTGGGCAGATATGTGGCATATGAAATTTAATGTAAGCAAATGTAAAGTATTACATGTAGGAACTAAAAACATTAGGTTTTAATACACAATGGGAGGTCTAAAAAACTGAAAATGCACCTTATGAGAAGGATTTAGGAGTCGTAGTGGACTTAAGTCATAGTGGAATTAAGAAGGCAAAGAGAATGTTAGGTTAAAAAGCACAATTTGTGGAGTACAAGCGCAAGGAGGTTCTGCTCAAGCTTTATCACAAACTGGTGAGGCCTAATCTGGAGTACTATGTGAAGTTTTGGTCTCCAGGCTACAAAAATGACATAGCAGTGCTAGAAAAGATCCAGAGAAGAGCAAATCATTCCAGGGCTACAGGATTACAGGACAGAAAGATTAAAAGAGCTGAGCCTTTTCAGCTTAAGCAAAAGGAGGTTAAGAGATGACATGACTGAAGTGTTTAAAATTATGCAGGGAATTAGTACTGTGGATCGAGACTGTTATTTTAAAATGAGTCCATCAAGAACACGGGGACACAGTTGGAAACTTGTTAAGGGTAAATTTCACACAAACATTAGGAGGGTTTTCTTTACACAGAGAACCATAGATTCACAGAATAAGTTACCAAATAGTGCAGTAGACAGTAGCACTTTTGCGACCTTCAAAAGTCAACTTGATGTTGTTTTGGAGGAATTGAGTCGGTAGGACTAGTGAGCTTTATTGGGCTGAATGGCCTTTTCTCAACCAGATTATTCTAATGTTCTAATCAAAAGAAAAAACATTATCCATTATACCATGAATCAGAGCCAGTATACAGACATTGCTTTGATCATAACAATGTGTTCGTAAATAAAGTAATAACTGCTCTATGCGAGTGTTTTTGCACTACAGAACTTACACATCCCATTTCAAATGAAGATGGGCAGAAGTCATGTCACCCTACAATTTGATTAAGTTCAGAAATAGAAATAGAGTTCAGAATATTTACAATAGTAAATTAATTGCTATTATTATTGTGCCAGAACAATATATTAAATGATGTTTGAAATTCAAAAAATTTAACAAAATCTTTAAATCTTAATTTTTACCTTGCAACTATGCACTCATTTAATTATTGACGAAAGGTCCCCTGAATTATTTTTTTAGAGTCCTCCAAGAATGTTATATTTACATAAAATTTAATGACGATCTTATGTTAAATTTATGTCTTTGTTAATGTATTATGCAAAGGTAAATGAATGGCATTTAAAGGATAGCTTAACTCAGAACACCAATCCTTTTGCTCTAAATTTTTCTGGAAATGATATAAAAGCCATAAATTCATAACAAGGCAAAATGCAAAAAAGCACAACAAAAAATGGCAGGAGCTTAATTAAGTAGCTTTGTTTTCTTTGAAATAATTAAATAAAAGCTAGCAAATAGGAGCAGGAGGTAAAGGCCATATAAGGATAATGGTGTCAGTATGGGAGCAGCCTGTAGAGTGGGGAGCTGATGACTTGCCACGCTCACATGACTCAGGCTTTCTTCATTCAACCTCTGGAGGTAATAGGCTGCTCTCTGGGCTTTACATTTATACTGGATTTTATAACCTACAGTTATGCGAAAAAGTAAGTACACCCCATGGAAACTGTTGACTTTATCTATATATTTGAATACAGAAATATTAGATCTTCATGTAAACAGTACCTACAGATAAAATTGTTAAACCTGAACAAATGACACATAAAACTGACATAGTGTATTCATTCTCATATCTAAAGTAAAAAAAAATGCAGATCTGTCACATGGAAAAAGTAAGTACCCTCCTATACAGTATTTATCACCACTTCCCATCCATAAATTTAGAATCAGATGTTGTAGATTAGGTATCAATGAGTAGAACCTCCTTAGGCAGTATGCAAGTGTCACCTGTCTTATTTAAACCACAGATATCGTGGGTCTGCTGTTATCTGTGCTATATTGATCTGTGTGGTGTCATCATGCCAAGATCAAAAGAGCTCTCTTTAAGACACTCAGAAAGAAAGGAAGGTTGTGGATGTCTATGAGTCTGTAAAGGGATTTTAAACTATTGTAAGGAATATCACCTACAAGTGAAATACATTTCAAATGACTGCTAATTTGTCCAGGACTGCCAAACTCAACTAATTCAGTCCAAGCGTTGATCATTTGATACCAAAAAAAGTCTCCAAAAACCCCCAAATTGCAGGTTCTGTGGGTAACTTTTACAAGAGTTGTTGTCAAAGTGTATGCAACTACAATCAGAAAGAAATTGTACAAATCTGACCTGCATGTGCCAGTTAAAAGCCAAAGCAGTACAAAAAGAACATTAGAGTAAGACTATAGTTCACCATTCACCATGAAGGCAAAGTATAAGCCTTCTGGAACAATGTACTTGGACAGATGAATCAAAGATTTGTTTGGCCACAGTAACTGTAGAGATGTTTGGCATAAACTAAAGATAACATTTCAGGAGAAGAACGTCATGCCAGCTGTGAAGCATGGTGGTGGAAATGTTATGGTTTGGGGCTGCTTTGGTGCCTCCAGCCTGGACAGCTTGCAGTCTGAAATCTGCATCATATCAAAGTGTGTTGAAATGAATGTGAAGCCAGATCTCTGAAAGGTGAAGCTGAACTAGAAATGGACCTTTTAACACAATAATGATCCAAAATACCACCAAGGAGTGGCTCAAGAATAAGAAAAGGAGTGTAATGGACTGGCCTAGTCAAAGCCCCGATTTAAATTCCACTGAAATGTTGTGTGGGGATTTGAAACTAGCAGTACATGCAAGAAAACCCACAAACTCCTTGCAACTGGAAGAATTTTGGAGGACTGGTCAGAAATTTCACAGAGTTGATATCAGAGAATGGTAGGCAGTTATGGAAAAAACCTAGAAAAAGTCATTAACGATAGAAGGGCAATACCAGCTTCTGAAGCAAAGGGCGTACGTACTTTTTTCCTGAATAGACCATTACATCTATTGATATTTTAGTTGAATGAATGATCGAAAAGATAAATTTTCCTTGAGTTTTTATTCAAGTATTTCAACCTTATCTGTATGCACTGTTTGCATGAATGCCTACTGTTTGCCTGTTTAAATATATTGAGAAAGTCAACAATTTCCACTGGGTGTACTTACTTTTTCACATGATTGCATATACTAAATAATATATCCAAACCAATTTAATTCACAACTGTAGGGGTCTAGAGCCTATCCTGCAGCAAAGGGTCAAGGCCAGAAACCAGTACATCACACATACCAGCACTATTGCCTACACACGGCCTGTTTAGAGTTGTCAGTTAACCTAAACTGTAATTGTTTGGGCATATGGGAGGAAAACTTATTAGCACACTGGTTCTCATGGGACGAATATGAAACTCCAAAGAGACTCCTGTTTTGATTGATCTGTGAACACTGTGCCACTATGTTGCCCTCCTGGATTTATATATATATATATAGGTTGGTCTGGATTTAGTTCTTATAATATTCACTGAAACAATGCATTTAATTTTCTTTGGAAGTAAATAAAGAAATAACCAAGAGTTGTTCTTTAATAAAACAGGCTGGGTGCTCTATATTTACATTCATTAAGCTGTTTCTAAGAATAGAAAGCTTAAATAAATGTCTGCTCATTTATAATTTTAAAATGCCATTTCACAAACTATCTACTCTGTGCTCAACAACATCTCAAGCGTTATGTATGAAGCATTTATGTAAGGTGGACAGTGAATCAGTAAGACAGGCCCGTCTGAGCTCTCACAAGAAGGGGCCGACAGCCTCCCGGGCAAATGAGACAAAGACTCAGCGGGAAGCCCATCTGAACTCTAGGGGGAAGTGGCTAGTGCAATATTTATTTAAAAATACTTTAACAGTCAATATTAAACAATAACTACAAACACTTAAATAGACCTTTGTTTAAAAAAAAATCAAAATATGAATTTAACATAGAAGCTTTGACAAAATGCCACTTATATACATCCATCTTTTAAATACTATTTCATTGAATTAAAAAGTGATCTAATTATACTGATAAAAATGATGTGGAATGCTATAAATATTTTCTTATAATATTATAAGATAGTTTATAATCTATAGAACATTCTGGCATAAACGCAATAGCATGTATTATCAAATCAGCTTAACATCACCAATTTCATCCATCCATCTTCCAACCCGCTGAATCCGAACACAGGGTCACGGAGGTCTGCTGGAGCCAATCCCAGCCAACACAGGGCACAAGGCAGGAAACAATCCCAGGCAGGGTGCCAACCCACTGCAGCATCACCAATTTGTGATTGAAAATTTGATATTTTTTCCTATGTACTTCACATTAAAATTAAGTATGAAGTGCTATAATATTAATAGCTTTTTTTCAGACAGGAAAATTGTTATTTATATTGTATATGACAGCAGTGCTTTTACATCTTTAGATTTTCAATAAACTGTACTAGGAATAATTCAAGAAAGGTTTAAAGGGGAAATGTACCCTTCATGATATTTGCATTCCTTCTAATGCATACTGTAGAGATGCTCCGAACGATCGTCCACCAATCTACATCGGCTGATTTTCACTAAAAAAGACTTGATCAGTTATCAGTAAATTGGCAGATCACAAGAAACAATCTGTTTAGCCCCTGCTTTCCTAGGCTTTATAGTAATTTAGTTACAGTGCTCCTTTCCGCCAGGTATTACTGTAAATGAGTCAGCACACATCTTTTTTTTTTTTTTGCAGCGAACTTTCCACAGTGTAAACAAAGAGCAGCAAGTCGAGGCTTGTTTTGCAAGAGACGATTGGACTATTAGTCTTAACGTTAAAGAAAGTGGAGTAAGGAGTAATAAACTGAGAATAAGAAATTGGTGAAGTCTTCATGTGCAGTTAAACAAATGACAAGAAAAGCTATTTAATGAATTCAGACCTCTTTATTTTGCCCTTTAAATTAAAACAGACACCACTTGAGTTTGTACAGCGTGCTTGTTTAAAATGCAGCAGCTTACACTTTTAATTGGAAAAAGAAATGATAAAGATGAATTTGAAATTGCTACTTAGTAAACAATAATCTTTTTAAAGATTTGTATTGTGTTTACTATTTGTTGCTGTGTGTCATATAGTATAGGTTTTGGTATGAAACAAGTACTGCACAATTAAAATGGTAATCCACATTTATAATTATACTTCAAGAATTATGAATGTCTAGCTAATGTACTGAAGAAAAAAAACCAAACCTGTATAAATATAATAAATGTATACTTTAACAGTTAAAAAAAGCTGTAGGGCAATTAGTAATTAAAAATGATTAAAACCTATAAATGTAGGTATATTTACATTTAAGCAGTTTTTAATTACCAATACCAATTACGTGATTGTGTATGTGTGTGTGTATGTGTATATACTGTACACTCATAAGTCTGAATCGCAATCTGATTATTTGGATGGTTACCTACCAGGTAATGCTCGTGGTTGGTCAGCCAGTCGGCAAACATCCACCATGTCTTCTAAGTTGCAACTTACACACTGGGGGGTGTGCATAATGATAGCTCACTTTGCATTCTATTGGTCCATGGGTATATTCTAGCACAGTTAAAACTCTGGCCTTGAGATTTATTTATAGTTATAACAAATGCTAAAACGGTTGGAAATTGTAGTTGTGTATGCAAGATGAATGGTAATCTACTTGCTGAAGTATAAGCAGTGTCTAACTTAATACGTGGAAGGAGTACAACTTCTGCATGATCAGCAGTAATGATTTTACTGGCAATTGAATGTTTATGCAGTTTTACAATTTGTAAACATGCGCCATTACCTAGGCTTTATTTGTTGACTGCTAACGCACAACTGAACTATTATTGATCTTAGCGGAATGGATGTATATACGGTAAACTATTATTTTTTTTTATTTTTTAGAAAATGATGACAATGACTTTTTTTAATAAGCCTTATTTCAGATTGGTACATTACAGATAAAAATCAGACAATATTACAGCTAATTATGAGAAGTACTTTATTTCTTTTATGCCATATGTTTTATGAATAAATATTTTTGTACATAGTTTTTAGTTATGTATTTTAAGGAAATTGTATTTATTTTAGTATTTTTATGGCCACTGAACAAGAAGCCCATAACATTTTATTTTTTTGTTAATAAAAAAATGAGCAGTTAACACCTGTGATCTATAGTTTCATTCTAAAAATACATTTTTAATATAGGACATAAGGCTTGTATGTGTCTGGTTATGCAGTTTCTTACTGTAAAAAGTTTTTTTAAACGAATAAAAGAAAAAAAAGGCTTACATTTCTTTTTTGGACCCAGCTTCAATAACATCAGACAACAAACTCCACATCTTCTGGTTTGTTGAAACATCTACCTGTTTCCAACAACATTCCCAATTATCTATTGCTCTTTGACAAACTAATTCCTGGACATTTACAGAACCTGGAAAGTTTGCTTCCTCTAGCAGATGCCTTCCTACTATATATCATCCATACCTCCTTTCCTCTGAGTTGAGCAATACATTAGCTGCTGCCTAATGGCTTTCTGCAATGGACTCCATCACACACAAACACCATCATGTATTTTTCTATGATTCATTTTCCTTGATTTGTCATGTCTAACAATGGCACTCTATCACAATCCCCAGATAAAATCTCAAGTGAGCATGAACAAGAACTGCTAACAAGAAATGAGAGACTGTTAATGACAAAAAGAGTTCTTTTAAACTACTGTCATTTAAAAAGCATTGCTGGAAATGTCCAACATTCCATGTATTTAATAGCATGTTACACTAATATACAGTAGTCATGGCATTTAGGAAAAATACAAATTATTAAAAATCAAAGTAACAGACGTGAAAACATACAAGACTTTTTAATATATGCTTATGTTTGGGGAGATGTTTTCTAATAAATACAGCAATTAAATTCTGGCATCTGCTAAACATCTTTGATGTTAACACCTTCAGTCTCAGCTATGTGCTACCGGGAATGCCCAGTCTCTTTATATGGAGTATCCTCATATAATGGCTGTCTTCTGCCAAACAGTTGTTTTGGAATTGTATAACTTTAAGCATCTACAGCATAGGATCTTAACTGGGTGGTCTCAGAAGTGACACGCACAAGTGTGTCCATGGAAGTACAGGCAAAACATACAGTATACACAGCCATTATTCACAGTGTAAATGTGGGCTATGGAAAGTTGAGAAAAGCAAAGAGACGCACCCCATTTTCCTCCTGATATTTTTCCACTACTTCCCAGCAGCCAAATCTTGCTGGTGATCAAGTTGTCAGAGAAGATGGTCAGCACATACAGTATATGCTATAACTCCAGAAAATTATAAGAGATACAATCAACCAATAACACTTTATTATCATTTAAATACATTTTATAATGTTTTTGTACCTTCAAAACAAAGACAGTATACCAAAGATTCAAATATTACAGACAATTAAAACACAACTGTTCATGGAGAACTGCGACTGACTGAACAAGACAACTTATTTCATTAACTACCCGGGGTGTGTGGCCAGCTAGCCAAGGTACTCATGATCATGACTGTGTCTGACTTTGTCTTTGTCTGTTATATCTGATCATGGGCCCCCCAGAGGTTTATTTTATCCATGGACACTGCTGACTGGTGTTTTGGTTTCCCTATTCTCTGTTGTCAACTGGCCATAGCTCAACAATAATGTTAATGGATAGATATCCTTTGGTAGTTAGGTTCCATTTTAATTTTAAACTGCTTATGTTATTAGTAAATTGTAAAGTTTGTAATTGCTATGTATTTGTTAACTTGCTATAGCACTCAAGAGTTTGCACTCAGTCAAGATTGCTATGCAAAAATTAACTGAACTGAACTGAGCTAATGCTTGAAGAATTAGGTTGTATCTACATTCCTATAGACAGCTCACTGTTAAGGTGATTACAGCCACAGTGATTCTGATGAGAAATGCTGAGTCCACATTTAAGGTGAACATTTAATGTTTATTGTTTTGATCTTGTTACATGGGCTTCATACAAGACGTGCAGTTTCCACGCACCATCACATGAAACTAACATGGTCTCTCCTATTTATGGTGACTGAGAAGTACAATTTCTGGCAAATGTTTACTAAAAAATGCTGCTCAGCTACTTGATGGCTTCTGAATACTGTCTGGAAAATAATAGCATAGAGTCTCCTAGTAGAGTGACTCCTAAATCCTTCTCATAAGGTTTACTTTCAATCTACAGACCTCCCATTGTGTATTCAAACCTATTATTTTTACTTTCTACATTTAATACTTTACATTTACTTACACAATATTTCACTTGCCAAAGATCTGCCCACCCAAGCCAGTATCCGGTCCAAGTCCCTCTGTAATGATTCAACAGATTCTAGATTATCTGACAATCTACCTAACCTTGCCTCATCTGCATGTCTATGATCTAGTCACATTTATGTCATATTTTTGTGGCTCTATAAATTTAAATGTTTATTCATATACTCAAATGCACTCTATTTGAACTTAAGAAACACTTAATCCCAGTTATTTGTTAACAGCCCTACTACAAACATAAGGGCATATCTCACAAGAATGCTGTTAGCCAGCCTGGCCACAAATGTGTGCTACGTACTGCAATTGAGTATTCCTGGTTTTGTTGTGGAGAAAGCTAAAATAGTTGAAATCAATTTCTTATATCTGTATATATTAATATATTACATTTTTATACATGTAACATTACTGCCAGAAGGGATCCTACTTCCCTGGAGCAAGGCCATTAAACTGAAAATTGCTCCAGGGGTGCTGTACAATGGCTGACCCTGCGCTCTGACCACCAAAGGTCATGTGAAATGACAGTTTCCCCTCAGAGATCAATACAGTATACCAAACACCAAAAAAGAAAACAACTAATGTCTACATTCAACATATGTTAAACAAAATTTAAAATATATACTGCTCAGACATGTAATACTACACCTTGGGATGCTTCAGGGCAGACAAATAGTTGAAAGCTAACACCACCCAGAGAAGTAAAACAAAGATAATCTCTAACACTTTCTTTTTTATTTTTCAGCATAGGATAAACTTTGACTTTTTTCACACTGACAAAGGGTTTGCCCATCCCCAATCAACAGCAATGCTGTTGATCATTTTTATGTCTAATTTTATTATCATGTCATTACCGTCACATGTAGAGAGCACAATTCAATTCTTACTTGCATGTGCTAATCAACATTCAACATTTTTACCACTCTCCAGAGCCATGATTACTGAGTTGGAATACCTTAACTCAAAATGTCTCTCCCCGTTACTTGAACAGAATACACTTGTAATTGACAGACAAACACCATCCTTCCAGTCAGCCATTTTCTGAGCCCCTTTCGTCAAGTGCAGTGTCATGGGGAGGTGGATGCCAGTCCATCACAGGGCTCACTCACATACATAGTCAATAGTGAACAATACTTCAAGGCAGGTAGCAAACAGGCAACTGCAGTCTCTAGACCACAATAGAAAGGAGACAATTAAAACTCCTAAGAAATGGACTTGTAGTGATGCTTACGCAAGAAGAGTAGCTGATATGTGTGATGACATGACAATGCATGACTGAAACTGTCAGAACTACCATATATACTCGCGGATAAGTTCTCCCGCAGATAAGTTGGGGCTTGATTTTGTATTTTATAATGTCGTTGTGTAAGTCAAATGCGGAAAACTCACGCTATTGCTCCAAGAGATTATGATATGCTAACGCCCACCTGAGAGAGTAACAATGGAGCACACAGCCTTTTTTTTCTATTTGGGTGGGATAATCTGCTGTATCAGCGTGTGCTCCTAACCTCTCTCTCTCTCTATTGTGCCTACGTGACCACACGGTAATACCTGAACTATTCTGAAGTAACATTTCCACTGTTTTGTGTTTTTTGTATCTCACACCATCATACACCTTTATCGTAAGAGCACCCCTTATCTACGATGAAGTGTTCGATCAGAAGAAAATATGAAGCTGGTTTTAAATTAAAAGTCTTTAAAGTGGTGAAAGAAATTGGTAACTGCGCTGCTGCAACAAAATTCGATGTGTCTGATAAACTTATGCGAGATTGGAAGAGGCAAGAAAATGTGAAAAAAAAAAATGTGTCATATTTTTGAATAGGCACAGAAGTCGAGGTCTGATTTTATGATCGATTTTTCAGGTTTCAACACCCGACATATACGCAACTATATACATGGTAAGCAACAGGCTAAAGAGCTCCAGGAATTAAATAGGGTCTGCTATTTACTCACACTTTCACCATTCAGTCCGTATCAGGGGCCTTGCAATGATACTCCTTTTGTATGTTTCACTCCAGTTTTTGCTGATTTTCTTCAAACCCTAACTGTGTCAAAGTAAAAACACTGGTATCTGCAGTTTGACAGAAAATTAATATGTATCTACTGGATACTAATTTAATTCCAAATTTTTTTCCTAGTTTTAATTATTGGTCATTTTAATTGGTGAAGGTCTAATGTAATTGTTTGTAAGGCACTTAACGGCTGCACACCCTCTAAGTGCATGTTGCTGTATTGTGTTTTTCAAAACACTTCACTAATAAGTGATACATTCCTTACTTGATATGTTGACGCCCTGGTTACAAAAACATGATGCCCTGCAATGTCTTCTGGGACTTCAAGATATTTCCAACTGTACTCGTGTTTGCAGCTGTGTATCTTTTGTCAGCCATTGTTTCTTTTTAAGGCAGTCCTAACTGTGGCCAGAGGGCAGAGAGGGGCAGAACTATGAGGTAAGAGTGAGAAAAGCACATAGTCTGATAGCTATCAGTCCATACTGGTGTAGTGGGAGTGCAGACTTTTAATGAAAGGATTATCTTTTATGTTTATTTGTATAAAACATGAATGCAGATTCTAGCATGTGTAAACTAGAAGTATCAGTTCCTTCAGACTGATCATCAATGCAAGCAGATTAAGCTTTAGCTTCATTTATTCAGTTATGACTGTGGCCAGAGACACATCCAACTCCTTCATTAAATCTGCCGATGACATCGCCATTATAGGCCTGATCACCATAGAGAAAACAGTTTATAGAGGAGATATCTGCCATCTGATACAGCAGTGTCTGCACAGCAATCTCACATTTATGCCAATAACACCAAGGAGCTGATCACAGAGGTCAAGCAGGAGACATACCAAACTCCCAACTGCATTGGAGGGGATGTTGTGGAGATAGTGAGCAGCTACAAATGTCTTAGGGTCAAGATAATACCTGACCTGAAGTATACGTCATACATATATAACATTAACATTATGACGTCTGTTTTGCCTGCATTTTTATCACTCTTAAATTTAATATTGTTTTTTATCAGTATGCTGCTGCTAGAGTATGTGAATTTCCCCTTGGGATTAATTATCTATCTATCTGTATAAGTAACGGTATACCAACATATCTCAAAGATCACCAAGAAGGCTCATCAACGCCTTTACTTCCGCAGATGTCTGACTAAAAGCTTCAAGTCTCCATCTAAGTTCATCAACATCTACAGGTGCATAATGCAGTAGCTACATAACATCCTGGTATGGCAGCTGCTCAAACAATGCAGAGTGTAGCGAAGTCTGCCGGGAATATAAACAGTACGCAGCTCCCTTCTGTTCAGGGCTTATATAACACAAACTGTCCTAAAAAGGCAAACCATGTTATTGAAGACTTCAGCCTTCCTGTGCAGTCAGTCTTCTCTGAACTTTGTTCTGGCAGAGCATTAGCCCCTGCACTACTATATCAATAGTTGTAGGGTGTTGTGTCATGTTAGCCATTATGGATGCAATGAGAAGTCAAGCAAAATTACACCTTTTATTGGCTAACTGAACAGATAACAATATGAAAGCTTTCGAGGCAACTAAGGCCCCTTCCTCAGGCCTGAAAAGCTGTTCACAGCCAATAAAAGGTGTAATTTTGCTTGACTTCTCATTGAAACATTAGATCAAGAAACCACTTTTAATGCACCGTCAAAAGAACACTCAACAGCTGCTCGTACTGACAACCTAATGTGTGTGTGTTTTTTTTAACATATATATCCATCCATCCATTTTTATAACCCACTTTTCGGGGTCATTTTAATACATACCTGTACATTTAAAGCCTGATATTGTACTTGAAGTCTTGTTCTGGCATTCACTGTCTGTTGCTAATATCATCCTATTATTACTAGTCTGTGGGAGACATGCAAGAATCAAAGTAAAAATCTCATCGGGTGTGTAAGTGACAGTAAACTTGAGCCTATGTATATAATGGTATATGTTTGTCGGAAACCCATTGAATGTGATTAAAAAATTATATATGGGCTTATTAAGCTGGGAATCTTTATTTCTGCACACAGGCAAAATTAAAACCATCAATAATATAGCAGCTTAGAAAAAAAAACTTTGAAAAGTTTTTATTTTTGTTATTTTACATGTGAAATGTTGTTTTATTTCTATTAATGATATTTTTTTACATGTCAATAATAAAATTTCAATGACTGGAACTACATCTTGTATACTATTTTTTATTGTTATAATTATTACTTAGCTAACGCCTTTATCCAAGGAGACTTACGACATCTGAGATACAATTGGTTACACTGCTTTGGTTCTTCCAATCACAGGACAGGCAAGTGAAGTGACCTGCTCATGGTCACACGTTGTCAGTGGCGGGCATGAGGTCCACAATGCCACACTGCCCTGCACTGACACATTTTGAATTGGAAATGTCATTTGTGTGTAAAATGAAAAATGTATTTTCATGAATATTCACAGATTCAGTCTACAGTGAAAATCTTACTTGCGTGTGATAATAAACATGCCACATGCGATTTCCATCCAACTGCTTGTTCGCCTGCATAAATTTGCTTGTCTTGCATTTCTGATTTGCTAAATCTACCTTCATTATTTTATATTTTATGACATTACTTACTTACAAAAGTGACGTGATAATGCCCCCTGTGAAAGGCACTATACAGCCCTGAAGCTGGGTGATTGAAAGCTATCAGAAGTTTTCATTACTCTAACAAAGAACAAAATGAAGTGCAGGTCAGGTTAGCACTGGGCTGTGAACAATAAGAGCATCTCACCCCCAGATCTACTCTAAAAAATGTAAAAAAAATGGATGCATGAATAATAAAAATGCATTTCTGTTGGTTTGCTTATTGATTAGGTGATTGTCATGTGTTGCAATGTGCCCTAAAAGGATAAAGTATGCGAAATTCAACGCAGACCAGTCACACATAAATGGGAGACCAAGGGGTTTATTTTGGAGAGTGGTTTAAAGGTCTAGTCGACATTCATCTATTCGTTTATTTTCAGCACCAGACTGAACAATGATACGATCGCGTTGCGCCTTAACTCATCGGGCCAACACAAAGCAAAGCAGCCCGCATCCATCCACTTGATGTGCCCGCCTCCACGATGGCGACAGGCGACCTGCAGTTCCATAAATGTCAAAGAGTTTAACAGGACCTGCTGGCGTCATTTCTCTAGGACTCCGCGGCACAACCCAAAACGAACCGAAACCTTAAAACGAACTGATCGATCCTCTGCTGACCCCCTAGCCGTTGTGCAGGTAATAATAACACAATCATAAAGAAAGGCAAAGTGGCGCCGGGACGTGGAGTGATGTGTTCACGTCACAGCCCGTCCGATCACACTGGAGGCGCTTTCCATTCTCGCCGCCGATGCCGCTTTGCCAGCTATGCCCATTTCCTTGTTTGTTTTCTAAGCCGGTGAAGGCTAAAGTGGACTAGGGGGCTGCTACAGTGTCAAACACACGAGTAATTAGCTCGCAGTTCATGAAAATGTCACCCTCTGACAGGAGTTCAGGGAGCGCGCTGCACTTCTCAGGACGCGTCGCTACTTTACGGACAAACATGGCCGCTGCGGAGCCTTCTCGGCATACATACAGTAAGTATACACACACACACACACGCATACACATGCATACATCCACGCACGCACGCACGCACATAGACGCCAGTCCTCACGCTCCCTCGAAAAATCCACGTGTCTCCTACGAGGGTCGGGACAAACAAAACCGCAGCCGCAACTACTGATAAATCCTTGTGCTAAACAGTGGAGAACATGTTTTGTTACAAATCAAAACAAACATGTACATAAACAGATTACCTTCTGGTAAACAGTGTACAAAATCGTGTGTTTGCAGACGGGATATTCCGCGTGTTCGACGGGTTCTTGGTTAAAACTATGCGCTTTAAAAGAGTGGAGCGAATTCTGGAGTAAAACTCGGGATTTGGTGGCGCGGCGCGTCCCCAGCTCGCGCTCCACCTTGAGCCCCCCGCTCGCGTAGCCCGGCGCGAGCGAGGTACACAAAGGAAGACGCCGGGGCGGCCGCCTCGCTCGCTTCGACATGTACACGTAGCCGTGTGCACCTTGTCACAAACGCCGCCCCCGCATGTGAGTACATGAAACAGCCAATGCGCCTCCGCTCGTGCTGGGATGTGCCTCGCGGCAGCGACCACCGGTGCGACGATTTCGGGGATAGAGGGAAGGGGCCAGCGTGTAGAAACGGGACGGGTGGAAGGACGACGCTTTGTATAGCGATGTTGGAATAACCCGCCATTGACATATAAATGCTTTGCGACTTTTGAATGTATTTGAATTGACATAAAGGAATGGGCGTGCCCAACAGCGCTTTTATTACGCCACCATCGCGCTGCGTATACAGCGGCAAATATGATAGATATATACAGGCCGTCCGTCTTAACATATGGCCACTGGCCGGGGGCCCCAGGAGCATAGGGTCACCGATATATCTGATGCCTCTGTATGCTGTCACTAGTTTACCCCTGGGGCCTATCTCACCAACAGTGGAAAAGCCCAGTATGTCACATCTTTCAAGTTTTCGGCAAATTGAGAAAATGATGTCACTCCTATAATTAATGATCTCAAGATTTCCTGCGCTTTACGTACACAATATCTATAATATATGCACAATATATAATATATATATTTTAGGAATCAACAGCACCTGCCATTTAAATCACGCAGTTGCGGCATTTAAATCACGTGATTGTAATCTGACGTTTTCATTGGTAGGTGGTCTTTCCTCATTGGTCAGAGGAGCTGCTAGGTTTTTGTCTGTCTATCCATCCATTATCCAGCCCGCTATATCCTAACTACAGGGTCACAGGGAACAAGGCAGGAAACAAACCCTGGGCTGGATGCACACACACACACACCAAGCACACACTAGGGACAATTTAGGATCGCTAGTGCACCTAACCTGCATGTCTTTGGGCTGCGGGAGGAAACCGGAGCACCTGGAGGAAACCCACGCAGACACGGGGAGAACATGCAGACTCCACGCAGGGAGGACCCAGGAAGCGAACCCAGGTCTCCTTAGTGGTATGTAAAGTACTGTGTACACACTAGCTTTTTCCATCGCGCTATGATTGCAATGAAGACATATTTGGCCATTACCACTAACTTATAACATCAGGAAAGACCTAGTAACTCCAAAAACTAAAAAAAATATTTAAAATTGAAAAAAAAAATTTAAATAAAAAAAAAATTCAGTTACTAGGTTTTTCCATTGCACGTGAGCTATGATGCTGGTAAGACGGTCTTGCTTGTGCTAATGTCTTAGGCACATGTAAAAAACAAAGACATAAAGCAAAGTTGCCTTTAAAGATAATAAAAATAAAACCTAAATATGAAAAAAATTACTCTAAAGGGCAGAAAACAATAAACAATTAAAGTCAATATTTGCTTTGTCCCCTCTATGTCTTTAAAGGAGTGCCAATCCTCTGAGGTCCACTGCCAGGAATTTAGTTGAGAAGGTCACCTGGCAGTTTGTTCGAACCATCTTGGCGAAGTTGCCCAGCTCTTCTGCAGACTTTGGACGTCTCTCTCTGTTGTTTGTGTAATCTCTGCCAGCCTTCATCATATTGAGATCAGGGCTCTGTGGAGACTGTATCATTCTTGTTCTTTATGACCATGGCAGTGTGTTTGGGCTCGTGGTCAGCATTGCCACTTTAACTTTTAGGAAAAACGTAGAACATGCAACCGAAAAAAAAAAAACAAAACATAGAAAAACACAGGCATGTTTAATAAGGTATACAAGGAAATTTCTAATTAAATACCAGAGCAGCACATCTCAAAGTGTCAATAAATGAAATGATGTTCCTGATAAGTGGTAAATGACAAATTCAAGCTTAGGGGTAGAACATTAAATGGGACTCATTCTCACTCAGGTCAACAACTTCAACTTGATTTTCTTGTTTGTACTTTTCCAGTTTCTCACAATATGGTCCATGGCACAATAATTTTTTTTAAATGAATTAATTAAAAACAAGTAACATCCTATACAATCAAGTCAAACTTAACAAAACTAAATTCAATTAAACCCCAACCCCAGAGAAAGGGAGGAAGGCAAACAGCCAGAGTAAAACTTTAAGAGTTGAAAAGAGGAAAGATAATCATTTTCCCCAATATAATTGCTTATTCTAAAATGTTATTGATTAGATCCTGCCAGGTTTGAAAAAAGGTTTGTATAGATCCTCTAAGTAAGAATTAGATTTTTTCCAATTTCAAATAGTGTATAACATCAGTTACCCACTGACTTAACAGAGGTGGGCTAGGATTGTTCCAGTTGAGCAAGATAAGTCTACGTGCCAATAGTGAAGTAAAGGCTATTACAGTTTGTATTTCTCCACTTAAAGTCCACCTGGGAGTCCATCAAACACAGCTGGTAGTGGATTAGGAGGAATTGTGATGCCAAAGCTGTCTGATAGACATTTAAAGATTTTGGTCCAGAATGATGTTAATTTGGTACACGTCCAAAACATGTGGCCCAGTGAGGCTGGAGCTCGATTGCAACGTTCTCAAGTTGGATCTTGCCCTGGAAACATTTTGGACAATTTTAAACGTGATAGATGTGCTCAATAAAAGATTTAAAGTCGAATAATTGTATGCATATGGTGCTCGTGTGAATTCTGTGGATGGCTTCCTTCCACTCCTTATCTGAAATATTAAGTAAGAGATTCTTTTCCCACTGTACTCTGGGATCTTTGAAACTAAGGGACTTTAAAATGTTTTTATATGTTATAGAAATGCTCTCTAAATCCTCAATACTGATCAATATGGCACCGTAATTCTTTAAAGTCCTTGGTGACCACTTTCGGTGGCTTCCATGTGTACCATATTGATATTTAATGGCCTCTTTTGCTATCAGCACAGTAAGCCGCATGCACTAAGCAGGATGTAAGGTGAAGGCACATGTCACCAGTCACAATCACCATGCTGTTTTGGTGATGTATAGGCTAGTAATTATACTTTAGAGAACTGCAGAGTCAATCATTTTTTGGTAATATGTATGAAACAATAAACTGATGCACATAAGAAATTTTAGTTCAAAAATTGTTGTAAAAGAAATAAATGATTGTGATGAAAAAAAAAACAGACAGGAATATAAAAACATACAGTAGATCGATATGGAAAAACAGGAGTAGCAACCCTGGCCGTGGTACTGCTGCAGAATTAAGTTGGAACCGAACAGACGCCTGTTTGATGGTAATCTCGCTGAAGCCAGATGTATATTATATTCGTCTGGAGACCACCTTGAGTGAATTATGCATAAAATTGGGTGAGAACAATTAGATGGCTCACTGTGTATCACATTTGTAAACCAATCCAACACCTCATGAAGGCGGCGCTCAAAGTAGGGGCTGCGATTTTGAACTGTAAATATGATCCGTCAACAGTCGAAAGGTCTACTAAAAAACTCTTTTAGACATACAGTAATCCCTCCTTGATAGCGGGGGTTGCGTTCCAGAACCCCCCGCGATAGGTGAAAATCCGCGAAGTAGAAACCATATGTTTGTATGGTTATTTTTATATATTTTAAGCCCTTGTAAACTCTCCCACACTGTTAACATTATTAGAGCCCTCTAGACATGAAATAACACCCTTTAGTCAAAAGTTTAAACTGTGCTCCATAACAAGACAGAGATGACAGTTCTTTCTCACAATTAAAAGAATGCAAATATATCTTCTCTTCAAAGTAATGCGTGTCAGGAGCAGAGAATGTCAGAGAGAGCGAGAGAAAAGCAAACAATCAAAAACTCAATACGTGCTTTTGGGCTTTTAAGTATGCCGAAGCACCGCGATAAAGCAGCATTTTTTAGAGGAGCGTCCGTAACCTCTAGGCAAACAGCCTCTGTGCAAACAGCCCCTCTGCTCACACCCCCTCCGTCAGGCGCAGAGAATGTCAGAGAGAGTGAGAGAGACAGAGAAAAGCAAACAATCAAGCACCGCGCGGGAAGCATATCGTATATCATTGAGGAGTTTTAGTTAATACGTAATACATGCTCTGATTGGGTAGCTTCTAAGCCATCCGCCAATAGCGTCCCTTGTATGAAATCAACTGGGCAAACAAACTGAGGAAGCATGTACCATAAATTAAAAGACCCATTGTCCGCAGAAATCCGCGAACCAGCGTAAAATCCGTGATATATATTTAGATATGCTTACATTTAAAATCTGCGATGGAGTGAAGCTGCGAAAGTCGAAGCGCGATATAGCGTGGATTCACTGTATACAGTTAATTGTGTGTCTTGTGTGCAGAGAGCACATTGCATGTTTTAAAACTAAACATAAGCTGACGCAAGAGAAAAACCTTTTTGTAATATCAGATTATACACAGGCGTTTGACGACATTAAGGGACGATTGGTAAATGTGCACGACGTTGTCGTAGGTGCTGTGTGCTGACTGTTGTTCAGCGTTATGATAGTGTAGATGTCGGTGTAAGCTTGAAAGAATTGGCAGCTGTATTTGTGAAAATATGAACTGTAAAACATGCACTTGAAATAAATGGTGTGTCATACCCCATCAAAAAGACTGCCGTTAAGAGAGATGAGAGCGACGAGCCACAGGAGAAGCAGATTTCAGTACGCCCAATCTAACTGGAAAGGGGTCTCTTTTTGAACTGCCTATCTCAAGGTTTCTTCCATTTTTTCCCTACTAGGGTTTTTTTTGGGAGTTTTTCCTTGTCTTGTTAGAGAGTCAAGGCTGGGGGGCTGTCAAGAGGCAGGGTCCATTGCGGCACTTCTTGTGTGATTTTGGGCTATACAAAAATAAATTGTATTGTACTCAAAACACCTGAATCAACAAATCTGCCTAACAACACCAGTAGCTGCACAGATGAAGCTGCACAACATTCACCTGCTGACTGCATGTCTAAATGAAAAACTAAAGAATTTTAACATTACTGTCCAACTAGAAATGCAAACATCCCACGACAAAATAGCCTTAGCATTTTAACATGTTGCACATCCATAGACCAGGATGGCTTATCTAAACTCTGTTTGCCATTGTTATGACATATTCAGTAGTGATGCAATAATTAAAGTGAACAAAAGTTGTCGTAGCAGACAGAGGCACTTCTCAAACGTGTGGAGCCCAGTTGCTGTGGTGGTCTACATAAGTGTGTGTGTCTGTCTCTATGGTCGCAGCGCTCATCGCAACGCACACATTAATTATTAAACTTCAATTACCTTGTGTTACCGAGCTCCTGAATGGATAACAGCAATTTCAGCTTTTTATGTTCTCTCACTGTCGAGTCTTTTGCTCAGTATGTTTGGCTCTCTCCCTGAAACTGCAGTGGAGGTCTAAAATGCATAGACTAGAGCAGGGGTTGGTAAGATTTCAGCAGTGTTGTGCCGACCGTGTGTCACAATGTTATTCTGCTTGCCGACATAATTCTACCAATTTTGTTATATACAGTATATTATCAAAATCAGTCCGGTTATAATGGGCTTCAAAAGTCATTATAACTGGATCTTATATTATTGCTCATTCACAGGATCATATGTGAAAAGAATGTTTTGTCAATTTTTTTTATAACTACGTTTGGTGGCTTTTTTTTTGGTTTCAATTATTTGACTAAAATAAGTAGTTTGTTTCTTAAAGCCAGAAACGGCCTTTTTTATAGCTTCACATTTCTCATCAGAGTTTTTAAATGTGGATTGATGTTTAGTCTGATAACATCTTTGTTCACTTGACATATAACACACAAAACTTTCACAGCATAACGCACACACAGCACGATCCTTTTGTTGTACAAATCCATATTTATTCATCTAAGAGTATTGAAAAGAGTGAACATCAAGTTTTTGTCTTTTATGAGTCATTTTAGTTCAGTATAATAACGAGGTTTATTTTAACGTACCACGGCCTGCGCTGAACACATGGATTCCATTTATATGTGAGTCACATATGCAAAACATAGGTGAGGGCGCAAATGCGTGCACTGTAATTAAAATATATATATATTTTACTATATTTACTATATATAATTTAATCAGAGTGCCATTGAAAACTGTTCCGTAGGTTGCCGACCCCAGGAATAGAGAAATTGGGGGAGGATGTTTTAGGAAGAAGTCCTGTGGGTGAAGCCTTTGCAGTGCAGGATTTTGCCGCTGTTCATTACACACATTTTATCTCATAGAAAATGGCAGCAGCACTTTCTGCCCCGACGTTTATAGAGGGACGGCTTGTAGCACTTGGGTGTGTGGATGCCCGTGAGTAATGAATGCCATATGGCCAACCTTTGTGTTTTGTTTTGTTTTTGTTTGTGCTTGTATTTTTGATGTTTCACTGTTTTATGTAAATTTGTTTTGGACGTTTTCACCAGTGGACAGACAAGTGGAGATGGAACAAGCTACTTTGGTTAATTCATCATGTAAAGCACTTTGAGCTACATTATTTGTATGAAAATGTGCTATAGAAATAAATGTTGTTGTTGTTGTTGTTAACAGGCTGTCCTCAGATGTGTATTCTCGTTTAAGAATTGTGTCTGGCCCCACAAGACTAGCCTGATGGTATTGTGTGATGGATTATTGTTAGGGAATTTCCTTTTAAATTTACAGATGAGATCACCACTGCAGTGGTTCCAATGGACATCTTATATTCCAACAGATCTGAGGGCGCATTTGATATGAACTGCCCAGGTTCACAAAGGCAAATACTACAAAATACGGAATTGCTGACAGTTTTAAAGGATGAAATAATTTACATATCTGTTAAATGACATAAAATCCTCAAATCCAGCTGTGTGAAGCCTGTCATGTCATAGCCAGGAAGACGTTGGAATTGCTACCAAAGGTGCTTCAGCTAAGTACTGAGTAAAGGGACCCTCAACAAAAGCCAAAGTCAGTCAGTAGGAAAAGCAAAAATTGATTTACAGCAGGAATGTTTTAGTTATGGGCAATTGTATGTAGCATGTTCAGTGCATTACAGCTTTCTGTGTATAGGGCTGCATAGTCACACACTGGTCAGAATGCCCATGCTGACCCCTGTCCAACACCAGAAGTGCCTACAATAGGCATGTGAGCATCATAACTAGACCATGAGACAATGGAAGAAGGTGATCTGGCTTGATAAATCACATCTTTTAAATCATATGGATGGCCAGGTAAGTGTCCATCGTTTACCTAGGTTAGAAATGGCAGCAGGATGCACTATGACAAGAAAGCATGCCAGCAGAGGCAGTGTGATACTTTGTGATGTTCTGCTGAGAAACATGGGTCCTCACATTCAAGTAGATGTTACTTTGACATGTGCCACCTACCTAACGACTGTTGCAGACCAGTCCTTCATGGCTATGGTATTTCATGATGGCAGTTGCCGCCTTCTAGCAGGTTAATGCTTTCTGCCACACTGCGAAAACTGTTCAGAAACGGTTTGAGGAACACGACCAAGAGTTCAAAGTGTTGACTTGGTCTTCAAGGTCCTCATCGAGTATCAGTAGGATGTGCTGGAAAAACAAATCCAATCCATGGAGGTCCCAAGTCGCAACTTACAGGACTTAAAGGACCTCCTGCTAATGTCTTTTTGACAAATACCACAGGACACCTTCAGAGTTCTTGTAGAGTCATTGCCTTGACAGGTCAGAGCTGTTTTGGCAGCACGAGGGAGGTGGGTCTGACTGCAGCCTGCAATATCTATGACCTACGTCAGGTAATGTCCACAACGTCAGTCACAAAATTCCCTTTGAGTCAGATAACCCTCCCACAACCCTACTCTTACCCACAGTGTAATGTGATGGGCGTTTTGTGATGTTGGGGTGTTACATGGCTGACTTCATAGCTGCTGCGGTCTGCAATTATACTCTTGGCATGAGGAGGGCCTACATAGTATTGGGCAGGTGAGTTTAATGCTGTGGCCGATTGGGAGGTGTGTGTGTGTGTATGCAGGTGTGAGTACGCAGAACTGAGTTTATTCTTGTATTATTATTTATTCATTTATTAATTATTGTGTTATTTATTCATATTATTTGTCTTCTTATTATTATTAAAGTGTTCCAGAGTGTAGCAGGTCATCTACAAGAATGTGTAAATAATGAAGGCTGGGAATTTGAGCACTCAAAGAGATTGTACCTTAGTCACTGTGCAATTGTGAAATTCTTAATAATCGTAACCTGCATGTCATTTTCCATTCTAACAACTGTAAGCAAATTGTGCCCACCCCTGTTTATATATACAACATATATATAGTATATAAAATATATACAATATAAATTAGCTATAACAAAATGTGAAAAAAAAATATTAACAAGTCGCTTAACATTTATGTATATGGAAAAAATAGAAATAAAACGGTACACTTCTAGATGGTGCCGTGAGTAGCACAGACCTCACGTTCTCAGTTTGAATCTTACATCTGGTCGTTGTCTGTTGGGAGTCTGAATGTCCTCCCTGTGTGTGTCTTTACCTCCAGCTGCTTCAGTTGTCCTCCCACAGGTTATGATAACTGTCAATTCAAATTGGCTCTGTGAGAGTGAGCGGGCCTGCAGGCCTGACACCCAGTCCAGAATAAGATGCCAGGATGAGCTCGTGCTCGCCCTGTCCCTGAATTGGATTAAGCAGGTTTGATATAATAGGGTGCAGGTGAACTGCCAACTTGGCCAAAAGTCTGCCAGTGTCTGAGACAAGGAATGCACAGGGTGAGACTGGCAATGTATAGCGAACCTTTTTACCTTTTAATGTCTCCTTTTCGGTATCAAAATATCCACTTACTGGGTTAATTATTACAACCACTATCCTAATACTTGGGAGGGCCTCCTGTTGATTTCAAAACAGCCTCAAATCTTCATTGCATGGATTCCATTGGATGTAGGAGACATTTCTTTCAGATTCGGGTCGATGCTGACATGACTGCATCACACAATTTCTGCAGATTTGTCTGCTGCGAATCTCCTGTTCCACCACATTCAGATCCGGTGGCTAGGAAGGCCACTGAAGAACACTCGGCTCATTGTCATCTTCATGAACACCAGTTTGAGACGACATTTGTGACATGGTGCATTATCATGCTGGAAGTGGCCATCAGAAGATGGGTGTGTTGTGGCCATGGAGGGATAGATGTGGTGAGCAACAATACTCAAGACAGGCCATGCCATTCAAGTGATGACTGAACCAGTTAATATCAAATGTGTGCCAATGAAAACACTGTTTATAGAAGGATTCTTAGAAATAAATAAGGATTAAGCTAATTTTGCAGTTCCAAAATTACATTCTTAAAAGACACAACAGAAGGATCATTTCACTGGGATATTATGTATACTGTACATCTCTGCTGAAAATATGAACTCTGTTAAAATTGTACTGATTAACTATTTAAACAAACGTATGTCCATGTGAACACCTGCATAATGTTTTAAATGTCTGTGAGAGTTTAATTTGGAAAATGAACTAAAGTGAAGTGGATACATGCATCAATGAGCACAAGTAATCAGTGTGGCACGGAACACAAGACTATCATTTGGAAATTTCATATCAAGGTTTCAAAACTTAAGATTTCATAAAAGGTTAAATTTTACAGCCTGCTTTAAAAATGTGAGTTTAAATTTTGATATCACCTTTATAAATTTTGATATCTTAAATTTCATATCAAGTCATAATTTGAAAGAACAACCAGTAGTCTCTCATGTTGAATGAATTGTAGCTCATTGCAATGTTACGTTATTAAATATCATCATCGTCGTCATCACACTTCTCTGGCTTGATGAAGTTGGCTGTAGCAACGTGCCAAATTAGGCGAACCAGAACATCTTATCTTCAGCCATTGTCTTCCAAAATCTCCTAGAGAAATCCCAGACACTGCCAGTCCAGCAGAGAGATTTGGTGCTACCTCAACAGGGGTCTCATTTATCAAGCGTGCGTAAAACAAGCTCTAAACTAGTGCGTACACCAACAGCCATAAGCACAAGAAAGTTGGGAGTTATCAAACGTGAGTCCCATGATGCTGTTCTGCACAATGAAGGAATCGTGTGTCCCTCCCGGGCTGTTCGCAACGACATTTAGCAGGTTCAAATGTGCATCACAGATTACCTGCACGTTAATAGAGTGATAGCCTTTTCTATGTACAAATGCAAATTCATCAACAGTAGGAGCTTTCAGGGCAACGTGTGTGCAGTCAACTGCCCCTATTACACTTGGAAATCCTGCGATGTTATAGAAATCGGTCATAATTTTTGTCCTTTCTGCTGCGGTATTTGGAAACGTAATGCACTGTGATGTAAGTGATATAATTGCATGTAAAACGTGTGGCATAATTCGGCTCATGGTGGGTTGAGAAATACCAGACCTGTCACCAATTTCCCTTTGAAATGTGCCTGTGGCTAAAAAGCCAATAGGAGAAAGAAACTGAGTGTGCACGGGGACTGCACTGGTGCGCTTTGTCGGCCTCTCCAAAAGTTGCGAGAACTGCTCACACAAATCAAGCAAAATTGCCCTTGGCAAACGAAAACGACTAATGAGCCACACATCACTCTCAGCGTGTAAGTCTGTGCGGTCCCTGAAAACGTGATCTCTGCGCAAAAGTGCTTGTTGCAAATCTTCAAGAAGCACAAGGTCTGCCATTGTAGTCAACGCATTTCCAAAAACAGTTCTTCAATTGTGGATTTTATATTATTTATAGTTCCAGATAACTCAGAATCACCTGTTGTATTCAATTCATCAATTTGTCAACACTGACATTTAAGTGGTGAAGTATAAGGGCACTGGGTTTATATGTGATTACAGTTCTCTACCACTAGGGGATTCTGCTTACGCAGTCAGGAGTTTTTCTAAATGTGCGCACATTTTCACGCACACGTACAAATTAATGAGTTGCATTCTATTAGTGGAATTGTGCGTACGCATGATTTACACATAAAACCGTGCGTACGCACGCTTGATAAATGAGACCCCAGGTCCAGAGTCTTCTCTCCTCTATGGCAGGCAATAAGGGAGCTTCCTACATCATGCCCAGCTACTGCAAAGTCCTCCTACGTTACTACGCTTCTGCCCCAAGCAGTGAGTGAGCTCACCAGTTCTGTATTGGAACCTTATTTTGGCCACGTATGGTCACACTCTCAGTCACTCCCCAGGGTCCCCCTAAGGTGAGAATATGGATGTAGCCTGGTAAACCAAAATGTTCAGGAGAAGACCTTAGTACTTGCACCACCACCTACCAATGCTCTGAATTGTTTGTCAGTTTCACAGTTTCCTCTTCCCCCAGTTATTAAAAAGACCCTCAGGTCCTTGAACTCCTCTACTTGGGGTAGTTGCTCACCTCTTACTTGAATAACCTCTCATTTAGAGTAGTGGATTTTCTTCACCACCACTTTGCACTCGTTTGCCAACTGTACCAGTCTGCACTAGAGATCAACTTTATCTGCCAACTGCAAATGTGCAGTACTTAGATTTCCAGTCTGGATTCTCTTCAATCCTTGGGTGTTGCCTTGTTATTCTTTGAAAACCATAAACAAGACAGCAAAGACCACTCTAGTCTGCCAGTCTAAAAGGAAACACCCCCACAGTATCCAGTGCATTCAGTAGTTGTGGTCAGGCCTCAGCCACCCTGCTGCATAATGAGCTTTTTAATCACCACAGCAGCCTTAGCCTACAGAGAAGAACTTGACCTAAACTAATGCTTCTGGCACTTCCTCACAGGAGGGCAGGCCCACCAGGTTTAAGAGTTCCTCAAAGTTAAAAACTTGACAGCCAGTCTTATTGCTATTGTCCACGATGGGTTCTAGAACTGCTACCATGACAGGCAACAACCACCTTTACACTACAGCGTCTTACAGCTACATTCAGTGTTGTGGTCTTAAATATGGTCCATTCAGACACAACGTCCCTATCTTCTGGAGACGAGAGTTGAACTTATCCTAAACAGAGGCACTTCCTACCTCTTCACAGGAAACCTTCACTTCCCATTTAGGTTTGCAGGAGCTTCCACTGGGTACTCCATGCATCTGAGTAGGTAATCTGTTGACACTTCAGCACTTCTCCTTACTATAATGTTCAGAACATACGGTCTCAAACCTGAAAATATTATGTGTGGACTGTTGGCTGAAAGTCCTCTGTGATGAAGTATCCTTATGAATATTGTTGCAATTTTTTTTATATAAATGATTAATCTGTGAAAAGATGGATTAAGTATATCAAACTAATAAATAAATGCCTAACACATAAATCCATTTCACCAAGTGGGTTCAGGTCAGGAAAGTCATTCCTCACAATTTTCCCTTCCATTCTGGACTGAAATCCCCCACTAGGACCCTTTCAAGCACTGAATACAACATCTCTAAAAAGGCCAAAACACTCGAGTTGTCACTTAGTGCAGTCATTTAAATAACAAACAGTCTTAAGTGCTTCTCTCTGTAGCTTGAAGTCGAAGTGAAGTGACCATCTCATCATAGTGTGGAGCTTGCAGGTGTCCCCTGGGGCCTCTCCAGAGTACCACTATTGAATAAGAAGTCTGGCTTCAGAAACAATACTCTGCGTGGACATTGTGTCCAACTATTTGTACTTGGTATTTATCAAAATCCTGCACAAGCTCCAGTTTCTTCCCTGCAAAAGAAGTTACATTCCACATCCCAACAATCACTTCCATTGCCATCCCACTTTTGCCTGACAACTACTGCCCCCCACCCCAGCCCACCCCCCATAAAAAAATTATTTTAAACAAACAAAACTAATGATATTAAAGGCAGGCGTGTGGCCCCGTCACGAGAGAGAGAGAGAGAGAGAGAGAGAATACTGTTATTAAAATAAACTGACCTTTTGTAGGGGCTCATGAAGCTTGCCAAACAAGCTGGAGAAAGGCACAGGGATTGATTGTTCTTGCTCAAAGTAGTCATGACAATGAAAGATAAACAAAGCGTACAAATGCTTTAATGTAACATGTGACCTTCCACATAAAGCAACAGAATCTCTAACATTGTAGAAGCTTAAGCCATTTCTAAAAGTCTAAATTATAGCTCATACGTTTTGGGGCTTACATTAATATTGATAAAAGGTAGACACATTCTGTCTGTCAGTCTCATCCATAAAAACAAAGGCAGTCTGAATAGTACATTGTGCACAATTATTATACAACGGTCAAGTTCATTGGTCCAACAGGATATTGCACATCAGCAGTGGTTTAACACAGATGGTCCCCTTTACCAACACAAATAATTTCATCATTTTTTTTTTATATTAAGTAACATTATTATTATTTCTGGAACACTGACAGGAAGATATACAAAAAGTTTAACAAATCATGTGTCATAATGATAAAGGTCCCAACCCTAGACATTTCAGGTAACTTCCACTCATCCATTATCCAACCCGCTATATCCTAACTACAGGGTCATGGGGTATTTCTGGTAACTGTTGTACTAATTGTTAGACTCGTTACAAATGATATCATGTCTTGCGATACCCTCGGTCATCATCAACGACTTAAAGGGGCAACTAGCAAATCAATAGCTGCTTTTCCACTGTCAGGCCAAATGTCCCAAGTTCAGGGTGTCTTAGGACTTTTGCTTTTCAACTCTCAGTTCCAGAGCTCATTGCAAAGCTTGAGTGGGTCTTCAATTTATGGATTATTACGCTCCCACCTCTCATTACAGAGCTAATTCAGTACAAAAAATTCTGAATAATGTGTGTAATACATTGCTTTATAAAATACTTCCCTGCTACCTGTCTACATCTGTAAATAAACTGAACTGAAACATGCATACAAAGGGTTTTGAATGACTGACCTTGAACAGATCCTCAGCCACCACTGAAAAAAAAAAAATCAGACCAGAGGACATTATCTACACAGCAGCTGTAGTGATGAAGGCGCAAGGCAGAGAGCGATCCGAGTTAGGAGGCTGCATGCCAAATGTAATGTATTACGTTAGACAAGCGTTACTTTGAAATGCTCTGGGTGAGCCTGAACGTGTTCTCTGTAATACAGCTGGCTAGTTATTCGAGTTGATCTGTTCTGTGAAATACGCCATCAACAGGGACCAAGGGTGTCCCATTCACAGCTGGTGCCAGAATAAAGTTAAAAATCCCGTGTGTATGTCCCTGATAGTGAATCAGACAGGTAAAGGAAACTGACTGACTGATTGATATACACAAACAATATGTGGTTTTAAGTTGACTGTAACGTACTGTAAGCCACAAACATGGAAACAATAACCCAAACATTTTCAGAGATGTTGTTTTTCAAGCTGCTTCAGTACACATACGGCTCCAGAGTATAGGTGAAGTTTTAGTGTTGCTTTCCACCTACGATATATCTCAGAGTAACCATTAAGCCAGTAGGAGTACCCTAAATACAGATTCCAGTGTTACTAATTATAATGTGAGGAATTTATGTGTTTTATTAATTTACGATGTTATCTCGTTTACAAGATACAGCACAATCAGATACTCAAACTAGTGAGCATCACTCTAGCTGCCTGGTGAGCAGAGATTACAACCCGACTGTTTCCCTGATCAAAATGCCATATGCATGGAAATATGAAAAGAACATACTGTTGGTTTTGTTGCCACTTGCCCTGGCCTACCAGCAGCACTCCATTATACAAATAAATAAATAAATATACACAATGCCATTGTTATATCAACAGAGCCAAATAGGCCTCTCATATAAAATGTATCACAACAAGAACATGCTACAGTGGGATGGCATAAAGAGTAATAAACGAATGCCTTTGCATGTCCTGGAAGAATGATATAGACAAATATATGTATAAGAATTTCACTGTACTCTGAACACATGACAATAATGACCCTATTAACCATATACACATACAGTTATCATATACAGTACAGGCCAAAAGTTTGGACACACCTCCTCATTCAATGTGTTTTCTTTATTTTCATGACTGAAGGCATCAAAACTATGAATGAACACATGTGGAGTTATGTACTTAACAAAAAAAGGTGAAATAACTGAAAACATGTTTTATATTCTAGTTTCTTCAAAATAGCCACCCTTTGCTCTGAGTACTGCTTTGCACACTCTTGGCATTCTCTCGATGAGCTTCAACAGGTAGTCACCTGAAATGGTTTTCACTTCACAGGTGTGCCTTATCAGGGCTATTTAGTGGAATTTCTTGCTTTATCAATGGGGTTGGGACCAGCAGTTGTGTTGTGCAGAAGTCAGGTTAGTTGGATGATCATTTATTTTTCAACAGGACAATGACCCCAAACACACCTCCAGGCTGTGTAAGGGCTATTTGACCAAGAAGGAGAGTGATGGAGTGCTGTAAATGGTCATGGAAATAAAGAAAACACATTGAATGAGGAGGTGTGTCCAAACTTTTGACCTGTACTGTATGTATATATCAAGGCATCTCACAAAAATTCAGGAAGCATTCTAGTAAAATAGACCAAACCAACAGGCATGACAATACCCAGCCTAGACAATAGAAAGCATACAAGTCTAAAATAAGTTCTCTATTTTCAAACTTTAAACTTGTACACTATTTCTGTTTGGAACATTCTTCAGAATTTGTGTATTTGGGTCGGTGATTTGAACAGCACTTCAATAACAGTAGAGGTTATTTGGCTTGTATAAATCTTAGGACTATTAAGATGTTAAAGGCTGAACCTGACAACAGCAACAGAAAAGCAGCTAAGAAGATAAAAAATATGTAGCAAGGGGTCAAGGTATCTTCCTAAGAAGCTTTGCAGATGTCGCAATTGTTACTGCTGTGATCCTTCTCCAAACACCGTGTTCAGCTGCTGAGTGACTCGAATGAATGTTGTCCTTCTGCTCAATTCTTTCAGCTTTGAGGCACCTACATAAGTGCAGGTAGATCTCAGCCCTCCCAGGATATCCTTTATGGTTTCCTCAGCATCTCCCTTAAAAGGCACCTGCACTGTTTTTCCTTCTGAAGCCCTAAGAAAAGAAAAGGTAGTTTCACTAACTTTAAGGAGATGAATCAATCTCCAATCCATCTCACTTTGGCTTTGAATGTGTAGACAATGTGTTTGAAGTAATTATATCCACCCTATAAAATTAGTTTTTTCAGCTGGACATAGTTCCATATTCTAAGGGTTAAACGTTTTTGGAAGTGGAAGATACCTAGTGGTGAGAGTCATCTATGAATTGTAAGTCAACAGGACTATAGGGTGGTCCAGATCTAATTATGCAATTTTCATTACGCTATATAACTTAAGTTTATTGCATAGAAAATCCTGGACCATCAAGAAGTGTTCAAACTGACGACATGAAGAATCGTCTTTGCGCCGAACTGGAATCGTCCCCGCATAAATCAAAGTCATCCAGACGATCTGGATCTGCATAATTAGATCTGGACCACCCTGTATAATACCTGGACCACACTTTTAATACCTTGTTTAGTAAACAGCCCAGTACATTTGGTTGAATCAGATGACTAACTGATATATCTAACTGTATTAATATGTGTATAATATTACAGTTATCATTTAAATTTGGCTAGATAACAAAACTGTTATAAACCTGAAAGTAAACATGACAATGATAGTGCAAGAGGACAATCCAAAAATTCAAAAAAATCATCATGGCTGCCTGTTGTTTAAACCAAGTTGGTAGAGTTTAGCTATGAGAAACTATATAATAACCAAAAACAAGAATAAAGATGCCAGTAAATGAAACCAAAATGAGACCCACCTATAATCGGCAACACCACCTGCGTGTCTCTTCATTGCTGTCTCTGAGCTCATTCCATAAAAAAGTTTGAACTTTTTTCCATCTTTTTCAATGGTCTCCCCTCCACTTTGTGTGTGCCCAGCCAGCATGCCCCCCAGCATAACAAAATCGGCTCCTGCGCCTACAAAAATATGAACATCAGATACACTTTAAGTACACCGAGGCTAGCAAGCATTGCATCTGCAACATCACTCTGGAACATTTTTTTTTTCATAATTTCATGCCTATGTTTTGCTATTTTTGATATCATGGTCAAATTCGTGCTTTTCAAGGTACGTATTGCATGAAAAACAAATATGCATTTTCAAATTTTCACATTTTTTTTTTGTGAACATTTAAAGTTGTAAGGTAGCCAGAACTCTATTATGTAATGAGGTCAGCCATTCAAAAGATTAAATTTGTCATCTACTTGAAAGCACTAGATGGAAAATGTAAGCATCATTGCTTAGGAGTTTTTTTTATTAGTCTAATGCAACATCATGCAGAATAATCAATGTGTTCAATAGTCCATCTTACAATTATTCTGAATATTTTAACTGACGTAGCATACAGTACCTATACAAAGCATTCACCCCAGAAGAATGTTTTGCATTTTATTGATATACAAGATTGAATCCCAATGGAATTAACTTGGCTTTTTTGACACTGATTAAAAGAAAGATACCATGTAATGAAAAAGTGAAAACAGATCTATGTAAGTTGGTCTAAATTAACTACAAAACACAAGAAATTGATTGCATAGGACACAATTAAGTTTCGCCATATGCATATCTTTTAGGTCTCTATAATAGGAACTTTATCCAAAAATTTTGCAACAATTCCAATAATGTCTTCAAATTATCCTGTGGCTAATTTGAAATATCTTCCCTGCTAGTGCAGCACTGTAGAACAGTGAGTTTCACAGCTTATGCACTGTAGGCTCTCAAAATGGCATCATGTGGTGATGTGTGCTTTAAACACTGTAAGTAATCACAAAACTCTGGTTCTTCTCCTTCCTCAAATATCCCCCCCTCTGGAGCCCTCAATGTTACTATCTGTGGGGAAAACTGCATAGGGATGAGATTACTCAAGAATACTGTGAGTGCAAGATTCAGAGTGGCAGAAGGAGTGTGTAAAATAATGATTAGTATACCAAATGCATATTCCTATCCTATGATTATGTGAAAACAATCCTCTTTAATAAAACCCCTGTGTGCGTCCAGGTGTCCGTGTGTGTGTCTTCTGGTGAAGTACGCATGTGCGGGGCCACACGTCACATGTTCAGTCTCTTCCTGTGCATTCCCTGTGCAGAGAGACACACACACAGGCACGCGCACACACACAGGCGCGCGCAAGACAGACGCACACACACACAGGCGCGTGCGAGACAGACGCGCACACACACACAGGCGCGCGCGAGACTGACACGCGCGCATTGTTGCAATGTTACTTTTCTTGGTTGTTTATTAAATTACGAATTTTTCAAATGTTCTTTTTTTTCCCCTGTGCTTAAAACTCATTTAAAAAAGTGTTTTTAGCGAGCGGGTCGTAAGGCTATAGCGCGAACTCTTGCAGTGTTAGTTTTCTTAGTGTTATTCAATGTTTTTACATTTAGTTTACTATTACGCTGTGCATTCTATGGTATAATTAACTACATTTGTGCTTAAAAACTTAAATATATATTTACATACAGTTCATACGGTCTGGAACATACAATCCTATGGGGGAAATTACTTCGGTTCACAACCAAATCCGGTTACAACCAGACTTTTGGAACAAATTATGGTTGTGAACCGAGGTTCCACTGTATTACTGTCAGAGAAAATTACAGGCATTTTACAGAAATACAAACCAGTATTACTAAGAGAGAAAATTAAAGGCACACAATACAGTGACGCATATTATAGCCACATACAAGGTCCCTTGCCATTTAATATAGACTGTTCCTATTATTATTTACTAGCAAAATACCCGCGCTTCGCAGCGGAGAAGTAGTGTGTTAAAGAAGCAATGAAAAAGAAAAGGAAACATTTTGAAAATAACGTAACATGATTGTCAATGTAATTGTTTTGTCACTGTTGTGAGTGATGAGTGTTGCTGTCATATATATATATTTACACACACACACACACATAAACATATATATATACATATCTATACATATACACATATATATACACACACACACACACATATATACATACATATATATATATCTACATATATACACATACATATACATACACACATACATACATACACACACATATATACACACAAATACATATATATATACATACACACACACATATATAAACATATATATACATATACATACATATCTAAATATATACACACACAGCTATTTCGTATCAGTGCAAGACGCTGCTTGTTAAAACGGATAACTCCCGCTCTTACGTGCAAGTCTGCGTGGATATTATGAACTATCGTATTTGTTCAAGTTCTATTTAAATTTTAAATAGAAGGAATTTTTATTTAGTCGACAGAAATATCTTTGGTAGGAATGGTAAAAACAGACAGGAATATTATTCCTGAATAAATCAACTCAAACCTTAAACAACTTATAATATTTTGCTCTCCATAAAAATATATGCTGTCTAAATTATACAAGTTAGAAATAAAGTAAACTTTAAAAGAACAAACATTCAAATTTCTTTACTCTTATGTAATTTTATATAAAAAATAAACTTAGATTTTAAATATCCCAAAAGATTTTGCTCTCCATAAAAATATATCCTGTCAAAATTATACAAATTCAAATATGAACATGCTGCATAACAAAACCTGGAAATATAAATAAAATGTGTTC
>JANRMT010062852.1:43900366-43976739 GCA_026402145.1 Polypterus bichir lapradei | reverse complement strand
AATGGAGAAAAACAGCTTCCAGTTATGACCATTACGCGTAGAATTTCGAAATGAAACCTGCCCAACTTTTGTAAGGAAGCTGTAAGGAATAAGCCTGCCAAATTTCAGCCTTCTACCTACACGGGAAGTTGGAGAATTAGTGATGAGTCAGTGAGTGAGTGAGTGAGTGAGTGAGTGAGTGAATGAGTGAGTGAGTGAGGGCTTTGCCTTTTATTAGTATAGATGCACTACTGTTCTAGCGCCCGTTATTGTAACGGGCTTAATGTCTAGTTCTATAATAAATTAGTATCAAAGCACTGGGCATCTCTTGTATGTTTCAGTGTCCGTACATACTGGCATCAGAATAGTGAAATGTGAATTTCCTGCATATAAAATCTGAGGGGTTTCACCTCTGAAATATTAATAATATTCTAAAATTTCTATTCTAAACTTTAAATTTAAACCTCTGGCAGTTTACTGCTGACCTCTTCGCCATTTTAGGTCATTTGTTGTATTTCAACTTATTAAATTTGAAGAAAAACTGAGGTGTTCTAAAACTACGGTAAAAAATACAGTAGTGTATTTATGCCTAAAAATTTAAGCGCTACAGTATTTTAACGCAATTATTTTGCTGCAATAATAAATAAATAGTATTAGTTTGGATTTCCTGAGTAAAATATTTAGTTGAACATTTTCTGGCACAGTGTACAGCACTAAATCTGTTCCTACAATGATTAATAAAGCCGGAGAACACTGAAATGGATCTTCAAAAATTCCTCTCATCTGTCCCGAATGTAACTTTGCTCTGTTTACAGACTACTGTTTTCAATCGAGGACGTAGGTTTTGGTTTCAGTCAGTAGTTTGTTAATTTTAAGATATTTTCAATCACTGTCTTTTCATAGATAAACCTTTAACTGATCAGTTGCATTATTATAGTAGAGAAATTGTTTTGTATAGAGTATATGGACATATTAAGAATTTTTTGCATTTTATTGTTATTGACAGCCAATGACAGCTAAATACTCCCTTCAACATCAACAGTGGATATGCGGTACTTTTTAGACACTTACTTTTTCCAATGCCAAAACTGCTTGAAGTGTAAATGACTAAAGGATGCATTTTGCAGTCATCTGCAGCTGCTTCCAAGCAAAGTCTCAGTAGTGTTTGACACATAGCACTACCCTCCACAGTTTTACTGTTACTTGTTATCAGTAAGTGCTTTTTCAGGAAACCTTTCTAAGCCCTGTCCATACTACTATTTTTTTTTTAATTAAGACACTGGTCTCTATTTTTGCCTTTTGTCCACACTTCCCGGCATTTTCAACCTTCAAAAATAAAGACTTTTAAAAACACTCTTCAGAGTCATATAATTCTGAAAATGCTGGCTCTGTGTTGAGATGTGGACAAGCTACAAAACATTTTTTTAAACACTTACTTTAAATGTGCACTGATTTGTGTGTGCGTATAACTAGCACAGCTCTGACTGGATCCTGCCAATTACAACCTCTCATTCCCTGAGTGGTCACCTTTCAAGGAAAAAATAATAATACATATTCCCATACAGTGGACAATGAAGACTCTCTTTCCATGGTGCTTGATGTGTTTCTTACCTGTATGCATTGAAATGGAGTTCTGAACAGTCTGAATGATGCATATATGCACAAAAGTCTAATAATTTACTGGTCGCTTTGGTCTTGGAATGAATCTGGTGACCAGCGGCATTACCACCACCTTTAGAATCTTTTTCACCAATGTGCACATGACCAATGTAGGCAAAAGTCTACATCATATGTGTCATCTGTCATAAACAACACTACTACAGATATAGATTTTTTTGATTTAAAAATGCTGTTTTTCAATGAAAACGTAGTAGTGTGGACGTAGACTAACTTGGCCTTCCGCATTGATGTACTATCGAATACTGGATTTGAAGATTTAGTAACACTGTTTTCCAGCTGTTGTCCTTTCATTCCTTTTTGTTATTCCTCATCATCTTTGTCCCTCTATGTTTAGAGAAGATGAACAAGAGTCCCCTTCCTTTTAAGCTTCTTAAATATGGACCTAATGGTGCCATGTGGTACATATAGGTTATTTGGGTAACTTTGTATTCACTGTACTCTTTAATTAGGTGATTATTTGTCTTTTCCTATGGGGGAGGAGCTTTGTATGTGTGAGATGCAGAAAGTCACTGCAATTTAAATGTTGCTTTATTTTCATTGCTAACAAAGTGCATACTAAATACCAATGTTTTTTATAAAGAAAAAAATACACTAATTTAAAGTGACTTGTCTAAAATAATTTTATTGAAATAAACGTCTGCAGTTTCCCTGTTTCACTTGTATAAACCGTCATTACCTGTGCAATCCATTTGGGACGATGTGTTGGCTCATGTTTATCACTGGCACCAATACTTTTTCAGTCTGTTCTAAAGTACTGCAAAGGTGCCATTGACTATAGACAGACAGTCACTAGTAAAGACAAAATACACTCAAAGCTTTGATTCTTTGATTACATACTGTCCACCGAAATAAAGAGTGAACTTTTCAATGAATGCTAGTAAACTTTTGTTTTTTAAAATTTCTTCGGTACAAACTTTCATCTTTTTCAACTTAAAAGCTTTACTTTTTCTCAACTGGTTGTAATAAAGTCAGAAGCATTAAAGTTGACAGAATTAGAAGATAAAAAGAAAACAGCAAAGCAAATACAAACTTTGTTTCCTTATTAACAAACACAAGGAACTGCACCATGGAAATGTACAAAGAAGTAACCCGCGGCTAAGTTTAGATGATGTCCTAATGTGTGTTATGTACCGTAACTCCATTTTCAAAATTAAAAAATATTTAAGTGAGATAAATTGAGTCAAGAATTTATTATACGTGACAGCTTTCCTCATTTTTGCCTGTGGGAATATGATTTCAATTTTAACTTTAGTCAATTAAAAAAATGCATAATAAATTACAACATATTATGGAATTGAATAAAAATATTTAATATTGAAACCATTTATAAATTACAATAATTTCCCATCTTGACACAAGTATTGGGATAACTCATTACATGTTGTCAAAATCTCAACCCTAATTTATACTGCAATGCACCTACGCTCCAGGTCAAATATACTCCAATTGTACCTGTAGTGGCTGGAAATAAAAAGCTCTAGAGCACTGCATCTATGAACTGAAATAAGTGGAAATAAAGAAATAAAGGTTATGTTTCCCACCTGTCTTTTTTAATATTTTAAAGCATTTTCAATGCAGTTATTACTAATAGCTTTACAGTAAATATTTTATAAAATGTAATTCAGTGCATCCATTATTTACACCTGAGCACATTCAAAAATGAAAATTGCACATCTAAATACAAATGATAAAAATAACAGTAGTGATAAAAAAATCTTTTGTAACAAAGCAGAAACTCAGTTTCACAGCACAAAAAATATATATTTTTGGTAAATGCACTATATTGCAGATTTTGATGGCATGTGCTTGTCTAGTTTACCGTTATAGTTATGGCCACAGCATTTTATTGTCTGACATTTCTCATAGGCCTTTAGTACACAATATAATTTTCTACGTTCTTTATGGTTTTGTTTAATTTATTTTCTCTATATACTGCCTGATAAGTTATTAGGCGATCTGAGTAGTGGGCTTCTTCAGAATCTTGAGAACAACACTGTATTAATATAAACTTTCATAGCATTTTATACATTGTAAACATTTTTAAAAATTACTTTGCAACCATAACAGAAAACAAAAAAGATAACAAAGCACTGTAATGCACTGAATATGTATAAAATATCATGTTAAATCTTGTGATATGGTAAAATTACAGTATATGCAAAGCACTTATATAAAAGCCACAAAATATTTACAACATACTGTATATGTCAATTGTTTCAATGCACCTCAATAGCTACTCAAGAAAATGACAAAACACTGGGCACAGAACACTGAGAAGGACTCGCTTCAGTCAGTCATTATCCAACCCGCTATATCATAACACAGGGTCATGTGGGTCTGCTGGAGCCAATCCCAGCCAACACAGGGAGCAAGGCAGGAACAAATCCTGGGCAGGGCACCAACCCACCGCAGGACACACACACACACACACACACACACACACCCCCCACACACCAAGGACAATTTAGGATCGCCAGTGCACCTAACCAGCATGTCTTTGGACTATGGGAGGAAACTGGAGGACACGGAGGAAACCAACCCAGACACGGGGAGAACATGCAAACTCCACGCAGGGAGAACCCGGGAAGCGAACCCAGGTCTCCTTACTGCGAGGCAGCAGTGTTACCAGTGCGCCACCCAACTTGCTTCATATAATGTTTAAAATGTTTTGTCATGTATCCATAATCACTCTTCCTTAAAAGAACATTGCTTTTTCTAGTGCACTATGAGATTTCCATTAATTTCGTGGATAAATCTCATCTTCCAAATCAAACTCTCTTTTGAGATGTAGTCACTTTTAGCAACATATGCTAAACCTTTTGTGGGTAAAAAATTTCACCACAGAAGACAAAGATAAAATGTCAAGGCAGAAATTAGTCTGAGCATGGACATCCAAGGTATGTTTTATTTTTTCACCTTAACAGCATGGATATGTACAAAAGTGTTAAATTACAATGTGTCAAGTGTCAAATTTCAAATGCTGCTGTAACAGCTCTTCACTTCTTTGACAATAATTTAGCTAAGTTTATATTCTATTACAAATTAATTTTGGATTGAAAAACAAAACAATTACAAATTCTACATTAGAGAATTCACATTCTAATAGTTTTTATTTACTCAGAGCTAAAAGTTTTTAAACAAAAATAATCAATAAAACTAACATCTTTTAAAATGTTATGCTCAGAGACGAATGTACAGTAACTTGAGATATAGAGATCACAAAATATTTTAGACAACATGCTTGACTTAATTTTAAGGCATTGCAGTAAATCATAGCATGAGAACTGTTGTGATTACTATAAACCTGCTCATAAATTATTATATTCACGTTCCAGTCATGGATGGGGCACCTGCCACTGAGAATTACCACATTGACAGGTATACTTGGTTATTTTAAAGTTGCCTTTTCTCTATGTCTTCTGATGGCACAAAACAGAGTACCCAAAGAAAAATTCGTGCAGACATGGGGATGGGTGGGACAAAGTAAATTCAACACAGTGTGTAACTAGTCTAAGAAGGCAGCAGCACTAATCACAGTACAAGTGTGCAGCCTGATAAAAGATAACCTTGAACACTGAATTAATGAAACATATAACATTTTGAATATATTCTTGAGCAAACAATATTGCTTCATCGTAGATCTTAAGTCAGCTGTAACACCCTTTAATTCCCCAGTGCAATAGCTGCCAATGGTGTTCCCACTTCACAGAAGTCACCAGTTATCACTGTCAAAAATATAGTCTTCAGTAAAAAGTCCACTTTCAGAGGCAAGAAGCAGATTAATTTATGAAGTGTAAATAGATGGAAAAGATGTCAATCAGGCTACTGATGTAATCAGTTCTTTAACAGATAATTTAATACAGTCAGCTCTGGACTATGAGGGAAACAATTTAAGTGGTTTAAGATTAACCATATGACAAGGGTCAACAACAACATTTATTTATATAGCACATTTTCATACAAATAATGTAGCTCAAAGTGTTTTACAGGATGAAGAAAGAGAAAAAGGACAAAGTAAGAACTAGGGAATCCATTCCCGGAATATATATATATATATATATGAGCATAGTTTTACTGTCAAATAATGTAAAGAGTACGCGACATGTGTTTCGCCCTTTACGTTGCTCCACGGCATGTAGTTCGTTTATTTGACTGCATGTAGATTGGGGTAATTACATTCATTGCATTCGTAGTCTGAATTACAATCTGATTGTATGGGTGGTTACCTACCAGGTAACGCTTGTGTCGGCAAACATCTGCCACGGTGCCCTCTTCAGTTGCGAGAAGCAGATCATAGAATGTTGCAAAGTTTTACTGTCAAATAATGCAAAGAGTACGCGACACGCGTTTCACCCTAATTCTGGGCTCATCAGGCGTACACACTCACTGCACGTCAGCGTCAGAGGCAAAGCCACGACGTGTGGTTCGTTTATTTCACAGCATGTAGATCGGTGTAATTACATTCATGGCATTCGTAGTCTGAATCACAATCTGATTTTATGGGTGCATGTGGGATGACCAGTGTGTTAGAAGGAAAGAGATCTCAGACTGGTTGCCCTGTATTTCAATCAAGTGGCAAATGCCATAGGGAGGATATATGATAGACTAATGTTTAAAAAAAAATGTTTTTTGAATGCAACGCAATCTACCTGTTCAGATACTGATACACTTGTTCTAAACAATGCCCACGCTTGCCGTTGCTCTGAAACACCACCATTTCAGCTTTTACTGATGCATCCAGTTTCTTGTCATTACTCTGTGATGGCAAGTTTCTTGGCACAGATAATGTGGATGCAACAGACTGACGCATTGCAATTTCAAGTTGCTGTCCAAAGCTGTTGTTTGACAGAAATCAATGAAGTCTGCCCTGTCCCGGCATTCGTGAGCTGCCGAGTGCAGACTCCTCCCAGTCCCAGTCTATACTCAGTCTTAGTTGGAGCCGGGAGACTGACGACTGCTGCTGGTTGACTGAATAATTCTGCAAAACACTACACCGTGGGCCAAAAAAACCGTGCCACTTAATTATTTTCAACTATAACTCTGTTATTTCTTGATCGATTTTTACACTTTTACACGCTATATATGCAAGCTTGGCCGTTCCCGGTTTCCCAGGAATTACAGCAGTTTCATTCCCGGGAATGCGGGAATGAAAAATGTCCAGGAATCCCAGGCTCGGGGAATGGATTCCCTAGTAAGAACACTAATTAACATATGGTCAAGACTGGGGCTTTAGGCAGCTGGGTAGACAACAGCAGCTGAGCTTTAGAACATGCCTGGTAGAGTGTTCTCTAGCCATGGAAACTCTAAACTGAGGAGCTACAGCATATACATAAGTGATGTGGTGAAACGTGGAAAAACTGGTAGTAGGGGTGACTACAAGGATAGAGAAGAAAAGCTTAAAAGCCCCATTCAGTCAGTCCACTTTGGAGACAAATACCCAGGTGCCAGTTTGAATACCAAAATCACTATTTAGGTATTGCAATTTTATTTAATCACAGGAAATCCAGTTAAAAAAAAGTCAAAAATGCAGTATTTTGATGAAGAAAACACACTGTGGTTATGTGCCAAATCTGTAATGCAAGACTTCCATGTATCATTACAACCAGTTCAAAGATGAATTAAATATGACAGAAGAGTCCAACAAATTCTCTCTAATAACTGTTTACTGCACCCAAGAAGAAACAAAATATGAAAGTTGTCAATATTAAACTCAAACTTTTTGATTAACTTCGTACTCTAATATTTTTGAAAGGTGGGATTTTTTTTTTGTTTTTTTTCCAGTTGACCAAATGTATTACCCTTTTGAATATTGAAATGTCAGAATTAGTCAGAATGATCACCCCTAAAATAACATTATTCATTTTTGAATAGTTTGGCTTCCTGGCATCATTTGGGGCTCACGGCAACTCAAGAGAATCCCCCATGGATCCCAAACATTATCCAGTAAAATAATAACAAACAGTATTATATAGTAAATACATTTTACGTGAGCTGAATTATGTTTGTTTTCTTTCTTTTGTGTGCATGTGTGTTTGAACCACAGTGCCTTTATGTGTAACTCTTTCAACTGAACAGTTTATATTTTCTTCATGGATTGTGGCATTAAAACTAAAAAAACTGATAAAGTATGGAATTATGCTCATGCCCAACTACAAAGAGAGACCAGGGATTTTGATATAGTGAAACAGAAGGGAATACATCTAAAGTATTAGGTGTTATTTAATTTAAATTCCTTGCATCATTAAATTATGTCTTAGACAGAGGCATCCCTGCAATTGGAGCACTGGCGTAATTACTGGAGTAATTGAATAAGTAATGAACTTGTTTCAATAATTGAATATATTGCTAAAATGTTAACAAAGTCAGCTTAGTTATCATAATCAAAATTTTCAAATTTATCCATGATATGCTCAACGAGATTTCCTATATAGAGAAACATTTATTTCTGGAGTATATGGATTTTTTTTGTACCTCGCACTGCTAGCCTGTTTCTAGGTTGCAAGGACAGCCTTTGGACCCTATACTGTTCTGGGCATACCTTTGCTCCAGTGTGCATATGTGTAGGCTGCACTTTTCTTTGGAACCTGAAGGCTCCACCTCTCCAAAGCAACCCACTGAATGACATGTTGTGACACAAATTAAAGGGTGTGTGAACTTGCATACCTTGCTATTTTGGAGTAGTTATCATTACCATGAATTATGTCAATTACTTATTGTCCACTTTTCCCTTTGAACCAAAATTGGATATTTATAAATATTCATTTGCCATTTTTGCTTCATTGGTGTTCAGTATTTCATGTTTAGACACGAGTTTGTTCATTCTGTGATTAACTGGTGCCCTGTCCTAGGATTTTTTGTGCTTTGTACCCTATATGCTTTCTGAGATAGGCTCCAGCCCCTCACAATCCTGCTCAGGAGCCTGCTCTGGATTAAGCAGGCTTTGAAAATAGCATGGTATGCTATGCTGAAAGATCTTCATTTTGCATGAGATTTTAAAATGGCAATTTTCAGGTGACATTTTGTCATCACTAATATGCTGGCTAGCCCAATAGATTGTGAAACACAAGGTCTTCTCTCGCTCACTCACACAAGGTTTACAGGAGGCAATAGACTTTCTCAGCTACCCACCAACACCGCTGCTCCTGTCCTCAATGGCTACCTTTCATACGGCTCCAAAGATCTTTTCTCTGCCATGTCCACTGCTTGCACATTCATGCCAATGTCTGTGCCCCATACTGCTAACTTAGGGTCAGGAGACGACCCATCTGCACTCAGTTTCCTTAACTTTATCATCCATTCCAAGGCAGGATTCCTCCTGAGACTCACCAGTGGCCATGTACCTAGGACAATGGATTTAAACATTGGACCAGGCCTCTTAACTTCTGCTTTTTAAGGCTTGATCATCTCTCTCTCACTCAGTCAGCCCACCTCCATAACCTATATTCTACATTCTCCCATATACTGGAAGAGGCTCGGTTTAAGATGAGCATTGATGTCATCCTCACCTTGTCTTCAGCTCCTCCCCTTTCAGTGCCAGCACTTAAAAAACTTGACAATAACCAAGTAGTCTTAATCAGTTTAAAGACCAAGTTGTAGGAGAACTCATTAGTGCTGTCACCAGAAATCACAATATTGTACAATGAAGCATTGTTTTGTTTTGTACTATTCTCTTGGTGAATTTCGAATATCAAACTCAAACTTTTCATATGCTCCATTTTATTGCTTTTTAAATTACAGCGTATGAATAATACCAAAATCCATGAGATGTAGCTTGTTACAAATGAATATGGTTTATAGCTATTGTTTTCCTTTCTAAAATGGAAAAAAATATCAATGCATATCAACTCTGTTTCCCTAGTCATTTAAACAGATAGGTCAGCATAATAAAACCCCACAAAATTAATTTTACAGAGAATGAAACATACCAAAAGCCTTGGCAACATCCCCGGGACATGTGCAACCACCATCCTAAGGAAAAGAAAAAGTAAATGAAAGTTCAGTAAATAATGATCTTTTAGGTATTTCTGTTTGAGTGACAAACTATACTTTAGAAAAACAAGCACTAGATATTTTACGGGCATAATGTTTCTTGGAGCTAATATTAAAATGGAGAGGTAAAGAAGAGATTAGTAACAGAACCATAAGAGGAAAATAAGTAACACGTTCAAAGGTCAGTTTTATTTAGAACAAAAATACTGAATGGAAAAACACTAAAAACACAAAGTTTCAAAATTCAAAAATAATGTTTTGGCAGAACAAACTACTGCCATCTTCACTAGCTGTATCTGAAAAGGAAGTATTAATCATAATACGAAGGGGGGAATCGCAAAATTCCTGGAATCATGCAAGAGTATGGTGTAGTTATTGAATATGCTGCTAGGTATCGTTTGCCTATAAACCTGGTTAATCAGTCTACCAAATGGCACTGTGCCGAGTTGACCAAGTACGTATTTTCTGCTAATTATTCTACAATTGCACAAGTTGGCTTTGGTAATTTTCTAAGCCATCAGAGCAGATTTTCAAGAGACAATGATGATCACGTTTTTGACACTGACGCATGGTTTGATAAAGAGTTTGCTCCCTGTTAATCAGGGACATTAGCACTGATCTGCCGAGGTTGTCTCCTGGAAAGCATCAGGAAAACAAAACGCCCAGAGCAGCGACACATGAAAAACTGCACTTTGCAACATGACAGCACACCTGCACACACTGCAAAGAGTTTTTGATCAAAAACAATGTGGTTGCTGTTTTATAACTTCTTATTTGCCAGATCTTACTCCCTATGACTTCTTTCAGTTTCCAAAATTAAAACTGAGATGGAAGGGAAAAAGACTTATTATTGTGGAAGAAATATAGGAAAAAATACCAGAGGCCCTAGACATGGAGATAAAAGGTAAGTACAGTACAGGAAATGTTAACTGGAATGAAAGGATACTGAAAGGGAGTTACTGTAAGTTTTATAATAAAGGTGTTTTGTTTTTCTCCAAAACTTTAGGGGAATTTTGGGGTACCCCCTTGTACATCACATTCAAGCTAGTAGTTTATAAACTTTAAGATGTCTGGTCTAGAGCTAATCAGTGACTATTAATTCATTTTTTCAACCCTTGATGGACCAAACCATTTATAAAATGATCTCTCAACGATCTCCTACACTTATGCATGCAGGAGTGGGATAAGTAGAGAGGAAGTAAATTAAAGATCAGATATGCAAGTACATAACAACCCAGTAAGAAATGACACCTTTTTGATTATAAGCAGCAGTATCATGTATTGTAACTTTGCTCAGCATGGGCTCACCTTTTTCCCTATAACAGGATGTCCTACTGCCTCATGTGAAGCCCTTGACAAAAGGCTCAAGTATCTGACTAATCCAAAGAGGACTTCTATTCCTTAGACACAATATGCTTGAAGATTGAAGAGATTATACAAGTCCATCAAACTAATTTGCTTAACTAATACTGAAGTTTGCCCCATACCCCATCCAAATATATTTAAAAGTTATTTGGCTTGGTAGTTGGTTCCACATCCCCACAGCATTTTGTGTAAAGGAATGCTTCCAGGCTTGTGATTCTTTACATATTCAAAAGAATTCCTTATTCCTCACTGATGGATATTAAGTCCCGTTATAGCAATACCAAAGTAACAACATTTTCAGAATAATGAATACTTTTTGTTTGTCCAGACAAATATTTATACAACACTGATTTTTTAACAAGATGTCAATTTCAGTGTTTTTTCTACCAAGAATGACCATTGAAGATGACAATGCAATACAAAAAATACTTAATGCTGTGCCTACACTTTTGCCGAGTCTCGGAAACCCTGCAACAGGCTGTCTGTCTCTTGCTAGACCAAAAGAAAGCGACAGTCTGTTGAGAAATTTCCTGTCTCAGAGAAGCTCGGCGAGAGTGCAGACGTAACATCACACACACATAGCCGAATTCTGAGTCAGTGCACACTCCACCAAACGTCTGTGTGGGTACTTCTGTTGTGTGTGGATATTTACTGCATCAGTTTACACTGGGAAAAAAAAAAAAAACTGCCATGTAAAGTGTCATTTTCTTTCTGTATGCATACCTGTATCTCTATAAAAAAAAGCATACCCCCCCCCATGACTACAACTGGAGGGGTTGGCTGCAGACTAGTTGGAGTGAGACACTGACTATGTGACTGGCTTTCATGAAAGCTTGCCACAAACTGCCCCCAACTCGATAAGATTATGCAAACGAAGATTACGACTGAAAAATGAGAAAGTTGTGTAAGGTGACATGGCCTTAAATTTGACAGACCTAATGATTTTTACTCATCTAAATTGACATGGTCTGACGATGACATCAGCAGCTGGTGGCAAGTGTGACAAACCCTATAGGTAAAAGTCACGTGATGTGGTAGCAGCTTATGTGACATCAAACATATACAGACATCCATCCCAACACACACACACACACACACATCGAAATCCTGGCAACTGAACTTAAATTGCTGGTTCTGAAAAACATATCAATGCAAAATATTTATATATATATATATATATATATATATATATATATATATACACACACACATATACATATACATATACACACACACACACACACTTTCTACTAAATGGGTTGCCTAGGTAAAATAAATAGATATAGTACATATCTACATCTTTATATATTAATTAGATCTGGTTGTTTTATTGTCAACCTTAATATATAAATGTATAAATATTTTAAACAGAAAACATTTTTCTTAAAACTTTTTCCTTAAAATTATCAGAGTTCCAACATACCTATTAAAATCTAAATAGGAACTTACAGAGATGATGTGACCATTCAGCCCATGAGCAGCATCAGCACATTCAATGACTGCACTCAACTGTGGGTAACCGACACCTGTCTTCTTCCGAGTGGTACAGACTGATCCTTTATAAATACACAAACAAGTAACAATAATAAATAAGGAAGATTTACCAACATCATTTTTACAGAGAACACACTTATTTCATATTAATCATAAGTTCCAAAATGTCCTTAAATGTAGATTTTAAGAGGCCTATAGTGCTATATTTATTCATCTCCAGTTTTTTCAACTACTTAAAATCTTGTTACAAGTATCTACAGTTCTTTGCTCAAAGAAAAACATTCTAACATTTATGTGAAATTTATTATTAACCCCCCCCCCCCCATTTCCCGGTGTTATTTTTAAATACATTATTTTAGTTACAGCTTGCAGTTATCTTAAGCTCAACTTATTCAGATCCTAACTTTCCTCATAACTCATACCTTGCACCTTTGGAATTAGTCTAGCACCTCTCCTTTGGACTCTTAATTGCTGTTATTTCTAGTGGAGATCACAACTGAACATTGTAGTTCTGATGTGGCCTTACAAATATGTAGTACAGCTTTATCATATACTGTAGCAATGAAGGATCTGTATATGCTGAAGCAGGTGTGGCGAACAGCCGGGGTCCATGCCTGGCCAGGACGCCCCTTCACTATATATTCAGGGGGAGCAGCCGTGGACTTTGCAATACCTCCCCCTGGACGCTAGATGGCAGGCCCCCTAGGTTGGAGCGGTGCCTTGGTTTTCCGTGGGGCTCCATGGAAATTGGGAGTTTGGTGCAGCCCTGTTGGGTCCCGCAGGCGCCGCCGGGGGTGCTGCAGCTGGGACTCCTGAGCCCTTGTGGGCAGTCTTTTCGCCACACCTGGAAGTGCAGCCGGAACTCGGCAACCACCTGGAGCACTTCCGGGTGCCTTGTAAAAGGGGCCAGCAGCCACCACTCAAGGAGCCAGAGTCAGGAGGAGGATGAGGTTGCCTGGGAGGAGTGTTGGAAGAAGAACAGTGTGCCTTTTGTTGTTGTTTTGTGCCTTGCGGGACTGTGCTGTGCCAGTGGGACACGGGGAAGATGTGCCTTACAGGTGAAGACAATAAATCTTTGTTTTATTTTTACGTGTGCCTCCCTGTCTCTTTGTGCCGGGTCGGGCACCTATATAGCGCCTTTCACACAGGCAACTATGCATAAAACTTACCAGGTCCAATGCCCACTTTAATAATATCTGCTCCAGACAGGATCAGCTCTTCAACCATCTCACCAGTTACCACATTACCAGCCTATGGCACAGAGACACAGTTTAAGAGTGTTTAGCAGAGCACATGTTACACTGTCATATATTTAAAACTGCACGAGTCCTTACCAGAATTGTGTGGCTTGGAAATTTGGCTCGAACATCCTTCACATACTGAACAAAGTGCTCTGAATAGCCATTAGCAACATCTAGGCATATATAGCGGATGTTGGGGACTGCTTCCAAAATCTCAGATAACCGCTCAAAGTCTCCCTGACCAGTCCCTGAACTAGCTGCCACATGCTGTAAAGGACACAGAAGAGTATTCGTTAAAAATGCAGCTAGGAAGTTGTACGAAGATGTAAACTGGTGCAAGTCAGCTACAAAATTGAAGAAGAGTAGAGAAAATTAGTTTTATACCAAAAAAAAAAAAATTACTTAAATGCAGAACTTTATTTCTGCATGGCTGCAAACTTTGTTGTCTCTTTTTGATCTGATTTGGGAGCAATTACATTACTTTGCCAGTTTAAATACTTACCTATATATTTTGAGAATTCCTTCAGACTACAGAGTAAAGTGCATATTATACAGTTGAATTTAAAAAAAAATCCTGAATGGACATCATATTTTGACAAAACACATAAATGTGAAAAGAAATCAATTTCTTGATTATACATTGCAATATCAGATTGCATGTAATGTATTTAAAATGTTTTTGACTTAATTTGTGAATATGATAAGCAAGTTAAAGTACAAACATTTCAGGGTCTTAAAGCCTGATTTGGATTGATAAGAAAAATTTTCACTGGTCTGGTAGAGGTGAGAAAATTGGCTGTTTTTATGATACTTTAGAATGGCACTATTCTGCAACGGTTTATAATGTATGTTGTATATTAACTGCAGAATAAAAGTGATTCTGATAATTCCATACTAATCCTCAAGTCTGTAATTATACTTCTTGTGCAGTAAAAGTTGCTACTCAAAACAAACACAAAAGTGATTACACACCTAAAAATAAAACAACCAAACTACATGATCTTATGACACAATCTAAATCAATCCTTTAAAATTGTGGAAACAAACTGTCCAATAATAAGCTATTTGGCAAGATGAATACCTTTATATCTTTACATCTCCATTACTAGTGTGCCTTCAGAGCGAGTGTAATGGTGACAACCGTGTGTCACTTTATTAGACTCATCTGCATGTTCGCCTACTCCTCCAAACAACCAATTACACAGTTGCAATTCAATATACACTGCATGCAGACTTGGTGAGTAAGTTTAGTAGTCATTTGATCAAACTTAATAATAGGCTGCAAGTGGAATTTAAACAATTCGGGCTATGCTTGATAGTTGGTCTCATAAAACATGATTCCAAAATCCTAGAAACCGCTTCCCTTATAGGATTTGCATGGACTCCATACTCAAGAGTTTAGAGAAGGGTGTGATAAATAAAGAAAAATCTACTGAATGTTCAATCTGTCCACAAAAACACAGAAAAAAAACATGCACCATGTTGGACTTTGAAGTGAATGGACCTGGAGTTCAAAAGAACAGCCCTGTTGGGAGTCCTTGGGTAACGTCAGAGGGTGTTGGTTCTGCCTGGCCCAGAAATGCTTTAGTCGTGCAATGCTCTAACACCTGAAGTACTCCTGGGTCCAGCATAAAAAAAGGCTTGTCTTCCTGATTTGCGGAGTTGGGAGGTAGGGGACAAGGCTTGCCTGGAGGAGAGTGGAGGAAGGCAATTGGAATTATGTTTACGTTTGTACTTGTGCTTTTGGACAAAAAACTTGTTAAAGATATGTTTGCATAATAAACTAATATTTACTTGAACCCTTGACTGTGTCAGTGTACTTGTGTCTGGGGCACCCTACTATTAGTCAAACTGTATAAATAAACAAATTCAGAAACATTTTCATTCCACATATCACAGAATAACTCACAAATTTGAACAGCAATGCTCAAGGTGAACACTACGTATATGCAAACTAGACTGTATTGACAATTAGAATACTCAATAATAAGCCAACAATGTAAAAGTACCTTGTCCATACTGATAACATTATTTCACTGGTCAACCTTCTTGCAGCCACGAAAGATCACACAAAATATTAGCACAAATTAAAAACTGACAGTTTGAACGACACAGCAGAGAAGGCATTAATTATTGACAGAAGAAGTTTGTTTTTTTGTTTCTCTCAAAGTTACTTCTTCACAATCATTGTATATATTAATTTACAATATAAACGTGTGTTCTAAAGTGAAGCTTTTCAAATAAATTTTCCTTATGTGTTTTTGTATCTTACAATGGGACTAATAGGTACAGGGATTCATATGTGATTAAAAAAAGTATTACAAGTTGCCAAATACATCCACTTTGAAGCAGCAAAGGTTTGCAGCAAATATGCCTTCCATGCTACTTTTGCTTCTGTAATTATATTTTTTAACAGTTATGTTCTGCCATGGTCTAAATAACCAACATATGTGCGCTCACATAATGATTTTTTCCCTGGTGCTTACTTTTTGCCTATTACATTCTGTGTTATTTTACATATCCTACAGAGTAAGATTCACGCCAAGTAGCAGAGTACTGAAAAGAGCACATAATTGTCTCATTGTGCTTTGTACAAATAACAGTAAATCTGAAGTGAACGGATTACACTGTACTGTATTTTTATTAAAAGACTTGGATTTGTTAAAGAGCATATGCAAGACAAAAAACAAATGAAAATGGCAGAGTGTGCGATCGATCAGAATAATGATGCAACACAAACCAGTTATCAACTTTTTAATGTATGATGAGACACTCTTGCGGAGGATACAGTAATAAAAGAATTTAGGACAATGTGTTTGACTGCGATGGGCTGGCGCCCTGCCCGGGGTTTGTTTCCTGCCTTGCACCCTGTGTTGGCTGGGACTGGCTGCAGCGGACCCCTGTGACCCTGTATTAGGATATAGCGGGTTGGATAATGGATGGATGGATGTTTGAATAATCTCACTGACAAACACTGATTCCAGTTAATCTATTAATACACAGGGAGAATGTGTAAAACTCATGCAGACCCTGGCACTGTGAGGCAGGAAAGACAAGTCTTAGAGTAACTAGCATTAAAGGAGCTCTGTGAGCAGTGGTGGTGGCAGCAGCAGTGCCAGAGCCCAGCAGACACAGAACATAATAGCCTGTAAACTAAAAAAAGAGTGCCATTCATCGATAGGTTTGTTTGCTGTAATCAGAGTTGACACAAAAAGAACAAAACATCCACCCACACATCATCACTGATGAAAAAAAAAAATCAAACTGTCCTGAATTTCATTTTCCACAAGATTATGAAAGAACTATAACATCCTTAACAGGCATGGCATTGATTAGGTTCTACTGCAGTGTTTTCCAACCTTTTTCTGTAGGGACACACATTTTGTAACCAAAACCATCACAAGGCATGCCACTATCTTACTAACCACAAACACATATACAGTGAATTTCATACATGTGCTCAACTGCCCAAAGGAGTGGGATTACTGGAGAATCCAGTAAAAAAAATGAGCTCCGAGATCAGGGTTTACAGACATGGCTCTTAGTGAGCACTTTTGTGGCATCTCCAAGCTGCTTTGCCCCTTTGGTCGTCCCTCTCTGCATCAGATGCAACTCGTATATCCACTATCCACCAGCCCTGTGAGGCTCGCTGGCGAGCACACATCCAGGACAGACAGACTCTGGCAGCCAGGAGACACGTTCGATGTGCTCTAACATGGTGATCACAGAGCTACTTTAATGCCAGCTTCTCCAGGTAGTCCTATCGTCTTCAGACAGGTTTTAACCTCCTGCGGAGCTTATCTCACTTAGGTTGAAAGCGTTACACTATTATTTCCATGGCATACCTGGGTAGCTCTAACTATGCGCTACTGTGCTGTAACACACTGGTTAAAAAACATTGTTTTACTGACATGGCCAAAAGAGAGAAATGTGAACAAGTTATTTTGTGTTAGTCCTCTCAGAAGTAAAAACCTATTAGGATCTGGCTACCTAAAATGGTGTTTTCAATGCATTTCTGTCACATAATCATTGATATTAACATACTTTCTTCAGCCTATGTTCATGTTTGAAGTTGAATGGCAGATTCGTGCTTCACTGTTTTTATTAAGAGGGCCTTCACACAATGCTGTCCTGTGTAAATGTAAAGGTTGCTCTTGTGAACAATTTTTTTTTCTCTATACTCTTATATTTTGCTGGGTTTCTCATTTGTCTAATCTTTTTGTGCTTGTGACAATTATTTAAATTGTTTTACTGATCTCTCTCTAACTGAAGTTGTATTCCCGCAAGATCTTTATCGTGACAAGTCATTAAAAATCTTCAAACTGTAAATTGTTTTATTGTTTTTAATAAGCAGTAGGTACAATGTTTAAAGCAGGTAGCCATTATATAGCATGTACAACTTTTTGTATACCTTGTACCTACTAGTCTCTTAATATACTATAGTTGCTTAGAATTTGAAAGTGAAAAGAAGTTTAAGTCTAAGACTCGCACTAAAGTGATTGGTCAATTTGTTGAAAATTCATAAAAAAAAACAGGGTTACGCCAAGTTGTTTAGAAAGTTAGATGTGCTTAATATATTTGATAAATAAAGAATGTCCACTTTTGAGCACAATGACAACATTAAAATTTTGCCACCACATTGGTAAATTGGCAATTAAAACACTACAGATGTTAGAGCAGGCACAGAGTGACCAAGCACTTAGCCTCAGTGTTGTGTTCCATTCAGCTTCAAATCAGTATACTAGTGTACAAAACACCGCGAAGAATATCAATACCACCAACACTGTACACCAACAAATAAAAATGGTTAGCTTTTTGTTAAATTACTTTTAACTGCTTCACTTCAGCACTATAAATTTACAGTTTTAAAGTTCATTAGGAGATTCAGTCATTTTTAATCTTGTCAAAGACATGAAAATACCATAACCTCTATTTCCTTATATTCAACACCTCATACTTATCTTTTAGAGTGTACTTACCCTGGTTGAAGACTGATTGTTGTACGTCACAAAACCTTAGAAACAATAAGAGTAAAGAAGAAACCTTCCTGTCTGTAGAAGGGTCCAGTACATGGTACTGATCAACAATACTACACATAAGTAAGCATTACTAATTTGACAATTTAACTGACAAGATATGTTTATAATGTGCTGAGGAAGTGGAGTCTCCAGAAGAAATCCATGAAAATAAATGAAGAACAAACAGTATAGATTACACACAAATACAAACTAATCAGATTTGACCAATAACTATTACAAGACAAAAACCACCACCCATTACATCACCATATCTCATGTGAGCTTATTGGTTAGGTATTTTATGTTTTACATATTAACAATAAACAAAGTACTCGATAATAAATATGGTTTCTTAAAAATAAAACAGAATACTCTCAGACTTGCTTAATAAATACCAGATTTACAATGTACCAAAGCCTATCCCACCAACATCAGGTACAAGGCAGGGCACGGTCTTAGACAGAGTATCAGACACACACCAATCCAAGGACAAACTTAGAATTGCCAGTTACCTTAGCAAGCGCATATTTTGACATGTACCGGTAATTTCAACCCATGATGCTGGATCCATGGGACAACAGTGCTAATCACTATGCCAACATCCTATCATTTTCTACAATAAATAAAGATTAGGGACCTTACTTCAATACATTCTGGGTTGGACTTGGCAAATTGTTTCCACTCCTCTACTGAATAGTGCTTGTGGATTGCAGTGAAGAGGCTAAACTGCAAGAAATTGAAAGAAAGTCTTAGCAGTATATGAACTCATTAAAATGCTGTGTATTCTATGGCACTTAATTTGGTAAGTATTTGAATAGTTATAATTACCTTTTGCAGAGCACAAGCCATCTCAAAGGTCCCCACTGTGTCCATGTTGGCTGCTATGATTGGAATGCCTGTGTAAGACTGCTTGGAGTTTCGGAATATGAATGTACGCATCAGATCCACCTGGAAAAAAACAGCAAGTCCAATTATTTAGAAGAGAATGCTTTACTTTGAATTCTGGCCCCATTTCTGCTTTTGGAGGACTGAAATAGTGCAAGTGTTGATTGTTTACTGATGAATGTGATTTTCACTCTTGGATCATATATTGCATGACTGCTGTTCCTGATAATTGTTAGCATTAAAATGTAATTAAAGCAACATGATTTGTGACCCAGTCCCAGTTGCTACTTGAGGACAAGGACAAATATTGATAAGAAAGCCAATATAATGTAGGGTAATAGAATCTTGACTCCAATGGTCCTGTTTATCAGTAGCTTGCAAGGACATGAAAAAAAGAAGCTAATCACATACTTCTGTATTTAACAGTGTATTTAAGATGTGCAGTCAACAGCTCTAAGCCAGTCAATTCCTTCCATGTACTGAGAGACTCCACGTGCGTATCAAATAAAGGTATTCTTCCCATACAGAACTGGCTTTGTGAATCAGACTTTGAAAATAACTATCCAACTGAAAATAAGAGTGCAGGCTAATCGCTCTCTCTAAGTGAAACAAATGGTTAACTGGGCTTATTCTCTAGTTTCTTATTCTATAGAAGTAAAAGAGGATTACAGTATCTTGACTACTGAAGGAGTAAAATACACACAACAATTTTAGAAGACAGCCATTGCCTTGTTTCCTTTGCTACAGGGGGATCTCACTTAATAGAAGTTTAAAATCTGTAGTTTAACTGAATGTAGTCTATTTCCAATTGTGAGGGATGATACACAAGGATCAGTGTCCCAGCCAGACTTCAGTTGGCGATCCTTACCTGGCCAGGATGCCATTAGTATGGAAGGACAGGGGAGACCAGTGTATTCAGCGTATTTATTGTCTTCCTCCATACTCTAGGCGACAGCATACCTGGTTCTCGGTACCTATCCAGACACCCACAGGAAATGCCAGGAATTCTAGTCCCGTAGTGCAACCCTGCTGGAGTTACGGGCTGCCCATAAGGGGTGCTGTAGGGAGCTATACTCCCTATTCTTTGGGACATTTGAATGAAGTGCAGGTGATTCCAATGGGTGAAGCCCTGGCACTAGAAGTACTCCCGGGTCTTGAATAAAAAGAGACCACACTGCCTTGTCCAGGAAAGGCAGAGCCAGGAGTGGGGACAGGCAACCCTCGCCTGGAAGGAGTAGAAGAGAGAGAGAGAGAGAGAGAAAGCAGAGGACAGACAACATACATAATTGTGTGTGCAAGGTATTTTGTAATATACACCCCTTTGATTTGAACCTGGGACTGTTTTGTGTGTTCGTGATTGGGATTGGGGCTCTGTGGCACCCCCTAGTTTTCACACAATACAGAAGTGCAGACACATGTCACATGGCATTCCTATCAGTAACAGTTAATATAAGAGAAATACTTCACCTTGTGCTTTAATTAATTGGCTGCTTTTCTAGAACTGTTTTGTTAGAACTGAGATAGCCTTAAGAAACTGAATGCAGCTCAGGGTGTGCACATTCCTAAGAACTAGGCACATATTTTATGAAATGCAATAGAGCTCCTGGCCCATGTTTTCATATCCTATTTAGAACATCCTCCGTGTGGAACCTGCATGTTCTCTGCATGTCTGCGTTGGTTTCCTCCGTGTGCTCCGGTTTCCTCCCACAATCCAAAGACATGCAGGATAGGTGCATTGGCGATCCTAAATTGTCCCTAGTGTGTGCTTGGTGTGTGTGTCCTGTGGTGGGTTGGTGCCCTGCCCAGGATTTGTTCCTGCCTTGCACCCTGTGTTGGCTGGAATTGGCTCCAGCAGACCCCCCGTGACCCTGTGTTAGGATATAGAGGGTTGGTTAATGACTGACTGACTGACTGACTGAAGCGAGTCCTTTCTCAGTGTTTTGTTACTGTGACTAATCATTTTCTTAAGTAGCTATTGAGGTGCATTGAAACAATTGACATATATGTTGTAAATATTTTGTGGCTTATGTATGTGCTTTGCATATACTGTAATTTTACTGTATCACAAGATTTAACATATTTTATACATATTCAGTGCATTACAGTGCTTTGATATCTTTTGTGTTTATCGGTTATGATTGCAAAGTAATTTTTTAAAATGTTTACAATGTATAACATGCTATGAAAGTTTATATTAATACAGTGTTGTTCAAGGTTCTGGAGAAGAACACTACTCAGATCACCTAATAACTTATCATGCAGTATATAGAGAAAATAAATCAAACAAAACCATAAAGAACCTAGAAAATTATATTGTGTACTAAAGGCCTAAGAGAAATGTCAGACAACAAAATGCTGTGGCCATAACTATAATGGTAAAATAGACAAGCACGAGTTTGTTTTTTTTTTTTTAATCAAAAAATTTTGAGTCTAAACCTGAAAAGGGTATTCTGTGGTTCAGATTTTATAAGTGGACAAAGAGGAGCTTGTGCATGCTAAAATATGTGAATCACATGTTTCTATCAATTGCTGTTTAAAATGCATATACGTTTGGTCAAAACCAAGTCTTCATAGCTACTAAACACATCAAAAACAAATAATCGACTATCACTGAATTTTGAATGACAGAGAGCAATACAGCATCAGAGATTCACACCATCAGAGATTCATTCTCACCCATTTAACAAGTATCTGGACCAGTTCCCTTACTTTGCTAAGTTAAGAATTGTACTACAGAACTGCACTGTAGTGAGACAACTCTTAATATCTGACCGTAGGTTTAGTCACTTTAGACAGGGCTGTGGAGACAGTACACAAAACCTTTGACTTCGAATCCTAAATTTATGGTACCACCAACTTCTCTATTTGTAATTTAAGCCAATATACAATACTGGTCAAAAGAAATTGATACCTTTTACATCAACATACAATTAATTAAATTAAAACAATAGCCAGGGCATTACTAGTGTGAATAGCTATTACAGCTTGAAATAGCCGATTTCTATTTTATTATTCACATATAGCTACAAAGCCCCATTTTCAGCAGCAATTCCTTCAGTTTCCTAATGGTAAACTCCCTTAATTTATCATTAATTATTCAAGTTTACATGCTAATTGGTTATTAGAGAAACCTTCTTAACTGCATTAGCACCACTGAAAAATGTCATTCTGTTCACTTATGTTATTGGCATTCCTAAAATTCATTTCTGGGTTCAAAAATACAGTAGCTAAAGTGAACCAGTTATCTCAAGAAACATGTTTATTTTTTTTTTTTTATTTTCATTTATTTTTTTGCAGAATGAACTTTGTTGCATGTGAAAGACTGCCAAGAAACTGTCATGAGAAAGGAGGGTGAAATGGATCTAAACAGAATAGAAAAAGAAGGGGAAAGCCCCGACGGGCAAATACACAAAAAGATAATAACATCAGACTGTGCAGTATGAGAAACAAATGCCTTACAGGTCCTCAGTTGTCTTCTTCATAAAATAAACACCAAATACCAGAAAAATGGTGCTGAAAATGGGGATTTGGAGCTATGTGGATAAAAAATTACAAATAATTCATTTCAAGATGTAATAGCCATTGATGGCTCTGATGATTTCATCCTGGTACCTAACAGCAGTCAAGGTACCATTGCCTATTATATAGAGGTCTGTGAGAATCAAAAGGAAGTGCCTCCCCAGGCCATCACTGACCCACTACCAAACCAGTCGTGCTGTTCACCACTGCATCTCCAGACTCTTTTACGTATGTTACATGTGCTCAGTGTAAACCTGCTCACATCTCTGATGATAAAGTTGTACCAATGGGGGAGCTTCCAATTGTGGTACTCTCTGGCAAATGCCAATTGAGCTGCATGGTGATGGGCTGTGAGCACAGGTCCCAATAGAGGACATCAGGCCCTCCAGTTGGAGGTAATTTTGTAGGGCTCTGGCAGTGCTCTTCCTGTTCCTCCTCACACAAAGGAGCAGATGTCAGTTCTGCTGCTGGGTTGACGCCCTTCTACTGTCCTGTCCAGCTCTCCTTGTGTAAGGGCCCTTCTCCTGGTACTTCCTGTATCGTATGCAGACTGTGCTGGGAGACACAACAATGCTTCTTATACAGCAGCACGTATGGATGTGCCATCCTGGAGGAGCTGGACTACCTGTGTAACCTGAATTGGCTGCAGGTACCGCTTCACACGACCAGTAGTGATAAGGACACAAGCAAAACACAAAACAAGAGAAGAATCTCTCAGGAAGGATAAGGAAAGAGCAATCGTCTGTGGCCACCATTTCCTTTTTGGGGATTGTCTTGCTGTTGCCTCTCCTGTGGACCTGTTGTCACTTCCATTTGCACCAAAGCAGGTGAAGTTGATTCACAATCGATAATGCTTCCTAACTGGACAGACTGATATTGCTGAAGCTTTAACTTACTTGGTGTTAAACTGTGAGGATTAAGTGTTCCCTTAATTTTCTGAGCACTGACTATTGGGCTAATGTTGCTTACTTTGTCTCTGTGTGGAGAGTAGTAGAAAAATGGCTTGATGCTAACATTAAATGCTATAAACTGACCCCAATATTTAATAATCAGGCTCTGCTGTTTGGTAAAATCTCATGTAAATGTCCTACATAGACTAAACAAGGAATACAAACATTAGGTGACACATTTAACGTGTCTGGTCTGCATTCATTCCAGAATTTATTTTTATCTTATCAAGCACCATCTTCCTCCTGTTTATATTTCCAAATATGCTAGTTACTTAAAGCATATAGTATTTTTTAAACAGTTCTTTGTTGTCTCACGTTATATATATTCTCATGATTCCTAAGTCTCCTCATCAAAAAAAAAAAAAAAAAAAAAATTTCTGTCCTCACTTTACTCCTTTCTCTCTGGACACCATTGCTATTAAATAGATACTTGCATCAAGATGGAAAACCTCAGAGCTTTTGAAACTACCTTTTTACAATATAATTCTTCTTGAACAATCTGCCTCACATATAAATAAAGCATTCTCATTGTTTTTGTACTTTTGGAAAGAGAGTGCAAGGATACTCAAGGGTTTAATATCGCATCACCCTTGAGGTATTCAGTCTATGTGGATGGACAGGAAGAAGTGAGACAGATAAGAAATCTTTAGATTTTGATGCATTATGCAAGTATGGGTATTTGTCAATGTAGATATATGTGAATATATGGAAAATTATGCAGATACGTATACATGCATGAGTACCTGTGTGTGTGTTTGTACATTAGAATAATAAAGTTCACCGGTTCTACTTAATTCCTCCAAAATAACATCAAGTCAAGTTTTGAAAGGTCCCAAAAATCCTACTGTCTAGCACATTACCTCATTCCTAATTCCATGTGTCTTTTTTCCTGTGTGTAGAAAAACATCTTAATGTTTGTACGAAATTTACATTTAACATTTTTCAACTGTGTCCCTGTGTTCTTGTTAAACTCACTTTAAAGTAACAATCTCAATTTATTGTACTAATTCCTTTCATAATTTTCAACACTTTAATCATGTCACTTTTTAATCTTCTTTTGCTTAAATGGAAAAGGCTCAGCTCTTTTAACCTTTCGCCATAAATCATTCCCTGCAGTCCTGGAACTGGCCTAGTTGCTCTTCTCTGGACTTTTTCTAGCACTTATGTCTATTTTTCTGTAGCCTGGAGACCAAAACTGCACACAATACTCCACATGAGGCTTTACCAGCGAGTTATAAAGCTTGAACATAGCCTCCTTCGACTTTTACATTTCCATAACATTACATTTTGTTAGCTTTCTTAATGACATCTGAATACTGTTTGCAAGTTGATAGTGACGAGTCCAGTACGATTCCTAAATCATTCTTATAAAGGGTACTTTAAATTTTCAGACCTTCCACTGTGTATTGAAACATATAACATTTTTACTTCCTATGTATAATGCTTTACGTTTCCTTACTTTAAAGTTCATCTGCTGCAAATCTGCCCAAGCATGTATGCTGTCCAAGTCTCTCTATAAGGATTCAATACATTCTAGATTATCTGACAGTCCTCCTAGTTTGGTATCATCAGCAAATTTCACCAGCTTTTTGTTTATATTCCTATCCAAATATTTATATACCTTAAAAAAAGTAGCGTCCCTATCGCTGACACCTGTGGGAGGCTACTCTTAACTTCACGCAATACTGATAAGGATCCTCGCACCATCATCCTCCACTTCCTGTGTTTGAGGCAATCCTACACTTGTGTAAACACTACAACCTCAATTCCCACCTCTATTTAGCTTGATGCCCAACCTCTCATATGGGGCTTTATCAAATACTTTCTTAAAGTCAAAACAAACAATATCATATGCACCCCTCTGATTGTATCCTTTTGTTGCTTCCTTTGTAGAATTCCTCCTTGTTAGTAAAACATGACCTCCCTCTTCTGAAGCCATGCTGACTGTTCAGTAGAAATATTCTTGCCATGTGTTGCTCAATCGTATCTTTAACAATTCCTTAAATTAATTTGTCTGTGATGTATGTTAAGCTTAGCGGCCTAAAGTCACTTGGATATGCCCGATTACTCTTTTTATATAACATTTGCCATTTCCAGTCTTTTGGAATTTCTCCACTGCGCAGTGACTTCTTAAAAACATGAATCAATGGAAACTGTTTTCATTTTGTTGTGTTTGGAAGCAGTGTGTTGTATGCCTGTAGAAATGATATACTGGTAGAAAATTTCATATATTTTTTACTGCGGCTGAAGACATTACAAATCCACCTTTGTTATTTGTTACAAAAGAGACGGCATGTAGTGGGAAGTGGGGGATCCATTACCTTCTTAAGGAATATTTGAACTCTGGCGCGGACAGTCATAGACACAGTCACCCACAAAGAACGCATATTTTGGTCTGTTTATAGCACAAGTATTTAGTGCATGACACAGCGCTGTTGCAGAATCCTTAGACTTTTTCACTTAAGTTTTTTTTTTTGCCTTTGCACATTGATTTTGCATATATTTCTGTCTACACAAACTTTCACCTTTCCCAGACTCTGGGCAATTTTACAGCATTAAATTGTGCACATTTGGCTATCTCTGTGTGCTTTTAATGCTGGACTGTATAGGTGCATGTAGCAATGAATGTTCCTCAAATGAGCCCAATGTTTTCTTGTCTAGCACACTTGCAGTTGACATGCACAGGACTGTGTGGTCACAAAATTCTGTAGGCATGCAGCCATCAATGCAAGGGTCCACATACCACATCTGCTGACAAAATTCAAATCATGTGTACCCACAAGATGTTTGAGGCAACGTGGACACACAAACAATAAATGGGCCTTTACACAGCCAGCACTTCTTGCAACCCACAACCACAACATTCCCCCACAACTGTTTACTATCACATTTTTGGACTTTGAAGACCACCAGCTTTCCTCTGCCCATTCACCCCAAGCCCACTGTCACATTCCAAAATTCTTTTTAGATCTGATTGTGCCTTCAGACTTTGAAATGGGACCATTTCCCAACCCCCATGATCTTTGAAGATGTCTGTATGTATATATATGTCCATATTTTGCAAATATGGTATTTAATTTCATTTCTACCCAGATTTATTTACCTATGACTAAGGAGTCCTTAAAGTCACTACACGAATGTTATAATGAGGTCAAACATTGGATGGCCGTAAATTTTTTGAATCTCAGAGTAAGACTGAGGTTACTGTATTTGGATCAATGGCTTCTGATGGGACTGCCAGGGAATCAGCTCAGTTCATTAGCTGGGTTTTGCAAACCCCACGTCAAAGATCTTGGGGTTATCCTTGATTCCAATCTTTATTTTAATAAACAGATTCGTTCATTGTTAAGAGCTGCTTTTTTCAGCTTAGACTGCTTACTAGAGTCAAACCGTTTCTGGGGCACTCCAATTTGAAAAAGGTATGCCATGCTTTTATTATATTGTGCCTCAATTATTGTAATTCTCTTTATTTTGGAATCAGTAAATCTCCTCTTTCTCGGCTGCAGATGGTTCAGAATGCTGCTGCTCGTTTTTTTACTGGGTCTCAGAAAGTTGTGTCCATTACTCCAATTCTGGCCTCACTTCATTGGCTCCCAGTTGAATTTAGGATTCATTTTAAAATTTTACTTTTGGTTTATAAGTCGTTAAATGGTGTTGCACCATCCTATCTGGTCGAGTTGCTGGTTCTATATACACCAGTCTGCTCTTTACGTTCCTCTCAACAGCAATTGTTGGTTGTGCCAAAATCTAAAATGAAGACAAGGGGTGATCATGCCTTTGCAGTTCTAGCACCTAAGTTATGGAATGCTCTGCCATTTGAAATCAAGTCAGCTTCTTCAACTCAAATGTTTAAATCTAGACTTAAAACACACTTGTTTTCAATTGCTTTTAACTGTACATGAGTAACTCTGGTATCAGTTTTATTAATAACTAGCAAAATACCCGCGCTTCGCTGCGGCGAAGTACTGCCTTAAAATTTTTATTAAGAACAAAATTAAACCTTTTTAAACTGAGGGAAAATATACCAATAATTATTTGTTAAGGATCTCTTTGTATACCACATTGTCATTTCGGCCCTCCGGTTGTAATATGACCAAGCTATGGGCTGAGCTCACTCTTGAGCATGCAATGTACAGTTGGCCATGTGAAAAGTAATGTTGTTTCAAATCTCACAGCTTGGATTGCTGCTGTCAATCGGTTTGAGTTTCATGGTTTGTTTCAATTACGACAGTATTTGCAGGACTTGTGTTGAAGTGACATTCGGCATCTGTCAAGCGCAAGCATACAACCGGTTTCATCGATAACTTCACATCCAGCTTTTGAGAGTTTAAACAATAATAAACATCGAAGTGTCCACTACTGAAATCGTCACCTGTGAATCTAAGATGTTTAAGAGGCATTGGCGGTTGTCCAAAGGTGTAAAATATTTGGCCATTTCGGTACACTTGAAAGCGACAACCGAACAATTCAGCGTCAGCCATCAACTCACATGCTGAACCATAGGTGAAGGGCTTAAGCATTTCACTCTTATAGTGCTCCTGTGTAGTATAATTATCTCCTGTACCAGTCATCAGTCCACACCTTGAACCTGTCCCAGTCATTCAATACATAAGATACAATGCTCCTCCGGATATCAAGAGTGAACCTGAAATGGCAGTGCAATATGTAACAAAGAGAATGGAAACGGTAGGTGCCATTTCCGGGCATGGAAACCACTCGGTAAGTGACAGTTCTTTGATCGATGGTGATCACCTCGATAGACATGTTAACAGGGGTACGGTTAGAACGATAAAGGAAATGGGTACCTGAACAATGTAAAGTAAGTCTAAAATACCTACACAATAACTATAATCGTAATAAACGAACAATAAAACAGCGGAGAAGCCGTGGATTAAATAAAAAGGCTGTAGTTATCAGCAGGAAGACGTGAATCCCGTGGCGAAGCAAGGAAGGGAATGTAGAGACCAGAGCAACGGACGGCCCTATATAGGCAGGCAGCCAACAACTTGGGAGGCGTTGGGATGGGGGACCCAACGCCGCCTCACATGGTGACCGAGCTGCAGGCTATGGATGTATATATGTACGCAAGTAGGATTCAGTTAGCGTTGGGAACCCGCGTACCAAATTTCTTGAAGATGGGCCCATAGGTAACAAAGACTGTTGGAAAGTTCAATATGGCGGCTGACAACAGCGTCATACCACCGAAATAAGTACGTACATTGGTTTCGGTTAGCGCAGGGAAGCTGCCTACCAAATTTCGTGAAGATGGGGCCATAAATAAGAAAGTTCAACATGGCGGACATTGTCGACCGTTGCGCGTAGAATTTCAAAATGAAACCTGCTTAACTTTTGTAAGTAAGCTGTAAGGAATGAGCCTGCCAAATTTCAGCCTTCTACCTACACGGAAAGTTGGAGAATTAGTGACGTTGGAAAGTTCAATATGGCGGCCGACAGTGGCGTCATACCACCGAAATAAGTACATACATCAGTTTCGGTTAGCGCAGGGAAGCCGCCTACCAAATTTCGTGAAGATGGGGTCAGCCTTCTACCTACACGGGAAGTTGGAGAATTAGTGATTTTGGAAAGTTCAATATGGCGGCTGACAGTGCGTCATACCACCGAAATAAGTACGTACATCGGTTTCGGTTAGCACAGGGAAGCCGCCTACCAAATTTCGTGAAGATGGGGCCATAAATAAGAAAGTTCAAAATGGCGGATGTTGTCGACCGTTATGACCGTTACACGTAGAATTTCGAAACGAAACCTGCTTAACTTTTGTAAGTAAGCTGTAAGGAATAAGCCTGCCAAATTTCAGCCTTCTACCTACATGGGAAGTTGGAGAATTAGTGATGAGTGAGTGAGTGAGTCAGTGTGATGAGTGAGTGAGTGAGTCAGTGAGGGCTTTGCCTTTTATTAGCATAGATGTATTAATTTTTTCATATCCATTGTTTTCTGTAAATTGTTTATCTTCTAATCGGTTCTTTTAACTTATTTTTTTTAGTATTTATGTCATTTTTGTACTTTGTTTTACTGAATTATTATTGATATTTTTTTGATTTTATTGACAGCACATTGGTTTACGCTTATGGTGTTTTAAAATTGTGCTTTACGAATAAAAAAAAAAATAAATAAAACAAAGTAAAGTTACTTTTTCTACTTCAAACACTTATGATGATAATAAACCAATTCCTGACTTAACCATTAAACAAAACAAGCACATGCTTAGGGCATGTAGGGAAAGGGAGCACAAGAGTTTTTTTTTTTTTTAAGTAGGAGAAAATGAGAAGTAATTAACAATAAGCATCATTTTTAGATATTTTGATGCATATATGTTGAAATGCTCTATATCTTCAAAGTCAGAAAGCAACGGAATGCAAGGCATTTATTTGATACAAATAATGAGGCATATTCATTAGGAGACATCTCTATATATAATCTTCATTTGGATCTTGATCTTTGTTTGTCCATGAGTGAATTAGAAGAAGAAGCACTAGATGGCAGTAGAGAGACAGCTAAAACATAGGCATTGCATTAAGAATCTCCTCCAGGCTTATACTACTGAAGACTGTAGTACTCCAGTCACACCTCAAAACACAGACATTCAAACTAAACATCATTTCCGGCGCCGCATCCAAGTGGCAGCCTTTTCCAGCAGCTCTGTATATGACTTCTTCTATGACATCTTTTTACCTTTTTATCTCTATTTTTCTCTATTTCACTGATCACTTCTACCACTTTCTTTTACGTGGAATTGCTCCCTGGACACTTTTTACTATTTTTACTACTTGACATGGATTTTTACACTCCGAAAATCGCCTATTCAAGTAGTCAGCTTAAAGCACTGAGAAGAAATGCTCATGCCGGTGTGGTTCCTTATTTAACTGACGAGGTAAGAAGACGATATCGGGGCAGCCGAGCCGGCGCAAAGATAAAAGATAAGATTAAATCGAGACAACTTGAGAGAAAATGGCGTTATAAACTGTCGGTGCCTTCTGTGATCCTGGGAAATGTGAACTCACTACCAAATAAGATCGACGAACTAGCTGTGCTGGTGAAAAATGTCAAAACCTACAGAGAATGCAGCTTGCTGTGTTTTAGTGAAACGTGGCTAACAACTACCATCCCAGATGCTAACGTGGAGCTACCCGGGTTTAGCACAGTTAGAGCGGACAGAGACGCAAATACCTGCGGGAAGAAGAAAGGAGGAGGACTCGCTCTCTATGTCAATACAAAGTGGTGCAACTCAGGACATGTAAACGTTAAAATCTCCAATTGCTGCAGGGACATCGAACTGTTGGCCGTAAGTCTGCGTCCCTATTACTTGCCCAGAGAGTTTGGACACGTGATTGTTGTTATTGTTTACATCCCCCCTCAAGCGAACGCGGAGATAGCGAGTGACATCATCCATTCCGCAGTTGCTAAGTTACAAACACAGCACCCTAAGGCACTTGTGCTAATGGAGACTTTAACCATGTAATGCTGACAAAACATTACCTGCCTTCTCCCAGTATGTGGATTGTAACACCAGGGGAAACAGGACTATTGACCTACTGTATGCAAACGTTAAAGACGCATACAGCGCCACCCCGCTGCCTGCGCTTGGGAAAGCAGATCATAACCTGGTTCTGCTACAGCCTCAATACAAACCAAGAGTGAGGGCGCTACCTACAACCACACGCTCATTCAGGAAGTGGTCCCCTGAGGCAGAGCAGGCTCTGAGAGACTGCTTTGGAACTACAGACTGGGATATATTCCTGGGGTCACATAGTGAGAACACTGAAGAGGCAGTTGAATGCACAACTGATTACATCAACTTCTGTATGGACATTGTAGTTCCAGTAAGAACAGTACGCTGCTATGCTAACAACAAGCCATGGGTTACAAGTGACATCAAGGGCCTTTTGAACCAGAAGAAAAGGGCTTTTAAAGGTGGTCATCAGCATGAGCTCAAGCGCGTGCAGAAGGAACTCCGAGTCCAACTCAAGGCGGCGAAAGAGCAGTACAGGAGAAAGCTGGAGCAGAAGTTGCAGAACAACAGCATGAAGGAAGTGTGGGATGGGATGAAGATTATCACTGGCTGCAGCTCGAAGCGGGGTGCCGCCATCGAGACAGACGTGGAGAGAGCAAACCAAATGAACAACTTCTTTAATAGGTTTGATCACCCTAACCCACTATCACCTCAGAGTACTGCATCCTCCAACCATCCTTCTGCTGATACCAGCATAGGTGAGACATCCCCACCCACAATTACAGCAGCCCATGTGAGCAGAGAGTTGAAAAGACTTCGTGCCAGCAAAGCAGCGGGTCCAGATGGTGTATCGCCACGACTGCTGAAGGCATGTGCGTTGGAACTGGGGAGTCCTCTACAGCGCATCTTCAACCTGAGCCTGGAACAGGGGAGAGTCCCAAGGCTTTGGAAAACATCTTGTATCACCCCTGTCCCAAAGGTATCACGTCCTAGTGAGCTGAATGACTTCCGGCTTGTTGCTCTGACGTCACATCTGATGAAGACCATGGAGCGGCTGCTGCTTCACCACCTGAGGCCACAGGTCCGCCACGCCCTCGACCCTCTGCAGTTCGCATACCAGGAGAAGGTGGGAGCGGAGGATGCCATCATCTATATGCTACACCGATCCCTCTCCCACCTGGACAGAGGCAGTGGTGCTGTAAGAATTATGTTTTTGGACTTCTCTAGCGCCTTCAACACCATCCAACCTCTGCTCCTTAGAGACAAGCTGACTGAGATGGGAGTAGACTCACACCTGGTGGCATGGATTGTGGACTATCTTACAGACAGACCTCAATATGTGCGTCTTGGGAACTGCAGGTCTGACATTGTGTTCAGCAATACAGGGGCGCCGCAGGGGACTGTACTTTCTCCGGTCCTGTTCAATCTATATACATCAGACTTCCAATATGACTCAGAGTCCTGTCACGTGCAAAAGTTCGCTGATGACACTGCTACAGGAAGCTAATCAAAGACTTTGTTAAATGGTGCGACTCAAACCACTTACACCTGAACACCAGCAAAACCAAGGAGCTGGTGGTGGATTTTAGGAGGCCCAGGCCCCTCATGGACCCTGTGATCATCAGAGGTGACTGTGTGCAGAGGGTGCAGACCTATAAATATCTGGGAGTGCAGCTGGATGACAATTTGGACTGGACTGCCAATACTGATGCTCTATGTAAGAAAGGTCAGAGCAGACTATACTTTCTGAGATGGTTGGCATCCTTCAACATCTGCAGTAAGATGCTGCAGATGTTCTACCAGACGGTTGTGGCGAGTGCCCTCTTCTACGTGGTGGTGTGCTGGGGAGGCAGCATAAAGATGAAAGACGCCTCACGCCTGGACAAACTTGTTAAGAAGGCAGGCTCTATTGTAGGAGTAAAGTTGGACAGTTTAACATCTGTGGCAGAGCGACGGGCATTAAGCAAACTCCTGTCAATCATGAATAATCCACTGCATCCACTGAACAGTGTCATCTCCAGGCAGAGGAGTAGCTTCAGTGACAGACTTTTGTCACTGTCCTGCTCCACTGACATATTGAGGAGATCGTTCCTCCTCCACACTATGCGACTCTTCAATTCCACCCGGGGGAGTAAATGCTAACATTTTTTTTTTTCCCCATTTTTTTCATTTTTATTACTATTTAATTTAATATTGTTTCTTTGTATCAGTATACTGCTGCTGGATTATGTGAATTTCCCCTTGGGATTAATAAAGTATCTATCTATCTATCTAAACAAATTGTTGTGCTTTAAATTAACTAAAGAGATTTTCATTTAGATCTTGATCTTGTTTGTCCGCGAATTCCACGCATGCGTAGACCACCTACCAGTTTAGTACGTTGTTACTCATGGATGTCAACAATGTGCCGGAATAACGAAAGAGGTGGTGGACAGTGTTACGCTGGTTAGCTCCTGAGGCCTGGTTAGAGAATGAGATTGCCGAAGACAAAAGGTATGTGCCTACGTAACATATGACTGAAAGAAAGACAGTGGGTAAAATGAATGACAACGTAACAGCACGTTGCAGAAATTATTATTGTTACGTTGTAGCCGGCGAGTGCTGCGCGTCTCACAGTTGTACCGTGGCTTGCTCACATGTCAGTGAAGTGATCCCTATTTATGCTTTAAAGAGCCTGGATACCTATGTGTCCCCCTTTTATAACCATTGCTCCGTGTATATTGCCTTACTCTTTGGATTGCCACAAAGCAACCTGCGAGATTGGAGAAAGGTTGAGAAGACATCGTGAGAGGAAACGATAACGTTGTGAAAACGAGACGGACTGTGAATGGACAGAAGCAGAAATGCTCCTACACCACCACATCATTACTATTCGGACAGTGACTCCGAGTAGGCTGTTCCTATCGAATCAATATCCAAGGGTTTTCTTTTGTAATTTTGTTTCCCTTATAAAAAAATCATAATGCTGTGCGTCGAAGGGCCCAGTTCACGACTGGCAGCCGCGTTTAAACAGGGAGCCCTACACAGACAACTTTAACACGCGCAACGTAGTTGGGCGCACATGGCTAGTTTTTAATAAACTGTCCACCAACATTGACTTCTATAAAAACAGGATTTTGAAAATCACTAGTGTGAGAAGTATAAAAGCTTTCTTTATTAAGATGTGTTTTTGGGCTTGGTTTGATACTCCCTGTAAAGGTAGTATTCAGTCAATGGAGATTGGTTTCTTTGGTTTGTCTTTGTAAAATTTTTCTTCATGTTCATAAAGAAGTTTTGAAAGGCAGTATTAAAGTTCAGAGTGAAACCAAAGGGTTTGGGAAGAATAACTCATTTAATATTTATTTTTATTATCAATCTTCTTTTTTAACAGTATAGTATATACAGCATACATTTTCTATACAGTACACATATTGGCTTTTGAATGGTATGTGCAATATGTTTATTTAATTCCTGTACCTTTCTTGTTTTTTATTTTCCAGAATAAAGGCATTTTGAATATAAATTAGATCAGCTGATTCAAATTATCAAAACAACTTGATTTATTCATGAAGGCATTTGATTTACCCTTCCTTTAAGATAACCTCTCTATCTAGGTGCGCAGGAAGATTTGCATTTGTATCACAAAATATGTTATTCGTTTGGGGTTTCCTTGTAGTATTTGCATTTTGTATTTTACTTTCTGTTGCCCGTTATTCAAATTCACTACTATCACAATTACAATTAGTATGCACAGAAATTATGTTGAAAAATTAAACCAGTTTTTCCTGCTGATGAAGATGAATACTTTTGTATCTCTTGACTTACAGTATATATATATATATATATATATATATATATATATATATATATATATACACACACACACTTTTTTTTACATATCATTGTTTCTAATTTATTAAGAGTTTATTTAAGGAAGAAGCCATATTAGGCAGTTCAGTTTTATTAAGAATACATATATACTCCACACTCATCGGGATATAAAACTTGCACTCTACAGCTATGAGGCACCAGTGCTAACCAATGCACCAACATTAACTGGACACTAACTGTTTATATGGGGTAATTTTTTTGCCATGTGTACGGAGTGTACTTGCATGTGCTAATCACTGCTCTCTGACGCCGTAATTATTGAGGAAGAAGAAGAGGATGGTGCATTAATATTAACACTTTTGATGACACTAGAAGTGCTTAAATAGGGCGTGGAAGATGCAAGAGAAAGAAGACATACAGTGCACAGACACACACATTCTGACAAACAATTAAAATCAAACACCAGTTTAATCTTTCAATTGTTACTTCCATAATATAAGAAGATTATTAACACAATAAATGTTAAACTTTGCCATTTAGAAATGACTGTTTCCTTTGATGTCAGGCATCCTTCTTGAAAACAATATCAGAAGCACAAGAATTTCTAAAAAGTAATTATAATTAAGAAGAGATTGCAAGGAAGAGAATACTGCTGTACATAATAGTATAATTACTGCCATAACAGTACAGTAGTCTACAGACTGTAGTTTAATCAACAGTGATAACCCATTTTCCTTTCCTTTCACACGTTCATTGTGCAGGGACATGACTGCTTTCTGGCTTCCTATAAGAGGTAAATGCAATGTAACAACAGAGTAAGCAATACGCTTTTTAATTGGGTTCTGTGCTTATGCTGTATTTTAAATGCCACAAGTGTTGCTGCACATACCATTTTCTAGGAAACTGATGCATTTACAACAACTAGGTGCTCTAACTGACAAACATTATTTTAACTTTCTAAAAAGTACTGAGTGCACCTGACAGGACATGTATGTGGGAATTTCCTGTTGCATTTGGCACCTAAGAATAAATTGCATTTTTCCAACAGGACACAATGGATCGATCACATCCTAACTTACCTCACTTCGAGACTTGAGGGTGCTCCTTTTAGGGCGAAGGAGGACATCCTTGAAGTCCAGCTTGATATCGTTCTCAATTCGGGGCATTCTGTCCTGTAACTACAAACCAAAGACAACAGTAAAATGTGTTTGGCAGCAACACAGAATGCTTGACTAAAAGGCCACAAGCCACCTGACCCGTAGAACTTGTCTGTCACCTAATTGCGGCTTAGACCGAGGGAGTAAACTGGCATCACATGCAAGAAAAAAAAAAACAAACTGTTGGAATATAGAAGTGCAGGATGTCTCCTCATATTAGTTTTGTGCGATGCTTTCTAAACTTCTCGAGGTTTTTTTTTTCTAGCAGCGTTCCAACCAATAACTTCAGCGAAGATCGTGTTTTCAATTTCCTTATTTGCACATTTGGATGAATCAATAATATTAACAGCAGCTAAGTATTCATCTTTTTATTTAACAGTACACGAAATGTGCATTTTTTTACTTTATTAATAATATACCATTACATTACGTTATATCTTTGTAGCCACATCAAGCCTTAAATAAAATACCACAGTAAAAGAACATCTTTGTAAAAACCATATTCTTGAAATATTAAACATTTTTCCATTAACAAATCTTAGCAATCGATTACATACCCTATTAAACTGCTCTCTTAACGGTTGATTGTACGACACCAAATCCTCTCGCCAACTTTCACGTTGTGATGCCCAACCCAATGCGGTACCGGCAGCAGAGACTTGTCCAAGAATCCACCCGCTACTCTCAAAGCGCGGCGAGACTTCGGCACGTAAATGGGGAGAGAAAAAAAGTTTGCTTTGCATTATGGGAAATGAAGTCTTTAAAACGATACTATACCGTCTACCAAATCAGACGCAAATGAAAATAAGAACTATAAGAACCAGAATGCATTGCCAAAATAACCTTGTAAAGATAAAACCATAACCTTCAGCGCAAGCTTAACCACGTGGTCCACTGGAGTCTTGAACATTACATCGGTTAACGAGAAAACATGAAGGAATACGTTTACAATTTTATATGTCATGCGAAACTGTTTTGTAAAGATGCATTTAGGCAAATCCGGGGCAACAAACTGAAACGTACAACCATTTTAAAATGTTTGTACTTTTATACTCAGCGTGGGATGCTTACTTTTACCTCAGCTTATCGGCATCAGAACTACACGCTGATAAAAAAAACAGTGGCAATTATTTAGGCACCTTCAGCTTCCTGACTTTCTGTTGATGTTCCATGTTTTTGCATCCTTTTTGATTATTACCGGGCAGAGAGGAGTAAAGCGGAAATCGGTTAACACCTTAGAATTTGCGATCATACATACCCCTCGGTTTATTTTAAGACTTGCACTCAGTTTGGCAATATTCAATGTTGTGTTTTTGTGAACCACATGCCGAGTTTCACGAGCCAGACCGTCCTTGACAGAACTCCAGTGCACCAACCTGCTAACCCGGTTGATCAGAGTCGTGCCCAACAGTCTTGGGTAGTACTGGCATGAACAAGAGGAGAATGTACCATTCCCACACATAGGGCATACCACCTGGGAGTCAAACTAACGTCCAGCACTACCTTGTTCTTTTTTTGGCTGGTACTACTTTTATTTAAATATAAGCATTTTAGAAAGTCCTGCACAACCACTTCGCAGTTTCATTATTCACAGTTCAAACCCCACATGCCTGAGTGCTCCAATTTTCATACCAAAGACACATACATTAACTTGATGGTCAATTCTAAATCAGCCATTGTGTGGGGGTGTGCTTGAGTGGACTCAGTGATGGACTGGCGTCCTGTCCAGGGTTGTTTCCTGCATTGCATCCAGTGCTGCCCATGACCCTGAATTTTATTAGGCAAGTATGAGAATAAAACAGTATTGGCATCCCTTCCAGGACTGGTTTCTGCTTTGGGCCTGATGCCTTTGGGGTAGATTATGGCAAACTGTGACCCAGGCTGGGCTTACTGCTTGCTTTCATGGCCCACCCACTTTTCAATTTCAGGCTTCAATGCTGAAAAAATGGATATATACTTAATTTTTGAAATTCAGAATCATGTCCACCCATTATCAAACCCATTTAATTTAACTCAAGGTTACAGTGGGTTAGAGCTGATGCATGCAGTATAAAACACAATACTCAGATCAACCCTGCCTTGGAAAATAACTAAAATCAGTAATAATTAGAATGGGAATGATAATCAGTTAGGCTTTTAAAGGGGCCATTCCACCGAGCCGGCTCCATTTACTTTTGAAGACATGTTATGGCTGGCTAGAACTACCAACTTCTCATCTGTCCTCATCGGGCTAGATCTCTCCTCTGCCTTCCAAATGTTCAACCACCAAATCCGCCTTGCCACCCTCTCTGACATTGGCATTATTGGTAGTACCCTCAGGTAAACTGAATCCTATTTCTTGGACAGATCCTACCATTTGTCCTGGTAAGGAGATGTGTCAAGGGTGCACCAGGCAAGGACAAGGGTACCCCAAGGATCAGTGCTGGTCCCTCTTCTCTTCTCTCTATACCTCTTCATCCTAATCAGTGCCATGCTGATGATATATAGCTGAACCTGTAATTCCCTTCAGAGGACCAAACAGAATCTACTAGAATCTTTGCATTTATGTCTCACTGATATTGCAAACGTACATGAAGACAATTAAGCTCAGCCTGGCAAGAATGGACCCTCTTGTCATCCCTGCTCATCTGCCTATTCATCACTTCATCTCTGTTTAGCTCGGCTCATTATCACTAACATCTACAAAGTCCAGTTGTGGTGATCAATGACCAGCTCTCCTTCACTGACCATGTTGCATGTTACTGTAACGCACTCCTCTCAAGACTACCCAAAAAAGACATAAATCGATTGCAACTCGTGCAGAATGCAGCTGCTAGAATCCTAACTAGAAAAAGAAAATCTGAGCACATTTCTCCAGTTTTAATGTCACTACACTGGTTACCTGTGTCATTCAGAATTGACTTTAAAATACTGCTTATGGTTTACAAAGCCTTAAATAATCTCGCTCCATCCTGTATTTCGGAATGTCTGACACCTTACATTCCAAATCATAACCTTAGATCTTCAAATGAGCGTCTGCTCAGAATTCCAAGAGCTAACCTTAAAATAAGGGGTGAGGCGGCCTTCTGCGGTTATGCACCTAAAATCTGGAATAGCCTGCCAATAGGAATTCGTCAGGCTGATACGGTGGAGCACTTTAAGAACTGCTGAAAACACATTACCTTAACATGGCCTTCTCATAACTTCATTTTAGTTTAATCCTGATGCTCTGTATATTCAATTAATTATCGTTACTATTCATGGTGGCTCCAATATCTGTACTAACCCCTACTCTCTGTTCTGTTCTTTTTCCACCACCTAGTCCAACCACCATGATGTCCCCATATTGATGGATTAAAGGCCAGAAGTCCACGTGACCATCATCATCAAGTCCTTCCATGAGAACCCTGAATACAATGAGGACTGATTGAGGTCATTTATGTTAGGTAGAATGCCTAGAGGGGGCTGGGCGGTCTCATGGCCTGGAACCCCTGCAGATTTTATTTTTTCTCCAGCCGTCTGGAGTTTTTTTTTTGTTTTTTCTGTCCCATCAGACCTTACTTTTATTCTATGTTAGTGTTCTCTTATTTTAATTCTTACTTTGTCTTTTTTTCTCTTTCTTCATCATGTAAAGCACTTTGAGCTACATTATTTGTATAAAAATATGCTATATAAATAAATGTTGTTGTTGCAACAGTCTGTCTTGCAGATGCACTCTATTCAGCATCTACAAAATCAAATCATATCTGACAGAGTAAGTAACACATATCCTTTTACAGGCTTTGGCCTGGACTGCTGCAACACTCTGCTGACAGGAGTACTGGCACGTGTCACCAAGCCGCTGTGTTCATGAATTTTCTCTTGTTGCTACATTTCCAATATACAATTTAGGTTAATTGTGGACTTCGAATTAGCCTGCTGTAATGAAGCAACACCCCAACTAGGAGTACAGTACTCACTTTACAGCACCACACCCTGTGTTACAATAAGAAAGTTTCAGAAAATGTTTGCCTTGGGTGGCCCTACCAGGGGCATAAAGCCCCGGACAACATAGCTCCTAGGATCATTGGGACACGCAAACCCCTACACCAAGGTGACGGTTCAAGGAGGGGCTTACCTGGTCCTAGGTAAGGGATGAGACAAAGAACGGTTCAACAAACCACCAATGAAGAACAAAAACACTAGACAATGTTTTCCCCTTTCCAGACGCGGGTCACCGGGGCCCCCCTCTGGAGCCAGGCCTGGAGGTGGGGCTCGATGGCGAGTGCCTGGTGGCCAGGCCTGCACCCATGGGGATCGGCCTGGCACAGCCCGAAGAGGTAACGTGGGTCCTCCTCCCCACGGGCTCACCACCTATGGGAGGGGCCAAGGAGGTCGGGTGCAGTGTGAGTTGGGTGGTGGCCGAAGGCGGGGACCTTGGCAGTCTGATCCTCGGCTACAGAAACTGGCTCTTGGGACGTGGAACGTCACCTCTCTGAAGGGGAAGGAGCCTGAGCTAGTGCGTGAGGTCGAGAGGTTCCGGCTAGATATAGTCAGACTCACCTCGACGCACAGCTTGGACTCTGCAACCAATCTCCTTGAGAGGGGCTGGACTCTCTACCACTCTGGAGTTGCCCCCAGTGAGAGGCGCCGAGCAGGTGTGGGCATACTTATTGCCCCCCGACTTGGAGCCTGTGCATTGGGGTTTACCCCAGTGGACGAGAAGGTGGCCTCCCTCTGCCTTTGGGTGGGGGGGAAGGGTCCTGACTGCTGTTTGTGCGTATGCGCCGAACAGCAGTTTGGAGTATCCACCCTTTTTGGAGTCTCTGGAGGGGGTGCTAGAGGGCATACCTTCTGGGGATTCCCTCGTTCTGCTGGGAGACTTCAATGCTCACGTGGGCAATGATAGCGAGACCTGGAAGGGCGTGATTGGGAGGAATGGCCCCCCCGATCTGAACCCGAGCGGTGTTTTGTTATTGGAATTCTGTGCTTATCACGGATTGTCCATAACGTACACCATGTTCAAGCATAAGGGTGTTCATATGTGCACTTGGCACCAGGACACCCTAGGCCTCAGTTCGATGATCGACTTTGTGGTCGTGTCGTCGGACTTGCGGCCATATGTCTTGGACACTCGGGTGAAGAGAGGGGCGGAGCTGTCAACTGATCACCACCTGGTGGTGAGTTGGCTTCGATGGTGGGGGAAGATGCCGTTCAGACCTGGTAGGCCCAAACGTGTTGTGAGGGTCTGCTGGGAACAGCTGGCAGAGTCCCCTGTCAGAAGTGGCTTCAACTCCTACCTCCGGCAGAACTTCAACCACGTCCCGAGGGAGGTGGGGGACATTGAGTCCGAATGGGCCATGTTCCGTGCCTCTATTGTTGAGTCGGCTGACCAGAGCTGTGGCCGTAAGGTGGTCGGTGCCTGTTGCGGCGGCAATCCCCAAACCCATTGGTGGACACCGCCGGTGAGTGATGCAGTCAAGCTGAAGAAGGAGTCCTATATGACCCTTTTGTCCTGTGGGTCTCTGGAAGCAGCTGATAGGTACTGGCAGGCCAAGCGGAATGCGGCTTCGGTTGTTGCCGAGGCAAAAACTCGGGCGTGGGAGGAGTTTGGAGAGGCCATGGAGAACAACTTTCGGACAGCTTCGAAGAGATTCTGGTCCACCGTCTGGCGTCTCAGGAGGGGGAAGCAGTGCAGTGTCAACACTGTATATGGTGGGGATGGTGCGCTGCTGACCTCGACTCGGGACGTTGTGAGTCGGTGGGGGGAGTACTTCGAAGACCTCCTCAATCCCACTAACATGCCTTCCAATGAGGAAGCAGAGCCTGGGGACTCTGAGGTGGGCTCTCCCATCTCTCCATCTCTAGGGCTGAGGTCACCGAGGTGGTCAAAAATCTCCTTGGTGGCAGGGCCCCGGGGGTGGATGAGATACGCCCAGAGTTCCTTAAGGCTCTGGATGTTGTAGGACTGTCTTGGTTGACACGTCTCTGCAACATCGCATGGACATTGGGGACAGTGCCTCTGGATTGGCAGACCGGGGTGGTCTTTAAAAAGGGGGACCGGAGGGTGTGTTCCAACTACAGAGGGATCACACTCCTCAGCCTCCCTGGAAAAGTCTATTCAGGGGTTCTGGAGAGGAGGGTCCATCGGATAGTCGAAACTCGGATTCAAGAGGAACAGTGTGGTTTGCGTCCTGGTCGCGAAACAGTGGACCAGCTCTACACCCTTAGCAGAATCCTGGAGGGTGCATGGGAGTTTGCCCAACCAGTCTACATGTGTTTTGTGGACTTGGAAAAGGCGTTCAACCGTGTCCCTCGGGGAATCCTGTGGGGGGTGCTCCAGAAGTATGGGGTACCGGACCCCCTGATAACGCCTTGGGATTCTCCCGGAAGAGCTGGAAGAAGTGGCCGGCGAGAGGGAAGTATGGGCCTCTCTGCTTAAGCTACTGCCCCTGCGACCCGACCCCGGATAAGCGGAAGAGGATGGATGGATGAAGTTTCAGAAAATGAATGAATAGAAAAATATGAATTTGCATAAACAGCCCTAATTTGTGGAGTTCATAAGATATTTAATGATTTACTTCATTAAGAATAATAAACAAGGATAGTTGTGTCAAATATATTAAAGTATGTACTTCAATTTAAATGTTTAAAGTCTAAATATTCTCGATTATTATTAAATTTGGTCATTTTTCACCCTCTGATAGACAAACAACACTCTACATGCCTTTATTAAACAAACCCCAGTTTTTTTGACATGTTATGAAAAAGGAATGACTTTCACCCGTTTGTATGACATTTTGGAGGGTAAACCCCTGGGGTAGTCTGATGAGGCATGCACACCTTCAAGACCTTCTGATCATTTTTGCCGAAGACACTTGTTAGTTTACTCTTTACAATAATGGTGCAATTTTTTGCACAAAATATGGTCTTCAAATGGCCTGCAAATGAGGGGCTTTCGGGTTTAGAGGGGAAAAAAAAAAAAAAAAAGGGTTAACCTTGAAAAGCTCAAGGACTGGTATAACTAGACATCAAGATGAGTCAAACGGTATCTCATATGTGGGGTTTTCTCATCCCAAAGTGATTTCAAAGGTTTCATAAGGAATTCTTGTGAACATAAAGTTTAGTAGTAGGATTCCCTATTCAAATAAAATAACACCTCTATGTACAAAAATTTTCTCTTCATTTTCCTGTAAAATTGGCTTTTAGTTATTTAGAAAAGGTGTGAAGGATTAAATACATGGAGTGGCCCATCTAAAATTGTTCTTCCTCAGGCAGAGACGCAGTCCAGTCCTATTCTCCGGAAATGACCCTCTATCTGCTGCAGCCAGGAGTTACGTGGGCATCCCCTTGGCCTGGTCCTGCCACTTGCATCCTCAACAATTAGGATCCTGTGAACCAGATCACCCTCGGGTAGTCGCGCCACAAGGCCATAGTGCCGTAACGGACGCTCCCTCACAATGCAGGTAATGTGCCTCATTTGGAACACTAGAAGTAATCGCTCATTGGACACAAAGTCAAGCCAACGGTACCCAAGGATTTTCCAGAGAGACACAGTACCAAAGGAGGCCAGTCTTCATCCTAGGTCACTGGATAGCATCCATATCTCACAACCATATAGCAAGACAGGAAGCACCAGGACTCTAAAGAATTAGACCTTTGTCCTTTTGCAGAGATATCGGGAGTGCTACACACCCCTCTCCGGTGACTTCATGACCCCCCCCCCATGCTCTTCCAATCTGTTTACTGACTTAATAGTTGGAGTCACCAGAGACATGAATGTCACTGCCAAGGTAACTAAACCTTTCAACGAGGTCGACTCTCAGCAGACAGACACACTTCTGATGGCTGTGCCCAAGAGGTCATTAAAGGCCTGGAATTTGGTTTTGATCAGGACACTCGCAAGCCCAGACACTCAGACTCCTTGCTCAGTCTCTCGAGAGCCAAGATCAGAGCCTCCATTGACTCCGCGAAGATCACAACATCGTCAGCAAAGTCAAGATCAGTGAATCTTTCTTCACCAGCAGATGCCCCATTACCGCTGGACCCCACGACTCTGCCCTTCTTTGTTCAACACTTCAATTATAATGTTAATAAATTTCAGGGGGAGTTATTAAACTTCTCCCTGTGTCTGCGTGGGTTTCCTCCTACAGTCCAAAGACATGGAGGTTAGGTGCATTGGCGATTCTAAATTGTCCCTAGTATGTGCGTGTGCCCTGTGGTGGGCTGGCGCCCTGCCCGGGGTTTGTTCCTACCTTGCGCCCTGTGTTGACTGGGATTGGCTCCAGCAGACCCCCTGTGACCCTGTAGTTAGGAAATAGCGGGTTGGATAATGGATGGATGGTTATTAAACTTTAAAATATGTTTTCATGGATTTTAGTTTTAATGTATAATTGTTCTCCTTGTGAATATTACTAAAGCAAAAGAGATATGCGACATAAAAATAAATACATGTTTTGGTAAATGGGTTTTAAAATTATACAACTTCAGGGAGTAAAGTGTTTAATACTTGAAGTACTAATACTTATTAAATGATTCTGTATTTCTTATACTGTTGGTATCTTGGTGGCGGCATGATGGCAGCGCTGCTGGCTCGCATTAAGGAGACCAGGGTTTGCATCTCAGGCCCTCCCTGTGTGGAGTTTGCATGTTCTCCCCTTCTCTGTGTGGGTCTCCTCCCACAGTCCAAAGAGATGCAGGTTAGGTGAAACGGTGTTGCTACAAATTGGCCCAAATGTGTGGTTGAGGTATGGGTGTGTATGCCCTGCAATAGACTAGTGCCCTATCTAGGGTTTGGCACTCTGTGCTGGCAGGGATGGGCTCCAGCACCCCACCTGTGACTCTGGTCTGGTCTAAGCAGGTTAGACAATGAGTGAATGAATAAATGAATGAATGAATGGTGTCCTGTTTACCCCTAAACAATTTAGAATGGTTATACGGTGTATGAAATTTTACACAGGATAAAAATATGTTTGATAGTTTTGGTTAGGGTACCTCTATCCAGATACAAGAAATAAGAGTGGATATTTACATTTATTTGGGCTCGGTTTCAAGTAGATAAGGTCCTTGCTTGATATCCTTTAGGAGTAACCAAGATTCCAGATTTATGGGGCATATGTACTCAAGACAGGTACAGTACAGGCCAAAAGTTTGGACACACCTCCTCATTCAATGTGTTTTCTTTATTTTCATGACTGAAGGCATCAAAACTATGAATGAACACATGTGGAGTTATGCAATTAACAAAAAAAAAAAAGGTGAAATAACTGAAAACATGTTTTATATTCTAGTTTCTTCAAAATAGCCACCCTTTGCTCTAATTACTGCTTTGCACACTCTTGGCATTCTCTCGATGAGCTTCAACAGGTAGTCACCTGAAATGATTTTCACTTCACAGGTGTGCCTTATCAGGGTTATTTAGTGGAATTTCTTGCTTTATCAATGGGGTTGGGACCAGCAGTTGTGTTGTGCAGAAGTCAGGTTAGTTGGACGATCATTTATTTTTCAACAGGACAATGACCCCAAACACACCTCCAGGCTGTGTAAGGGCTATTTGACCAAGAAGGAGAGTGATGGAGTGCTGTAAATGGTCATGAAAATAAAGAAAACACATTGAATGAGGAGGTGTGTCCAAACTTTTGGCCTGTACTGTATAACACGTAGTGAACTGTAACTGTTTAAACGGGACCAAAGCCTGAGACTGTAACTCAGGGGTCCTCAATCACAGTACTGGAGGGCCGCAGTGGCTGCAGGTTTTTATGCCAACTAGTTTCCTAATTAGAAAGCAGTCCATGCCGATAATGAAACTTGGTATTGAACGGTTTAGCTTCTTAATGCTTAAATTAATCCAAGAGCAAATTTAATTCCTTCTGTGAGAACATTATCCATGTGTTTTGTGGACCATAACAGATTTAAATTTAATGGTCTTTACAATTCCCCTCATTCATTTCTAAACATAATTCATGGTGAGCACATTAGCTGAAGAGCTGTTGGTTTATTGGTTATCAGCATCTCATTATTAACGAATGTCCGATTTAGAAAACGGGCATCAAAAAATTTAAATGCAGCTGCTAAATACTAAAATAGGCAATGAAGGGTTCTTAATGGTAACAGGCAAGAGAACTAAAATTGAACCCAAAAATGTTTTGCTTTAGTAGTACATAAAAGGGTTCTAATTAAGAATTTGGTTAAAGTGAAACCCTGCAGCCATAGCAGACCTCCAGGACTGTAACTGAGGACCTCTGATCTATAAAATAGCTAAACTTTGTATTTGATGAATGAAAGCACTAACTAAGGCAGAGAGTTAAACACCAACTTTCATTATCAGCAAGGACTGAGTTCTAATTAGGACACTGGCTAGAATGAAAACCCGTAGCCATTGCGGCCCTCCAGGACCGTGATCGAGGATCCCTGCTCTAACTTATCAAATGTTTTTCTGAAGATATTTAAATATTTGTATTATTGAAAGTTGCACCCTCTGCGCCTTACTTCCATAGATTGTCTTTCATTCATTTTGGAGATGAACTAACATTTTGATTCAGATTTTTAACTTCACTTTATAAATGTGCTCAGTTTGATGGAGTGCAGTGTCTTAGTGCCAACACGTACTGTCTGTTGTCTCTCCGACAAGAAGTCGGAAATTCAGTTACAAAGTGAGCTGTTCAATCTGAGCAGAGATAGTTTCACGACCGGCTGCTGCGGGTGGATTGTATTAAAGGCTGAACTGAAGTCGATAAGCAAAGTCCTGGCATAGCTGTTAGGAGGGTGTGTAGAGTAAGTGTGATCATGTCATCCGAGGACCGCCTGGCATGATGTGTGAACTGTAAGGGGTCCAGTGAAGGTGGGAGGCTTAGCTTTAATGTGACCGCTGACTAGTCCTTCAAAACACTTTCATATGACAGAGGTCAGTGCCACAGGCCGGCAGTCACTGAGGCAGGTTACGGTTGTTTTCTTGGGCACAGGGATGAATGTGTCATTCTTAAACTGTGTAGGTACAGCATTCTGCTGGAGAGAGATGTTACAAAGAGGTCTGTAAAAATATCTGATAACTCAACAACACAGTCTTAACACCCGACCAGCAATGTCATCACGCCCCGCAGCTTTAACGTAGGTTGACTCTACTCAGTGTCCTCCTCACATAAGCTGTGCACGGTCTAGGCACCTTCTCACCCTCAGGGGAGGTGGTTTTCTACCCTGGTGTATGATTCAGTGCCCCAAAAATGCCATAGAACTCATTTAAGCCAGTCATGGAGAGAGCCATCGGTGTCCTCAACCTGGGCTGTTATTTTATAGCCCGCTACGGCCTGAATCCCTGCCACATGTGCCTGGTGTCCTGCTGCCTTGAAACGTGCAGCCACTTATTAAAAACAAAATCTGAAACCCTCTAGTCTGTCAAATTTCCAAGCTTCCCTTTTTATCTAAAGCCTTTAAAAAAGTTGTCCTTGTTTAATTACAAACATTTCTTGACGAAAATAGTATTCTGGCAAAATTCCAATCCAGATTCAGATCTTGTTACAGCACTAAAACAGCCTATTAAAAGGTCTATAATGACCTTTTCCAAACTACTGACGCTGGATATTCTGCCATTCTTGTACTGCTAGATCTCGTCTCAGCTTTTGATACTGTGGATCACACGATTCTCATATCCTGCCATGAACAGTATGTAGGCATCCAAGGTAATGAAGTTCTCATTTTCTTAAGACCCCTTATTTGTGGGGTTCTGCAGGGTTCCATCCTTGGACCAGTTCTCTTTCTGATATACACGTTGTTACCTTTAGGCTCGACTGTTAACAAGTATGGCTTCTCCTTTCACCGCTATGCTGATGTCACTCTTTTTGCCACTAAAATCAACAACAACATTTATTTATATAGCACATATTCATACAAACAGTAGCTCAAAGTGCTTTACATAATAAAGAATAGAAAAATAAAAAACACAATACAAAAACAAATCAGCATTAATTAACATCGAATAAGAGTAAGGTCCAATGGCCAGGGGGGACAGAAAAAACAAAAAAAAAAAAAAAAAGACACCTCCAGACGGCGGGAGAAAAAAAAAAAAAAATCTGTAGGGATTCCAGACCATGAGACCGCCCAGTCCCCTCTGGGCAATCAAAAATCAAAGCAGAGCAAGACAATACAGACCCTCCATGCGTGCTTCAATGACATTCAAACCTGCATGGCAATGAATGTCTTAAAGTACATGATAATAAAACTTAAGATTGTGGTGTTCAAAAGCTCAATGAGTGTCCCTGATGTTGCTCTTGGACCCCTGCCATACATCATAAAGCTTCAGTTAGGAACCCAGATGTGATCTTTGACAGCTCTTTCAAACTCGACAGACAGATCAATTCTGAGGTTAAATGCAGCTTTTTGCAGCGGAGACTTTTAGTTAAGGTTAAGACTTTTCATTCTTTTAGTGATCTTGAAAAGACCATCCATGCTTTTATAACTTCTTGTTCAGACAATTCTTTGTATGTAGGTGTTGGTCTGGTCTCATGATGACACCTACAACTAGTCCAGAACACTGCTGGTCGCTTATTGTCTGGCGCTCATATGCGTGACCATATTTCACCAATACTGACCTCATTTCATTGGCTTTCGGTTCGTTTCAGAATTGATTTTTAAAATTACATTCTTCTTTTGGCTGATCCCGTTAGGGGTCGCCACAGCGAATCATCTTCTTCCATATCTTTCTGTCCTCTGCATCTTGCTCTGTTACACCCATCACCAGCATGTCATCTCTCACAACATCCATAACCTTCTCTTAGGCCTTCCTCTTTTCCTCTTCCCTGGCAGCTCTATCCTTATCATTCTTCTCCCAATATACTCGGCATCTCTTCTCTGCACATGTCCAAACCAACACAATCTCACCTCTCTGACTTTGTCTCCCAACAGTCCACCTGAGCTAACCCTCTAATGTCCTCATTTCTAATCCTATCCATCCTCGTCACACCCAGTGCAATGTTAAAAATAAAAAAATAATTAACATGAACTCAAAGCAAATACCCAATACAAAATTGTAGACAGTGCTAAAAACAGGAATCCACAACCAGATATAATCCATTTATCCATGATCCAACCCGCTATATCCGAACTACAGGGTCACAGGAGTCTGCTGGAGCCAATCCCAGCCAACACAGGGCGCAAGGCAGTAAACAAACCCTGGGCAGGACGCCAGCCCACCACAGGGCGCACACACACACCAAGTACTCACTAGGGACAATTTAGGATCACCAATGCACCTAACCTGCATATCTTTGGACCGTGGGAGGAAACCGGAGCACCCTGAGGAAACCCAGGCAGACACAGGAAGAACATGGAAACCCCACGCAGGGAGGACCCAGTAAGCAAACCCGGGTCTCCTAACTGCGAGGCAGCAGCGCTACCCACTGTGCCACCGTGCTGCCCCAGATATAATCCTCCACAAATGCTACAATGAAAGATGACAAAAGTTGAGACATACCTCAAAAAAAAAAATCAAGGAGGCCTTAAAGACAACATATAGGATGCTCTACAGAGAAACCACAAAATGGTCATTTTCAATCCTGAACACAACATTAAATACAGATACACACAAAAATATAATTATAATATGAAATGGTTATACCATGGACATGACAAATTCCACAGTCATAACTATTCATCTGACTTGGAAGGCCCTCCTAATACAAGGAGAAAAAAAAACATTAAATACTAAGATATACAGCAAACTATTGACAATTATTTTCAAACAAAAACAACAATGGAAATGGCCACTTGTAACACACAATGTGCTCCATCTGTAGAAAGTAAAACCTGCCAAAAAAGGGAAACTGCAGGATTTGCTCAGCTTTTGAAATTTTATTTGAAAAGTTCTACTTCAACAATTTAACAATCAGTATTCTTTGTAAGGAAATCAGCCTAGTGTTATTATTATTTTTTTTTAAATAAAACACTCGTGGCACACTAATTACCTGGATTACTTTACAACGCGGGGTTCGTGGCTCTGAAGGTGAGGCAGCAGGATGCCGTCTTCTCCCTGCTTTTTGTAAAGAGGGCACTTGGATTCATTTTGATATTTATTCAATGTTGGTTTTATATTCTCTGCCCTTATGGAGAAAGTGGCTGTGGAAATCAAGAAAAAAATAATATGTAAAACTAATTCGGCGGAATGCGCTAGCATGCTTTTATAAATATATAGCTGATTTAACTCTTCAATTACTGGAAAAATCAATGTTAAATAGGATAACTAACAAATGTTAATAACGACGATAAAAATACATATCTTTCATATTGTACACTAATATTGCAGATACGCAAAAATATCATATACATAAGTTAAAAAGTTAATATAATTGAAATAAGATGCAGCTATTAAAAGGTAATAATAAAAGAAGGGAACAACGAATTAATTATAATGATATGTTTAGAAATAGGATATATAGCCAATGTCAGTAATGACGATAAATACAAAACAATTGGATTCGTATCGTACGCTATATATAATATAAACGTAATTAGTTTAGTTTAATGGCTCTTAAGTTTCTTTAAATATACTGTTTTTTTATTCTATGAGTCCGTACCTGATTCTGTGCCATTGTTCCGTGTCGAAAACATTTTCAGTTCCTTTTCTTTTGTCGAATTGGAAAAGCTATACAACTTCTCTTCTCCCTCTATTTCTATTTTTATGGCCTGTAGGAGGGCCAGTCTTCCACTACCCGAACCCTTTTCTCAGTACTGGCAAATTGAAGTCTAACTCTAGTGCCATATCTCCTAATTCACATAGTTCCTTCCCACTTTCAACAATTGTATTTGATTCGTTAGTTGGCAATTTGGACTCGCCTCCTCCTCCGGATTTAGCCAATCAGATATTAGGAACCCGCCCAACAACTGTCCGAGCACCTGTTGGTCTTTTCGTCAAAAATCACACGATTAAAAAAGCAGTTAGTATCTTTCGGCCGTATTTTTTGACAGTACCAGTGTCGGAAATGTCTGTGTCTGGGAGGCTAGTTTCTTAAGCAAGGTGAACATAAGTGGCTTCTCGACACTTTTTGGTAAAGGAAGATCTTTCCAAATAACCCGAAAACTACGTTTAAAGCAACCATAACTTTGAATCTCACCGTTTCTTGGGATCGTTTCAGGTAAAACCGCGATGAACGCAGATTCGAGTTCCCAAGATGCGATACAAAAGCTGCGGGACACAGAGGAAATCTTAAAAAGAGACAGGACTTCTTGGAACAGAAAATAAGTAAAGAATTATTAATAGCCAAACAGAACGGAATCAGAAACAAGAGGGGTAAGAGCAACTGGAGCGCCTTGCTGACGTTTCGCGAAACTGTCCCGAATTTTGAAGGTGTTGGATGAGAGTGAGCCGTTGATATTAAGTGGCACTGTTGCCTCCAATGCACACGTAGAACGCTAGAGAACCGTAGGCGGAATCTAGCCTGAGCAGAAGGTAGCGATCTACTATCAGTGCCTATTCAACTCTTGCAAGTTTTCACGTATTATTTTACAACACTGAAGCACAGGAGATTTAATTTTGCTTTTTTGGTTATTGATCAACATAAAAAGATTCTTTAATGGCAAAGTGAATAGATTTCTCAACAAATTAATCTAAATAAATTACAAATATAAAACGTAAAATAATTGATCACATAACTGTTCACCTCCTTGAAGTTTGTGTTTAGTTAGATGCACTTTTGGCAGCCATGACGGCCTTGAGTCTGTGTGCCTGTACAGGTCTCTCTGTCTTAACAGCGTTGCACATCTGGACGCTGCAATGTTTCCCCCATTTTTTTTTTTTTTTGTAGAACTCGTTAAAATCTTGTCGACTTTTGGAAGTTCAATAAGGCAGGTGCAGACTCTCAGGCCACTGGATGAATGGAGCCCAGCAGAAGTTAAGGGAAGATCACAGAAAGAGGCATGGCACACTATACTACCTTGAAAATGAACGTGACTTCTAGCCGTGGCCAGTTTCAGTGTAATGGTTCATTTATAAGGCACATCCTGTGGCCATAACAGCTGGAAGGTAGTTCATCTGAAAGTACGGTTGTGGATTACTCCTTTTTAAATAAACACGCCTGTTATCGAGCTTTATTGTCATTCAGTGTGCATTTCAGTCTTCCCATCTTGGTGCTTTTTACAGTATTATTTAAGATGCTGTTGTGAAGTGGCAACAATTACATGCCCTGTCTTATGTTTCCCTTCTTGTTTTAATATTGTTATTATTATTATCTTTGTTCTAAAGCCATAGCGTTAATATCTAAAAACTACGGTGTTATCATGAGTTCCAAGGAAACCAAAAAATGAGTTCCACTTTGCAACTTGGGCTGCCATAAAATGTCATTTATTCTCAAATACAAACTCCTTCTTGTAGCTGGGAGTACGAATAGGATGCTACATACAATAACCTCTTATGTCCTGCTCTGAGGTTGGACAAATTATTATCCCTGTCGGAACTTTTAGGGCAATTCCTAGGAATAATTATGAGATGCTTGATAAATATGGGCTCTGGCCCCTGACTCTAAGGACATTAATATTGTTATTTTAATGTCATTCCTGTATAGCTTTGACTTTATGCTTGTGGTTGTTGTCTTGCTGGAAAATAAATCTTCTTGCAAGGTGCAGGTTTCTTGTTGATTACATCGTATTATCCTCCAGGATGTCCCTGCATTTTGCTGCATTTATTTTACCTATTACCCTCACAAGCCTTTAAAAGCCTGCTGCTGCCACCATGCTTCATGTTGGAGGTGGTGTGTCTTTAATAACATACAATGTCTGGTTTACACTAAACATAGTATTTAGATCCCATGAGAATACAGGCCCCTTTGTCAGCTGACTTCAGAGTCTCCCATGTAGCTTCTGACAGACTCTAGCTGAGATCACACGTGTCTTCTTTTTTTTCAAATGCCACTCTTCTATAAAACTGTGACTGGTGAAGCACCAAAGCAACAATTGTTGTCTGCACAGTCTATCCAGTCTCAGGTGTTGTAGCTTGTAACTCCTTCAAAGTTCTCATAAGTCTCTTGGTGGCTTATTTTACTAGTCGTCTGCTTGCAAAAGCACTCAGTTTTTGTAGGCAGACTTCCAGCTGTGCCAAACTCTTCCTCTCTTAATGACTGACTTAGTTGGACTCCAAGGGATATTCAGTGACTTGGATATTTTCTTGTATCAGTCGCCTTTTTACTCAGTTTCTTGGAGTGGTGCTTTGACTTCATTGTGTATTTCAGCCCACCATACTGACTCGGCACTAGTTGGACTTTCCAGGTACGGGGCACCGCGGGGCGGTGGGGGGGGGAGGGGGGGGGGTGTGTGCTTATGTGATCAATCATTTTGAGGTTTATACTTGTAATGAATTTAGGCCACTTTCACATTTTTTTTTCTTTTAATAAGTGCCACTGTCAAAATGTCAAATAGACAGATAGATACTTTATTAGTCCCAAGGGGAAATTCACATACTCCAGCAGCAGCATACTGATAGAAAAAAATATTAAATTAAAGAGTGATAAAAATGCAGGAAAAACAGACAATAACTTTGTATAATGTTAACGTTAAGGGGTGGAATTGAAAATTAAAATGAAGTCAAATGAAGTCCACTGTGATTTAATGTTGTATTATAATACAGGCGCCTGTATTCTGTTCAGTCTCACTGAAAAAAAAAATGTGATGATTCACACTTAATATTTTCAATCTGAACCAATATAATTCTTTTTAGCTTATTGATCCCACAATTTTTAAGTTGGAGCAAATCATTTAGAGTGATTGGGTGCAATTCACTTGTTTTTTTTTTACTGAAGTAAATCTATTTTTTAAGTTGTTCTTCTTTTTTGGCAGTTGGAAAGCCATCAAACTGGAAAGTTCGACTGAAAGAATATACAAACGGCCCCTCAAACACAGCACATGAACAACCTAAAATAGTAAGGTAAATGAAATAGGATTTTTACGTTTATTCCCTCCACCATAACTTAATTTGGTACAAACATTTTTTTTTACTTTGATTGAGATCTGAAACCAAATATTTCAAGCTACAACACTGAATGACTAATCTTAAGTTGCTTGAAAGAGAAAATTTACGTTGAATGAACAACATCAATGTTCTATTTTTTTCAGTGTATAAACAGCCATGTTATGAGTACAGATAAAATTACAAGATATTTTCCTTTAAAAATAAGAGTATCCCTTCAAGTATTTGTAATACGGGTAGTGTGGTGCAGTGGCCAAAGATCTGGCGCATCAAGAAACATTTTGCTTTTGCTAGAAAGGCAAAAACTGTGTATGCAAAAAAACAAAAAAAAAAAAAAAACAAAACTAATTTATTAAACTGTACGTATGCCGGGTCCTACGTCAAGGTCCTTAATAAATCCCAGATCAACTCGTAACTATGTGCTCATGTTTGCACTTTTAGCTACGCCAAGTCACCTCCCACCAGTAACCATGTATGGCTTAAAAACACCCTGCATGAATATTCATGACCTAATTACCATATAAATGTAGCCATGTTCCTGAGTGACTTCTTTACTTTTAACTCTTTCAGGACGGATGAGAACTTTTGTTGAAAGAAGGGTAACGGTGGCAATCAACTGTAAACGGTGACAAAACCCACCGTTACGTTTTAGCTGAACTCTCTTTACTAGAAGGAAAGTTATCTTCATCGGTTTGACCGAGATTCTCTGCGAGGAGCAAACACCAGCGAAAATGGCATTGACATCTGGAGAGAGATCGAAGTGAAATGCGTAAAGCAAAACACTCCGTGGACGATGTTTTGCATATTATCATTGAATTAGCCTCTGAATTGGACTCCAGTTTTGTGATCGAAAGCCAATGTGAGGTACCAGCATCAACTGATCGGTACCCAGCTGATTGTGTTGTGGAACAGGTTCGTGTAGCCGACGTACCTACAGTAACAATGGCGAGGTACAAACCAGATTGTGATGAACCGCAACCACCCCCCTAATGCGAAGACAGCCTGGTAGCCAGCCAGCCGCACATTCCCGATGAACTGATGGCCACAGCACGCAGCAACAGACATTTTATGTTGATTTCTGTGTGAAACCATAGCTTTGTATGCTTTTCTGAAAATTGTGCTTTTCAAAACAAAATATTCAGCCCTCAAAGAGTTAAACCATGAAATAACACAGAAAACATAACTTCAGTAAATGTGAATTTGCAATGCTAGATCGTCCCTTTGTGTGTGTGTGTGTATATTCAGCCTGAGATGGGCTGCCACCCTGTCTAGGGGTTTTTCCTGCCTTGCTAGGATAAGCTCCAGTCGCCCCCTGCCCTTTATAAGTGGGTTTAGAGGATGAATGGATCAATGATTACTGTAATCTGTACTCGTTGCCAATCCTTAAAACAGATCAAGAACTACACCGTAAAATTTCAGTTACAGGTTAGTTCACTGTTTCAGACTTGGCCTGAAAGGTTGTTTCAAATTGAAAATGCTGTCTACAGTATTTTCCTCATTTACACACCTGATTGATGCTCCGGTCGGCAAAACAGACCGTCAGTACTTAGCCCGAGAGGTTGAAACAGTAGTGTGCTTGGCTGTGGCTGATGCCCGCCTGCGTGGTGGGGTGAACAAACCTTCAGGACACATCACACATAACCCCTGTGACAAAACATTTAAAAAACAAAATCTCTTTGGTGAGGCAAATAAATAACAGAAAATGCTCCAACTTTTAAGTCAGAGTCAAGTCACACTCATATTTTATGCTATGCATATATCTTCTACCTTCTTAAAATACGAAGGTGCTTATTTTGTCACAATTAAAATACATAAAATTAAAAACAAACATTTTCTGTCAGTTAGATATCATTACCGGCATTTGGGTCCCGGCTTAACACCTGATTTAGACGTCCCAGAGCCGCCATCTTGGAATGCTTTGCTGAATTGGGGCCTACATTACAGCACTGCAGAGACCACCACACAGAAAATAACATGATCCCTGTTCCGTTACAAGGTTAGGACAAGGATGGATGGATGTGACTGACATGCCTTGAAATATGCAATGAAACAAGATTTTCTGTTCACTTCATCACCCTGCCGCCTGGAGACACTAAAATGGCAACAGCAAAAGTTTGTGCGGCACTTTCAGATGGTTGAAACTTTCCATGACTTTCAGCCAACTTCCACAACACGTTTGTTTTTTATAAATCACGACTTTTGTAGAAGAAATGGCTTACGGACATTTTGGAGCATGAAATGAGTTTTATACATGAGCCCCATGGACTCTAAATCAGATTTCTACTGGTTTAATTGGCACTTCCAGCCTATTAATCTGTTTGTGCTCCAGTTTAAAAATAAAAAATACATGCAAACATTTGTATATCTGTATGATTTTATTTTTAAATTCGGTTTGTGGTCACAGGAAGCCTAAGTCAACCTGTGATATATGGCAGCACAGCTCTCATGCACAAGCCTACACTCTAGTCAGCCTTTAAGTTACTAGCTAAACTGAAATGCATATCTTACAGATGTGGAGGGGAAACCAGAGCACCTGAAGGAAACTGTTTGTAACCTGTACACAGACCATGGGCAGGTGTAGGATTTGAACCCAGGACCCTATTATTAACCACAGAGCTGGTTATGTTGATTTTGACATATCTTGCAGTTGGCAGCACTAAGGGGTTCGTGGCATCACTTCACTTGCATGGTGGGATAATGGGATGGCAATATGGAGCCGCCAATTAAACTCACCTGGATATCTTTGGGAAATGTGGGAGGAAGATCAGGACGTTCAGAGCGAAAACAACAAGAACACGGAGATACAGTTGGAAACTTATTAAGGGTAAATTTCGCACAAATATTAGGAAGTTTTTCTTTACACAAAGAATGATAGACATTTGGACTAAACTATCAAGTAGACAGTAGGACTTTAGTGACTTTCAATACTCAACATGATGTTATTTTAGCAGATGTATGTGCAGCTTTGTTGGGCTGAAAGGCCTGTTCTTATCTAGATTGTTTTAATGTCCTAATGTGACAGCAGGGTTAACCACTGCACCACCCAAACCAAATCAAGTCCCACTGGAGAGCGGCTTAATACATTATATCAAATGAAGGACAAAGCAGCAGCAATTGACAGGCCACCATTAGGATGGATGGGTGACTGAAGCTAAGGTGATGTCCTGGGCAGGAAAAAAGAGACATGATCAGCAAAGTTCAAGGAAGAATCAAAGCTCATTGGTTGGCAGACACTGTTTTTTTTTTTTTTTTTTTGCTCTCAACTGTTAGCACTCTTAGGCGCTTACTGGCTCTCATTTTGGTTATCCATTCCACTCTGTTGACTTCCAGCCGCTAGTCTTAGTGCTGAAAACTGAAGCCCCCTTCCACCCCGCTCTTCATTTTTGTTGCTTAAAATATCAAGAGAGAAAGCATCCTAACCTGTTCTCTGATTGCTGTGCTTCAAGTTCCAAAGGAGAAATGTCACTCTCTGATAGTTGTGTGTGAATTTCTAATGGAGAAGCCTTAGAAACTGTGTCACAGTGCTCAAATCTACTGCTCTGTGCTCTGCTCACTTTTTACGTTAATATATTAGCATAACATATAGAGTACCGGTACTTATCTGCTGCATATACAGTACTTTAAAGGAGGACTAACAACTGATGTAAAACATGAAAAGAAATGCTGTACGGCATAAACAAATGAAAATCGTAAACAACTAATAATGATAAAACTATATGCACATATTTCACATTATTCATACTGATTACCCGTTTCGATTCAAAGGAATACAGTTTCCTGTAAAATTGTATTTTGCAATGGCCATCAACAAAAGGCAGGTCATTAGGAAAAGCAGGAATTGATCTAATGCAGGAGTGTTTTCCTCATGTGCAATTGTGCATAGTGTGTTCAAGAGTAGATAGATAGATAGTACGCAGCCCCAGTGACTCCATAATCTCCACAGCATGTCCTGGCTCTGCCGTGAGGTGTCCACCTGGTTGGACTCCTTTGCAGGGAGGTGTAAAGGTGGTGTCCTAATCAGATGGCTGGACTACCTCAACTGGCTCCTTTTGATCCGGAGGAGTAGTGGCTCTACATTGAGCTGCTCCTGAATGTCTGTGCTTCTCACCCCATCTACAAGGCTGAGCCCAGAAAACCTGTAAAGAAACTTATTTCTACCATTTGTATCTGTGATTCAGTTGTCTTAGTCACTTCCTGGCTAACAACTTAATAATTATTAAGTTACTGAGGTAATAATATTATTATTACTAGACTGATACTTTTATCCAAGGTGACTTACAACATTTGAGACACAATTAGTTACATTTCTTTTGTTTTTGTCCAGTTGGAGCACAGGCAGATGAAGTAAAGTGACTTGCTCAGGTCACACAGTGGTGTCAGTAGTGGGATTTGAATGCATAACTTCGGGATTGGTAGCCTTACTACACCACACTGCCTGACAAGTATATTAAAACTACACAAATATTGTGTACACAAAAGCACTTAATTAGTTCCGCAGTACTTGGGGTACACCCAATTAACTGACAGGGGCTATTGTTTTATGAAATTTCCCGGACAAAGCCAAGTAACGCAGCTAGTTTAATTTTTAAACCAAGTTAAAAATCCCAAGTTAAAGCACAGCTGATTCCATATTTCTACACTCTGAGTAGCAGCTGACTAGCTGACTCCTTCACATTCACACAGGCATTCGGATGAGGGGCTGAGGACATATTTAATATTATTTCTTTGGTAAAAAATACAACTAATAGATTTAAACGATTTTACATGGAAGTGACCTGTTGATTTACTGTGCGAGAAAGGAACATTGCCTCATGAAACCATAGCTATGTTCCTGTTGAAGCTTTAACACAATTTAGTCTTTATTTTCCATTTATTCTCCACAATAAAACATTCATCCATCCTTCAATCCATTTTTAAATGAGCTTGTCCAGTTGAGGGCCATGGTTAGCGAGTGCCAGCTTAGCGGGCAGTTTTGAGTGCAGGCCATGAACAAAACCTCAAGCACACAAACACACGAGGGTGCTGGGAGCTTAGCCCAGCAGCATTAGAAGACCGCAGGTATGGAAGTGCTCTTGGAAAAGGTGTTTTTACTCCAGGAGAAAGCTTTGGTTAAATGTAAATTAAAAAAAATTCCAGTTCTAAGCCAATGGAATAAGTGACATGCTGAATTATGAGCAACTAGCTGTGCTACCTGTCTAAGATGTGTTGAAATCTAAGGAATCAACGTAGACCTTGGCGTTAACATTTACAGTGCGCCATACAATGCATATGTCTCTGTTATATGCCATTTGGTATGGGAGTCATAAAAGCAATGTTAATGTTTGTGATGCGCCATCTGTTGGAATGATAAATGCAATGCATTTAATTGCTAAAAATGTTTGTGCCATCTTTTGGAGTGACAGAGAGATGGTGACCGGATGGAAACACAGACACTTATCCTTTTATTAAGGTGCATATATAGTGTAACACAAATGTGGCTTCCAGTATGATCTTGCTTTGGAAACTAATTCTTATATGAATATTTTGTGGCACCTTTTCACAGATTATTTTTTTTTTTCCTTCACATTTTTAATAGTTGCCCTTCAGGCCCTGAAACGTAAGAAAAGATATCAGCAACATTTGACCCGAATTGATGGAATACTCTGCAATATTGAGAATCAGCGGGAAGCACTAGAAAATGCATCCACCAACAGAGAGGTTCTAGACACCATGTCAACAGCAGCTGCAACCTTGAAGGTGGCACATCAAAACATGTAGGTCCTGGCATGTAAGCATTTTGAAGGCCTAGGTCAGGGGTCCCCAACTCTGGTCCTGGAGGGCTGCAGGTTTTCATTCTAACGCTTTTCTTAATTGGTGACCTGTTTTTGCTGCAAATCAGCTCCTTTTCCTTTCATTTTGACTCACTTGTTTTTTATAATTTGTTTCCCTGAATTGCTTCCTTTTTTCTATAAATGGCACCCAAACAGAAATTAAATGTGAAGTGAGTAAGCTAACAGAAGACCAACCAAGTCAGGGCCTCAAACTCCAACCAACTGCTTAATTAAGCACCAAGTCTTGTTGTTAATTAAGTCCATTTTTTAATTCCATGGCTTGGTGCCGCTCTCATTGTGCAATAGCATATATTTCCAAAAATGATGATTTCTCTGTTTTTGAAGAGCACTGTTTAAAAGGTTTTGGGGATCTGAGCAGATCAGTATTCCTGAGTCCTTCATCTTTCTTTATTTTCAGATATTATATGATGGTCACAGTCTGCTGCTCATGTTTTGGCTCATTTTGTATCTCATTATTGTTTGGCTGCTAATTACGGAAAAAGAAACAACTAAGGAGTCTGAGTCTTCAAGAGAAAGTCAATTACAATTAATTCAAAAGAAGTTAATTAGCAGCAAAAGCAGGTCACTAATTAAGAAATGGGTTAGAATGAAAACCTGCAGCCACTGTGGCCCTCCAGGAAGGAGTTGGGGACCCCTGGCCAAGGTGATGAATTCAGGAGTGGTGGTGACCCTTCTTGTGGAAACAGAGTAAAAAAAAAGATTAAATTTACAAAAAAATTTATATATCTACCAGCCAGTGCAAGTATTTCACCTCTATTAAGAGAACAGTTTTCACATACTGTAATAATCTTAAAGTTGACCAAAATGCTGTAAGGTGCCTTGCATGGGTCACTCCTTATTTGCTTAGGCTATACCTCTTTTACTGAATGTTGCAGACTCTAAAATCACCTCATATGAATGAGTGTGGCTGTTTGCATGAGGACACTCTGTGATGAACTGGTGCCCCAATAAGGGTTGGCTATGCCCAATGCTGCCAGGATAGATGCCAGCTCCATGCTACTCTAAATTGGTAATGGGGTTCAGAAAATGAATGGATGTGCAACTTTTAGGTCACAGATAGGCAATGTTTTAATGTGCTTCTGTCCGGTCATTACAGGGACACTGACAGTATTGACAAGCTGATGACTGAAATCACAGAGCAGCAGGAGATTGGACAGGAGATTTTCGATGCCATATCAACACCAACTGGCTTTGCAGATGACATTGATGAGGTACCACCTAATTTCCACATCTTACAGCACATTACAATCTCCTTTAGTAAGGTTTGTCTGTTGATCTCTTTGTTGTGAAGGCGGCCCCCTATAGCGAGAACACATGGACTGAAATTAGTGTCTAGAGCGGAGCACTGACAGCAGGAACTGAGTCTTTGTTCTTCACCTATTGGATATCTGTTGTGGCGGGCGGCTGGGGGTTGCACCCAGCCAGGACGCCCAGAAGGACCAGAGGAGGCATTACACCTACTCCAGACCACGAGGAGGCGACCACCCTGGTGGCTTTGGGGACCATGGGAAAGGAGCATGGAAGCTCAACCCTATAGGGGCCCATGGTCACAGCCAGGGGACGTCCAGATGCCCGAGGAGCCCTGGCCCTTACCACTTCCGCCACACCCGGAAGTGCTGGGGGGAAGACGACCAGAGACACCTGGAGTGCTTCCGGGTGCACAGCCGGCACTTCTGCCACACCAGGGAGTGCCAGCAGCAGCTCATTGGAAGGCACCTGGAGCACGTCCGGATGGATTTAAAAGGGGCCGCCTCCCTCCATTCAATGGCTGGAGTTGGGAGGAAGAAAGACGGAGCTGGGGAGGAGAGGAGAGGAGAGGCCTGGATTTTAAGGGTGATTGGTACGGGGTACTGGGTTGTGTGTGCAGTTGTAAATATGGACTTTATAAATAAACGTGTGTTGGTGCTTGAACCGTCAGTGTCCGCCTGTCTGTGTCCGGGCCGGCTTCCACACTGTATAAATGTCTTCTGTTTTTGTACTTTCCTGCTGCAAACAAATTTCCCTCTGGGATAAGTGAGAAATCAAGCAAAATGACACATTTTATTAGCTAACTAGAAAGGCTACAATATTCAAGTTTTGGTGCAACTCAGGCCCCTTCTTCAGGCAAGATTTAATGTATTGTAATGAAATTTGCCTGAAGAAGGGGCCCGAGTTGCCTTGTAAACTTGAATATTGTAATCTTTTTAGTTAGTCAATAAAAGAGGTCATTTTGCTTGATTTCTCACTACATCCATCATGGCTAACACGGTACAACACCCTAGTACCTCTGAGATAATAAAGTCTACCTCAGGGGTCTCCAACCTTTTTTCCCCTGAGAGCTACTTTTACAAAATGAAAATGGCAGAGAGCTACTCATGTTTTCTAACGTTTCTTCTCATAGCTATTTCAACCCAAACAAACTGAATAAGCTTATTTTGCCTGAACATTTACAAAATGTTGGTGTTCACAGCTCACATTTTGTATTAAAACATCACAAAAAATATTTAGTTCTCCTGCAAGTGCATTCTGTATGTCTGTATGCATTTTCTAGTGTATCTCACACTATTGAATTAAAACATGAATGCTGTCAAAACCAAACAATGCATTTCCAAATACACAGATTTGACTTCTTCATTTGTCATTTTGTTCCATGTCACTGTTTCACTTTATTCACATGTCCAGTTGCACGTGTGAGGTGTTTTTCAGTTAGTCAGATGACTCAACAAGAGAGGCAGGTGTGTGGTGGAGTGGAGCCACTTAGTTTCATTCTTGTGGAGTCATTTCAATGTTCGTCTGTCAGTCATGTTCTGAACTTTGATTTCATGACATTCACATCAGACTCACAGAGGTATGGAGACCCAAACAAAGCAGACATTTGCAGAGCTGCTTGGTGAAGATTCTTATAGTTATCTGGCTCTACTAAGCTCCAGAAAGGCTGAGAATGCTGCTGAGACTTTAACCGCACATTATTTTGAAGTTTTACTAATATTTAATATATAAAATCCAATATCTGTCTGTCTGTATGTCTGTCCGCTTTTCACGAGAGAACTACTTAACAGATTTAGATTGGGTTTTTTTCTATAATTTGCTTGAACATTCCGGTTGATTTTGTGACTTCTGTCATTTGCTATGTATCAGAGTTTGCTTGCCGTATCGATTTATTTGCGCAAATCAGAGACATGCGGCGGGCCAAAGGGAGGGGCCTTCCTCACTCACTCGCCAGCTTTGGGACGTGGACCTTAACTCCGCTTAGCTAACAAACAAGAGAACAATTGAATTCAACTTTGTTTGATATTTAAAATAAAGTGTTACTTAGGTCTTGATAAGTTTGAGTCCAGATATTCTCTTAAGTGTATGCCACATTGAAAAGATAGATTGCAATTCAGCTTGTGGGTCGTGATTTTGTGTTAAAAGGATCGTGATATGATTTTTTGGAAAGATCTTCCACCCCTAATTTGACTAATCAAGTTTTCAAATTTATGTAGGATTCATTAACCCTTTGACGAGCTACTTGGAAATGGAGAGGAGAGGCCTGGATTTTAAGGGTGATTGGTACGGGGTACTGGGTTGTGTGTGCAGTTGTAAATATGGACTTTATAAATAAACGTGTGTTGGTGCTTGAACCGTCAGTGTCTGCCTGTCTGTGTCCGGGCCAGCTTCCACACTGTATAAATGTCTTCTTACCTAGCTGGGATGCCTATGTAATGGAAGGACAGGGCATTATCTCCCCCAGAGAACTAGATGGCAGCCCGCCTGGGTTGCAGTGGTACCTCGGACTGCCACAGGGCAACATGGGAGTTGAGAGTTCAGAACAGCCATTGGGGTTTTCTGTGGGTGCCGCCAGGGACTGCTGCAGGGACTGTGGGGCCCTACTTCATTGGGCTTCCGCCTCACCTGAACCACGCTAACAGGCTGCCGAAAGTAGTCCCGGGTGCAGGACAAAAAAAGCCCGCTGCCACTGCTTCAGGAGCCAGTGTCGGGAGGGGGAGAGAGACAAAGCTTGCTGGAGGAGGAATAGAAGAAGAAAAACAGAATAAAGAAAGAGAAGCAAAGACTGGCTTGGTGCTTTAACACTGTGTTTTATAACTGTGGTTAAAGTCGGGTGTTGGGACGCTGGAGCGCCCCCTGCTGGCCACACTTGACCCTGAACTGAATTTAAGGGGGCATAAAAATGGCACATCAATGTAAATGGAATTAGTTAATACGGAAAGAGAACATCCGTAGGTATGAGGACACCTGGCGCCAAGGTGACAGCCGTGCCTACATCTTAACAAACGCACAATGTTGTGTGTGCTCTGTAGATGAGTGTGTGTGTGTTTGGCAGCTCTTGGTTTTGTTTTGTATACTTGGATAGCTGCTAAATGTAACTGCACTTCCTTTAAAGGATGAACTACTGTCAGAACTGGAGGAACTGAAGCAGGAAGAAACTGAGGAAGAGCTGCAGCCCTCTCAGCTTCCCAGTGCCCCAAGCGAGTTGCCATCAATACCAGTAGGCCAAAAAGGTGAGAAATGATATGGGGTGGTGGGGCGTAGCAGTGCTTCGGTCCCAGCCTCACATCATCTTGTGTGTGGAGTTTGCTTGTTATCCCCGTCTCAGTATGGGTTTTCCTCCCACATCACAATAGATGTGCAGGTTATGGTTAAACAGCGATTTCAAACTGCCCCAATATGGGGGCGGGTGTGTGGGTGTGGGGGGTGCCTTGTCCCACAGTGCTGCTGGGACAGGCCAAAAGGGATTGAAGAGACTTCAGAATGGCTGGTGGTGTTCTGGGGATTTCTCCTAAACCATTGTTTTTGTTCCTGTTTTTTTTTCAAATAGATGAGGATGAACATGAGATAAGAAAGCTAGCAGAATGGGCTTCTTGAAGAACAACAAAAATGGGCTTTGGTTTCTTCCAGACCGAATTGTAGTTTACCAAGTCATTTTTATTGCTTTCCGATTTTAATAAGAAAAGTACTTACTGTGATCACCATGTTTGTTTTCTGTCCACATCAGCCAGTGGAACAATTTTATTGAAGTCTGGTGCACTTTTTCTTCAAGGACATTTGTCAGGAGACTTTAATTTCTTGGAGTTATTTGGAATACAGTGCACTGAACAAAGGTTTAAACTTTCCAAATCTTTCACTGAGAAACATTGGTGAAAGTGCAAACTTCAAACTTGTCCATCTTAACACAGAGAAGCATTGTGTACGATGTCACTTGTTGATTTGTTTAATGCTTCAGTTTTCATTTCAGTGAAGTGACTTCAGCTTGTAGATTTGGAACATCTTTTTTTCTATTACTTGGCCAATAGCTGCTCCTGATAGTGAAATGAATCCCCAGTAGTCAAACGCTGGGAGAGGCGCAGGAGATCAAGCAACCGCTCTGCTACACCAGCTCAACTCTCCAGCTGCTTTAGTAACTGTAAAGTAAAAAACAGCAAAAAAAAAAAAAAAGTAAAGCATATAACATGAATCTAAGCGTCGCTCTATAACCATGGCGTGAACAAATACATATTTATGTGACACTAAAAAAACCTCAGGCCGGCATGATCTGCACATTTTAATGATTTCATTTTTCTGACACTATAATTTATCGGTAAATCTCCAGAGCTGCTCTCCATCATGGTCTGAAACAGTAACAGTAGTACAAGAGAGATGTTTGAACTCTTCATTTGGTACTTTTTTTGAAAATGTTAGGTTAAAGTAATTTGAACTACAGTTAGTCATAGACCCTCCAACACCACCAAATAATAACAGGACATCAGCCAATATATAAGCGCTGCTGCCTCGCAGTAAGGAGACCTGGGTTCGCTTCCCGGGTCCCCCCTGCGTGGAGTTTGCGTGTTCTCTCCATGTCTGCATGGGTTTGCTCCCACAGAACAAAGACATGCAGGTTAGGTGCATTGGCAACCCTAAATTGTCCCTAGTGTGTGCTTGTGCCCTGAAGTGGGCTGGTGGTCTGCCCAGGGATTTGTTCCTGCCTTGCACCCTGTGTTGGCTGGGATTGGCTCCAGCTGATCCCCGTGATCCTGTGTTAGGATATAGCAGTTGGAGAAAGGCTGGCTGGCTGAATTGTACTCTGCCATCTTTGAAAGCTATTCAGCCACCATAAGCCTATTTGGGCTGTGTTTTTAACTAAACGACATTGCAAAGTGCTGCCAAAAAGCAGCCATTTAATGCAGTCTACTGAAAAACGGTAGTTATTTTCTGTTATTGCTATTCTTTTAAATGACTCACTGGTACAATAATATTTAATAAAGAACTGTATGGAAGCTTGTTCCTATCGCTCAAAACATTTCTTTGGTGTTATTTTGTGAAAGAATTGTGTTATTTCACAATAAATATTGTGTTATTTCGGAATAATTATTGCATTGCTTTGTAGAGATATTGCATGCTGCAGTTGCATGCACCAGTGGTCTAATGAGGGAGACATTAAGCGTGTGCGGTAAGAACTGAAGAGACATTATACTGTACATTTCATCTTAAATTTAATCCAAGCAGTTTAGAGTCACAGGGAGGCAGACATCATCATCACAGTAGCACCGAGTGTAAGGACAGAAGCAAACCTTTCTGAAAACACACATTTACGGAGTGTAGGCTAATTAACACAAATGTCAGATTTATCCTTTTAAAATTAAACCTACAACACAATAGTGTTTAGAATGTGAAGGAGTCTGGATGCTTTCTGTATGCACTGTTTTTTGTTTTTGCGTGAATTATGGGGAAATTAAATAGAGCTGAACTCTTGTAAATTAGCAACAGAAACATAGGGATAAGTGAAAAATAAAAGGCAATTTAGTTGGTACCAAGAAACACAATAAATATGTATAAATCTTTTAGTCTTCTTTTAAAACATTTTCTTGCTACATAATAAAAATTCATTACTTTTTACTGGTGTCACAGTACTTACCCAGTATCCTGGGGCCAAATCCTATGTGGGGATGGCTTGCTCTCCCTGTCTCAAGGTGCCATTTCCTTCAGGTACTTAATTGTCCAAAAACGAGCGAGTGTGACCTTCGATGGGCTGGCTCGTGTGTTGTATGTCATCTTGTTAGGACAGCTTCAGTCATCCAGACAACTTGAAGTGGTTTAAACATTGGACAGCTTTCCCCCCCCCCCCCCAAACATTTTGCTTTTGCAGATTGTGATAGGCAACTTCAAGAACACAAATACAATTTAAAATTGACTGTATTACATAGGAATTTGGTAAAACATGAAATTTACTGTTACTGAATTTAGCCTGTTTACAGTGGCTTGCAAAAGTATTAGGCCCCCTTGAACTTTTCCACATTTTGTCACATTACAGCCACAAACATGAATCAATTTTATTGGAATTCCATGTGAAAGACCAATACAAAGTGGTGTACACGTGAGAAGTGGAACAAAAATCATACATGATTCCAAACATTTTTTACACATAAATAACTGAAAAGTGGGGTGTACGTAATTATTCAGCCCCCTGAGTCAATACTTTGTAGAACCACCTTTTGTGCAATTACAGCTGCCAGTCTTTTAGGGTATGTCTCTACCAGCTTTGCACATCTAGAGACTGAAATCCTTGCCCATTCTTCTTTGCAAAACAGCTCCAGCTCAGTCAGATTAGATGGACAGCGTTTGTGAACAGCAGTTTTCAGATCTTACCACAGATTCTCGATTGGATTTAGATCTGGACTTTGACTGGGCCATTCTAACACATGGATATGTTTTGTTTTAAACCATTCCATTGTTGCCCTGGCTTTATGTTTAGGGTCGTTGTCCTGCTGGAAGGTGAACCTCCGCCCCAGTCTCAAGTCTTTTGCAGACTCCAAGAGGTTTTCTTCCAAGATTGCCCTGTATTTGGCTCCATCCATCTTCCCATCAACTCTGACCAGCTTCCCTGTCCTTGCTGAAGAGAAGCACCCCCAGAGCATGATGCTGCCACCACCATATTTGACAGTGGGGATGGTGTGTTCAGAGTGATGTGCAGTGTTAGTTTTCCGCCACACATAGCGTTTTGCATTTTGGCCAAAAAGTTCCATTTTGGTCTCATCTGACCAGAGCACCTTCTTCCACATGTTTGCTGTGTCCCCCACATGGCTTGTGGCAAACTGCAAACGGGACTTCTTATGGTTTTCTGTTAACAATGGCTTTCTTCTTGCCACTCTTCCATAAAGGCCAACTTTGTGCAGTGCACGACTAATAGTTGTCCTATGGATAGATTCCCCCACCTGAGCTGTAGATCTCTGCAGCTTGTCCAGAGTCACCATGGGCCTCTTGGCTGCATTTCTGATCAGCGCTCTCCTTGTTCGGACTGTGAGTTTAGGTGCACAGCCTTGTCTTGGTAGGTTTACAGCTGTGCCATACTCCTTCCATTTCTGAATGATCGCTTGAACAGTGCTCCGTGGGATGTTCAAGGCTTTGGAAATCTTTTTGTAGCCTAAGCCTGCTTTACATTTCTCAATAACTTTATCCCTGACCTGTCTGGTGTGTTCTTTGGACTTCATGGTGTTGTTGCTCCCAATATTCTCTTAGACAACCTCTGAGGCCGTCACAGAGCAGCTGTATTTGTACTGACATTAGATTACACACAGGTGCACTCTATTTAGTCATTAGCACTCATCAGGCAATGTCTATGGGCAACTGACTGCACTCAGACCAAAGGGAGCTGAATAATTACGCACACACCACTTTTCAGTTATTTATTTGTAAAAAAATGTTTGGAATCATGTATGATTTTCGTTCCACTTCTCACGTGTACACCACTTTGTATTGGTCTTTCACGTGGAATTCCAATGAAATTGATTCATGTTTGTGGCTGTAATGTGACAAAATGTGGAAAAGTTCAATGGGGCCGAATACTTTTGCAAGCCACTGTATTATTATCCCTTAATTATGCAGACATATTGCATACATTCATCCGAGATAAAAATGTTTTCCTGCCATTTGTCCTTAGCATTTGATGGTCCTCAGTTTAGTGTCTAACAATTGTGCAGCATTGACAGATTCTGCTTGCCTAAAACTGCCTTCCCATCATTGCAATGTCCTATAGAAGAAACCTTTCACCATGTTGGTCACTGACAGCACTGAGCTTAGCAAGGAAGAAGTCCAAGTGTGAATCTGCTGCTCCAGCAGATCTTCAAGATGCTTGTCATTGATGACATGTCTGATTTGTGGACCGACTAAAATGACTTCCTCAAACTTGGCACCAGTTATTCATGGGAACACCTGTCTCAAATATAATCGTTGTTCATCACTTTCACAAAATTGTTTATCAGTCCAAGTTTTATATGAAGAGGAGGAATACATATCTCTGCTGAGCTGACAAGTGGTTTACGTGCCACACACTTCTGCCCTGGAGCAGCCAGTTGTTTTTAATGTGACACAAAATTTTTAGCACAGCTGTCCCATTCACAGTGCTCGGTATATTTGAGTTGCAGTGCCACCACTTTAAGATCACCTCGGATTTTCCAGTTGTACTTGTTATACTGTATATATAAATTAATAATATGAGAGGAAATCACCAAAATAGGTGATTAAGTAAAACAGTAAGTGACTTTTGAAAGAAGCAGGCCAAAATCCACAAATGTGTTCAGTAAGCAAACTCCTTTTTGCCATTTGTAATGGATGGATAATTGTTTATCATTGTTACAGTTGTTGGATAGCCTGAATAGTTTTTCAGTTTAAGCTACGTAACTCATTTTACATCTTTTGTGACACAAATTGCAAAAATGAATTGAACGCCCCAGTGTAAAGGAATGTGCCAGTGATGGGGTGGCATCCCTTCAAAGGATGGCTCATTCCTTTATACGCTATGTTGTTTAGATCAGCCTTGTCTCCAATTGGAAAAAAAACAGTTTATTAACTGGGTGGGTTGAAACTATTGGCATAAATTTCCTGGATTTGCTCCTTTATTACCAAAATGCTTAAGTGAACTGAGGAGAGGTCCTGTGAAGGTCTCCAGACTTACTTTGAGAGTTTCTGTTGTGGTGCTGTTTGTTCTGTCCTATTCCTTAATGCAGTGATTGAGTTGTACTTTCAGGAACGGTCCATCGATTAACGTCTTCCAAACCAAGTGACCTTATTATATGACAGTTCCTAGATGACAGAAGTGTTGCAAATTATATAAGTTGACTACTTTTTACCTGATGTTCCACAGGTTCTCTTACTGCTCTTTCATGTGACACATACTTTGTTAATTTATGAAATTAGCTGTATCTTAAGAGACAAATAAAATAACTATGAAAATGTTTTTGGGTTGTCTTTATTCAAAAATTAATTAGCCTGCAATTCCCACAGAAAGAAACAGAAACAGACTCCAAAGAGTCAAAACTGACATTTTCACTTGTTTATATTTTAGTAATTTCCTCAGCACATCAAATAAACAAACCAAGATGCCTTTCTGAAATCTGTCAAAAGGGATTGCATTATTTAAGAAGTTAGAAGAAGAGCAAACATTGGAAACTAGAATCCTTCCACAGCATGGGGCCCCAGACAAACTGATTTAGACAGCATAATCCAACATTTATCCCAGTTCCCAATTCTTTAGGATAAAGGGGATTTTCATATCTTAGCAAATATTCATAAGAATTTTCAATTTGAATGTTACTTTCCAGACAGACTTTTTCACTTGAGTTGACAAAGAAGTCCTTAGTTATCATACTTGTCGTTTAGTAGAAACTACTTTTTGAAGCGCTGAAGAGGTCACTCTCTTATGGGACATGTTTCTATTGCTCACATCTGTGTACTGATTTACAGTTTTCTGATTTTGGATTTAAGGAGTTCAAAAATGTATTATACAATATTTGAATGGCAGCCTGGTTCTCATTAGTTGGTCTTATTTTTATAAAAATGCTATTCAATCATGAAAGGCATGTAATCCTCAAAATGTATCGGAGTTCAACTGATTGACCATGAGCACAGTAAATGCTAGTTAACTTGCTAGCTGAAGGTTTGCAGGTTTTTTTTAATCAGAAGAACGCATTTTGATGTTGGTTACATCAAATTCTCATTGAAAGCTGCTTTAGAAAATTTGTCTTTTAATGATAAGACTAAATATATATATATATATATATATATATTTTTTTTTAACCTGAGTCAATATGCTTTTGTCAAGATTATGAATGAAAGGCCACACTCCAGTACTCAGTTAAGTACCCATCTGTGTTTAGACAATATTTAGTACAGCCGAGCTCCTACAACAGACCTCGGGTACCTCTTTACCCCACTGTCATCTAGCAATCATTTTGTTGTAGCAGATTTCCGGCTCCACAGTTTCCCCTGCTGGCTCTTTAATGGACTGCTTCAAAGGCTTACACCAGCAATCTAATAATAAGTGGGACAAAAGAGAAGAGACCACTCAGTCCATCAAGCAAATTTGGTTAATGGACAAAAGAGAAGAGACCGCTCAGTCCATCAAGCGAATTTGGTTAACTACTAGCCACAGTAACTCAACCATACAATTTATCACTTGAACACCATGACTCCATGTGTGAAGAAGTGTGTCCTGGTCTAAACCTTGAAGCTTTACTAATTCATGTCTTTAAAACACAACAACCATTTACTATTGGCACCTCACATTACTGTCCAGCAATAATTGATGGGTCCAAATTTTAGAGCTGTTGGAAAGAAAACATTGTTAGTCTTCAGAAACCTTGTAGAGGTATTAACAGAACAAAAACCCAAGGCACGATCACTGCCATGTTTGAGCAGGAAAGTTGTTGACCTCACAGATATCTTGAACAGTACTTCCTTCAATGGAGTATGAAAGACGCAGCCTCATTTTTAGCGATACCTGAAACAAATTAAAAATGATAATTAGAGATCCAATTTTGTAAACACAACCAGAAACTTATGTTAATAAAACATTTGTGAAGGAGTACAATGGAGAACAAATCAAGTAGGTAATTGAGACAAAACTACAGGAGAGTTAGAGAGAGTTTACACTTTAGTACACCAGGAGCAGTTGTAGAATGAATCTTCAAAATTGCATACACAGTATAAAGTATTTAACAATGAATCAAGACCTTTTTGCTCTGACTGGAGCTGGGGCCTCATGTCTGTGTGTAGAATTTACACTAAAACATGGCATATGGACAAAACTGGAAATGTGCGTATGCACAAAAAATTCAGATACATAAAACTGTGTGTATAAGCAAAGTTCTATGAATTTCTCTTTATAAATCCCAACCAACATAACTTTTAATGCACATGCACGCACCTACAGTCCCACCCTGACTCCTCCCCGAATTTCACATATTTGAGTATGCAAATAAATATAAATAGCCCCTTCCACTCAGTGTTTTGTTAAAAGACAATGGCAAAAGCACAAATAAAAAATAATTTCATCAAATGCGAAATGGAGGTCCTAGACAGTGAAGTGGATGCAAGGAAAAACATACTATTTGGTGACTCAGGCAGTGATATGAGCAACAAAAGCAAATTGATGGAGTGGCACTCAGAAATTCAAGTTCAGAAAGTCAGACAATGCCTGAAATAAAATAGGAAGTGATCAGATATCAATGTCGCCATGAATAGGCAAACTGCAGCCCACCATCTGAAGAAAAAAAAAAAGGTCTATGTCGATTTTAATCTCAAACTTTCCGCTTTAATCTTGTAGTTTATTTTGTCATTATATTAGAATGTCACAAACTTCATCTTAAAATCGATGTTTAGCTTTCAAACCCCATCGTAACTAAAGTAGCACATGTTAAATGCTTCATATTCTAAATGTTCCCCAACCCAGTCGTTAATCACTTTGTGCTTCTTAAACTGGCTTTATTTCATGGTGGCCACACAGAATACATTATATTCATGATATTACAACTCTCTAAATATTTTAAAATGCTAAGATGTATACTTGATATAATTTTAATGAAGAAATGCATTAAAGCATGTATTAAACATGTGGGGGCACAGTGGCACAGCGGTAGCGATGAGCTGGCACCCCCATCCAGGGACTGTTCCCATCTCGTGCACAATGCTTGCTAGGAAGGGTGTGACCCTGGATGGAATAATTTATTGCAGCAGTACTGTCTCTGTCAAACCTACCAACCCCCAATTCCTGTCCTTTTGTTTTCTTTCTCCCGTAACCATTCACCACACAATAAGCTTCTGTAATAAACGACAAACCAGCTGTAAGCTTAGAACGTTGATTCTTCAAAACTTTTAAGGAACATTGAAAAATCTTTCTTATATATGTTTAATTATTCCATCCATCCATTCAGGGTCATGCCAGTCCCAACAAGCATATAGCACGAGGCAGGCAACTCATCTCTACCACTGTGCCACCGTGCTCACACGTTTAATTATTAACAGTAAACATTATTTAAATGAAGAGAACAATTTATCTGTAAATGTAATATACTGCACAAACTGTAATGCATTTCATCATTGAAACTGTACAAAGTATACATCCCAGTATTCTAAGAGCACACAGCTCCACGAGGATACCTCTTGAAAATCTAAACTGACTTTGAAGCCAGTCATCATCATCTGTAAATATATGCTCTCTTCTAATTCTAATTCTTCTAATTTTATACATCTTGAAGTGAGTATGGAAATGGGCATATGCAAAATTTTTGTGCGTACACACTGTTTATACATGGGGCCCCAGTCTCTTTTTTCCTTACAACCAAGTGCTACTGGGAAAGCTCCTGACTCTACTGCCTTGAATTGGGTTTACGAGGTTTGACAATGGATGGATTAAAGGGTGAGGCCTTTTGAACTATGAGCCGTATAAGATATGTGGTGGTGGATCTTTTTTGAGGTTGCCATGCAGTACTTTTGAACAGCAGTGCAGCTACTCTCTCATCCTCCTGCACAGCAATTTGAAAGGGCCATGCAGCTGCAGCTCCTGAAACACGGAAACTAGTCCCCCTGACCGCTCATCAGTTGTATAGTGGTCCTTTGAGTCACTAAACACTAAGTATCAGATCATATGATATTCACATCAGCACAATAATAAAAAAAATTAAAAAGACATTGCTTCTAAGTTATACATTGATGGGAAAAATGAAGCACTTCCTAGACAGAAAAGGTAATTATAGTTTTTTGTCTAGTAAGATCTTCAACAAACCAATGAACATTATATATTTGTACATTTGCATTCAAATAAATGATAAATCAGCCAATAACAAATAGGACTCAAAAACGGTGTGCTTGCATAGCTAGGTACTAGCCCCGTGCTGGCAGTCCTTTGTGACCTGAAGCAAATACACACAATTGAATTCGGGACAGTTAGTACAGCCACTCTCAAACTACTGACCCTCAGTGGCTGCAGGTTTTTGTTCCAATTTTTTTCCAATCAGCAAGTCATTTACCTGAAACTGGTCACATTTACTTAGCTGTTGTTTTTTTCTCTTCTGCGGTTCTTCATTCAGAAAAGAGCAGAAGTGTGATTTTTACATCTACAAGACATTTGGAAATATTTGTATTGTTGCTGTAGCTTTACATGCATAACTTTCCTTTGTTGTTTTCCTCTTAACTTGCTTTTTTGTGTAGTTTTCTGCCTGTATTTAATCCTAATAATGACAGCTAACAATGAGCAGAGCACAGCAGACACCTGTAGAAATGACACTGCAAATATATATATATATATATATATATATATATATATATATATATATATACTAGCAAAATACCCGCGCTTCGCAGCGGAGAAGTAATGTGTTAAAAAAGTTATGAAAAAAAAAAGGAAACATTTTAAAATTAACATAACATGATTGTCAATGTAATTGTTTTGTGACTGTTATGACTGTTGCTGTCATCAAGGATTTGATTATCATTATTTCTTTCAATCAGGTTTGTATTTGGAGGATGTGTTGTGTTCAAGTTATATTCCGTGTTTGCCAACTGTTGTAAAGATAACAGGTTTCATTCATCGAAGTGTTCCTTACCCCAATCGGTACTCGTGAATCTAAGACGTTTAACAGGCATTCCTGGTATTAAGTTGTGGATTTGCCTGCGAATATTTAGCGGCAGCGTGTCTATGAACTTAATTTAAAGTTAAGCTTTACACCTTGCTTTCCTATTGATATGTCTACAAAGGCTTGTTCAGATTCAGAGGGTTGTTCTTTTCTTACTGCATCAATAAACAGCTCGTCTTCCTCTTTATCTGAGACATCACACACTGCATGCAAAGGTTTACCTTACCCAGTCCTGCAAACTTTAGCGAAGTGGTTCAATTTACCACATTTTTTACGCGGTCTTCCTTTAGCTGGACATTGACTTTTTCCACCGTGTGCTTTGTTTCCGCAGTAGCTGCACTTATGAATATGCTTGTATGCGTCAGTTGCTTCATATTCTTTTGCTGCCTTCTCAATTGTGTAATGTGTTTTTTGTTCAGCGCTCTTTGGAGCTTTTGCTTGTTGTCTGCGTACTGCATTCACAGTCAGTTCACATGAGCCCTCGGAGTACATGCATCGAAGGTTTGCTATCTCGTGCGATCTTGCGATGTCCACGGCTTTATTTAATGTTATCTCAGACCCGGCACCTAAAAGTTTCTCTCGCACTTTTGCTGAGTTTGTGCCAAACACTATTCTATGCCTGACCATCTCATCTTCGTTTGCATAAGCACAGTCCTTCACCAGCAATTTTAACTCCGTTACAAAGTGATCAAAAGTCTCGTTTATACCTTGCGTCTTCTCACTAAACTTGTATCTCGCGAATATCGTATTCGTCTTAGGCATGACAAACGCCTCGTAGCAGCAGCATGTCTATTTGATTGCTGCTGACGGACGGCCTTATATGTGCAGGCACTCAATTACGTGGGAGGCATAGGTATGGGGGACGCAATATAGTCAGGCAGCCAACTACATGGGAGGTGTGGTGATGGGTGACGTAACTCCGCCTCACACGGCGACCGAGCTGCAGGCTATGGCCATATATATGTACGTAAGTAGGATTCAGTTATGACCGTTACGCGTAGAATTGCGAAATGAAACCTGCTTAACTTTTGTAAGTAAGCTGTAAGGAATGAGACTGCCAAATTTCAGCCTTCTACCTACACGGGAAGTTGGAGAATTAGTGATGAGTCAGTGAGTGAGTCAGTGAGTCAGTCAGTCAGTAAGGGCTTTGCCTTTTATTAGTATAGATCTATACTAATAAAAGGCAAAGCCCTCACTCACTCACTGACTGACTGACTGACT
>JANRMT010062852.1:43879395-43897410 GCA_026402145.1 Polypterus bichir lapradei | reverse complement strand
TTTTACTGTTTAATAACTTATAGACTACATTTTATTATTTTTCCCTTGCACTCAGTGATCAAAGCTATACACACACATATAGACACATACATATATATATACACATATATTTATATATACCTGTGTGTATGTTTGGATGTATGTGTATACACACACACACACACACACACACACACACACACACACACATACATACATACATACATACACACACACAAATTATATATATGTGTGTGTCTGTGTATGTATGTATGTATATGTATATACAGTGGTGTGAAAAACTATTTGCCCCCTTCCTGATTTCTTATTCTTTTGCATGTTTGTCACACAAAATGTTTCTGATCATCAAACACATGTAACCATTAGTCAAATATAACACAAGTAAACGCAAAATGCAGTTTTTAAATGATGGTTTTTATTATTTAGGGAGAAAAAAAATCCAAACCTACATGGCCCTGTGTGAAAAAGTAATTGCCCCCTGAACCTAATAACTGGTTGGGTCACCCTTAGCAGCAATAACTGCAATCAAGCGTTTGCGATAACTTGCAATGAGTCTTTTACAGCGCTCTGGAGGAATTTTGGCCCACTCATCTTTGCAGAATTGTTGTAATTCAGCTTTATTTGAGGGTTTTCTAGCATGAACCGCCTTTTTAAGGTCATGCCATAGCATCTCAATTGGATTCAGGTCAGGACTTTGACTAGGCCACTCCAAAGTCTTCATTTTGTTTTTCTTCAGCCATTCAGAGGTGGATTTGCTGGTGTGTTTTGGGTCATTGTCCAGTTGTAGCACCCAAGATCGCTTCAGCTCGAGTTGACGAACAGATGGTCGGACATTCTCCTTCAGGATTTTTTGGTAGACAGTAGAATTCATGGTTCCATCTATCACAGCAAGCCTTCCAGGTCCTAAATCAGCAAAACAACCCCAGACCATCACACTACCACCACCATATTTTACTGTTGGTATGATGTTCTTTTTCTGAAATGCTGTGTTCCTTTTACGTCAGATGTAACGGGACATTTGCCTTCCAAAAAGTTCAACTTTTGTCTCATCAGTCCACAAGGTATTTTCCCAAAAGTCTTGGCAATCATTGAGATGTTTCTTAGCAAAACTGAGACGAGCCCTAATGTTCTTTTTGCTTAACAGTGGTTTGCGTCTTGGAAATCTGCCATGCAGGCCGTTTTTGCCCAGTCTCTTTCTTATGGTGGAGTCGTGAACACTGACCTTAATTGAGGCAAGTGAGGCCTACAGTTCTTTAGACGTTGTCCTGGGGTCTTTTGTGACCTCTCGGATGAGTCGTCTCTGCGCTCTTGGGGTAATTTTGGTCGGCCGGCCACTCCTGGGAAGGTTCACCACTGTTCCATGTTTTTGCCATTTGCGGATAATGGCTCTCACTGTGGTTCGCTGGAGTCCCAAAGCTTTAGAAATGGCTTTATAACCTTTACCAGACTGATAGATCTCAATTACTTCTGTTCTCATTTGTTCCTGAATTTCTTTGGATCTTGGCATGATGTCTAGCTTTTGAGGTGCTTTTGGTCTACTTCTCTGTGTCAGGCAGCTCCTATTTAAGTGATTTCTTGATTGAAACAGGTGTGGCAGTAATCAGGCCTGGGGGTGGCTACGGAAATTGAACTCAGGTGTGATACACCACAGTTCGGTTATTTTTTAACAAGGGGGCAATTACTTTTTCACACAGGGCCATCTAGGTTTGGATTTTTTTCTCCCTAAATAATAAAAACCATCATTTAAAAACTGCATTTTGTGTTTACTTGTGTTATATTTGACTAATGGTTACATGTGTTTGATGATCAGAAACATTTTGTTTGACAAACATGCAAAAGAATAAGAAATCAGGAAGGGGGCAAATAGTTTTTCACACCACTGTATGATGTAGATAGGTATGCATATATATATATATATATGTGTATATGTAGATATGTATATAGATATGTATTTTGCTACATATATATAATTATATATATATATATATATAGATATATATATAGATATATATATATATAGATATAGATATATAGATATAGATAGATATATTATATACTGTATATATATATATATAGATATGAGAACAACACTCATATCAATGACAAAACAATTACATTAACAATCATGTTACATTATTTTTAAAATTTTTCCTTTTCTTTTTCATACCTTCTTTAACACACTACTTCTCCGCTGCGAAGCGCGGGTATTCTGCTAGTATAAATATAAAAGGCAGGACGCATACAGACTAGGTAGAGAAATACATAACACAGAAGAGGCTGATTTTTTGCTTGGCACAGATAAATAATTTTATGATACTAAGTCTTTAAAAATGATATCTGATGTTATGTGGAGGTATTGCTTTATTGTTGCTATGGGTTGAAGTTGAGGATTCTTCTTTCTCTTTGCTGTGTGATCCATTGTTAGTGCTGTGCTATTCTTTCCTCAGGTCATTCGCTGTGTCATCTGTAACTTTACAGAGAAAAGCATTAATATTTCTGGCACAAGAGTTTAGATATTGAAATTCCCTTCTTGAAGGGCTGAAGAAGTGTGTAGAGGGGCCATTGGAAAGATTTCAGTTTAACTCTGATTTACACTGTTCTCAGCAGATGAAGTCCAGGGAGATCCTGGTACAAACTTTAGTTAGGTCACTTAGTTTTGTAAGGGGATGTTTTGGGCAGCTGGATGTCTGTCAAATCTGCTGCCTTGACAGGCATGGTGTACCACTAAAGCTTGCAGAATGGACAATGCCCACTTTGTCCTACAGTAGTAATCAGGAAGTTCAACACAATAAAACATTATTCAGCACTACAGCAAAGTGAGGCAAGTGATTCACCACAGAAACTCAACAAATAGTGAGGTAGGCAAAAGTGAACCCAAAGATCAAAGCAGGAGAACTGTTTGGGGTGTACCCTAGTGGCAGTACGTCCCCAAATAAACAACTGAACAATACATCTATGGCAGAATTTTTGGAAGGGTAACCAGAAGACAGCATTTATTGGCAATAAGAAAGCAGCTAGATTATGCCACAGTTTGCTTGAATTTATTTTAGAGCTGGGAACTGTTATCAACTAAAAGGTCACAAAAGTACTTCCAATAATGCCCACCAGAGGGGGATATACTGCTGAACTCTGGCTGGATAAATGGACAAGCACAGAAACTTCATAAAAATAAAAAATCTTTACTCTTCACAAAAATTCTCTGTCATACAGTTAAGCTCCAAAGAGCACAACAGAAAAATTAAGTTTCCTAAGAATACAAGGCAATCCAATGTCAACACAGTCCCACTATAGAAATTCCAAGGTGAAGCCAAAAAACAGAGTACAGAGGTGAACATTTCTGAGATATCAAAAAGGAAAAATACAAGAACTCACCACAGTTCCTTAGCATATTCAAAATGAATTGCCAAGAACTATGAGAGACTGTTCAATTTTAAAGGTAGTTCCTGGTAGTGATTGGCAGGTGGGTGCTCCCAGGGGGACCACCCATAAAACACATGAATCATAACCCAGGAGGCTTACATACATAGACACAATCAAGAACAATGAACAATGCAAATAATTAGCAAAAGTAACATTAACAAAAATAAAAGAATCAAAAATTAACAAAACAGCACTAAAATTGAATAAATTTGAACCCTAGCAAGGAGGGAAACGCCAGCTAAAACACGACAAGTACTACAATAACATGAAAACTATACTTTTTGGTCATCTACACCTTAAATCAATTCAGGCATACAAAGAAAAGTACATCACATACCACTGGCACTCGTTAAGATATGCCATAATATGAGTTCTGCTATCTATGACAAAGTGTGACACTTGCCTGCAGGTAGCCCTTCATGCATAACATTACTCTAAACACGGCAAAATCAACAAAGACATTGTCAATTGAAAACAAATTCAATAATTTGAATTGATCTAGATAAACAAGTAATAATTTCCCCTTATGACCAAAAAATATAAAACTTCACTGAAACTCAAGAAAACCAGAAATATTATAACAAACAGCAACTAACCTTACAGAAAGGTACATGAACTTCTGGGCAGGCTAATGACAAGAGATCTATTGCAGGCTTACAGGTGGATCAGATTGTGGTCAGATCTGCCCAGTTATGCCACAAATTTAACATTTAAATAAAACAGGTCCAGTTGCCAAACTTAAATATGACTGAAAACCTTTTGTTTTAATTGAACAAAATAAACTTAATCAAATTTTTCCAACATGTATCTTTTTACATGACTTCTTTGCTTTATAAAGTGCGGCAATAATAATAATATGTCAGGACTTGCTTCTGCAAGTTAGCTTTCATAAGAGTAAGACATTTAGTGCTGGCCCACAAAATGCAGTCATCTTACCAACAGTGAAAGGTATAACTCCTTAATCCTTAGATACAAAGCTTCTGCTGGGGATCATGTTTAGCATTAGGACGCAAACATTGGCACAGCAAACTAATTTGTTGGCAATCACTTCATTAAAGTGAATAGTAACAAAAATGTCTCACCTGAATGATATTAATCAAATATCTGTCTGATAATAAATAGAAAAAGCTGACAAAATACTGGCTACTGAAACATACTGCCCTTTTTGTCTTTTTCATATGTTGGTCAGCAGTGCTACCCCCACATATCTAGCATTCTTGGTTCGAATCCCACTGTCTGGTTGTTGTCCATGTGTAGCTTGCAAGCTTTCCCCATGTCTACATAGGTTTTTCCTCCAGGTAGCACAGTTTTACTCCAGCAGGCTAAAGACATGGATATTGGGTTGATGGGTGATGCAAAAACAGCCCTGTTTGAATGTGGCCATGGACGTGAGCAGCATTGAGGGGAAATGTGCTAAAAGTAACATGGGTTATATAGATTATTTTTTAAAGTAACGAGTGATGCAATACTTATTTTACTGAAGTAAATTTACCTGTGTTACTTAAAGCAGATATCACTGTGTCACTACATCATTTGCCAGAATTATTGATCTTTAAAAAGTGCCACTTTTCCGACTGTGTAACATGACAAACACGCATGTGCTTAGGCTGTCTGGTGACAGCTAATAAGGAAGAAGTTATGTACTGACCTTCATTATGCTCCTGTTCACCCTCTAAGGTCCTCTGCTTCCAGCAATCTTGTTGTGCCTCACACTAACCTGTGCTCTATGGGTGACAGGGCCTTTAGCTGTATAGCACCCAGACTTTGGAATGACCTTCCTAAATTAATTAGATCAGCTGACTCCATTCATTCTTTTAAAAAACAACTTGAAACTCATCTGTTCAGGAAGCCGTTTAACTTAACCTGACATTCTGCCTCTTCTTTCAGTTCACCTCTCTGTCCAGATGCTCAGGATAATTTGTGTGTATGTGTTATATCTCAAATTTGTTCGCTTCCCGGGTCCTCCCTGCGTGGAGTTTGCATGTTCTCCCCGTGTCTGCATGGGTTTCCTCCGGGTACTCCGGTTTCCTCCCACAGTCTAAAGACATGCAGGTTAGGTGCACTGGCGACTCTAAATTGTCCCTAGTGTGTGCTTGGTCTGTGTGTGTGCCCTGCGGTGGGCTGGCGCCCTGCGCAGTGTTTGTTTCCTGCCTTGTACCCTGTGTTGGTTTGGATTGGCTCCAGCAGACCCCCGTGACCCTGTAATTAGGATATAGCGGGTTGGATAATGGATGGATTCCCTTCCTGACGTAACCCTCACCATTTATCCGGGTTTGGGACCAGCACGAAGAAACACACTAGATTGTGCATCCCCTGTGGCTGGGTATCAGCAAGAGTGAAAGGGAAGATCTCTAGGACGGTAGACCAGCTACGGTATATGGGCTGTAGAAGGTGGCACTGACCAAAAAACAGGAGACAAAGCTGGAGGAGGCAGAGTTAAACATGCTAAGATTTGCATTTGGGTGTAACGAGGAAGGACAGGATTATAAAAGAGTACATTAGAGGGTCAGTTCAAGTTAGATGGTTTAGAGATAAAGTCAGAGAGGCGAGATTGTGTTGGTTTGGACATGTGCAGAGGAGAGATGCTGGGTATATTGGGAAAATGATGTTAAGGATAGAACTGCCAAGCAAGAGGAAAAAAGGAAGGCCTAAGAGAAGGATTATGGATTTGGTGAGAGAGGACATGCTGGTGATGGGTGTAACAGAGCAAGATGCAGAGTACAGCAAGATATGGAAGAAGATGATCCACTGTGGCAACCCTTAATGGTAGAACCCGAAAGAAGAAGTGTTATATCACAAATTATGTTATTTGTTCTGGCTTTTCTTTTAGTATTGAATTTAGTATTTTACTCTGGTTCATTGTCATTTATTCTATTTAATACTTTGTATCTCCTGCTGTTTACATAAGCACCTTGAACATGGGAAAGGCACCATACAAATAAAATGTTTTATTATTATTACTACTATTATTATTATTACTTATGTAGAGTGCAATCAAGTGAAAAGAACTGAAGGTAAGTTAAAAGAATAAATTTAATCTGCCTATACTGAAGGGTAAATTTAGCCTGCCAGTTTAGGGTCATGGTGATTATTGCCAGGGGTGTAACAAATGCGTGTTATGGGTGGAAAATTCCAAGGGACCCTTAGCTTTCAGCAACTTGTACAGATACTGTCACTGAAGTAAACAAAACCAAAAATGTTGATGTTCCTCCTGAGGCAAAATATTTTTACATTTCTGAAAAGTGACAATTTATCACTTGAGGATAAAGCAAGAATTGTTGAAAATTGATCTTTTCAACCCTCAGAACCCTTTAAGAAAGGCTCAAAGTGACACAAGGAGGTATTCACATTAAAAGAAAATGTCTCTCTTTCTTTCCAACACAAAATAAGTGCTTCTGTTTGCCATGTTGGATGTTTGCACAAAATGCAAAGAAAGACAAATGGATAATGGAGTATAAAGATTGGAAACATATTGGCCAGGCAGTAAAAACCATGAGCAATATGCTCAGCATGCAAAATCTTGTGCCAGCTTTATGAATTTTAATACCAACCAAATAGTAGTTAACCTCCTTGAGTCAGCAAATGAAGAAATTGATTTATACTGAGGGAAAGTATCAGAAAGAGTAGTTGAGGTGACACTTAAGCTACATGCAATTTGGCTTTCAGATCACACCAAAGTTCTGAAGACGCTAACTTCATGGTCATCATAAGATTACTTGGCAAATATGATGGAACAACTTCTGTGACAACCCAAATGGAAAGTGAATTACCACAGTCCTACTTTTCAGAATTTCAGAATAGGCTATTTGTGTTGCTAGGTGTTGCAGTTAGGTTCCAAATATTGACTGATATTAGATGTGCACCAATTTTCAGTATAATAAAGTAATTCAACAAACGATATGAGCAAGAATGAGCAGCTCTCATTAGTACCATATACACTTGCGTATAAACCGGGTCTTGAAACCCAGAAAATCGATCATAAAATCAGACCCCGACTTGTACGCCCATACAAAAATACACTTTCATTTTTTTTTTCACATCTTCTTGCTTTCCTCCAACCTCGCACCAGTTTCTCAGACATCGAATTTTGTTGCAGCAGCGCAGTTACCAATTTCTTTCGCCACTTCAACAACTTTTAATTCAAAACCAGCTTCATATTTTCTTCTGATCGAACACTCCATCGTAGATAAGGAATGCTCTTATGATAAAGGTGTATGAGGGTGTGAGATACAAAAAACAGAAAACAGTGCAAACGTCACTTTGGAATTGTTCTGGTATTACCAAGTGGTCATGCAATACATAGAAAAAAAAGGCAGTGTGCTCCGTGGTTACTCTCTCAGATGGGAATTAGCATATCATAATCTTTTGGATCAATAGCATGAGTTTTCCGTATTTGACTTATACGACCGACATTATAATATACCGGAAATTATATGGTAAAATCAAGCCCCGACTTATCCGCGGGAGAACTTAAACGCGAGTATATACGGTATATGTATATTAGTATATCTGCAAAATTTCTGAGAACACTCTGAAAGAAGCAGAGGAAATAGCAAGAACCTGGGACATTCATTCAAGTTTTACAGCAGTGGCTAGTAAGAAAGGCAAATTTTAAGCTATCACAGGATCGAGAATCAAGTTACAGATGAAAAAATCTTGTTTGAAACAGAGGTGTACAATTCATCTCTTGATATTATTATTACACATCTTTCAAAAAGATTGTCTGGAATGACCAAAACTGTTGATCCTAAAAACATCATATTTTCACTGACAGTGAATTAACACAACAATACTCTGAAAAAAAAAAAAAAACCAGTGCTAATTTTAATTAGCAAATGCTGCAATTTAGGTCATTAATCCCCAAAGAGTACATTTTCCGTTTGTCAAACTTTCACAAGTTGGCAGAAAACATAGTAAAAATCATGATTGTTTCAAGCTTGCCTGATATTTATACTGCAGATATTTTGTTTTTGACTTCCTTAGACAGTAGCAACTGCAGACAGATTTTTCAGCAATCTGAGACTGGTTAAAAAAAAAAAAAAAAAAAAAAAAAAAAAAACACTATCTGAGATTAACTATTTCACAAAATGAGACTACAAAGCTTGACAATTTTCTCTATTAAAAAAGAAAGAGCCTCATCAAGGAATTTCCCAAAAAAATTTTTATGAAAGAAAAAACATGTCTAACATGATTGTATAATTAGTTTTCCTACTGAATATGACTAGAATTTTCTAGTTTTGATTATGATATTAAAGTTATCAGTTGGTATTAACTCCGAGAGTGACTCAGGCTCAGAATTGTTATGATTTAACCCGATTCAAACTCTGGGTGACAAGTAATGATGTGCTTAACAGTTTTAAGCACAAAAAAAAACTCTTGAAACTGCATTCTGCTGCCATCTCTTGGGTGAAATAACATCATGCTGCAAACAATCATTAAAACAAATTTTTGAAATATGTCTGGTGACCCCAGTTGCATGATTGCATCAAAATGCAGAATGTACAGCAGTGGACACTACACATACCTTTTCTACTGTAATTATGTTGATGTATTGGTATTTACATGTTTCTGTTACATAAAATGGCATTTTTTGTTGTTGAAAAAAAAATTCAATGCTTTCGCCGTGTTTTTCATGGAGTAAACATAATGCTAAGGAAGCTACCATGCAAATATGATTAATAAAGATTTTAGAGTTTATTTGTGTGATATTACGATTACATTTTTATAAATTCTAAATTATACCATGTGAAATATAGAAAAAGAAATGGCCTGATATAATAGAATTCAATGTATGCTTTAAGTCATACTGTTATTTTCTTTTCCTTAATGTTTTATAATGAGGCCCCTAATTATTTTTTCCCACAGACCAATAATGTACTCGCTATGCCAATGATTAATGTAGCAGCAAAGGATGCAAGGTAAGAAGCAAATGTGGTACACCAGTCCTTGGCAGGGCTCAATCGCACAGACAAGCAGAAAAGAGTGTACTGCACGCAATCCAGTAACAGAAACTTATAAATAAAATGTCAGTTTACTTTTAATCTAGCTATTTGCTATGTATATTTTGAAACACTGTGATCTGGTGGCTTAGTGGCCAGTTTTCAAACTGCAAATCTTCAGGGGCATTGAGTTGGGGATGGATGTTATTTACTTCACAGAACATGAAGGAATAAACATTTCTATAAAACATAACAAAATTATCATATTTGGCAGTGTTTCTGGCCAGTTTCATTAAGGCTCATATATGGGATTAGAATTTTATAGCAAATGCTGGCCAGTGAAATCTGCAGTTTTTCATAAAAAAGAAAAAAAAAAATATCATACTGTAACACATTACATTTTTAATAAATAACTACTTTACATAAGATATTTAGATACTTTTTTGTAAGTAATGTGTAATGTAACTAAGTTACTTTTAAAAGTAATATTCCACAATAATCTTCGTGAGTGATCCCTGCAAAGCACTGGCACTTTGTCATGGGCTGCAATCTACCTTGTGCCCAGGGCTGCTATGATAAACACTACCTCTCCCTGCAGCTCTTAAATTGTCATGTTTCAGTATAGTCACCCAAAAAAAAACTGAGGAGCACAAAGCAGACACAGACATAACCTTGTTGTAAAGTCAATGAAAGCATTCCAGCGCAAGCAAGCTTATTCAGTTGAACCTGCAGCCATGACACACAAGCCCACACAGCATCAGGGATCATCCTTAAATGTTTGGTACTGTAAAACAGTTTTATAGATTCCAATATCAATTGCAACTCAAAGCAGTTAATTTGTCAGATTTACTAACTAACACATAATCAACAGTGTCAGGTAAACTTTGATCTTTTACAAGCTTTTAAATAATCTCAGTTGCATTCTAACAGTTCAGGCCTATCTCATCCATGGTATTGATTAAACTACAAGAGTATGTGATGTTTTGGAGCAATCTTTGACATTATTTATTTATTTTATCATTTTGACAGTGATGTCCCCACAGTGAGAGTTTACAAGATTGCTTGTTTTCTGATAGTTACCGAGATGTTATTTATAGCTGCTATCCCTGTTAATGGTTATGTGATGCAGAAAAGTATGTGATGTGCTGTGTCATCCTGCTCCACCTTTGTAAGATGGTAGTGCCCATTAGTTACAGTAGCAACCTGTGCATTGGATCAAAGACCATGAAGATTAGAGGAAAGCAGAACAAGTTAGTCTGAGGACATTTTGACGAAGATTTCTTCTGTTTATTTTTGGTTTAGACCTTCATTAACTCTTGGCTTGACCCAGCTTCTTTTCTTACAACCATTTACCTGCTCCTTGGTTTCCATTTCCTGTTCATCCTTTTTGGCCTCAATTTGAGGACCCAGCATTATTTAGTGATCATAATGGAGCAAGGGCAAGCTGATTGTGATATCACCCTAAAATTCTGTAACAAAAATACTAAATGAAACAGCCTGAAAAATCCATTAGCTAAACAAAACCTCTAAATTAACAAATTACTTTCCCTTCTATGTTATGTATTTGTTTTATCTGTCTTGTGTTGTGCTGCCAACCGTCCTCATTTTCCCGGACATGTCCTCAATTTTGACGCACCATGGACTGTCCGGGAGGAATTTATAAAATTTTGAAAATGTCCAGAATTTTGGCACCTGGTTAAACAAGAACTTTCATACATCCAGTTACAGTTCACCATTAGAACATTAGAAAACTCTAGACGAGAACAGGCCATTTAGCCCAACAAAGCGTGCCAGTCCTATCCACTTATTTCCTCCAGGAAAACATTGAGTTTTGAAAGTCCCTAACATCTTACTGTCTATCACACTATTTGGTAGCTTATTCCAAGTGTCTATTGTTCTTTGTGTAAAGAAAAACTTCCTAATGTTTGTGCGAAATTTACCCTTAACAAGTTTCCAACTGTGTCACCGTGTTCTTGATGAACTCATTTTAAAATAACAGTCTCGATCCACTGTACGTACTAATTCCCTTCATAATTTTAAACACTTCAATCATGTCACCTCTTAATCTTCTTTTGCTTAAACTGTATAGGCTCAGCTCTTTTAATCTTTTCTCATAATTCAACCCCTGTAGCCCTGGAATCAGCCTAGTCGCTCTTCTCTGGACCTTTTCTAGCGCTGATATGTCCTTTTTGTAGCCTGGAGAGCAAAACTGCACACAGTCCTCAAGATGAGGCCTCACCAGTGCATTATAAAGGCTGAGCATAACCTCCTTGGACTTGTACTCCACACATCGTGCTATATATCCTAACATTCTGTTAGCCTTCTTAATGGCTTCTGAACACTGTCGGGAAGTTGATAGCGTAGAGTCCACTATGACTCCTAAATCCTTCTCATATGTACTCTCGATTTTCCGACCGCCCATGTGTATTCAAACTTAACATTTTTACGTCCTATGTGTAATACTTTAAATTTACTGACATTAAATTTCATCTGCCACAAATCTGCCCAAGCCTGTATGTTATCCAAGTCCTTCTGTAATGATATAACAGATTCCAAATTATCTGCTAATCCACCTATCTTGGTATCATCTGCAAACTTAACCAGCCTGTTACTTATATTCCTATCTAAATCATTTATATATATTAAAAATAGCAGCGGCCCTAGCACTGACCCCTGTGGAACACCACTAACAACATCGGCCAGTTCGGATGAGGTTCCTCACACCATCACCCTCTGCTTCCTGTGTTTGAGCCAATTCTGCACCCATCTAAAAACATCACCCTGAACTCCCACTTCTTTTAATTTGATGGCCAACCTCTCATGTGGCACCTTATCAAATGCTTTCTGAAAGTCCAGATAAATAATATCATATGCTCCACTTTGATCATATCCTTTTGTTGCCTCCTCATAGAATTCCAGCATGTTAGTAAAACACAACCTCCCTCTTCTGAACCCATGCTGACTATTCAGAATAACTCCTGTCCTTGCCAGATGTTGCTCAATCTTATCCTTAATAATTCCTTCCATTATTTTCCTGTGATGCATGTTAAGCTTACTGGCATATAGTTGCTTGGATCTGCCCTGTCACCCTTTTTATATAATGGGATGATATTTGCCATTTTCCAGTCCTTCGGAATCTCTCCAGGGCTCAGTGACTTCCTAAAAATATATGTCAAGGGTTTATACAGTATATGTACTCACTAGCCTCCTTAAGAACATGAGGATAAATATCTGGTCCTGGTGATTTGTTTGATTTCATCTGAGCAGTACTTCTCCCTCTACAATTTCCAAATCCCTCAGTACCACCTTAGTAGTCGCGTTTACCTCTGGGAGGTTATCCACTTGCTCACTTGTAAACACCTCAGAAAAATGTAAGTTTAGGGCATCTGCTATTTCACCCCTTTACTATTCCTGATGCACTTGACCTCCTCCTTAACTGTTCTTTTACTACTAAAATACTGAAAGAATCTCTTAGGGTCATCTTTCACGTTATCTGCTATATTCTTCTCCAACTGTCTTTTTGCCTCCCTGATATCCTTCTTAATAGTTGCCCTCATGTTCTCATACGCTCTACGATTCACTTTGCAGTCATTAGTCTTATATGCCTTATAAAACAGTTTTTTCCTTTGCAACTTCTTTTTTTACATGTAATGTAAATCTTTATTAATCCACCGTGGAGTTTTTTTTAGTTTCCTATTAATTCCAAATTTAGGTATGTATCTGTCGTGCATTACATGTAAAACATTTTTAAACTTGTTCCACTGCTCCTCAACTGTCTCCACACTTTGAAGCTTACCCCAGTGTATCCTACTTAGACTTTGTCACATCTGCTCAAAATTAGCTCTACCAAAGTTCAACTTAACAATTTTAGTCTTTGCATCTGCACTCTTACAAAATACTGAGAATTGTATTACATTATGGTCACTTGACCCTAGTGGTTCAATCACCTCTACACCCTCAATTCTATCCTGATTATTACAAAATACTAAATCCAGACAGGCTTCAACCCGTGTTGGTCTTTTAACATGCGGAGTTAAAAAACAGTCACTGATTACTTCTAAAAACTCCTGCTCTTGTACTCCTCCATCTGCAAGGTTATCCTAGTTAATATTTGGATAATTAAAGTCCTCATGACTATAATATCTCCCTGTAAACCTGCCTTTTTGATATTACTAAAAAGATGTGTGTTGCAATTACTGTCTGAATTGGGTGGTCTATAACACACTCCTAAAATAAGACCTGTTTCCCTAATATTTTCCAGGCAAAGCCACATGTCCTCATTAAGATGGGGCTCATCATCCAACTGAAGAGGTCTTACATTTAAACCCTGTTTGGCATAAACAGCAACCCCACCTCCTTTTCTGTTCTGTCTATCCTTCCTAAAAAATGTGTATCCCTCTATGTTACACTCATCCCCATCTTTGTTATTTAGCCAGGTTTCTGTTATTGCTATAATATCATAATTATGCTCTGCTACATATAACTCCAACTCACTTACCTTATTTATGATACTTCTAGCATTAAGGCAAGCTATTTTTAATTTGTTACTTCTTCTACATTTAAATTTTTGCTTAAAATTTACATTACTATTCATTTTTATTTCTACACCATTGTTTGTTCTTCCATGTATAGATCTAAACCTGGCCTGTCCTAAACTCCTAGCCTACACATACGCCTCCCCAATACTTTGGTGTCCCTCCAGTTCAGATGTAACCCGTCACGGCGGAACAGGTCCCATCATATTTAAGCACGAGTAAGTACTGCTTTGTAATATGTTAATGGAAAATATTATTACCACCCATTGTTCCAAAATGGATTTATAGTTGTAAATGAATGAGTCAACTATTAAAGTTTCAGTTAATTAAAAAAAAAAAAATCACACATTTATTCTGACATATAAATGCAATATTTTTTTTTAGTTATCAGTTAATCAAGTATTAAGTCACTTCTTCAAATAATTTAATAATATTTTCATAATTCTTTCATTTACATAAATTCAGGAATTCCCATTATGCCAAAAAGAAACTGCAAGTTCATAGACTACTTGAACAACAATATCCTTGTTTTATCAGATTATTTCAGATTTATTGAGAAATATAGCTTCAGTAGAAAAATATAAAAGAATGTGGATGAATGTAAATAAACTAAACTGAAAAGAGTAAAATTATTTTTATTTTACTAGAAGTAAATTTACCATGTGTATTATTTTTTACTATTTATCCAAATAAGAATGGAAAGAATGAAGTCTGTTAATTTAAGAGGCTTGACATATTCAAAATATTTAATGGGTTATTAGTTTGCCAGTGACTGCGACTGTGGCCATCATATCATAATTATAGTGATAAACTGTTACTAAAGGTTTATATCATTTAAAAAATACCATAAGACAGCATAAAGGCATATAATCGCATCATAGGGAAAGGCGTCCAAAAAAGTCCTCATTTTTCAACCCAAATGTCCTCATTTCCAGAGAAAGATTTGGCAGCCCTAGTCTTATGTCCTGTCTTTTACGGTATGTCAAAGTATATACAGTATTTAATTATATATAACATTATAAATGTACAATACACATACAATATACATAATTACACAAACAGTATATAATCTATGTATTTATCAAAAAATGTTTAAACTAAAATGAGAGTGTTTCCGTTACCTTGATGTAAATCGTACAGCTGATACCCTCCACTAATGAGAAAGTTAAAGGAAATAGTGTGGGAACCTTACTAAAAGTTTTGATTGACTAATGAATAAATCCATTCTTCTATCCCTCACTCTACCTTGGCATCCCTGGGAAAGCCCAAGTTAAGATTCAAAGTGACTTTCAAAGGCAGTTGTAAAATACAGGGTGAGTCAAAATTATGTTAACACTAATGGTACTGCTATGTATATACTTATATACAACATTTGTGGACAATTTATGTGCCACATATGGTACATGTGTTGAACATGATGGCGAACAGGTTGAGACATTCCTGTAAATCATCTTGTACATAAGTATATTTCCGCCATTCAAATGTTAACTTAATTTTCACTCACCCTGTATATGACACAGCTATAGTATAACCAATTACATTCAGCTAGTAAGAACAGGCTTCCACAATAGTATATATTAACTATATATATATATATATATATATATATATATATATATAGTTATCTGTGACATCAGCAGTTGATTCAGTATCAACATTCTTGAAGGACACAGCTGGATCCTTACAGATCCAACAATGTAAGGATCCTGGTAGAAACACAACAGCCTGCAGGCCACAATTACTCGTGGATGCCTGGAGATGAATTAACAAAAGTTGACTTGTGCAAAAAACTCACATCTAAAGAGCAAGCACGGGTAGGAATACCAGAGAAGAGAAGTGAAATGAAGCAAAGCACAGGAAAAAAAAAAAACTATGACAAAACACAAATCCCGGAATGATGCAAAAAATCAACTTCATGACATTGCATCACTGGGCCAAGTGACTGGCAATGGTCATAGGAACAGTATTCAACAAAATTGCTATGTTCTTGACAAGACCACACAAAATGGAATTTCACATTTACAAAACACAAACCTAAAATGTTAACACAATAAAGTCACTGTCAAAATTAAATAAAAATAACTTCAACAAAAACAAAATCAACTTGTCAAAATTGGCCAAAATAATTAACATTACTAAAAATATTGATATATGCAGAATAGCTCAGAACAATAACATCTCCCTGTGACAGTGAATATTATTCAAGAGTAACATTTCCTTAACATAGCAATGATCAAGTTATTAAGATGTTAGTGGTAAAATCCTCTAAAACATTCACGTTCATCCAAAGACATCAAGACATGTATTGGACAAAAACTAATGGCCATATGATTTAAAGAAATTTGTACTATAGAAAAATATCACACCAAGGTTAGAAGTGAAGGACAGTTGGGAATATATCTGCAAACATGGTTGCTAAACAGCTGCTCAGCTTATTACACTAGAAGGCTGTATTAACATATGACAGATATTATATGGCTGAAGCCATCATGATCCCATGTGCGAACTGCACACATACAAGCCAGAATTTAAACCTATGGACTTTGGACATTGAATTTACTGTATCTAAAAATCACTGTATTTTAGAAATTCAATGAAAGAATGCTCTCACTTTGTTTGGATTGCTGATAAGGATTGTCTGGGAAACGCATCCACTGCAGAGAGCAGGCAGCACACTTCCACTTGGGGCCTGTAGATGGATCAGGATGTTCTGAAATGGAGAAAAGGGAAAATCAGAACACAAGTACTAGAACATAAATACATTAATTGACTGAAATACACAAACAACAATGATGAGAAATAAATTATTAGTCATACTTTTGGAACAGCAGCTTGAAGAATAAATTCCTTCATATCCTTAGCTGTGGCATTTTTAGCTTTTAATTGTATTGACAATTCATTATTGCCCACTTTCTCAAAGAAGAATTCGACGGTCAGTCCGTTCTTATTATATGCAGTGATTGAGGGTATTGCTGCAAAAGATAAGTAAGTTTAAACAATGAAAATATCAGAGGTACAAATACATACATTCATTCTTATACTCACTTAATCCAATTTAGGGTTCTGGTGGTCTGGAGCCTATTATGGCGCACAGGGTGCAAGGCTGCTCACACCCTGGATAGGGTGCCAGTCTAACACAGGACATACATGCATAAAACTCCACTTATTTACTTGCACTAAAGCCAATTCAGCTACTGCGCACATCTATGGTAATGTGGAAGAAAAACCGACTCAGGTATGGGGTGAATGTGCAAATTCCATATAGACAATGGTCAGGTGTGGGATTTGGCTCCAGGATGCATGATCTGTGAGGCAGTAATGATCAAGGACTAAATGGAGTAAGACATTTATATGGTTGTTTTTACAATACCTGACATGTATCTATAACCATATATATGAAAGGAACAACTCAAAAATATGCTCTACATTTTAAGAAATGTTTTATTAGGCATTCATAGTGAAAAAAGACATTTAAAATGCCTTGAGTTAAGTACAATACATATTCTACAAGTGGTCATACAATCCTCCACCACAATTAACAAGAAAAAATTGGTTAGATACCAAATGTAACTTGTTGAGCATTAGTCTCTTAGGTGATTATAAACTGATAAAAGAGATATAAATTAAGTAATGCTGTGATGTGTCTGGTCATAAAGCAAGTTTTTATTCAGTGTGCTGGTCTCAGTGGCCAGTTCTGGTGAAAACCCATGAAGTAAAGTGAAGAATGTAGATAAAGTTTTCACATGAATGAACTAATCAGCCCAACATAATTCATAAATCCCTATTCACTTCAATATTCTAAAATATCATGTTGAGACTTGAAGGCTCCCCAGTTATTATTATCAACCTCACTGCTTCGGAATATATTCTTTTTATCTCTGTGTGACGAAATACTTTCTAAAATTACTGTAAAGTATACCTTTATCAGCTTTCATCTTTTTCCTATATTCTAGCTGAAGAGCTCATTTTAGACTAACAACTGTTATTCACCCTACTAATTCTTTTTTTAAGTTTTCAAACTGACTGATTTAAAGAAATGTATCTTTGCTGTTTTCATTTAAAATGTTTACAGCAATATATATATATATATATATATATATATATATATATATATATATATA
>JANRMT010062852.1:43867183-43879385 GCA_026402145.1 Polypterus bichir lapradei | reverse complement strand
ATATATATATATATATATATATATATATATATATATATATATATATATATATATATATTCTGTTTAGGGTTGGTTCCTGCTTTGTATACAGTTCTGTCAGGATATGTTGCAGTTCCCCATAACCCTGAATTTGACTAAGTGTTTTTCAGAATGCTTTATGCTGTATAGAAATTCAAAACCTCTTTTTTGGGTTTTAAAAGAAAGTCAAGTAATAATAACAAACAGATGACCTCCTCTTCATCAATTTATATCAGTCAAAGAAAATCTTTGATAGGAAATTTTATTTTTAATACCTCCAAAGTTGATGCCACCCAACAAGTCCAGGAGCTCTCCTCCTACCATCTTTTCTTGGTTATTTTGTACCACTGGTGTTGGAGAGGGATCTGATATTCCAATTAAGTCCAGAAGATCAACTGTTTGCTGAAGAAAAAAAAAATCAAGAAATTAAAAAAAATATAGCTCCAAAGATATTAGGGTACAAACAGAGTGTGTGTATTAAACATAACATGTAATTTGGTTCTATTAAATGTTAATATGTAATTGGATAGGATTTCCATAACTAGTCTAAAGATAGAAAAACAGATGAAACTGGAGTCTGTGGAATGTTAGAAATTCATCCTACCTGGTTTGCTGCATTCTGAATTTTAACTTCAGTCTGATTTGGCTTTGAGAGGCTAAGTGGCTTGTTTTCATCATTTGATACTTTTGTGCTCTTATCAGAACAAACTTGAGAGTTCTTTTCAATTACTGGCATACGCTCCAGGACAGCCACTCTATGAATAAAAAGCAACAGGGTGGTAACCTTAGAAGGCCAGCAACAATAAGTAAATCTGTTGTTGTGAATGATACTCAAACATACCTCATATGATCATACTTTTTAAAAAGTGTGTTATACTCAATGGCTCTCTGCTGTAGTTCCACATCAATACAGCTACCATAGATGGATACAATTTTCCGGATTCGACTGGAAGAAAACAATAAAGCACAGAATGAGTCATAATAAATAACAATCACTTTTTAAATTTCATAAATGTGTAAATCATATTTTGAATTTATAAATAAAAGACATTTAAAATGCCCTTACTCCACATTGTCACTAATACGGGTACTCAGCTTCATCAAAGAGGTGAGAGCATATCCCCGTGTAGCTGGAGATGACATGTGGGATTGCAGAATTATTTCTAAAACATCAAGCATATCATCCTCTGTCACCTGTGAAAGAGTAAGACATACAGTAGCAAATGCAGTTAAACTGTTTAATACATTGTAACATCACTGCAAAATATTAAATGTAACTGACCTTGACAGTTTTTTCTTCTTCACATGTTCCTGAAAGAAGAAACTCCCCATATTCACCTATGCACCATGCAGCTACCTGCACTAGAGGTTGCTGTTAAAGAATAATAATAAGAAGAAGAAGAAGAAAACAATATTAAACACCATCACAATTATTAACTTCCTAAATTAAAACTAAACAGCATTTTGTTTACTAATGGCAGTAGAATGCTTACATGATAAAGTAGCCTGAAAAATGATGGACTTGAATGCCAGTGAAGACAGAATTATTTGCCAAATGCAAGAAGAAGGATATGTTAAAGTAACCTTGTGTATGTTACAAAAGCTACCCTTTGTTGATTATCTGATCCTATTCTATTCCTATTCTATGGTGGAAATTAAGGAGCATATACTAAAAGCAAACATTTCCTTAAGATTCAGAAGTGCATTCACGCTACAGCTCTAATGTCGGTTATACTTTCATAAAGTATGAGGAGGAGGCATGCAGAAGAACTCGCATGAAATGACATGACATGAAATCATGAAGCCCCATATAGCAAATGTTTAATTTCTGTTAGCATATGTCTTCTATTATTGGTCCTTTAGATTTAGCTATACTATTTTTCAGTTTCTTGTCCATAATAACATATACACATACATTCACAAACCTGTTTAATCCAATTCAGGGTTGTGAAGGGATGGAACCTATCCTAAGAGCTCAACGTAAAAAACAAGGGTGCTAGTCTGTGATCTTCCATTACTTTATATCTCATATGTTGATCTGACTGCACTGTGAAAAGCAGACAACACAGGTACTGTGGCAAAGTGGACAGTAACAAGAAATAAATTGTGCAAATAAACTGCTAATGTATGTGATTTACACAGGAGAGGCAAACAAATGAGTATATGTGAGATTGAAGCTTAACGGATGGGGGTAAAAAACTCTGAATCTATTGGTACATCATTGAGTAATACAACATTGCTTGTTGGATGGTAGGGGAAAAGTTTGTTTAAGGGGTCTGCAGGTTCTGAGATGATTTAGTGTGCTTACTTCAAAGCCCTTTTGTAATACTATAAAAATGGTTGCATGATCCCACTGATTAAAATGGGCCATTTCAATCACTCAGAGCAGGACCTTATAATTTGTAATGCAGCTGGCCAGTATGCTCTTCACTGTGCAGCTCTATTTATGATACTCTCTTGAACTGGGGCCATGGCTATTTTTAATAAATTAAACAATCTGGATAAGATTATAAATAAGTAAAGCTAGTTAAGTTTGTAGATGCCTGATGATACCAAACTAGGAAGAATGGCAAATAATCTAAAATCACTTGAATCAATACAAAGGGACACAATACTGACTTGGGCAAATTTACGCAAGATGAAATTTAATTTAAGTACATATAAAGTATTACACATAGGAAGTAAAAACATTAAGGTTTAAATGAACAAAGGGAGGTCTGAAACTTGAAAGTACAACTAATTAGATGGTGTCACGATCCACACTTGGGCAGTATACAGAAGCTATTAAAAAGGCTAATAGGGTTTTGCGTTGTTTTGTGTTATATAGCACGGTTAGTACAGTACAAGTCAAAGGAGGTTATGGTTAAACTATGTATTGCAGTAAGGACGTCTCTCCTAGAATACTCTTTATAATTATGGTCTGCAAGTTACAAAAAAGACATAGCAGCAATGGGGAAAGAGAAGGGCAACTATGCTGATTCCAGGACTACGGGATATGCACTGTTAAGAAAGAAAAAAGAACCTTTCCTCTATGAGCAAACAGAGATTATCAGATTTCACAATTGATTTTTTTTTTTCAAACTGTTGTCAAACACACGTGATTAGGGGACAACTTAAGGGCCTGAATAGATTTAATTCCACGCCGGACCAGTGGGTGGCGTAGTGCACCGATTCTCTTTCTGGATTCCTTGCAGAAATCCCGCCCGGTTCTGGGGCAACCAACGACGTCACTTCCAGTTCCAGTCCTGATGACATCACATCCTCTGCGAGCATTTAAATGCTGCCATCTTAAGACAATAGTCAGTTCTGTTTTGGACTCAGTCGTGTGAACATGTCTGTTCTATTTAATCGATATTGCAGCCGGAAAATATTATATGGGTGGCTGCCCCAAACCTTCCCAATGTCTCTTGGTCATTTTTGTTACACTGTTGAAGGAGTACGGTGGATCACAGCTGCTAAATACATTTTTCAACAAGAACACTTAGGCACAGATAAAGACTTGAGGGAAAATTTTACACAAAATTTAGAAAGTTCTTCTTCACATAGAGAACTACAGAAACTTTATGGATCTTCAACACATGACTTGATGTTATTTTGGAGAAATAGGTGAACAGAGTTTGCAAGCTTTGTTGGGCTAAATGGCCTTTTCTTGTCAAAATTATTCAAAGGAGCTGGGACAAAAGATGGACTTTTCTCAATCTCCTAAAAAAGGAAAGGTGCGGTGGAGTCTTTTTATGAGACTCTTTTCTAAGCCTCACATGTAAACAGCATTAAACAACAATTACGTGTTATTTAAGAGTGTTGCATACAGTGGCTTGCAAAAGTATTCGGGCCCCCTTGAACTTTTCCACATTTTGTCACATTACAGCCACAAACATGAATCAATTTCATTGGAATTCCACGTGAAAGACCAATACAAAGTGGTGTACACTTGAGAAGTGGAACGAAAATCATACATGATTCCTAACATTTTTTACAAATAAATAGCTGCAAAGTGGTGTGTGCGTAATTATTCAGCTCCCTTTGGTCTGAGTGCAGTCAGTTGCCCATAGACATTGCCTGATGAATGCTAATGACTAAATAGAGTGCACCTGTGTGTAATCTAATGTCAGTACAAATACAGCTGCTCCGTGACGGCCTCAGAGGTTGTCTAAGAGAATATTGGGAGCAACAACACCATGAAGTCCAAAGAACACACCAGACAGGTCAGGGATAAAGTTATTGAGAAATTTAAAGCAGGCTTAGGCTACAAAACGATTTCCAAAGCCTTGAACATCCCACGGAGCACTGTTCAAGCGATCATTCAGAAATGGGAGTATGGCACAACTGTAAACCTACCAAGACAAGGCTGTCCACCTAAACTCACAGGCCGAACAAGGAGAGCGCTGATCAGAAATGCAGCCAAGAGGCCCATGGTGACCCTGGACGAGCTGCAGAGATCTACAGCTCAGGTGGGGGAATCTGTCCATAGGACAACTATTAGTCGTGCACTGCACAAAGTTGGCCTTTATGGAAGAGTGGCAAGAAGAAAGTCATTGTTAACAGAAAACCATAAGAAGTCCCGTTTGCAGTTTGCCACAAGCCATGTGGGGGACACAGCAAATATGTGGAAGAAGGTGCTCTGGTCAGATGAGACCAAAATGGAACTTTTTGGCCAAAATGCAAAACGCTATGTGTGGCGGAAAACTAACACTGCACATCACTCTGAACACACCATCCCCACTGTCAAATATGGTGGTGGCAGCATCATGCTCTGGGGATGCTTCTCTTCAGCAGGGACAGGGAAGCTGGTCAGAGTTGATGGGAAGATGGATGGAGCCAAATACAGGGCAATCTTGGAAGAAAACCTCTTGGAGTCTGCAAAAGACTTGAGACTGGGGTGGAGGTTCACCTTCCAGCAGGACAACGACCCTAAACATAAAGCCAGGGCAACAATGGAATGGTTTAAAACAAAACATATCCATGTGTTAGAATGGCCCAGTCAAAGTCCAGATCTAAATCCAATCGAGAATCTGTGGCAAGATCTGAAAACTGCTGTTCACAAACGCTGTCCATCTAATCTGACTGAGCTGGAGCTGTTTTACAAAGAAGAATGGGCAAGGATTTCAGTCTCTAGATGTGCAAAGCTGGTAGAGACATACCCTAAAAGACTGGCAGCTGTAATTGCAGCAAAAGGTGGTTCTACAAAGTATTGACTCAGGGGGCTGAATAATTACACACACCCAACTTTTCAGTTATTTATTTGTAAAAAATGTTTGGAATCATGTATGATTTTCGTTCCACTTCTCACGTGTACACCACTTTGTATTGGTCTTTCACGTGAAATTCCAATAAAATTGATTCATGTTTGTGGCTGTAATGTGACAAAATGTGGAAAAGTTCAAGGGGGCCGAATACTTTTGCAAGCCACTGTATAAACAGTATGGGCAATGAAATTTACCATACTGTTAATTTTGAAGGAGCAAATCCTTACAAATTCTTACAGTGACTAACCTACAAATTTGTGGTGCTCCATGTATGAAATGTGATGTTAAATCTAAAAATATTTAAATTCAATCATGTACAGAAAATGCTGTGGAGTTGCACCAAACTGAGCATTTATGAAACCGCTATAATAAACACAATAATAAATGGGAGACAAACCTGGGCCTGTAGTTAATCTGCTTATGCACAATTAAGCATTTTCTACAGCAAAAGATTAAGAGACAACTTTTTTCGAATAATTTATGATATCAGTTATAAGTAGCTATTTAAAACTGAATAAGTTAAAACTACTGTAGAGCAGAGGCAAAAAATACAGGTTGGGTCACATAAACCAATAGATGAATAAGGAGGACTGTAATTGAAGGAAATACTAGTTACCTGGGAAATGTCAGCTAATACTGCCTGATATAACTTATGAACTGTGTATGCGTACAGCTCAGAAGTATTTGTGATCAGCTGGATCAAATTAGGAACCGTTTCATCCCGAACATAGCTTCCTGCCTAAAAGTAAAACAAACAAATAAAAAGTAGATAACGTATAAAAGTTATTTGGTACACAATTTGAGCAATATACTAAGGTTTCTGATCATACCGTTGTAAGTACTCTGAGGATGGTATCTATATGCCAACGCTTAGATGGTGCATATCTGTAGATGCAGAGCAAAAATGATGAATATAATACATTTACATTTATTTGCTTGGCAGACGCTTTTATCTAAAATCACTTTCAAAAAGATGTAAACATAATCGAGTAAAATTGGCCTGTTTATTCAGCAAGTGTAATAGGAAAGGTAATAAAAGTTGATTTTGAAAAGATGTAATAAATAATAAATTTACAATCACAGATTAACAATCAATAGAATAATAGTATACAACAACACAGTTTAATGAAAAGCTAGGCAATATTTACTTCTCTGCTGCAAGAAAAATTCCAGAAGCACAGTCTGAGCGGAGCTCTGCAGGACAGTGGTCAAGAAACTGAAGCAGCTCCTTAATCATTGAACGGATATTGTGGCCATTAATTAAGGCAAAGGTCAAATCAAGAGCACGCCTGCAAGAAGAGTAGAAAATGGGTTACTGAGGAATGTAAGATTCACTGTAGCAGGTGTTAGCTTTTTCAGCTGGACTGCTGCTACACACATCATCTTCGGCTTCAATTTGGGTTATGTAGGTTTAAAAATAGCTTTTTAACAATTAATTCTAATTTATCTTTAAACATGTGAAAATATGATATAATATATACTGAGTAAATTATTTAATAAGTATTCAGAAAAATAAGAAGTTGCCCTCCACTTTTAACCTGGTCAAAGATTTCAATGTAATATGAAGAGTATACCTTTACTATAGAAATGTTACTTGAAGAAGTTATTTTCCAAGTTATAAAAATGTAATCCAAATTAGGGGTACTCAGGCAGAATCAGTGCTTCAGTGCTCTGAGCATGTTTCACAATCAGGAGAAGACCTTGGTCTTAGCAGTGATTTTGCTGTGAAAAATCAAACTTCCATAACCAGCTTAGCTAAAGAGAAGACTACTTTGTAAGGTACAGGGCAAAGGGATGTACACTGTGAACTATATAACTGGGGTCCTTAAAGGATCCTGCAATGTGATATTCTGGAAGTCAAACAGGGCCACATTTGACCATGGAAATGACATTAGTACCATTTTAAAGGCTATCTGACTTAAGTGGGAGGAGGGACTTGAAGTTAAATGGAAAGCAAGGTTGAGGATCACTGAAAGGACAAGGTTGTGAGAGCAATGGACAGGATGTGAGATTGCCGAGTCCTTTAGACAGCAAGTAAGGAAGCAGGTATGCCATCATTCTAGACAGACAAGAACAATCAAGGGTGTGCAGTTAAGACCAGGATGGTCAGCAAATATAATTTTTGTTTTATCCTCTTTTGTTATTTTGTGTCCTCCCTGTGTAACTCCAATCCATGTGTGCATTTTTTAAAATAAGGAAGTCAAATTTGATTGAATAGCATATCATGCTGCTGGCATTATTGTGGGTAGGGAGACTAGAAACTTCAATAGGGTGCTTTGTATTTAAAAAATTAACACTTTAACCAGCAATCTACTATTAAACAATTGATTTTTTGCTTCCTACGTATCAGTGATCTGGAGACGTTTTTTCAAAGACTCACCTCTTGACAGAAGCATCCGTGTCTTTGAGACAGTCAACAATTGTTCCTCTGTGTCGCTGGACTGCATTATGGTCTGTCTGCACCATCTTTAGCAGGGATGTCATAGCAATATAGCTGCAATATCAAACTGGAATTGAGAAGGGCATACAGTGTATAGACTCAATAATATTATAGGAAGCAAGAAAGACTAAAAGAAATGAAAGGCTAGTAAAACTTATTAATTTGGCTTACTTACCGAATGTTCTTGTCACTATTTAACAAAAATCTACCAAGGATGTTCACAGCAAGAACCTTCAAAGTAAAACAATTTTTTATTTATTTTTTATTCATTTTCATTAAACAGCTTCTAATCTCATTATACAGAAAAATATACTGATAATTAAATGCTATCTTTAATTGAGAAGAACAAATATATAGTATTTATGAAGTCTGATCAAAATACAAGCATTTTATTTCTTCGACTGTTCAAAACAGTAAATATATAAATCACCATGCCATAGTAAAAATTCTAAAACTTCTTTACATGGTGACACAGTGGTGCAATGCTTAATGTTACTGCTTAACAGTTAAAGGACACTGGGTTTGAATCCCTTTGGTATTGTGTTAGAATGGTTCACTTGTTATCTTGTTGGGCAGAAAGAACACATCACCATTGAAAGGTACAAGTTAAAACCTTACTTGTTTTTTTTCTGGAGCCTCTTGAAGGTAAATACACTGTCCAACTCTGTTGTTGATCTACCTAGTACCTCTGGGTACAATTTATAAAGTTAGAAAGTTCTAGTTCAAGGCCTCTCATTCATCTTGTATTATCTCACTGCACCAAATGCTTGGATGACATTCAGTGCTCGATGTATGAACATTATTTGCAGCTAAACATTGGTAAATCAGATACCGTTGTTGTGTCGGTAGACCATGCTAGATAAAGAAGGCTGGCATTACTCATTCTATTATTACTGGACAGTTTATTCCGCTTTCCTCTTAAGTCATTAATCTGGGAGTCAAGTTTGACCATATCTTTTTCTTTGGCCTCTATTGCAAGTGTTTTTTTCACTATCTTAGAAACATATAACTTATCATATAATTATTTATATCTATACAAGATACTAAGAAGCTACTCTATGTTGACATATCACCCATCTCACCAAATCTGTTGTTCTTCCCCAATAGATCATCCAGAAGCAACGATAAGTCCAAAATAGTGCTGCAAATGTATTTAATATTATTAGAACATGGAAGCAGGATTAGAACTGAAGCAGGATTTTTATTTTGAACATTTGCCTCTGTATAGGTATAGGAATCCCAGTAGCAATGCTACTGTTTGTGGTTTCTTATCTGTTGGAATGTACTGTAGAATCAGTTTATTTTATTGCTACTTGCATAGTAAAGTGATTTGCTTTTATATTTTCACAGATACTGCAAAGCAAACATTGCAAAAGAGATTCTTACATGAAATGCTCTGTACAGGTTTAACTTGAGTATTTGGGTTTATTTTAGTTTGAGTATTTGGGTTTATTTTAGTTTTCATAGTTTTACAATGAAGAAATAGCTTAACATAGAACAAGCACTCAACAAACATTATCATATTAAAATCAAGTTCCCCAGAACACTGCAAAGTGGGACTATGTCTCCAAACCCCTGGTGACAGCATTCATTTGAAGGCTGATACATTATTGAATTTAGAATTCCCCATGTGGCTAATCTTATGTAATAAAAGTATGAGTGAGAAGCAAAAACATCTTTTGCAATCAGTAATACATTTGGATACAGTGTTCACAAGCTCCTATATTTGCTGCTATTTGGATTAGCAAAAATTAATTTCATTGTGAAATGCAAAGCTGGTCTGATTAGTGTTGGGCACTACAATTCTTTTTACTGACTTGATTGTTTAGAACTGCGAGTTTAAGCGAATTGATCTACTTGATTCATTACTAGGGTCTATGGCCAGTGCCAAGAAAGAAGCTTTAGCACAGGGATGGAATGATGCCCTTTCATTTCAGTTTATATGACATATGTAAGGTTACAAAGAAAAAAACAATCTTTATCAAAAATTATTGTGCTAAATTTTGTTTAATGTTCAGTGTGACTGCAATTTAATTTATTAAATGCACAAAGAAGCCTCCCAAAATGAATTTTACAAATTGTATTACTGTAATATATTTTAATATAAACATGCTCTGAGTCACGGGAACCATACAAGGTACTTATATATGCTGTCATCATCTGCTTGCAAACGAAAAATACTGATGACATCAGTCATGCCACCTAGCACAAGTGTTGTGCTCAGTTGAACCCATTTGCTCTTACCCACAAATCAATTCATATGAGTCACTGAAAACAGTTGTTGAAAAAGGATGTTTCATGTGCTAATTGCTTATTAGTTGGACTGAGCTGCAAAAGAGCACCACTAGCAAAAGAAAGTAAGCTAATGTCCTTAAAATGAAAAAAGTTGTGAGATGTGAAGGATCACTGGATAGTTTTTTTCACAGTGGCAAATTAACATACAACTTTTCTCACTATATTTGAAAATATGTTTTTTATGAAAAATTTTAATGCACTGTGAAACCAGTATGTTAATGGTCTGCATGTACCTCATGACAACATACATTATTCTTGCATCCTTGAGTTCTGGCAATCTCTATCACTGCTAAATGGTAATATTGAACTGGTCTGGGTTAAATGAACAATGGCGTGTGTGTGTGTGTGAGTGTGAGAACATACCCTGTGTGATGAGATGGTACCTTGTTGAGGGTTGATCCATGCTCTGGACCTGTTAATCCTAGAATAAGCACTAGTTCCCTGTGAAAGTTCACAGGATCAACCAGGTTTGGAAAAAGGAATGGATATTGAGTATTTTCTTTTAATATATTCTCTGTTTTAAATTGAAGTACAAGGGGAAATTTCTGATTAATCATCATTCTGTTTAATCATTAACTTTCAAAATAAACAAATTTAAGTATAAACTACTTATTAACATTAAAATAGCTTATGAACAATTTTACAGATGTCAGTATTAGTGTAAAAGATCAATTCATTGATAACCTCAAAGGATTTAAAATACATACTGTACTTTAAATCCTGTATTAGAGGTGACATTTTTAAAGAATGTAAACTTAGTTCTACAGTTAATGTAAAATATATTCTAAGATTCAGTTGTTTTCTGACAACCCACAATAATTATGCTTACCCGCAAGCCACTTTCTGATCTGATATCCATTATTGTCAGTACTGTTTCATATAAAATTGCATTCCCTGCATTTTTGCTGGTATCTGTATTTGTTGCCACCTATGCAATTACAAAAGGAATTAATAAAATAATAATTGATACTAGATAACATACAACATGCTAGATATAACGACACCCACTAACCTGTGCCAAAATATCATTCATTGCTTCACTGACTTCATCATCATTTTGTCCTAAAATTCTCATTAAGTGCAGCATCTGGACCTAAAATATCATAAAATATAAAAATATATCAAAATCATATTACACACAGTATATATAAATTAATGTAAAACAAGAGAAAGACAAGAACGTGAATAACAGATGCAGGATAGATAGAAATTAACCTTAAGAATGTTTAGCAAATTTAAAAAGACTCATCTATCCAGCCATCCATCCATTTCTCTGCCCCACATATCCTGGCCAGGATTGCAGAAGCAGAAGAAAAGACTCATTCACTAAAATCCCATAAAAAATTCTTCAATAGTGGATAAGGCATAAAGAGTAGGATCCATTATTAAATCAAAGCAACTGCTGAAAAATGCAATTAATGTCCTGATTTCTCTTGGCATTTAAAAATATCTTTTAATAGATCTTACATATGTTTATCATTACAAAGAAACCAGAAAGGATATATACACATTAAGAAGGAAGTATGAATACGCTGGAATTAACTTTATGCTTGAATGGTATAAAAAGCTCTCCCTTTAGGACGTAGCCTAGAAAAACCAAAGCTTGTAATTAATGCTGGATGCTTACTGCAACCATAGCAAACGTCTAATGTGCAATAAGAGATTCACTTTGATTTTTGGTAAAAAATATTTAAGATATCAAGTACTGTACACTATATGGGATGAGGAAATTTTCTGTTTAACACTAACCCTCTTAAAATCTTATGTATAAACTCACATTCTTGTTTGTCTTCAATGTCACTATTCTGAGCAGGAACAGTTAAGTATCCTGTTATTCCACTACATTCCAAGCAGACAATGTACAGAAAGGAGGAGGTCTGAAAGTGCTGGAGTCCAATGAGCCTCAAACGTATATTACTAAAACCACAAATGTATCAGGAGCATGGCAAGTATAAAAGGGAGGTTAAGCTCTAAGGATGCAAACAAAGCAGTAATATGCATACTTTAATTTATAATACAAAAAGCAAACCTTGGTGAGTGAAATTCTAAAAGGTGTTTGATGCCTAAATTGTTTCCACAATGATTGCTATGGAAGATGTTTTCTGGAGAAACAGTGTAAAGGGGATATATATATATATATAGATATATATACATACATACACATACACACACACACACACACACATACATATATATATATATA
>JANRMT010062852.1:43819483-43857183 GCA_026402145.1 Polypterus bichir lapradei | reverse complement strand
GAGTTTCACCTCTCTCTGACCTTTTTATTATTTCTACTTTATTTTCAGTGGCGATGGTTTTTCTGTTCTTTACTGTATCACAAGCACTTGCATCAGATTTGTGTTTCAGAGACATTCTTGAAGGGTGAAAGACAAAGGTTAGATGAGCTCTTCTGCACAGCACTGTACACGCTATCACAGCAGGAAGGCACCCCTCGTCAGCATGCCTGTTGTACTGACGAGAGACAGCTTCCTGCTATGTATGTAACAGTACAAGCAGGCTTACTATTGAGAATGAATGGGGCCAGCGAGAGACGGTTCACCACCCGTCCACCACACAGTCACCTCCACTTGCATACAGTATGCTGCCTGCAGTGTCAGCCCACCGAGAGTGAACAGGGTGCGGCCAAAGGCAGGTAGTGAATCACCTACCACCGACCCCATTCAACAGGCAGCCATCCAAGGCACACTACAATGCTGCCCCCTGCTGCCTCATTCACCCTCAACGGCCTCTGTTCAGCCACAACAGGGTCACCACTTGCAGCATCACCAGCCGCCCAACAATCGAGAACGAACAGAGCAGCCGTTTGAGGGACACTGCAAGGCTGTGTGGTGGGCAGGCAGTGAAACGCCCCCCTCCGGCCCATCCAGCCTCCGTCCAGTTAGGTGCAGTAGCTGCGGTGGCGTGGTGCGCGGGCAGCGAACTGCCCCCCTCGGCTCTGCACACAAGCGCTTTCTGCACACCCAGCCGCCCACTGAGAATGGCCATTTATGAACCGGAGCTGCCTGAGGGACACTACAATGCGTGAGCAGTGAAACCGCCCCCTCCAGCCACCGCTTGCAGCGTCCCCAGGCCAGAGATGACAGAGCGTCAGTTACTGAGGAGCCTGCATCACGTCCCCCAGACAGATAAAGGAGCAGCTGCGGTCCTGTTTATAAGTCGTATGTCCGTAACTTGTGTGTATATATATTATATATATATATATATATATATGTGATTTGCAGACTCAATGATTATCTTGAGTCTTAATTTAAAATTAAGTATGGACTATAGTCATTTTAAACTAAATGAGCTATATGAGCACATGCCATTTAACATAGGTCAAACCAAATAAAAGATAATGTAGAAGGAAGCTTTTAGAGGAGCACAAAGTTTTTCCATTATTCATGTCAGGTGTTCTTAAGTCTTTTACAACTGTGAACAAATGCTTGCTCATTTTGCCCATTTTTTATGGGAAAGCAAAACCCATTCAGCAGAGGCATTTTAATATACTTATAAGTAGTTAAATTCCAGTAGATAAAATATGTTACACCTAAAAGCACTGTAACTTTACTATCATTACCATCCAGATGATGCATTTATCATTATTTTCACTTCTTGCAGATTTTATTACTAATAATGGCAAGTGGTATTCCAGTTTGAATTTGTTAATGTTTTGTTAGAAAGTTGACACACATATTAGAAATTGAAAGTACTGTATAAAGTGTATGTAGGAGACACACTTGTGTTAGGAAAGGCTCATGGCAGTAAGTCCAACAGACTTTAAGTGGTGAAGCAGTTACACAATTTTTGGCTTTACATACTATTTCAATCCCCCCGTCCCTAAAAAATCTGTGACTCAAATTGTATATATTCATAGACACACTCATAAAATCACAAAACAGGAAAAATTGGCTTTGACTTAAGGTTTGTCCTAAAGGCACTGTAACTTTACCATTGTTAACAGGAGGCTTTCAAATTGGCACTGTTGAAAAAATAAAAGACAAAACTACTAATAAGTCCGAACATTCACCTGTAAAAACGGGTCACTGATTCCACCTACATTATGTTCAGGGGAGTAACCTGACATGATTAAATTTTTCATGATCTGAACCAGCTCGGGTACTACCTGAGAAAAAAAGAAAACAATTAATTTGAGTAGATGCACGGAAGAATAACAGAAGAACAACAGAGATGTTCATACCTTTTTGAATTTGCATGTTGCTTCTGGGTTTCGTACGCACATTTCTGTTATCAGCACAACTGCACTGTGAAGTACACCTGTTATGAAAATACAGAATAGCTTAGAATTGTTGTCAAAGACCAAAGAGTCAATTCATTATAAAAGAGATAAACATATTATTATAATGACTTGGAAAACCTTGCAGTATTAAATGTTTTACATTTATAAAATAGAGTACCCATACTGTGCTAATAAACACAGAAAAGTTTCAAACCCTAAATTACAGTATACTCCTGGCCTAAGCAAAGCAAAAACAGGATTACATTTCTGAAAGGAGAAGCAATAAGTTTGCTGTTTCTGCAATGGCTGAAAAATGTACAGATGCACACAATAAGGGAGAAAATCAACTGGAACAAATATAAGGAGTGGTAAAAAAAAAAAAACATGCACAGAACTACAAAGACAACTTGAAAGAAAATTAATCTGAATCCTGATCATGAAAAATATAATGTCTGTTATATATATATTTGCAAGTCTGCACATAATGTTATAAGGGCAATATCACATTAGAGTGGAGACACACTTAAGAAAAACAAGCATCAAAATATAGGCATGAAGAAGTAAGAGCTTAAGATAAAATACATAAAGACACAAAGACAAGCACAAAATAAATAAGTAAATAAAAAAAAACAGAAAGTAAACAATTCTAGAGAGCAATACCATGATTCTTTCCTCCTAGCAAACTCTCTGCAGCTGGGATATAGAGTTCAATCAACTCTGGAACCTTCCTCACAACATGTACTGCTGAGAGTGCAGCCTAAAGGGAGAAATCATCATAAAATCATTCAATTAAAAAAAATCACCAATAGCTTTAAATGCAAAGTAAATCTGGACAGGTCATAAAATCTTCTGTTATGCTGAGGCTCCAATTCCGAAATTTGTCAGTCACATCTTTTCCCAAAGCCTCAAGGAAATAAAATGTGATTACAGGGTGAGTCAAAATTATGTTAACATTTGAATGGCGGAAACACTTTATTCACAAAACATACTTCATATGTACAAGATGATTTACAGGAATGTCTCAACCTATTCGCCATTATGTTCAATACACAAAAACTAACAGGCAACAGTACCATTTAAAGCCCAGACACACATTTCGCGAGGAACAGATGATACCACAGTCCGTATTCAGTCCTTCAGGTCATTTCCTGGTATACACGCACTCCTTCACTATACCCCCATAACCAGAAATCACAGGTTGTCAAATCAGGGGAGTGTGGAGGCCATGGTAATGGTCCACCATGACCTATCTATCGACCTGGAAAGGTGTGGTCGAGATAAAAATAATCCATTAGTGTTAACATAATTTTGACTCACCCTGTATTTTACCAACAGAGGAACAAAAGGTGAATTACTCCCTTGATCTGTCCCTAAAATTTCAGCAACTCTGTCTGCCACTCTGTGGTAAAAATAACAGCAGTTTCATTTATTTTAAATGACTGTTGCCACTGAAAATGCAACTTCATTTTGTTGAAAATTAATTTTGTTCTCAAGATTTGCATATCACAAGTACTGACCAACAATATTTGATTCAAATAATCAGGTGCAAAGACTGCTGTGTGAAGCTTATAGACAACAGAATAGTAATGTGGTCTTTCGTGAGCTGATATGTGAGAATGAATTGATGGTAAATTTACTGTTTACTTGTTCTTTTCAATTTGCAGATTTGAGGCCAAAATCCAACAATCCACAAAATGTTTTCCAATCTTGACCAAAAAATATTTTCAATATATTTTAAAACTAAAATCAGATGACCAAAAAGCACACAGAAATCTCAGTAACAGAGAGAGAGGTTAGGAGCACGCGCTGATACAGCACATTGCCGCACCCACCACATGACAAACCAACTCAGGATCCCAGATTAGGACTCGAGTGCAGCCATGCAATGGGTGACACCTCAGCACTGCACTAGTTCAGATGGAGTGGCACAGTGTGAGGTCTTTTATAGTGGCTAGAGTGCCAATTCTGCCACCAACCCCCAGGTTTTTCCCTGCAGGTTGGAGGGCCTACATGCAGGGCTGGATGCAGATTAACGGCATACCCAGGACGGAGCAATTGCAAGTTAAGGGCCTTGCTCAAGGGCCCAATGGAGTAGAGTCACTTTTGCCGTTTACAGGGTTTGAAACGGCAACCTTCCGATTGCCAGTGCAAATTCCTAGCCTCAGAGCCACCAGTCCTCATTTTTCTCAGGAGCAATTTGTACTACAGAATAGGACACTGAATAGTACTGGCAAAAATGTATATACGGACATTACATATGCACACAAGAAAAAAAAAATCATAAAACTTTAGAGTGAATTATTTAGAAGAGCTATTTATAGCATGTACCAAACAAAGCTAAATTGTTTAATAAAGTTGAATTTAGGTAGTCTCATCATTTTACCTGAAATAGTGTATTGTTTAATGTCAGGGACATGGAGGAAGGGGTGGCTACTGTGACTTGAGCTTCTGGCACTTCCCCCTCTTTTTCCTCAAGTGCTCATTTATCCCAATTATACCTAATTTATTGTTTCAAAGCACAAATGCACGCCTTTGTTGTAAAAAAAGAGAAAAAGCAGCGATAAGCAACATGCCTTGTTAAAGCTAGGTAAGCTACTCCATACTATCCCATATAAAAATAAAGTATAGTCTATAATAATCATTGCTATTAACTCCATAAAGAATTTACTAAATATATGTGTGCTGGCCTTGTTGGATTTGTATGACATAGAAGGTGACTGTAATGTCTACACACAAGCATGCAAAATTTCACTTTGCCAGATTTTCAAGCAGGCTTGTAAAAAATATTAACTGCTCCATACTTCAATAAGTGTTTGAGATTTATATAAAAACTATTTTTACAGTACATAGCATTTTCTGAACATCAACTCAAATGCATTACAACCAAGCAAAGCATCATTAAACCACAGGTATCTGTGAGAGAGCACCTCTGTGTCAACGTGAGTGTATGCTCATTCAGAGAGGAAAGAAAGGAACTGATTATGGTATTTCATTTGAGCACAGTTGGGTCAGGTCTGCTAACAGATCTCAGAGTATTTCATTCTGCAGTCACGTACCCAAACAATAGTGCCCAAGCAATACTGGGTATATTCAAAGAGTTTGATGTTAATTTAGTGTTTCCAGCACTGCTTCAATTTCTGAAATTCTATGCCACACTGTCTATATTTTTCAAGCTCAATTCAGTTAAGACTAAACTCAAACATCTATGTGGAGATGTGTATCTGACTTTCCAATTCTGCAGAGGAAAATATCACTATTAACAAAGATGATGATAATTGCAGTCTATCAAAACTTTGGATCCAAAAGACCTAAAAAAACTGAAAACCCGACAGCAATTAGAAAGCAAACAGGTATTAGTGTTTTTGTTACTGAAAGAATTAAATATGTAAAGTATATCTGACCGACACTAGGAACTTTATAGAGGAAAAAAATCTTTGATTTCATGTTTTATGACGTGGACTCTTGCCGTTAACATTAACTTGGTATTTGCTTGTAACTAGAATTTTTTTTATTTGCTGTTTTTTCCTGTTAAGATACAGTAAGTTGTATTAGGAAACTATATTCACAGTAATTGAGGTGATCTAACATAATCAACAATCAAGGTCAAATATTTTTTGCCAAGGTTGTTGAATTGAATTATTACAAAAGGAAATGGACAGCATAAGGGCTTGGGCAGATTTTTGGCAGATTTAAATTTAATGTCAGTAAATATAAAGTATTACATGTAGGAAGTAAAAATGTTAGGTTTCAATATACAATAGAAGGTTGAACACTGCAAGTACTGCTTATGAAAAAGAATTAGGAGTCATGGTGGACTTGCCACTATCAACTTCCACTGCTTAAAAGCCTTTAAGAAGGCTAACAGAATATTAGATTATATAGCACAATGTGCAGAGTACAAGTACAAGGAGGCGATGCTCAAGCTTTATAACTCACTGGTGAGGACTCATCTGGAGTATTGTGTGCAGTTTTGGTCTCCAGGCTACAAAAAAGACACAGCAGCTCTAGAAAATATCCAGAGAAGAGTGATCAGGCTGATTTCAGGACTGTAGGGGGTGAATTTTGAGGAAATATTAAAAGAGCTGAGCATTTTCAATTTAAGCAAAAGGAAATTAAGAGGAGACGTGATTGATATGTTTAAAATTATGAAGGGAATTAGTATAGTGGACTGAGACAGTTACTTTAAAGTGAGTAAAACAAGAACATGGGGGACACAGTTGGAAACTTGGTAAGGGTAAATTTTGCACAAACACTGGAAAGTTTCTCTTCACGTACGGAACAATAGACACTTAGAATAAGTTACCAAGTAGTGTGGACAGTAGGATTTTATGGACCTTCGAAACTCAACTTGATGTTATTTTGGAGGAAATTAAGTGGATAGGATTGGCAAGCCTAGTTGAACTGATACGCCTGTTCTTGTCAAAATTTTTCTATGTTTCTAATGCTGCTAGAACCATTAATAACACTAGATTAGATACATTTTATTAATTGCAAGGGATAATTTAGATCCACACAAAAGCAGAAACAAACAAAAAAAAGGATACAGACCCACAGGACAAATAATAAAGCCATTCAATCAATAAATAAGTACATACAATTAAATACATAAATAAACAAATGCATATTGTGCCAAAATTTCATAATGAACTTGTGCCCAGTTGCCAAAAAGCTATGCTCTTTTCATAATTTTTGTGCTTTCCTAACAAAAGTTTATTTCATTATCTGTATTTTTAAGTCATCGTTTGGTCCTTGTACCAATGATTTCTCATCTCGATCATTACATATATAGCAAGGATGTTTTTGATAGCTATTATTGTGACCTCTGGAGAAAAGTATACTGATGCACTGCCAAGAATCAATATTTATTTGCATTTGTACCATGTGTTGTATGGAACTACAGTGACTAATACAGTCTCCTGCAATTTTGTGTGATATCTAGTACTACAGCTAGTTCACATATTCAATCTTTTTATTCCCTTGGGTCAGCCTAATTAGGTGTGTAGATGTGAGTGTGCCTTGGATTGGACTAGCTCCACATCTAGGGTTGCTATTCACATGTGCCCAGTGCTGCTAGTAGAGGCTCTGACACTTCCTGAATGTGAACTAAGAATATTATGATATTATATGACACTGTTCAATACCAATAATAAGTGCATGTTAAAATAATAAATATTAGAAATGCAGTTTTATCTAAAACAAAACTGCTTATCATATTCCTTATCTTTGAAATAACCTCAATGTAATACACGCTTCTTTGCAATTAACACTTTTTTTGTTACTTTTAAAATACTGTAATAATAATTGCTTATTTTGAAAGTTGCCAAAAGGTATACTAATACAGGGTGAGGGAGAAAGGACGGACGTCTTTGAAATGGCTAGAACTCACCACTAGGTGGAGTGACAGATGTGCGGTAGGTGGTGTCAGGTTCGCGAAGTCTTAGAATTTTTTTATTTTCTTTTTAGTTGAAGCCATGGAGCCGTGGACAATAGAACACCTCGTTTTGTCAAGAGCAACCAATCTATTACCGCAGTTCAGCGTGAGTTTCGTTGCCATTTCAATAGCCACAGAAATAAAGCTGTTCCTGCTCGTAACACTATCCTACATTGGGTTAAAGCACTTCGTACTTGAGGTACACTAATGTACAAAAGACCGCCGGGTGCTACACGACCGGCACGTACCCCTGAAAATGTGGAAAGCGTATGACTAGCCCTGCTGCGCAGTCCAAGTCGATCTGCTCGGAAGCATTCTTCTGAACATGGCCTCATTAATCGTTCGGTAAGGCGTATTTTTCATTTAGACCTGCATTTCCATCCCTACAAATTGTCAAATGCTATTTCAATATGAACTCAAATCTTTCAATACATTTCTTTGTAAGAAAAAATTAACAATTTTGTGATTTTGTAGAAAACGTCTGTCCTTTCTGCCTCACCCTGTGCTTTTAATAAAAAATATGGAGACAACAAATTGTTTAACATGCCAGAATGCCAATGTTTTTTTCCTTAACAATACAGAACTCTTAAATTTTTTTTTTTCTACTTCTACATACTTTTATAACATTATGTCTTATAAATTACAATATTAAGAAATGCTGGTTTAATAAAATGAATAACACTAGAACTGATTAATTAAATACACTTCAAACTTCATTTTACTTAAAAGGTTAATTTACTTTTTGTATACCTTCTTCTTAATGTAGGAATTAGATGTCTTCAACAGCCTTTCAACCTCTGTTGCAAGGTCACGGCACATCTCAGAGGATCCCATGCAGCCCAGTGTACACAGAGCAAGGCCCTGGACATACTGACTATTGTGGTTCATATCACTAAATAATCAAAAACAAAACAAACATAGTAATGAAGTTATAGAAAAGCTGATGGGGAAAAGAGTAGTGAAAAGGACAGCCTGGATTAAAAAACAAAAAGACTTTAACATATTCAGGAAAAACACTGAGAACATTATTTTAGGTTCATACTATAATTTAGGTCTCCCTCATTTTAGTGCACTTAATTAATAATCACTTTGCATATAGTTACACTGTACATTTATAGTGTAAAATGTTCTTAACCTGTAATTTGAATTAAGGTAAAGTTAAGCATAAAATAGCAGGGACATAGCCAGGGTTTCAGGTAGTATTAGCAGTCCAAAAAATAAAACATAATAAATAATTAGTTTACGTAAAATGGTTTTTATGTTTAATAAAAAAGATTACAAAACATAAAAATTAAATGCATAAATTAAGATCGCTATGCATACTGGAATGTCAAAAACAAAGTGTAGCTGCCGTGAATCAGTTGATTTACTCATGGAACCTTTGTAGCAACTGGTAGTTCTTCAAAATAGGGCAAAAGCAGTAAGAAAAAAGGAAATGTAAACGTTCACCTGGGTGGTCCCAGAGTATAAAACAGCTATTCTGAAGATAAAATGGCAACTATGAAATAAACAATCATATGAGAAAGTGCAGTGATATATATATTATATATTATATAATAAAAAGAAATCCTGTCCTAGAAAGCAAAAGCAAGGCTATGATACGTGAACTTCTTGGAAGACATTTAAAAGACCCGCGAGACGAAAGAGACTTGCCACGGTGCGTCTCACGGGAACATAGAACGAGATTCTTGCAAGACACGCCCTATTTACAAGCAATATCAACAACCTAGGCTGATCCGCCTTTTAAGGCGACCGACTTTTAAGTTGACCACTCCGTAAGGCAATTCAATACGTAGATCAATTTGATATTTTATACAAACTCATTAATTTGGTTATATTGCATTTGAGCGGTATTACTTTAATACTCGTAGTTTCTGTTATTTTTGTGATGAAATTTTAACTTTTTTTCTATATTCAGGTCGCCCTTTTGAACCCCCCCTGATATTTACTACGCGGTGAGGCATTTGTACTCCATCAACATTAATTAGACATAATTCCAGAGACATAATTTTGTCTATTTTTCCAGCGCATCGCGCACAAAAGCAAGGGAACGATGGGAGCACCAGAACTCTGCTCACATCATGTCGCTTCGTACCGCAAGCTGCAAGTAGTAAGTCTGTGATAAGCGGAATACCGCTACGCTTTCCACTCACGGGACGGAAGGACAATCCCGACCGCTTTTATATAGAAGGATAAGACCACGGGCAGAAAAAACAAATCAGTAGTGTAAAGGCAGTCACGCAGCACACACAGCTCCAGGGCTCTCAGTGCATATAAAGTGTATACGGTCAATACGGTAGAAATGAACAGGGTAGAAATGAAACGTCGATGACTAAACGAAGAAGAAAGAAAAGCGCGGAGAAAAGAGACCCATGGCCACATATCGTCTCACCGGGGACCTTAAACATGAGACTTTGTGCCAAGACCGTCTCGCGATGACGTGGAACATGAGATTCTTGCAAGACAAGCCCTACTTACAATCAATACCAAATAAGCCAAGAGGCAGCAAAACATTCAGTCATCTAAAGGATTTGAGCACACACAGATTCAGAGCTCTCAGCGCATATAAAGTGTATAAGGACAGTACGTTATAAATGAAATGTCGACATCTAAGCGAAGAAGAAAGCAGTGCAGAGAAAAGAGACTCAAAAGCGCTGGAGACAAAAAAGAACAAAAAAAGAATAATCGAGGTGCAAATTCAGAAAATAAGGAAAGTAATTATCAGCCAGGAACAAGTGGAACTGGAAAAAAAAGCATGTCCAATCCGGCTCAGAATTAAAATACAAAGAGTAAAAGACAAAGTAGAACTTCATAAAGACGTTTACAAACATTGTCGCTAAACACATGCAGAGCAGGTTAGAGATTATGAAAGCAGTAAAATTAGAAAGGCTCCAAAAAAAAACAAAAAAAAACCTTGGCGCTATACACATGTGGAGAAAGTTAGAGGATATGAAAGTAGGAAAATTAGAAAATATAAAAAAAGAAAGTAAGGATCGCAGTAGCGAAAACAAACAACCTGCCTCATTTAACTATGCACCAGTCTAACTTTGATTTTGCACAATAATCACTACACTATTGCACCTTAACACTTAATTCTACTTTATTCCCAAAATTGTACTTATTTATTATGTTCTACTGTATACTGTTATCTTTCAATCTATGACTTTTTGTTAATTTAACTGATATTCTTGTAACTTTGCACAGTTTTGGATAAGCGGATCAGGATGCATTTCACTGCGTGTTGTCCTGTATAACTATGCATGTAACAAATAAAGAATCTTGAGAATTTCAAAAACGGAGTTTAGCGCACATGCATTTATTGGTTACTTTGTAACAAAAACATTAACTGCTGATGATGTAGATTATTTTGTCTGTGCTGAAATTCCAAACAGAGAAACCTATCCTGAATTATGGTACAAAGTCATTAAACACATGTCTCACTGACCTCATTAAAAAGATTCAGCATATTGGGACTCGCAAGATTACAAATATTGTTTTTACAGAAGTTCAAAGAAAAAAAAAATCTTAAAAGTGTGTATTTGGAAAACCAAACACGGGGGTTGGCGAGTGAAGCGAGCAGGAGGTGAAGCCCCCTAGTGTGTATATATATGTATACACTATATGAGTCATGAAATGAAAAAAACTGCAACAATGTTTATAAATAATAATTAATTGAATGACAGACAATAAAACCAGCATGAAAAGAGGCCTTTTGAAATAAATTGCGCTGGCACTAAATAAGCTATTCTGTATTGTGCCATTTAGAAATGTCCCACTGTAAAATAATAACAGCCTTTAAAAAAAACCTACAAAAATTAAATTAAAAGTGAGTACATTACTGAAAGTGAATATAACACATTGATGTAGCTTTTCATGATAACTAGACAACTTTTATTTAGCCATGCATTTTTTAAATTTTTATATGTAATTTTAGTTTCTCAAGTGCTATTTATTAATATATTTTATAATTCCTTTTTTCACATTTTGACACAAATGGTATGCCATAGGTTTTGCAGCTGTGCTATAGGCAACTCTCCTGGATTACAAGGGAATGCTATTGACACAGACATTTGAATAATCAAGTAAATATAGATTAGAATTATCTATAGAATTAAACGGCAACAGTGCTGTGACATTTGCATATTCAAATATTGAATAAATGGGAATATCACAGGATCGTTTTTTTTTTTCGTTTTATTACAAGCTTCTCATGTGGGACCTTTTCAAAGGTATTTTGAAAAAACAAGATGAACAGCATCATATGCACCTCTCTGTTATCATGTTATCAATGCAGGTGGCAAGTCTGTACACAATGACTTATTTTTCTCAATACTCTTTTAAAACCCTGTCTTTCACTTTTTGGATTTTTTGTGCAAAACTTATTTTAATGTAAATCTTCAAAACAACTGTAATTCACTGCAGATGAAATCCCAATACTTATTGACAATACTTGTGTGACTAATTCTGGGTGTTTTTTGATTCTGGTAGTAGAAAAATGGTATTATTCATAATGCATGCTTAGCGAACCAAACATTTTGATTTGGAGAGATTTCTCTAATAATCTGAAAGTGTCACAAGATATAGGCTGCATGTAGATAAAAATGAAAATCATAAACCACATCCTGGGTACTTTGCATTTGGCATTTGTATCTGTACTTGAGAGAACGGTCTCAAAGCTGCTTAGAGTTTCAAACACCAAAATTTTAAAAAGTCTGTATGTCTGGGCAGGGGACACAATCTCTGTTCACAGCTGCCTGACCAGAAGAACAAGCTATGCTAAACTTAGTCAGATTGGTAACTATTGTTGAACTGTGGGCTAGTTGTGGACTCAAAAAAAAAAGGACAGTACAGATCACATTGGCATAAACAAATTGAAATAATTACTCGGTGAAATAACGGAACAGCGAAAAGAAATTGAATATATCATTTGGATTTAAATTTTAAGTCGGAGACTTGTAGATCGTCTAATTCATGTTGCCAGCGAGAATTAAAATATTCCAAAAACATTGGCGCAGTATGAAGTCCCATCAGACTTCAAGTCACACCGTACTTAAAACCTTCAGAAGCAAGTCCCGTTTGATGGTGACTTTTGCCATTGGATTCTTTCAAGTCACGCCCTACTTACAACTATTTTCAAACAAGACCACGGTCATCTAACCTCAGTCGTGTGAATGCTTTTGGCAGACACACTTCCTGCTCTCTCAGCACTTATAAATTTTATCAGGAAAATAATTCTATACGTTCTAGATGACACGTCAACGACTAAGCGAAGAAGAAAGAGCATGAACAAACATTCAAAAAAGTTGTTTTATTTATTAGAGAGAAAGAATCAATATTCACTCACAGGCAGTTATACATTGTGTTGTCATGATGTAGTCCAAACACGGAATTAAAATTCAATGTGATCTTAAAAAAAAGTTAATTCCAGATATTGTTTTTACTAAAGTTTTAAAGTAAAAGTGAAAATAATGAATATCTAACAATTCCCATGAAAATAACAATCTCTTTAAATTGTATATCCAGTTAACCAAACCTGGGGGTGGGCGAGCAGGGGGCAGAGCCCCCTAGTACAAGTATATTTTAAAGTGACCAGGCTAGCTTTGTTATTGTATAGATAAGCAAAGCAATTCATGAGAATAATTATTCAAACTCAGTTTGTTTTGTTATGAACTGGAGTCACATGAAATACTCCCTTTTAACAGTCAGTATTAGATCAGGGCTAATTAATCATTTTGATGGTCAACAAATATTATGTAGCCTGCTTTCATTATTGTTTCATGGAAATGGCTATGGGAAGGTGACAAATTCCATATACTGATGGCTCAAAACTCACAATTTTATTCAAGACCTAAGGCTTTGAATCCATCAATGTATTATAATAAAAGACACATCTAATTGTCTAATGTGTCTCTCTTTTCCTTCCACTTATAAATAATTTAGGTTTAATTATTTTCTTCTTGTCACAGCATTTTAGTCTGAAAATAAACTGAAATGAAATGCATGAATAACTGGGAATGCAAGAAACATAACAGATTATATCATACCATTCTTAAATGTGCTTAATTAAATTTAGGATCACAGGGAGCCCAGAGCCTATCCCAGTATCCCAGGAAACAGCCCAGATAAAGTGCCAATCCACTGCAGGGCCCATTCAAGCACACACCTTCTCATACAGGCCCAATTTACAGTCACCAATTAGCATAATGAATATCTGTGGAGATGTGGAGGAAACCCTGCTGAAAGGGCAGAATGTGCAAAAGCAACATCAACAATGACCAAGCATGGTACAAAAATCAGAATATTAAATCCATGTATGAATGAATATGTATATCTGTCGCTGATTTTTCTATTCATAGTCTTTGTCTACCAACAGTTATTCAAAATAATAAATGATCTTCCAGCTTTAATTCATCAAAATTTCAATTGACAATAAGAAACAAATGGTAAACTGTAAATATTGAGGGTCAAGAAATAGAAGAAAAGTAGGCAACAATAAACAGGAACTTACTTTTTAATTGAATTAGTGATCAAAAGGCTTGCATCCTGCCTTTCATCAAGCAGCAACATTGCCCCTAGGTAGCCAACACGCTTGTCACTGAATCGGGGTGATGCTATAAGCTTCAAGCACTCCATCTAAAAATAAATAAATTTGTCAGTGGATTTATTAGGTTGTCAACTGATTATATTGAAACAAAATACTTCAATAAATGTTGACACATAAATCTCATTACATGTGTGGTAGCTATTTCTTCTGGCAATACTGATGGTCTCTTTTGCAATTGATATCCCATGACTCGTATGCTGGGTATATTCTATACCTTACAGCATGCTTCTGTTTCACCATCTTTTCTAACTTCCCAGTACTACTAGGACTCTGTTCAAAATTCAAGTTTTTACATAAAATATCCTCTATGGCCCTGCTCCTCACTACCTTTAGTCTCATGTCTTTCAGGCACTCCTCTATGAACTCTCTGTTGTGCCTTAGTTTTCCTCCTTACTACAGCTCTGTTGTACAGAATCAATAAAATGTTATAACATTACATTATTAAAAAAAATGAGAACAGGCCATTCACCCCAACATCCATGTCATTCCTATTGACTTACATTGTCTAAAATAACCTTTATTCCTCCAAATAACATTGAGTCAAGATGTAAAGGTTTCTAAAGTCCTACTCTCCACCATGTGACTTGGCAATTTATTCCATCTGTCTATAGTTCTTTTCTAACATTTGGGTGAAATCTGAGCTTAACAAATTTCCAACTGTGTCCCTATGTTCATGAATAATTTGTTTTAAAATAACATCTGTGATCCACTGTAGTAATTCCTTTTGTGATTTTCAATTCTCCAATCACATCACCTCTTAACCTCCGTTTGCTTAAACTGAATTTCCATTTACTTAAATTGCTATTGATTTTTCTCACTGTTTGCTCTAAATATGTGTAATAAATTTCTAGTAGTTAGAATTTCTCCTTGTCTACTCTTCAGGTGCCACTGAAACCTCTGGACTGTTGCTTTGGATTTCTAACTGCTTTTTATCTGTCCCTATCTGGCCTCAGTTTTAACATACTGTTGTTTATAGCTTGCTCCTTTGTCATCAACCCCTTGTGCTAACTGCACTGCTACATTTCTTAAACTCTTTAATTATTTGTATTTTTATTGTCTTATAAATTTAAATTATTTTACTAAGCAAACATGCATATTGCATGTATGCCGATGTTTTCAGTTGTCTTGGATTAATAGGTCTTAAAAATAAAGAAATAAAACAATAATAAAGTAATTACATTGTTTTGGTAGACATGGTAATCACTTTTTCAGAAATCAGTTTAAGCTATATCTCCAAGTATATGTGAATAAATACTAATAACTTACTAGACCATTTCTCATTAGTGTTTTTTTTTCATCCTACATATTACTTTAAACATCCATATTCAAAATAAACAAAAGAAAACAAACACTAACACTTATCAAACATTTTGTTATAACATTATTCAGAAATTTGGAAACATTGGTACCTGGCCAAAATGTGCAGGGTATCCTAACATATGCATGTATAGTAGCTTAGCAACATTTCGACAGCGGAAAGATGGATCTTCCTCTCGAAAAGATGAGCGAATGTCAGCACATTCCTTTTGAATAATAGCACGTTCTTCTGCCTGGGTCTTTGCTGTACGTATTAGACGAATTAGTTCTTGTAGCTTTACTGAAGATGGAGCCATTGCAGAATTTCTATACATTGAAAGTAAAACACATTAGAAAATGAAAATCTATTTACCAAGTAATAAGGGGATAAAACAAAAGTAGGATTTGTTTGAAGAAAAAAACACATGGAGCTATTTAAATCAAATAATTTGTGGAAAACAAATGAACAGGATTGACTGATCTGTGGAGCCAAGGTGTATACTGTATTTGGTTATGCAGAATATACAAAAAAAGAAAAAAAAAACAAAAAAAAAAAAACGACACAATGACACAAAGGTAAAGATCCCAAACATAACCAAAAGAGATGACTTAATTATCAGTTATTATTAATATGATAAAAATATAATGGCAGAGAGGGATGGGTGGGGCTACTACAGCAAAAGGAGAAATGGTGTCATTGGACTTATGTCTAGTAAGACAATCTCACCAAAGCAAAATTATCACTAAAGTGCCAACTTATCAAATAAGTGGAAAATTCACCCAACACAACCTTACAACACTTACCACAGCTATCTATTCCAATAAAGAGTCATGAGACGCCAAAGTAAGTCATCAGGATCAAGGAAAGAGCAACCAGTGCACAGATTTGCCAATCCATCGTTGAACATATTTACTTAGGCTGAGGTAATTTAGGATCACAAATCAAAACTAACATACACATCTTTGGGATAAGGGAACAACTGGAGTATCAGGAAAACCCTCACACTGACATGAGGTGAATGTGCCAATTTTACAAAGAAACTGACTGATTTCAAGTCTAGTCCCTGAAATTGTGAGGTAGCCATGCTAACCACATTGTGTTATTACCAAAATCCTTTTTAATTTAATGTGAACATTACATTCTCACACCTTGTTAAACCAATGCATGGTCACGGGGGAGCCAGAGCCTGTCCTGGTAGCACCTGAATGCAAGCCAGGGAACATTTGTGAATAGGCATGGCCCACTGACGTAGAGAATGGGCCCTTTGGAATCACCAAGTAACTTCTGTATGCTTTTGTTAGATTGGAAGAAAAACCAGGGCAGCTGGGAGGAAAAGCCCTAGAAACCATAGAATAACATGCGCATGGGAAATAAACAAAACACCATTTTATTAAATACACAATATACAATTACACACTGGCATATGGCAGGATAGTAGTTGATTAGGCAAATTGCAGAGGGTGTAATATATGAAACACTTATAAGGATGTAAATGATATCTATAAGCAAACTTAGAATACTCAAAAAACAATTATTTTATTGCTGATACAGTATTTTTCCAGTAGTACACACTTTAATGGGTTAATGAATGTAAGGAGAATATCTACAGGTATAAGCATTTTGCTATAAAGTATATACAGTTGAAGAGGTGTTATTTCAGCAGTATTCTGCATTTTGTCACCACTTACACTAACTAAATAGTGGCATTATGTTTCAAACTGGGCTGAAATCACATGTTGTAATGTTCTTGTTGCAGTTCTTTATGCTGAGCAGGCATCTCAGTTTTGTACCTTCAAGTGAAATATCATTTGTAGAATCTTACAGTATTACATTGTTAAAATAGATTAGTCTAATATGATATACAGTTTTTTTCTGATATTAGTATTACAGTATTCTGGAGTATAAAAAACAAAATTAGTCAGGATGTACCTAATATAATTCTTGTAATATTCCCCAGAAATCAGTGAGCTATTTTATTTCCATATGAAGGGAAAGTAATTTAATAAAAGTATGTAATAAGCTTTATATTTTATTCTGTACATTCATTATTGATTATTTCATTTGCACATGCACAAACTAGTTTAATGGCCAATGGCTCAGCTTACCATGCCTGACAAGCTTTTTCCACTTTAAACAGTCTTTTGCAGTTTTATGGGTGAAATACATCTCCCTCATGTAACTCACCACATTTCTATCGACATCTTTTCTGACCTTCTTTCTTGATGTATGACTAGTTCATATTAACATTTTTGCTTAGGCTTATAGCTGCATACAAGGCTTTGTCTGTTAAATCCACGGACTTTAGATAGATACTTAGGTTGCGTTAACAGAAAGGCAGCTGGAGCTTCCGTGTCCCACCTTAAGTCCACATTTTAGAGTGGACAAAATGCAGAAAAAGGACTTAAATTACTCAAATGAACAATAGCTCTTCTGTAGCCTTTAACATTAGCCAGGATGTGTGAGCTGATGTTCACCTACCCTCCTGAATTTCTTCAGATAAAGTATTGTAAATCTCTGCAGACTTTGCCAGGCTAAGAAGCACAAAAATGACTAACTATAAGCCAGCCTCTTCACTACTCTAATAGTCACAGTCTGGTACTTGAAAATAAACTATCAACTAATAAGCTGAAGCTACATCATCCCTTAAACCTAGGTGTACATCTCTCTTGGATTACCATCAGTGAGATCAACTCTAGCTGTAAACACTGGCTCTGTGACAGTGACATGACTTGATCTTGGGTGAGGTAGGGGCTCTGCTCAAGGAAGAGAATCTCTGTAATAACGTGGAAGATGCTAAAAACATTTGTGAGCTTGTTAAATATTTTTGGTCAACCGCATGCAAGTAGGAATTTCACTATAGTCTGTACAATTGACAATTATCTTGACTTTGAACTTCAATGGCACCTTAGATGTGATCATATTAATGAAAATTAAAGTGATAAACAATAACAGTACAAGTCATTTACTGTAAGTAAATAATAGCAAAAGTGAGTCTAATTAAAACTACTGCACAATACCACTCCCACAATCTCCTGAAATAGAAAGGATAGAAAAAATATGTGAATCTCTATGAAAGAGGGCACTTAGAGTCAGGTGTTTCAATCAATGAGATAACAATCAGGTGTAGGTTTGAGGTGCACTACCCTATAAAACTGATGACACTTTTGCATTAAGGCCTGTTTAAAAGTACCTCAAAATAATAGTTTTTGAAGTTCATAAAGCTGAAAAAAAAAAGAAATAAACACTTCTGATAGTTGAGGCCTTAAGCAGAAAGGGGACAAATAGAATTACTTCAGTACTATCAGAATAGATTTCATGAAAAAGTCGATGTGCTGCACCTCTAATTAAGTGACAAAAACCTCCAGGGTTTCAGCTATGGACTTCCAGGCATTTCTATGTCTTGGCTGTGTGCAATAGGAAATCACTGATTAAGATGGCCATATCAGAAACCACACTTCTTTAACAAATTTGAGGAGCAATGTGATTTTTGAAGACCAACTAAATATTACACAACATGACTGGATCATAGTTCTGTGGACAGAGAGGACAACAGTAGAAATTTTTGGTATATGCACACAGTGTTATTTTTGACAAAAACATAACACTACCTTTCAACAGCAAACTGAAAGCATCTCATCTGTGAGATCATCATGGCATACGACTGGTTTGCTGCCTAAGCATAGCTTTTTTGAGGGAACAATGAGCTCTAAGCTGTACCAGGAAATTCTACAGGTGGATAGCAAGGCACCTCTTAAGTACTGCAGCATGAGAGTGACCTCAAACACAGAACTAAAGTGAACATAGTCACAAATTTTGGACATTGAAGTCACAGCTTTGACCTCCATTGTACTGAAATCCTGTGGCTTGATTGGGCTGAACTGAAAGAAGAATGGGTGAAAATACTAAATTCTGTACAGGTTTGGTCAGTGTCTATGAGAATCATTTGATTGAAGTTATAGGGATAGGTAATTAATTGTAAGTTTGCTTGAGTTTGGAAATATATATTATACACACACATACACCCACTGTATACATGATACCTGTCATGAATTTCATGAGACTTATTGGTGATTTCATTGGTGAAAGTACCAATATTTAATGATTTTTACAATAAACTATTACCTGAAAAAGTCACAACACCAAAGCAAAATGTTTATCTAATTTTTCAGAGTGACTAATCTTTGACATTATTATGTTAGCTTTTTTGGTTTATAGCATACGTAAATACTTAAAACAAAAAATGCAGAAATGAAACAAATCTTATGTTTACCAAACCTTACACTTTCACTTCTGTTTTATTTTTATATTCTTTTAGTAGCTTGCAGACAGGATAATTTATAACCTAAATGCAAGATTTTTTGAAAAGAGAAACCAACATTAGAAACGTTCATAATAAACAATTAAACGTGTTGCACTGAATAAAGTACTACTTCTTTGCTATACCCTCTTCCTCAAGCTGACTTTTTTCTGTTGATGGTGCTGCATTTTAGCTGTCTATTTATACTAAATCTACATGCTCCATGGACAATGTGTACAAGTAAACCAGTTCTCCAGTTCACCATATACAAATATTAAGTCTGTAAACTACTCACAGTGGCTCTTACATATTTGATATAGCATTGTCCCACAAAGGTAACACTTGTTTACACATGAATTAATCATTCAATTGTATTTATATCATTCATAATTTTAATGTTCATGGTATCACAAAACACAGGAGTTTTTTTTTTTCTCAGGGTTTCTTCCAACAGGTTTCAGAAACTGGGAGTATAATTAAACAAGTGGAAATTGTGGTTAGGGGCACATCAGTTAAGCGGACATGTGTTTTCTACTAAATAAAATTAAGTTATATACTTTATAACATTTTTACTTACCAGTGAGTTCAAAGTAGTGACTTGTTGCATGTTGGTTGGCCATGCAAGAAAATAATTCAGAAAACACCATTACAAAAGGAAGTAAAAATAAATAAACCTAAGGGTTCATATATTTTTTTTCTACATTTGTAGCCTGGAAAAATGTAAAGTGTATTCAATACAAATATGACAATGTACAATTTTGAGTGTGATATTTGTTTAACCCTCTGGCTAGGCTTACGTCCCGCCTTGTGCCCAAATTCTGCCAGGATGTGCCACAGTGCCTTGTGACCCCGAATTGGAATCAGTGGGCTGAAAACATTGTTATGTGTTCAATAACAGTAAATTTCCTTTATCTATTACTATGACCCAGATTAACATTATATTGCTCTTTCACAAAGGAATATATAAAATTTTAAAAGGTTTACATATTATTTCTCATAACTATATGCTAGCTAGAAGTACGATTTCAACAACCTCACCATACTGGGTTTTTTTTTATTTGTTAATTCCAACAATGTAAGATCTATCAATAAATTTTTCTGTGTACAGAAAAAGTTTGCAAACCCTTTAGAATAACCAAGATTTCTACATTAATTGTCCACAATAAAGAAACATTATCCACTCAAATTAATAACACGCAAAAACTTTATTACTTGTTAATACTAAATATAATTTTTAGAAAATGAACTGTCCACACTGGAAAAAGTATGTGGACCTCCAGGACCAGAGGTGAATACCCACTATAACGTAAAGAAGCTAAAACTGCAGAAACCTCTTGAACTTGTCCAAGCCTTTGCTTGTATGGCAATTATATGAAAAATGTTGAAGAAAGATGGTTTTCATGGAGAAAACCATTTCAAAAAAATATTGCAAGTGTGTTTCAGTTTCAAGATCACAACACTTCTGGGACAATGGCCTGTAAAAAGCTGAAACAAAAGTTGAACTATTCCCAGAAACACACAAACTTGGAAAAAAACACTGCCCCCCAATTACCAAAACCTTGCTCCTACCATGAAATATAGTGCAAGGAAGATGCTTTGCTGTCTCAAGGCCCTGACAGCTTGCTATTACAAAAAGTTAAATAAATTCAAAATTTTACGGGAAACTTTCAAAGCAGCATTCTGTCACTTCAAGCTCCATATGTGTTAAGTGATGCAAAAAGACAATGACCTAAACACACTGAAGTAAATAAAGAACTGAATATGTAAACCCAGGCCTCAACCCAATTGACAGGCTGTGCCATGACCTGAAGAAAGCTGTTCATATAAATAAAAAATCCCCCCCAAAAAAAATCACTGAATTGCAAAAATTGTATCAATAGAAATGATATAAAACAACAGTGTCAAACACAGATGCTGGAAAGACACTGCGGCTGCAGGTTTTCATTCTTGCCACTTTGTTAATTACCAGAGAATTACTACCAACAACGAAACACACTTCTTTTATCTTAAGTGTAATTAGCTTGTTTTACAAGACTTGGAACCCTTACATGTTTTTTCCTTAATTATCAAATAATAATGATATGCAAAGCAAGCCAACACAACAAGATTCTGTGTACACCTGTGTGTCCATCAGGTGAAAGTCTAAGAAATTTTGATTTGTTGTAGTCAACAAAACATGTTGATAGTGTCCTCAGAAAAAGGAAAATCAACAGTTTTTAAAATTACTGGTGTAGCAAAATATGAGCACCAACAAGCCATCTAATTAAAATAACTGGTTTCATTAACAAGAACAATTGGCTTATAATTAGAATATTGGTGGGATTTGAGGTACCCTTCTTAGCTGGTCATATATTGGCTTACGTTTTGTTTAATTGCTAGTTTATACATAAAGTCTATAAAGTTTATAAGTCTAAGAACTAAATGAATGTGTTGAATTAGCAGCAGTAACTGATAAGTAAAGAAAAAAGTAGCAGAAACCAAAACCTACAGCCATTGTGACCCTCCAGGATCTGAGTTTGACACCTCCAGTTTAAATTTTCCCCTAGCTATTGTACAGGTATGATCAGCATCAGCAGACAACATTTTTTGGAGGTTATTGCTGCTAAAGGAGTTTCTACCAGTTACTAACTACAAAGATTTGCATGAATTTTCCACCTACACTCTGAATGTTTAGATGTTGTGTTCAGTATTGACTTGAAGTACAACTGTGTGCAGGATTAGTTTAAGACGTTAAAGATAAAGTTTGATAAAGTTTTTATATGATTGTGACTTAGTTGGAGATCAGACTACATTTTATGACGAATTAATGCAAAAATCCAGCTAATTGCAAAGGACTGACAAACTTTTTCTTGCAACTGTAGACAGGCATGGGGAGGTGAAGCTTATCCCTGTCCCTGAAGAATCTGGTATGGACAAACACTGGTTGATACACCAGTCTATCACATGACGACCACAAACACTCTTTTCTTTTATCCCCAAATCCCTGACCCCACCTGTCACACCATTTCAACGGCCAACCTACTTCGGATACCTGTTGGGAGTATCTTCTGTCCATTTTCTAAACCCAGTTTATTCTGATCAGGATCATGGAAGAGTTGTAGTCTATCCCGGCAACACAAATCCACTTAACTCATGTGTTTTTGGACTGTGGGAAGAAACTCGCACAAACACAGGGAGAGCATTCAAACTCCATGCAGGATGGACCCAGGATGTAAACCCTGGTCTTCTTACTGAGAGGAAGCAGTGCTACCATGCTGTCTTTCTGCATATCAGGGGGAAAAAAATCAATCCAGACATGAGGTGTATGTGTTATAATTCCAAACATTCACTGAAGGGGTCGAGAATAAAACCCAGGTCACTGGTGTTGTGAGGCAATAACACTGTCACTGTGCTACTGGGTCTACGGCTATGACAGGCGCTACATTGAATTAAGATTGAATAACTCAGTAATTCCATATTCTGTTAACAAACTTGATATACAAAATGCACCGTGTCATTTTGTAATACTGCAGCACTTTACTTTTAATGTATTGTTAAATGAGCAACGGCAGCAGGGTTTGAATTAGCGCTGGGGTAGACAGATTGTACCGCGTAAATGTAAAGCAAGCTAAAGACTGACTATTAAATGCTTTCATTTTCTTAATCCGCATTTTTTTTCTTCTTAACTCCACTTCCAGTATACTTTAATTTTTCCATCTTACCTTACCTTTTTATAATGAAGAATATCCACAGGTCTGCGGCATAAAATCAGCACATCTCCTTGCAACCTGCTCCGCACTTCCTGTTCACGGGCCACAAAGTGAGCACGACAACGCCCGCGTTTCACCTGAAGGAGGAGACAGCGACAGCGACCTGCCACCTAGCCAGTGGTCTGCACCTGACAGTAACGCCTCCCTGCCCTGCCACATAGTGAGCGCGCCTCACCAGAACGCTGCCATGCATGTTGTCTATTCAATGAATAAAGTAACGATACCCTAACAACATGGATGTGCTTCACCTGAGTGTGGCACATTAACCAGCTACTGTATTACCGGATGGCACCTAATAGCCGCGAAGACAATAATTAATGATTCATTAGGAAACAAAGCGGCAACGTTAAGGTCATCTGGCAGAATGGGGCAACACTTTGTGCATGTTTCACCAGCACAGTATATTCTACCAAATTCTGAACAGATGTCCCCTGTAACCGGCGACATACTGCAAAATAATGAGTGCGCTTCACCTGTAAGCCGCGACCACACCCGGCCACATTGTGAGAGCGCTTCACCTGAAAAAGAAAGCGACTTCCTGACACAAAAAGAACGCGTTGCACCTGAAAGCGTCGGTGACGTCCTGCTATAAAGTGAGTGCGCTTCACCTGGGAGGGACTGGGTGCCAGAACCGACCATTAAGCTGTTACTGAGTTCAACCAACGACTTCACTAAGCCATCTGAGATAGTATTTGCTGACCGCCCATTTCCCTGGACATTCATGCCTTATATTCACCTTCAGAATTACACAATTCAACCCAGTATTTTCGTATGAAAAACAAATATGTTTTACCCGATATCACACGCGCATCGTTTCCGGTTTACCGGCCGTTCGACACCAAGGTTCCTCCTTCTCCTCCTCCTCCTCCTCTTTCAGCAGCAGGAAGCGACGCTGCCTGTCGAGTTCCACTCTCGATCCGCAGGGAGGAAGGGCGGGCGCTGCACACTTAACCCGCGCCTTTCCAAGGAGGATGCGCGTGCACGCGAAGGCAACTGCACCGTAGTGAGACACAATTACAAAAGCTGGACCTCGAGAACTTGCGTTTATTTACATTTATCTAAGAAACAGAAAATGTCAAGTGTCTTAACTACAAAATAAGCAGGTTATTTATATTTAATGGATAAGCTGAAAGTCTGACACATACCAATTTACTGATCTCTCCAGCTTCTATTGGGATTTTAATACACAAATAGTTCATATACTGTATATCATATATAAGCGCGCACACACACAGAGCTAAGACATTTTTTTTATGCTTGGGATAATCCTCATCAAGAATGCAGGCATTATTGGCTCACAACCCATCTTCCAAAAGCCAATTAGCAGACTTCATTCTTCTTATATCAATGGTCATTTTAACTGTGGCTTGGAAGAAACTGGCTTGAGGAATTCCTTCAGAGTTGGAATGAAAGTGTTGTACTTTGTTTTCTGGTATCTCTTGAAAAACAGCTGTGAAAAGAAGAGATGTAAGAATTAGTAAACTGGGACTGACAATATCAAACTATTAATTATTTGGAGTGTTATTTCTTCATAAATGTTTACAATCCTTTTTACAGACTTGAGCTTGCAAGATTTCTTTATTCTGGGTTTCAGTTTAATAATTACTACTACCCAACCCGCGGCATAGCATACGCTGCATATAATTTATTGATGAGTGAACACTTCCTGAAAGACACAGTTGTCCAAATGGGGAGGGTTTGAGGATACAACTGTCAGGGAATGAAAAGATGGAACTCTGGAGAGAGCAACATACAATTGTCCATGAGTGAAAACAGGTTTTGGCGGATACAGGCATATTTTTTTTGAAAGTTTGTCCTTGTGCCTTATTAATAGTCATTGCAAACGCCAATCTAACAGGAAATTGTCCGTGTGTAAAAGTAAAAGGCAAATTAGAATCTGATGGGGTCAGGGAAATCCAGGGAATAAGGACAGTTTGTGAGGTAGCAGATGTGATAGTCTTACACTCCAGTACATTGTGGTGAATGCTGGTAAAAGAAAGTCTAGTGCCATTAACCCATGGGCGGGGCTCTGTGAGTTGGTGGGCGGGGCTCTCTGTCTTGCATGCGGTGAAAAGTCAACGTGGCTCAGAGGTGCATGTGGACTTTTGCACAGACAAAAGCAACTGAGGCTGTGTTTGGCGAGTTGTTGTGTGTGGGCACATGAGCAGGCAGTGCACATGCCTTGAGAGCGACGCTGGACGCAGGAGGATGGTTACAGTTGGCGTGCGTGGCTCTGTCGTGCGTATCCCATGACGCGGTAGGAGGGTTAGAGTTGGTGGGCAGGGCTCTGTCGAGCGTATCCCATGGTCTTAGAGTTGGCAGGCGGGGCTCTCTGCCTTGCTCACGCTCACTGTCTTGCGTGCCCTTAGTGAATTATTTAATTACTATTCTTAATCCCAATAGGTAATAAGAATAAGAAATATCTATTCATCCATTATTTTTCTAATGCCAGCAATGAAGCTTGGGACTGAGAAATGCTCCAGTGATTAGTTCAACAGAGAAACACTCCCTGGCCAGAACATCAGTCTTTTTTTCATTGCATCTTTGACAATAAGCACCTGAAAGTGCAAGGTAACAATGAAAAACATTTTCAGCCATCAGTAAAACTACTTGGAGAATTTACTAAAGAAAAGCAAGACTATTGCTTTTTCAATGTTTCCTCTAAAGCAGGACACAATTGATTATGCTTACAACAGAACACAATCTAAACGTAACAGCTCTATTATTAGTCTGCTCTAAATAGCCTGTGACATGCGAGGCCCTGTCTTGCACCCCAAAACACAAAGCCGAGTCTCTGTACTTTAACAAAACCAGCTTTTTCTCAGCTTGAAACAGGAACAGCATAGTTATTTATTGTAGCAGGATCTACCTCTCTTCTATACACAGGCACAGCAATCAGGCAGGGCCGTGGCCAGGTTAGTGGCCAAGTAATACTGTTTCCTGCATTTATAATGTTCCTTGCATCACCCATCAATAGCAGGCGCTTATAGCACGACCACGATTTTTTCAGATTTGATTTCGCAGTGAACTGCTACAGCGCTGGGAGCCTCCAGTTGCCCCGGCAACAGATAGGCCATCTTCTACAGATGCAGCAACCACGCATCGGGATCTTCTTTGGAGTATTGTCCCGTTGGGGGGGGGAGTCCCAAAAGAGTTTAGAAACCTTACAAGCTATATATTGATAGTTGAATATCCTAGAAGGATACATTAGAAAAAGATGAGAACAGACCATTCAACCCCAAAAAGCTTGCCAGTCCTATTCCCTTAATTTATCCAAAATAACATCAAGTGTAGTTTTGAAGGTCCTTAAAGTCCTACTGTCTACCAGACTACTTGGTAACTTATTCCATGTGTCTCTGGTTCTCTATGTGAAGAAAAACTTTCAAATGTTTGTGCCTTTAACGAGTTTCCAACTGTGTTTGTGTTCTTGTTGAACTCATTTAAAAGTAGCAATCTAGATCCAAATCTATAAATTCCATTCATAATTTTAAACACTTCAATCGTGTCACCTCTTAATCCAAGACCTTTACTTTTGCTTAAACTGAAAAGGCTCATCTTTCCTCATAGCTCATCCTCTGCAGTCCTGGAATCAGCCTAATCACTCTTCCCTGTACTTTATCTAGCACTGCTATTTTTTTTTTAGCCTGGAGACCAAAACCACTGTATTATAAAGACTGAACATAACCTCTTTTGACATGTACTCTACACGTCATGCTATATAACCTAAAATTCAGTTACCTTCTTAATGGCTTCTGAACACTGTCTAGAAGTTGATAGTGATCAGTCCACTAGGACTATTAAATCCGTCTCATAAAATGAACTTTCAATTTTCAGACTTCCCATTGTGTATTCAAATCTAACATTTTTTCTTGTACATGCAATATTTTATTACATGTACTTACATTAAATTTCATATGCCACAAATCTGCCCAAAACTGTGTGCTATTCAAATCCCTTTGTAATGATTCAATGGATTCAAGATTACCTGCCAATCCTCCTTGCTTAGTATCATCTGGGAACCTAACTTGTTTAAATTCCTATTCAAATCATATATTTCATATTTCGTAAAAAAGAATGTGTATATATATATATATATATATATATATATATATATATATATATATATACACACACATACACACACACACACAGTGGGTACGGAAAGTATTCAGACCCCCTTCAATTTTTAACTCTTTGTTATATTGCAGCCATTTGTTAAAATCATTTAAATTAATTTTTTCCCTCATTAATGTACACATTAATGTGTATCAGACACCTGAAGGACTCTGAGATGGTGAGAAATAAGATTCTCTGGTCTGATGAGACCAAGATAGAACTTTTTGGCCTTAATTCTAAGCGGTATGTGTGGAGACAACCAGGCACTGCTCATCACTTGTCCAATACAGTCCCCACAGTGAAGCATGGCGGTGGCAGCATCATGCTGTGGGGGCGTTTTTCAGCTGCAGGGACAGGACGACTGGTTGCAATCGAGGGAAAGATGAATGCGGCCAAGTACAGGGATATCTTGGACAAAAACCTTCTCCAGAGTGCTAAGGAACTCAGACTGGGCCGAAGGTTTACCTTCCAACAAGACAATGACCCTAAGCACACAGCTAAAATAACGAAGGAGTGGCTTCACAACAACTCTGTGACTGTTCTTGAATGGCCCAGCCAGAGCCCTGACTTAAACCCAATTGAGCATCTCTGAAGAGACCTAAAAATGGCTGTCCTCCAACGTTTACCATCCAACCTGACAGAACTGGAGAGGATCTGCAAGGAGGAATGGCAGAGGATCCCCAAATCCAGGTGTGAAAAACTTGTTGCATCTTTCCCAAGAAAACTCATGGCTGTATTAGCTCAAAAGGGTGCTTCTATTAAATACTGAGCAAAGGGTCTGAATACTTAGGACCATGTGATATTTCAGTTTTTCTTTTTTAATAAATCTGCAACAATTTCAAAAATTCTTTTTTTGTCTATCAATTTGTGGTACTGTGTGTACATTAATGAGGGAAAAAATTAATTTAAATGATTTTAGCAAATGGCTGCAATATAACAAAGAGTGAAGGGGGTCTGAATACTTTCCGTACCCACTGTGTGTGTGTATATATATTTTTTAAAAAAGTAGCTGCCCTAGCACTGACCACTGAGGGATGCTACTACTAACACCAGATTCTGATAAGGTTTCTAGGTTTCAGCAAGCTTTCACCCATCAACACACTACCACCCTGAATTCCCACATGTTTTAGTTTGATGCTGTACTTCTCATGTGCGACCTTACCCAATGCCTTCTGAAAGTCAATATAAATAATATCATGCACCACTCTGACTCTATCCTTTTGCTGCTAATTCCAGCATGTTAGTAAAACAGAACCTTCCTCATCTAAACCCATGATGACTATTCAATAAAGCTCCTGTTCTTGCCTTGTGTTGCCCAGTCTTTTCCTTAATTCTTTCCATTAATTTATATATGATGCATGTTAAGCATACAGCCTATAATTAGTTGGATGTACCCAATCACCCTTTCTGTATAATGGAATAATATTTGCCATTTTGCCAATATTCCTCTCTAACGGCCTTTTAGGTTTCAGCTAATGAAAATGGATGGATAAACTTATTTACCTGTGGAAAGTTCCAGATTTGTTCCATGTTTCATATAGTGGCCCTCAAAAACAGAATATGTTTTCTTAATACATATACATAACTTACATATGTATATAACTAATGAACAGGCTGGATCAGTGTGTCAATTTAGTGCCAGTGTAGTACATGTGTCTTTGGAATATGAAAGGGAAACCAGAACAGCAGCAGAAAATCTTATGCAGACATTGGTTAAGCTTATGAACTCTAAGCACAAGTAGCAATTGCTAAAGCTAGATTTTAGCTATTGGGAATGTTAACCAAAACAACCCCAGAAAAGGAATGAAAACTTGAATCAAAAGGTCATGAAGAAATAGCTTAAAACAGTTAACTGTTGCACAAAACAATCTACCTCTGAGTATAACAGATGACTTCAGTAAATGCTTGGAGGACTGTCTGATTGACTTAAATGATCCATTCCTTCCTATTCCCCCTATAATGTAGTGCTCTGATGTAAAATTCTTGATGACATTTAACTCTAACAGGAATTTGTGAAGAGAATATTTATGAATGTGATTAATATTTTTTAAATAAAATTCATATTGAATCGAGTATATCTTTGCATCAACATTTTGCTTAATTTTGACACTGAACAAGGGATTCTTATTAGGTTAATACCTCATAATATATTTTTCCCCCTCAGGTATTTAAAAAAAATACTGTTTTAATTTTAAATCTTGTTACTTTTAAACTTACAAACTGTCACTCTAACTTCTATAAAGTTAGGTATTAGAATTGCATAAATTTGTTTCATATGAATGAATTTTGCACACATTACTTACTAATGTTTCTAAAGCTGCAAGAACCTACACTCAGAGTTGATTCCTATTCTGTTGTTGTGCTTTAATTCTAGAAAAAATGAAAAACTATTTCACAAACCTTAAATCAACAAGTGTTTTAACAAATGTTTAACTTTGCTGCTGATAAAGACTTCCCTGTTAATTTGTGATTGTCTAATACTGGAAAAAACAGGCTGATTCTATGAATTATGGAACTAAAGAGCTTTTTAAAACATATCTACTTTGAACCCTGATGAAGTTAACAAGTCATTAGATCTTTAAACACCTTTAAAATTGTCTTATGGCATACAGTAAATATTGTTAGAATTAATTAAATTAATGCCGTGTTGCAAAATTACTTTTACACTACGGTAGACATATTTACAATTTATTATAAATTCTGATCAGTGTCAACGACTTTTTGGTTTCACTTATTAACAGGAAAAATATTGTATCCAATTTACACTATACACTAAAAACAATGTATACAGAACATAGGACTATAAAAGAGTGATTGTCATAATTCATCGTAGTAGAGACCAACAATGTCTACCTCTTATTCACTTGTCAGACCTCTTACCTCTTTTTTTTTTTTTTTTTTTTTTAAATGATCAAATGTTTCTGTCAGGCCAAGACCTGAATGTTCATCCCAGAGCAGGTACTACTCAAGAGAGGGACTCCAGCTATAGAACAACAATGGCTTTATAAAGTAGTTCAAATTGACATATTAGGTTAATTGTACAGCTGTTTAGAAGACAGCAGTCATGCTGTAAGTATGCTAGAGTACACATGTAGAAGGTGATTGTGCACCAGGTTACAGTGTAACAATTGTGAATCAGAAACAATTTATGTTAATCTAGGTTCAACCATAAGGTAAATACACTTAGTGACACCCACTTTATTAAAGCTTACAGCTATATATTTCATATCAGTCCCTGGGATATGGGAAAGGTATTTTAGACTTTTAATATGTTACGGCTATATCCAATCATTGAACAATTTTCTGATTCCATTTTTCCATTACAGGGCTGAAAGAAGCCAGAGCTAAAGTATCTGTCATTAATAAATAATAAAAGGACAGATGAAGAATACAGAGTAACTGTTTCAGTCTTGTGACTGAGGAGTATCATCATATTACAATGAGCCTTTATAACCTTCACAAAAATCCTGTTAAGTGTATAGACAGATTTTAGCTTACCTTTATAAAGTATAAACCTTATGTATCCAAATAACAGTGGAGTCTTTTATTTTTAGATAGGCCATTAAGACAAGGTTGTTTTACAAGCAATTTTTAATGGCCTATCTAAAAATAAAAAAAAAAAGTGTTTAAAAGGCAGGTTTACACATAGTTCATGAGTCTATAGTCACCTTTTACAAGTTAGTTTGTAGCGCATTATATGCTTATTAGAAAAATGTAGCTAGAGTACATAATGGCATAATAAAATGTACTGTTTTCGTCATTGCCTAAACACATCACCTAAAACACCATACAACCAGCTTTCATGTGCAGCATAAATATTTTGCTTGGTTGTTCATTGGCCTTTTAAGATTTCTAAGTAGTATTTGCCATACTCTGACATTATTATTTTTATTATTATTTAGGGCTGCTGTTTGATTTAAAAATGTAATCAAATTTAACAGCATATTAATTGCAATTTACTGTATTTCTTTCAAGCATATTGACATTTTTCTATAAAACAGAAATAGCTAAGTGATTTATTTCAAATACAAAATAATTTATATAATCACTTGCCTATGCATATTAAATTATTTCAGTTGGTTTATTGAACAGATTTTATGTAACAAACACCACCCAATGACCACCAGCCCCCAGGGGTGCAATATAGGTGTGGAACAGCAGTACATATGGTTTAAACTTCTGTGGTCTAAGACCACATGCCACAAGCACTATGAATTACACAAACAATTAAATATTAAAAAACAGAAACCTCCAATCATGGTTCAGCATTTGTGCACAATCAGCACTGCTATAGGCGAGGTTGTTCTTAACTATGTAATACACACGTGTCAACTCCACAGCTGTTATCTGGAGAGGCAAAGTCATATTACATTGAAAATGTGTATAGACTAGACTTATAAATAGAAAAAGACAGACTGAAAAAAAATCTGATTAGGTTATTTTTTTAGATGTTTTAAACAGCACATTGTTATATAAGGCATTATTTATGAATCTGTATAACATCTGCAAAATAAGACCTTATCTTAATAAGCATGCAGCACAACATCTGGTCCAGGCTTTGGTCTTTCAAGTCTAGATTGCTGCAACTCAGTACTAGCATGAGGATCCAAAATGCAGTGTCCCTTCTTGTATTTAACCAGCCAAGATGGGTGCATATCAATCCTCTCTTCAGGTCGCTACATTGGCTCCCTGTAACAGCACATATCAACTTCAAATCTTTGATGCTTGCCTAGAGTACTCAATGGGTCAGCACCTGTGTATCCAGACTCTTTTCATATGTATAAGGTCCCAGCTGGTAGAACAAGCTACCCACTTCCATCGAACTGCTGACTCCCTCAATGTGTTTTAAGAAGCAACTGAAAACCCTGCTATTCTCTAACTTTCTGTCAAATTGTTAATAAATGTTTTTTGCCTTGCGGATATCTGTCGTAACTGACCATTTTTTTTATGCTAGGTTTATAGTTCTTCACTTGTGGTGATCAACCTCTGTAACATGTCCTGCTATACTTGCCCAAAACAGTCTCCAGACTGATGTTACTTGAGTATGTTCACCTCCGTTGTAAGTCATTTTGGAAAAAGCACCTGATAAGCAAATAAATGTATACATGTAAATATAAAAATGAGTCTATCTTAACCGTCTGCCGAAATTGAGGGAAATATTAGCATGATCAATTTGCACGGTGTATTGTCTGGTTTTACTGGTTATAGTACAACATAGGCTAATGTAGCTAACATATAACTAATTGAATAACAACAACAACCCATGTCAGCTTTAGAGGAAATCTGAGCGAGGTATAAGGAATCGAGCAATTTCACTCTACGTCATCTGCTCTTTAGCTGTTCGGACAAGGGACGAACTTCCACTGTGCCATTTCAGGTCAGACATCCATCCATGGAAGACCAAAAAAGCTTGACAGCAAGCATATCCATATGGAAAGATAGGGCTGACACACTTGCATTCAATCTCCCACTCAGACCCATACCTCAAAAGCCTCTTACATTTCACAGGTATACTTGTATTAACAGACATCACTGCATTCTGTTTTGGACATTCCACTATACTGTGTCATACGACTGTCTTTTTTTTCCATCATTGTGTGTATGCAGCATAATGGCAAGGATGACACAACATGCACTCTCATACAATGCACAGTGCTTATCCATCTGCAACATTAGTGTGGCATGAAAATAAAACTCATTCACTCCACTTGTATAACTGGTTTGATTTTAATTGTTCTCATTCAAAATTTAGGACATGGTGAAAAGGTGTATTTTGTGATTAAAGTGGATATTTTACTTTATCATTAAAATAGACTGTCATAAACGTCATCTTAAAACCGACCCAGTTGTTAAATCGCTACATGCTTCTGGGGCTTCCTCCTGACCTGACAGCAGCAATCAACATACAGAACACATTACATTTATGATATTCCAGCTCTCTGCACATTTAGAATCTTTAGATGTATACTTGATATCACTTTCATGATGAAATGCATTAAAGTTTGTATGTTACATTTTACAGATAAGTAGTTAACTTCATTTAAATAATGAATACCGATAATAATTACACTTGTTGTGTAGACACGGTCTGCCTCGCAGGGAGTCACATCCCTTGTGTTGCCTGACTGGAGTTCACAGGGTTTGCTGGTGGGTTTCCACAGTGTGCTCCGGTTTCCTTCCAAAAGACATGAATGTTTGGGGATTTGGAGACGCTAAAATGACGCTAGTGTATGCGAGTGCTTGTGTTCGCTTGAGATGATCTGATGCCACATCCAGGGATTGTTTTTGTGTCAAGCTTGATGTCTGCTGGAATGGGCAAATCCCTGGACTGTTGGATTTAATCATGAAACATCCTTTTCAGAGATACTGCAGGAAGGTTTCTTCAAAATTTAATGGGTGTTTCAGGCAATTCACAACACAGTGAAGGCAAACCTGTTCCCACCATGATGATATCTCACACGGCCACCTGGTGAAATCTTCCAGATTTATGTAAAGTACGCGTGCAAATATGAACAGTACAACGCTTACGTAGCAGTAGCGTCCGCTGGAGCACACATTGCAATAAGTATAAACCTGGCCTAACAGTGAGCAAATGAAGGGTTTCATCCTGCAAATGAAGCATCTGATGTGTCCTATATCAATTTATTTTGTACTTTTTGACTCCTTTTTTTGGTTCTAATCTGAAATACAACATTTACCAAGCTCACCTCTCATTCTCGTATCATTAAATAAACATCTCTATACTTCTTAAGCCCACTTCAAGCACAATTACTCCTTTCATCATTTAGTTCATATCAACTTGTTGTGCCTTCCACCTCACAAACTTGTCTTTTTTTTTTTTTTAAACCAAAGTCTTTATCCCAGTAGCTCAACGAAACAAACCCTTTTAATGCAGCATCTGCTAAGGGCTTTTATAATACATTTTACTTACCCGGCTCTTGAAGGATTTTGTCATTTCATCTTCAGAGTCAAGTATAACATCATCACTTATGTCTAATGGGGTCTGGCTCACGGTTGCTGTCAAAAGATGAAACAATAAGGAAGAAGTTATATTTTATCCATTTTTACACAATGTTCTGGTCCCTTTTCTACATTGTATATATTCATACATAAAGATTTTAGTCACTTATATTTTGGTTAAAAATGTACAAGCACTTCTTATATAAAATTCAAATTAGGAGGGTGAAAGCTTACATGTAATGAATAGGTATAGCCGGTTAGTCATGTGGCATATCTGGCATCCCTTGTTGTTCAGGAAGATTCTGGCAACATTATATAAACCCAGGCAGTTGAATTTATTCTTAAGAAACCATGACTTAAACTATGAAACCATGTTTACAAGATAACTAACTGAGATCACATGCAAGAATGTTAGGGTAATCCATGAAGTATTTTATGTCCAAAGCAAAGTCCTTATAGATGCATGAATTTATTTTATGCAGCTTTATTAAATGTAATCTATGAATTAGGCAGTATAAAAGCAAACACAATTAACATATTACACACTATGATCTGTCCAGTGTTAGTATCATTTTCAGGTATGTTATGTTTACTAAGGCAGAGAGACCACAAGCATAAAACATGGAATAAATTGCACAGCCTTTGTGTCATGCTAGTAGACATTCTACAGGCACAGTGTGATCAATGTGAACTTCCAGTGCTTTGCAGAATTCACCAAAAACTAAGACAAACATCAAATCTGCCTAAGTAAATGTTTCCACAATTTTGATTCTTCATATAAAACATTTGCTAAACTTCTTGGATTTGAACATCCATAATTTATATATCAGTGTATAATCACACTGATACCTTGAATTTTCTATGACAAATTCTTTATAGGAATTTGCTACATGATGATCATCACAAGCTCAAATTTACTAATTTATGGGAAAACAAACTAGAATGCAAGTTTGGCTGAAGATTTACAAAATATGACATGCTTATTTTATTCAATGTAGGCAAAGTTAATGCAGTTAATGTCTGCAGATGTGTGGGTAGCTGTTGCTTCTTCTCTAGCATTCTTCTAGTTATGTATCTTTGCTTTATTTTATTTTGTTAAGATGGTTATTGCTGACATTATCTTATTCTTGTATTAGAATGTGATCTTCTATTGCCAGAGCAATTTTCCTTCAAGGAGGATGCTGCTTTAACAACTGTTGTCTTCTGAACAAAGGCCATCTTACTGTAGTTCATATGTATCTGACCTCTTTGATCTTTGCAAACAGCTTATTTGACTGTATGCTGCCGAGTTAATGCCACTTAGCCTTTTACAACTGTGAATCCTTGACTACCAGTTTTGATTCTGCTTCTGGAAAACCCAGAGTCAGAAATTATTATTGTTTTTAAGGCGTATTGTTGATTTGGCAGTTGGTCAAAGCAAGGAGCAGTGGTATGTATTCAGCTAGCAATACGCTCAAAGATGACTGCAGATTGTGAGGCTCAAGAACAGTGTATGTGATGTGGATGTCAACTACACGGTTATACCACAAGAAACAATTCTATCTGCTTTCCTCTTCACCTAAGACTATAAATAAATAGTACCAAGTCATGTTACTTCCAGAAATTCTCACAGGAGTCTATACTTATGTGGTGTATTAATGGATGGGGTTGGGGTTTGAGGTAAGGTATAGATGTCAGATGGAGAACTTTGTTTTTGGGTGCAAAGAGAACTGCATTAAGCTCAATATCAACAAAGCTAAGCAACTGGTTATTGACAATTGTCACCACAAGGAAAGAACGAACCATTATTCAGGGAGTGGATATGCTGAACTGCGCTACTGTTAAAAGCACTTGGTGGTCCACATCAATGACAGGCTGGAATGGTCTAATAATTGCTGAACGCCAATATAAGAAATGACAGATCAGACTTTCTTACAGAATTACATTCCTTTAATGTAGATAATGACATCCTTGACGTGTTCTACAACTCTGTGATAGCCAATGCAATTTTCTACACTGTAGTGTGCTGGGCCGGTAACATTAAGAGAGGCCCAATAAATCAACAAGCTAATTAAAAGGACAGGCTCAGTTATGGAGTGCATTCTCAATGCTGGATATAGTAAGGAGAGAATGAAGGAAAAAAAAAAACAAATCAGCCATTATGAACAATGCTTCACATCCTCTCTTTGACAAACTATCATTAAGTGCTTTCAGCCAACAAATTATTCTGCACAAGTGTATCAAGAAACTATACTGGGGCTCCTTCATACCTATTACAGTACCCCTTTATAATGTCTCAAAGTGACTGTTCTCTTCCCATCAGCCATACTTTTTAATTTTTTTTAAATCCATGTATGTATTTCAGGAGGGTTGGTTTTTGTTTGTTATAATATTCTTGAACTTCTGTAAAAATCTAAATTCAAGACAAATAAAGTACTATCTATTCATCTGTTTTTAGGCTCAATGTCACAGAAAGAAAAATAAAAGGTTTACCTTTATATGAAGATAAAAAATATCACACAAATAAACAAACATCTTTCACTATAAATAGAAGAAAATAGTTTTATCTAGTAATTCAATTACTGTTCCTCAGATTTGTTATTAATTAAACTCATTAATGAAAGCTTATCCTGTAAAGTACTTAAGGGAGATTTACTATGCACATTTTGTAGAAAAAACACACATTCTGTCCACAGTAGCATTCGATTTGCACGAGTAATCATGTACGACTTCGGAATGATGTCCACAAAGTATGAAAGCGTATCTTCTGTGTATGCTGTTTTTTTCTTTTGTCCAGTCCAGCCATTTTGTCTCTACATGAAGCATGCTTAAATCCTAAGCATCCTTACCTGGCTCTTGTGGCACTGTAGACTTTCTTTCCAATTCCATTTGATCAAAACAATTCCTACATAGAAATATACAGGTATTTAGAAACAACCTTGAATAAATGCACTTAATAAATAAAAAAATAAAAATTGGACTAACTAATCCATATGTTCAAATATACCAAGTTAATTTGCTGCTTTTTTCCCCCTTGAAAATGATTTAAGAAAATGTCTTCACTGAATGCATTTAAAGCTACATTATTCTTATTTCAGATCCTGTGACATTTCATTTTAATTCAAAAACTGATCAAAAAATTTGTATCACTTTTTTGATTTTGATTAATCTTATATTAATTTTATCTACCATCTTGTAAAATAAATCTGAGATAAAGGCATTTCTCTTCATCATAGGTCATATCAAAGCTACATGGCTCCGTTATATCTTATTGGAAAGCTCATA
>JANRMT010062852.1:43752115-43819083 GCA_026402145.1 Polypterus bichir lapradei | reverse complement strand
AAACAGACTACTTTATTATAAAAAAAAAAAAATCTGTAGCTTCATGAGATAAACCTGCAAACTTTTGTAATTGTTAAGAAAAGTAATTTCTAAGCCCCAAAAAGGGCATATGAGTGTAACACTTTTTCACTTAATTGAGAATAAAGTAATGTGTACCTGATTTCACACAAAAAAAGTGCTGTTCAAAGGGGGCTATGAACTAGAAGGCTCTGAACCTATTAGAAAAGGCACTAATGGGGCAGCCCATAAGAAAACTCTCTAAATTACCTTTTTTTGGTCTCTATCCAATGTGAAAAAAACTGCCCATACTGCAAAGTTGCCGTTTTTTTTTTTTTTAATAAACAAAAATATTTAAGCTCTGGTGGGGCAGTGTAATATATATGCCAAGATTAATCACGATCAAAAATGGTGAAGCAAAGTCCATTTGTTAAATTAAAATGGAATGACCCTCCTGGCAGTCTAAACAAAAACCCTCAAAACAGTTTGCAATTCTTCTTCATACTGTATATTCTTAATCTGTTAAAACAGAAAATCTGCCTGGGGATCAAACTCAGTTCCTGGATGACCAGAGTGGCTGCGGGCTTTAGATTCAAAAAGTCGTCCACTCAGTAGTCACCTATGGCCGTTACTTTAATTCTATTATGTGTTAGTGTTCTTATTCTGCTATGTCAACAGTTTTAAAATATATTAATTGCTGGACCAGATCACATGCCTGACTTTTTTTTCTTTTCTTTCCAGTACTTCTATTGAAATAGATATTTACTGTTATTATGGGCAGTGACAGGTGTAATCAAAAAGGTATATATTAATAGCATAATTGGTCGGAATGAAAATTTGCGGCCACTAAAGCAAGCACTCTAGGAATAAAGTCTGGCACACATGTATAGAATTTTGTATTAAAAATGTGTCAGCTTTTAATCTGGAACATGCTAACAAACACATTTTTGAAAGGAAGTGACAATGAAAATGGAAAAAAATACATATATATTATTGGAAATGAATGGAGTAATACAGAAATGTAATATCCTACAAGATTGAAAGCCATTAATAAAAAAGCAGCATGCATATAAAAACCTTTTCTATATCAAACAGTTAAATAACTTGACATCTACTATAAAATAAAACACTACAGTCTGTAGTACCCCAGAGCAATCTGACTGGTCAGTTTGGCTTTGGTGATGCAATCAGATAAGAGTTCCTGAAACAAAGAAAGTGCACCGACAGTTCCTCCAAATGTCTGGAGAAAGCTGACAAGGAAAGGAAAAAATTATCGCATATGTCAGACCTAAGAGAATATTCTCTGTTACTGAAGCATACATTGTGTATTATCAATCTAGCAGCATTTGGTAGTCTTTGCAACAAAAAGCATCTGCATAATGATATCAATTCACATCTGCACATCATTTAATAATGTCAATAATCAGTGCTTGCCAATGACTCCATGCGGAAGACGACGAAATGGGTAGTTGGCAAAGCAAAACGTACAGCCACAACAATGGTTAAAAATAAAAAAAATAAAAAGTATCTAACAAGGACTTTCCCAGGTATAATTTTAGAATTGATGTATTGTTATTATGAGCTATAACCTAGTATTACAAGTCTTACAGTGGAGTAGGTTTGCACAGTATACCAGTACTGAAAAAGCTGGAACCAAACCCATGAAACCATGCTAGAAACTCCACTCCACCACCGTTGGATGCCTTGAAGGAACCAACTATGTAGAATGTCAAGGCAGTGAGGTGCAAGTATATACACACACACCAGGGAAGTGGGATATTTTGAGGTTCAGAAATGCGCCAACAGGGAGGAAGGACTGAGATACAGCTATGATGGAGTTATCCGTTATTTTCCTCGGTACCAATACTGAGGTCCAAAATAAAACAAAGCTGGTATCGATGAAGTCACAATTTGAATAATGAAGTCACAATTTTGGTACTTATCCATCACTAAAAATTGCAGAGGTACTTGAAATCCCTCTCTACAAAAAAAAAAAATGAATGAAGTTGAATGAATTGAGTCAAGGGCTTTTTGTATAAGGTGTAACCAATTAACTAATTTCTTCCTACAAGAATATAACTTCAACTTAAATTAAAAAAAAACAGAATGGAAATTAATTCATTTAGAACATGCCACACTCAGACACAATACTTAATACAAAATATAAACACACAAAAAAAACACTAATATATATTATCATTTTGTGACCCAAATAAAAATCAGAATAGTAACATATCATGGGGTCGCAGCCCATTCTCACCACAAGCATATATTACTTTTCAATAACTGTGGCCAGATTTGTGATCAGCTGATGGTGTCCTGATGTTGAAACTGGCACTGCTGTCACTTGATAAAATGGATAGGAGACATTAACCTTCACCAAAGACAGACCTAGAGATGGGCGTTTGTCATATTTAAACAAAATCAGAAATGATAGCTATTTATTTATATCATAGCTACCAATACATACTTTATGATATACATATCTTAATGTTAACTGTATATAGGTACAACACAATGATCTTGTAAACAGGAACAGCACTATACAAAATAAATTTAACTGAAATGTGCATAATGATTCTACCAATGGCAATCAGGGAAAGCTGAAGAATGAAAATATAATGTGAAGATTAATGTGTATGGTTTTTGGTTATCCTTAACTGTATTTACATGTTCTACAGGCAGCGCGGTAATTATAAAATGGGTAATAATGCAGAAAATACTATATAACTGGCAGTTTTTGTCAACTGAAATAGACCATTTTAATTTGAAACATGTATGAAACAATACTGCTTGCTCTTCAATAAGAAAACAGTTTTTACTAAACTAGTCAGGATAAGATTTGTCTAAAATACACGAATAAAGAAAAAAAACTAGTGTCAATTTATTTGAAAATTGCATTTATGAACAAAAATACATTAACCATGCAGAAAAAAATATTACAAAACTAATTACTTACTCCTTCTCTTCCAATTTTCTTCTCTTTCCTGATGATGCCCATACTTTTGAAGAATTAATGATAATGTCATTTCCATGTTGCCTCTTCTGAGGGCTTAATGGGACAGTGAACAAATCTGGCATGTGATCATGATGATCTAGAGGGTTCACTTCTTCTGCTAGGGTACAATGGACATGGTTTGAAGGAAGGACACTGAAATCCAAACGATGGATCAAAACTATAGGCTTGCGACTTAAACAGGAAGCAGCAAGATTCTTCTGCAGGTAGTCAATGTTTGATTCATGATCTTGCGAAGACTGGCAACATGGTCCATTTGATAAATACTTTCCTGACTTCTTAGAAGATTGATTAGCTTTTACACAGCCGTCACATTGTTTCGAACAGCATTTGTTTCTACTGAAAGCACTGATATTTTGAAAATTGCATTTGATTGAGTCTAATCCTTTCAGCTGTGAAGATTTTCTAACAGCATGGTGTCCAGGACTCCCCATTCTTCCCATTTTGGCATATCTCTCAGAAGAGGGTTTTCTGCCCAAGGAGCACGATGCAGAACATTGCTTCTCCACTGACCTACAGCTGCTGTCTTCAGAATTGCATTCAGCATCAGAGTCAGAGTAAATAATTGATCTGTCACAGTGGCAATGTGGTTTCCATGATTTTCTGGAAGGAGATTTCTTATTACAAGATCTATAAAACAATTCACAGGGAACGGATTTCTTCTCAGAATGCACTGTCATAGAATTTTTACTTTTAGCTGGCTGTAGTCCTGAAAAGGAATTTTCTGGTGACTGAGAAGAACATTTGCCAGGAGAGACAGCACAATAGTTATTATTGCCATGTGGTATTTCCTGGTCACCTGAAAAAGAAGTATCAGTTACTTAGAAGATAAAGTTTACACACAAGAGAAATCTACTCATTCCCATAAAGCTAATGATGAAGGTGCCGGATATCCCTTTTTACGTATTTTTCAAAAATCGTTGATTCAATTACATGGCTAAGTACTTTGTTCTATATTTCCATGACAACTGGTCTAAAGAAGTGTTTCCCTTTTTACAAAATGAAAGAAAAAAAAAACATTTCTTTGACCTGGTACATAATGTTTTTAGTCTTGAACAGAAAGCTTTAAAATTCCTTAACATTAACATACCCTTTAGTCCAGACCTAAACTGCACACAATACTTCAGATATTCATTTCTCTAGTGCATTTAAGGACTATGAGGATAATGTTCCAAGATTTACATTCAACAATGTAATATAACATTTTAACAATACAACATTATAACAATTTACCTTTTAAATTTCTTGTCCAGATTCCTATGAAAAAGATGTCTCAATATAAACCTCTTCATTCTGTTCAGAGTTTCTCACTTATAGGTCAACATCATCTACCTTTAGCTGAATGGAAAATGAATTACAACTACATGTAGCAGGCTACACTTTTACAGTACATTAGTCTGCTTTTGGTGTTTTGAAGATTGTTTGCAACTTTTTGAATCTCTTTGGTCTCATTATCATTTACTATCCTTGTGTTCTGGTGTCATCTGCAAATTTCACCAGTTTATTATCTAGATTTTAAAGATGCCACGTAAACACATACAGTATAGAGGAACTCCAATCTGGTTCATAGACAGAAGTTACAAGGAGACTGTTTTGTTACATAAGATGACAATAATTTCTAACCTTAGGATTAATCTCTGATAACTGGAACTACCAAATGCTTTTTGAAAGCCTAAATAAATTATGTTGTATACAGGATGCTCTAACCCATCTACCATAACACAATTGGAAAAGTGTCTATTTTAATTAAAATTGAAATAACAACAACAACATTTATATAGCACATTTTCATACAAATAAAAATGTAGCTCAAAGTGCTTTACAAAATGAAGAAATAGAAAAATAGAAGACACAATAAAAAAAAAAAATAAGTCAACATTCATTAACATGGAATAAGTAAGGTCCGATGGCCAGGGTGGACAGAAAAAACAAACAAAAAAAAAAAAAAACTCCAGACGGCTGGAGAAAAAAAAAAAATAAAATCTGCAGGGATTCCAGACCAAGAGACCGCCCAGTCCCCTCTGGGCAATATATATATACAAGAAACAGTTTAAAACATCTTTACGATCAGACAAACATTTATCAAACACTGTCCTCAGTTAACTGAAAATAATTAACCATTGATATCCTTTTGGAAATTTCAATTTCTGAAATTTCTCTTCTCTCTAAAGAAGAAAGACAAAGGGTACATGATTTGATTTAAAGAAGTAGCTTATGTCTTAATGGTTTGTATCTTATTTAGTGCAATTAAAACTTTAAAATCAATTACATTAAGGAAAAATAACTCAAGTTTCATAAATGGCAGTTAATGATATATGCTTCTGGTCTCAACATTAATCGCTAGTGTAGAATTATGTCAAATGGTTTATGAAAGTCGAACAATCAAATTATAATGTATGATTTTGTTTTGCCTACTGTTAGAATTGCCCCATTCAAAGTCTAAAGATTAGAATGGCAAAAACTTATTTCTTAAGCATATTTTTTGTATTATGATGTTCATATCTTTGGCTCTATGGTGGACTAGCATCCTTGATCCATGATTGATTCCTGTCTTGAGCCTTATACTGGCAAGACAGGCTTTAGACCCAAAGACTTAACATTGGATTAAATACTGTAGGTGTGATAACATTATGTTATGATACAAGCCTTCAAATATAATTCTAAACACAACGTTTACTTCTGTTCCATGTCAGGTTATCAATTTATAAATATATTAATTGATTTCACCTTCCTTCTTATGGATTATTGACAAATTTTGAGCTATAGTGATGTGGTACCTCTCTCACCTGAACAGATTACTGCAATATGTTTGGTAAGGGTTTATAAAACAGACACAGATTGCCTAGCACCTTGTTCAGGGAGGATGATTCTTTACCCGGCTTGGAAGCCATGATAATGGAAGGAAATGGATGAATGGGCATCTCGACTGGGTTGGTTAGTGGTACCTTTCCAGATCGGGAGGCCATTCGGAGGGAAGTACAGAAGGTGACTACCACCCAGGGCTATGTGTTCCCCCAGTACAGTGGGTGGCAGTAGCCCTCTGGTATGGTTCCCATTTCAGCACCCGCAGAGCTACACAGGAGTTGTAGATTTACTGAGCAGCCCTGTTGAAATGAAAAGGAATTGCAACTAATTTACCAGGTGATAAAAACCTGTAAAAGGTATTTTGTTTAATAAAAATATCCTTTGTTGAAGCAGCAACTGTGTGGTTTAGTTGTGTCTGGGTGCTTGAGTTGCAGGTAAGCCTCCTACATGTCACAGTCTTTAATTTCTTTCTGGTTTACCAGTCATATCCCATAAAAGTTGATATTTCAACTCATTTTCGATGTTTGTCCCTCATGGATATTTGAATGATTTAAAATATTTATTTGGTATAGAAGTACTGGAATATATTTTAGTGCTCACCTTCATGTCCAATGCAATTTTTTTTAGTTTCTCTCTTAACTTGTTAAACTCTTGCTTTAATTACTAACTGAACTTAGATATTCCTCTGGTTCCAATTGTTTTTCTCTCTTTGAAAATGAGTGAATATGATAGTCTTATGTTTTAAACAATACAGTTATTCAAATGTATTGGCAATTATGTGCATTTTCATTTTATCTTTTTGGAATATATTTATATATCTGGAACAAAATATTACCTTATTTACCTTCTTCACTATTCATAATAACCAGTTTCATCTTTGGAAACTGGCTTAATCAAAACTGTTTGCTGTAAAACAGTTTTAATCTTTAATTTGAGTAGAATCCTTAGATTATTTAACAGACTATAGTTGCTGAAGGAAAGTAGACTTAATAGAGAGGGGGTGAGAACTTGCCTAAATAGGAATCCACGGTTTTGTGATAATGCAGAAGATTCTTGTAAAGATGGTGATCTGTATTCTCCTTCAATGACTTTTGTAGCTCTTCAGGCAATTCATTTAGGGCTGAGACAACCTATTAGAAGAACAAAAATATAACAGAGGACACTGCTTATTTTTACACAATAATGTCATGATACTACCTAAGTTAGTGTCAAGCAAACATTTAATAGTTTCGCTATACCAAAAATCATTGAGATAGCAGCTTGTGGTTAGCTCTTCTAATGTTCTGCGTTTCTAACCTGATGTGAGATAGAGAGAAAGAAAAAAAAAACAGCCTATAAAAAATCCCTTTGATTCACCTAACCCCACCAAGATATTTTTTTTTCTCCATCATAGCCAAGAAATCCTAAGTTCAAATTTCCACCTAGGTACTATCAGCGTGGAGTTTACTGTATATGTTCTACCTGTGTTTGCATGGCTTTATCTCCAAGTACAGTTTTTATCCCCACAGTCTAAATGTGTACATAAAAGTACATTAACCCTAACTTGAAACTGCTTTGTAATTAATTCCTGCATTGTCTCCAGCCTACACTATGCTACTGTTAACCAATACTACACTGTGGATGGATGGATGGACCCCCCCCCTCCCCAGGGTCAAATGAAACATAATAAAAATAAACAAAAAAAAAACTTTGATGAAGCAGCTGAATTATTATTTGTGGTTATGACTCTGCCAAGGACATATACTTTTTTTCTTCTCTTTTTTGTTTTTTGTAGTAAACAAATAAGACTGGCGATTTTTGATTGACTACAGTTAAACAAAATTGCTGCCTTACGCCTGTAGCTGATGGGATGAGATGTAGATGTATTGTGTAATGTTCTGACACTATTATGCCTTTAACCAAAAATATGTCCTAACAATATGGACTGTGGAATTATTCTGTATTATTCAATAACAGAATACAAAACAGAAATCAAAACATTTGTATTTCTAATACTTAAAACACCACCATTTCAATGTGAATATTACCTGGTTGAAGTTAGGTACAGACATAGTTTCATCCAGTCTCACTAGGAATTCCCACAATAGTTTTTCCAAAGCCTGAAGGAACTCTTCTCCATACTCTACATGCAAGCAGTTCTTCGAAAAGAAGCAAAAAATGTGTGCATTTTAGTGAAGAGAGACTTTCATGTTTTTGAAATTCCTAGTGCTTTTGTTATCTAATATAGAATGTTCTTTTTATAATATGAAAACGAAACGAGTAGTAGGATGAAACATACAGAAAATCACCACATTTATTTGAACTTACCTTATATTGTGCGCAAGATTTTAGAAATGTCAAATTATATATGTATGGTTAGTGTACAGTTTAGCCCATTTTGGATTGATTTTCTTTATTTAAATCAAGGTGACAAATTTATTTTAAATCGGTGATGCTGCTAAATTTATTTTCATTATGTTAACCTCCATAGTTAAATTTACCCCCCCCCCCAAAAAAAAGTCTAAAACGTTGAATTTGCAAAAAACTTATTATGCGCAATAGCAAAATGTAAACACCAAAATAGCAACATGAATAAAGTAGGAGAGTTATGTCTAGTGTCCATTGCTGCACTGATGCAAATTTAGTATGTATCCTTCATGTGATATCATTTGAAAATAGTCAGTAAAGCACAGCCTGATATTGCAATCAGAATAGCTGAATCGTGTTTCAGTGCATACTTATCATATATTTTTTCTGGTGCTTGAGCATTAGAGGATAGTTTCTGAAATAACCCAAGTACGGCTTCACTCGATGCTTAAGTTGTTTAATTTTTTTTTTTTGTTTGGAAAAAAAAAAAATTCAGATATTTGTTTCCCTTATAGTCAGGTTTTTTAGAAACATTTGGTAATCCGCTTTGTAGAACCAAAGTCACACCGCCAGATTTTGTGAAAAGCATCCAGTAGCAAACTAAATTGTCCAATGCCATTTCATATCCCTTCCTCGAGGCAATCATTTTTTTTACCTGCAGATAGTGAGAACGCATCTTCTTGCACTTCACCAAGGACAGGGTCAAGTTTTTGAAATTTTCAACAGACTCTAACACCTTCTTTTTATCCTGATTTGTCTATACAAATAAACATAAGAAAAAAAAATTACGCTGTAATATTTATTGCATTCAAATATTTCATCCTCCTGTAATGAAGAATGCTTCAGGGCTTTTTAAGTATAATAATGAAGCACTTCGTATTTGTATATTTTAACATATGTAGCACTGCCAGGTTATGTCAATTCTTCAGAGCCATATTATGAACTAAAGGAAAGCATTCATTCAACAACTCAGTCTAAAAACTTAAGCCACTGGACCAGACTAAAGATAACAAAAGACTTATGAAATCTGTACAGAAAAGTAGCATTACTTACCAGCTGATCTGAAGGTACAGAAGGTGGTACCACTCTCTCCAGTTCAGCCTCAATATCTGCAGGGCATGCAGAATGAACCATCTTCTCTAAAATGATCTATGTTAAATAGACACAAAGCAGAGTAACTACATAATGCACGACTAGCAATAAATCAATAGCCAATGTCATATCTAAAAATGTAGTACCTCATTAATATTAATTTAACCATGTAACAAAAACCTAATGTGCATAAGTATGTAGTAGAGTGTGACAGTCCTGGAAATAGATCTACTGTGCTTTTGATAACTTCTTGCCCATTTTATACAAGACTAAGCCTTACCTTAGCACGCAATCCAAGAGTCAGTTTGGCCCTGTGCCGATAACTGAGGATTTCAGGTGCTGCATCACACACCATGTCCACAAAATCAATCAGCTTCCCATAATTCCGAGTGTCACGATGTTTCATGACAAGCCAAAGTGCTGCTGATGTGATGCGGAGTGGAGGTGTAGAAAACTGTATGGCAGCCAGGGACAATGTTGTTTTATCTACAAAGATAAAAAAAAAATCATATTGGAATGCAACCTAAATTGCAATAATAAAGGTGCTCCTTTGTTCACATATCAATGTTAACCTTGAAATTAACCAAAATGAGGAAGAAACGGACAACTAGAAACAGTCAGCCCAGTTTCACAATGTTTAAGTTTATAATCTTAAAACCAACACAATACTTCAGACTTTTTTTTTTTTTTAATTAAAAATAAAGCATGGCTAAAATTTGCGCACAATTAAACTGAGGAACTAAGTGAATGAAAATTTTACTTATCATTGTAAACATTTTTTTCGGTAAAATGCATCAGACAAATACAAAATTTTTTTTTCTTTCTATGTATTTCATATACTTAAAATTTACAACATAGCTGTTGAATATGTATGGCAGGCTGACTTATCATTGTAATTTCTCATGCTAATTTCTATTTTACATATCTACAATTTCATTTTGACTAGTCTAAACTAATCAGAGACAGCTGTAATTATATTTTGAATTGTCAAAACTTCACATTGTATTTTGGCAAGTGAAAACAGATGGACATTTCCCATTGACTTCTATGTAACCTTCAATTACAGATATCTGTAATTATATTTTGATTAAAGAAATCTTGAATTCAATGTCTGATACACAGGTTGAGTTTTAATTAAAAAAACCAAGGGAAGGAAATAAAATCTACAAGGGCACTTTTGTCCCCACTACCTGAAATTCAGGTTTTTTTTTTTTTTTTGGTTTTTTTTTTTTTAATAATTAGGTTCATTTTTCAAAATGTTCAAAATACAATTTTACCATATAACAATGGAAAAGACCACTGTTTAGTCTTATTAATGGCATAAAAAGAATATAGCATACAGATTCAATTTCCTTTTTTATTGAAAATGATCAAAAATAAGCAATATTGATCCAAGAAGTGGCACGGTGGCACAGTGGGTAGTGCTGCTGCCTCACAGTTAGGAGACCCAGGTTCGCTTCCCAGGTCCTCCCTGCGGAGAGTGTGCATGTTCTCTCCGTGTCTGCATGGGTTTCCTCCCACAGTCCAAACACATGCAGGTTAGGTGCATTGGTGATTCTAAATTGCCCCTAGTGTGTGCGTGCGGCCTGCGGTGGGCTGGCGCCCTGCAAGGGGTTTGTTTGCTGCCTTGTGCCCTGTGTTGGCTGGGATTGGCTCCAGCAGACCCCCGTGACCCTGTAGTTAGGATATAGCAGGTTGGATAATAGATGGATGGATGGATATTGATCCAATGAAAGAAAAACTGGCTTCATGTAAGTCAGAGGTGCTTAAAGTGTTTCTGACTGTACACAAATCTGCTAAAGTTAAAGATACAGAAATCACCAGCATTTAATGCACACACATTAATACAAGTCCACTTTACAGTTACCACATCTATTTTACTAAAGATATTTATGTTGATAATGCTAAAATGTTAACCTACTGTTGTTTAATTTGTATTTCAAAGCTCCATATTTCGGCCCAGATCGATAACACCACTTTAGGCAGACTGACAGTAGTGATGCAACAGAAATGGCACACACATCACCAAGCATATAAAATTAAAGGATTACATTGGCTACAGGTGAGCTCTCTAGGCTGACATCAATGGAATTTTAACAGAGAAACAAGTGCAGTAACAAATAAAGCTCGGACTGAGTTTGAAGAAGTGTTAAACAAGGGAGAAATGGAACAACCACAGCAAGCTAAGAACAGCAGAACAGGAAGGAACAGCCCTGAAGTAAAAACTATTATTACAGGAGTCCTCAAGTTTGGTCCTGAAGGGACACAGTGGTTGCAGATTTTTGTTCCAACCCAACATCTTAATAAGATGCCAATACTTTCCAATAATGTAACTTATTTAATTGTATTAATGTTGTCATTCTGCCATATCAAATCATTCCTGTTATAGATTTTATTAACTATAATTTTTTCACTTTTCCCCTTATATTTCTTTCCAAATATTCAATAAACCAGGTAATTCTCAATGAGTACACACAGTTGTAAATGGGACCAAGTTAGATCAGGTTCTCTCTAGTTTGGTCCTGGGGGCCTACTGTGGCTAAAGATTTTTTTTTCCCCCAAATAGTGAGAGAGTGGGTCAGAGTGATTAGGGATTGATAGCCATCTGAAAGTAGCATTCTCACCCAGCCCCAGTCTATATTTCTCCTGTTAATATGTCTAACTTTACTGACAAGATACAAGCTCTAACTACGCAGAAAAGGGTGGCTATTAGCTTGGAGAGTTCTATGAAGTTGTGTTAGCTTTGCAAGACTGGAACAAAATCTTTTGAATATATTTCAGTATAAAAATGACCCTTAGTCATTACAACTCCCAAAACATCAAGCTCCAGGCAGAGATTCAAGATTATGCATGCAGTGTCTATTATTTAAATGATTACTTGTGCTTCTTGAAAAATGTTTTCCTTGTAAATGAAACTGATTGTTTAGGGGTTCATATAAACAATAAACTGGACTGGTAAGAAGCACCTCTGGGGGTATTTTCTGCCCACTGCTATCAGGCAATTCAATGCTTCCAACTGATGTTCTTGTTAAATTTTATTTATTTAACCAATTGATTTGATATATCATCTGTCTTGCGAGTGTATATTCTTGTTTTTTTTTGGTTTTTTTTTTGTGTTTCTGCTGCTGTATGCATTTGAATTTCCCCATGGGATTAATAGTTTATCTAATATAATTATATTTTGGGATTAACACCATTCATTTTAAAATTAAACTATTAATATCAGAGCATAAAATACTGCCTTTACATGTCTAAAGTTTTGTTTACATCCATCCATCTTCCTAACCTGGTTATCCAGGACATTGAGCACACCCTAGCAGTCATCAGACACAAGGAAGGAACAACACCTGAATAGGAATCTCCTCTCCTCCATTACAGGCTAAACCCACACAGTTGGGATAATTTAGCAATGCCAATCTACCTAATCTGCAAGTCTTTGGACTGTATAATATGGGAGATATATATTCAGTAAGCTAGAGTACTTTAAACTTTAGTATTATTTCAAAACACATTCACCGAGTTTTTTCATTAGCATGACTGTTTATCAAGATTGTTTATACAGTTTAACTTGTTTTGGATAACAAAAGGCGCCAATCAGTTGTAAATTTGTATTTAAGAAGTGACTGAAGACCCATCTGTTCTGTAAATATCTGTCCTAATTGAAATAAAGAAAAAAAGTTGCTCTGTTATAATTTATATTGTTGGTTAATTTGTTTAATTGCTTTATTGATTGTAATCTAGGATTGTGAATGAACTCATTATTACATCTTTTCACTTGTGCCAATCAACTTTATTTACTTGTCCTATTACACTTGCTGAATAAACAGGCCAAAGCCTAATATTACTCGACTGTTTACCTCTTTTGTAAGTCGTTTTGGATAAAAGTGTCTACTAAGTAAATAAACGTAAATATAAATGTAAATACTCAACATGTAGAGCAAAAACATGCCCATCTTTTGTAAATAACATGCAATAATTCACATAAAATATTTTAAGTTACTGCGATTAAAATGTAATACAACTGTTGTCTGTGTAACTTAGTTAACTAGCTCGGCAACATAATCTACCTGTACAAGTAAAAAAATAAAAAGAAGAAAACGTTTCTTTACAGTAGATCAGTGTTCGGTGTTTTGAAAACGACCTTTATTCTACATCTAAATTACTAGAGAATATTTCCTTTTTTAGAATGGGTTAATTGGCTTGTTAATGTGGGGGTTAAATGAAGCACTTTAAAACCCTGCCGAAAAATCACCTAAGCAAGCAGCGACTGGTCGACACCACGATCAAGGGAGCATTTGAACCCAGATCTATGGACCTATGAGGCAGCTGTGTTTACAACCGTGCATCCATGACACCAGGATTAACATCTCAACGGAACACTTGGGCTGTCAACTCACTCTGAATAAAAACTTAGGAAAGCGCGCGCCATGCACACGTCACTCACCATTTTAAGCTAATGCCGCACAAAATAAGAAATCTAGCCAATGGTCACGCATCAGTTAACGACGAACCTGAAAATCCACAACATTACACTGAGTGTTTTTTTTCCCCAAGCGGTTGATAATCAAGACACTTTTTAAATTTCCTGCCACATACCTGCTCCGACAGCTGTGGACTCGACTTTACGCGCCATTCCATACGATTCCTGTAAGACACGCAGGATAAAATTACCACGGACTTGCCTTCGCAGGACAGACAGCAATCCGAATTTGCCTATTTATTGCAGACTTTGTCTTCAACAGGCTTTACTTTAAGTTAATTTCACAGTGCAAAACTGAGACATGAACGGGAATTCGTCTTCATAGGGACCGGAAACGCGCCAAGTTGTCGGGGATGCGGCGTGTTAACGCTAAGCTTGCTGGGATACGTAGTTCTAGTTCTATTGGCGTTCCAGCCGGTTTATTAGGTGTGGGCCAAAACTCCGCACACACCAGTCTTCAAATCAGCAGATGTTTATGCTAGTACCCTTTTCTATTATCGTAACGCAAATCGGATTTTCGTTTTTAACATTAGGCACCCAAAGAGGACATTAGGGACATATAGGTAACTATGCTCCACCCCCACTAACTTTAAGGTTAGCATTTGTGGTTGGGGTGAGTCAGTCTAATAATTTAAACTCCAAAAATTAATCAACCGGGGCGCCTCCCCCACGGAGCCCAACACTAGACTGGGTAGGAACTGCCGTCCGTTTAGTACACAAGTACCGTTATTTAACAGCTCATACAACATAATTAACTGGAAGAGAAGCATACTTCTATTAATACTTTTAACATCAAATATTCAATTACATCAATTAGAAAGCGGAAAAGCAAAGATGAATGAATGAAAAGGCCATACAGTCTCTTGAAGAAACAATGGCATGGTAACACTTTAGTTTAGAACCCATTCTGAGAAGAGTGAAAAGTAGCTATTACTTTAAGGAGAGGACTTCAGCGCCTGCACTGTTGTGCCAGAAAGAGTAATGCTTTTTAGTATGAAGTTACTGAGGACAAGGTAAAGAATATAACGGTGAGCTGAGGAAGGCACCATCACACAACACCACAGAGAAAGGACCATGCAGCAAACACCAAGAGAATACTCCAATACAAGAAGACTCCTCCACTTGGATATGGAGCAACAATTCCACACGACACTGGACATCATCCTTAAAGACTTGGTATCAAAAAATGTTTCTGTGCCAAGATACAGTAAATTAAGGACTCTAAATAGCCAGTAAACAGCCAATCTTTTCTATGTTATATGGTTGTCTTTTTCCTTTGTCTTGCATCCACCGTCTATGTTATATAATATGTTTATCAATAAATTGTATCATTCTGCTTCTTAAAATGAGTGTGCTTCAGTTGCCTTCATATAAGTCTAACAGACAAAAATTCTTCCAAAAGGGAAGGGAAAGGAAAATAAAATGAGAGCCTTACATTCGTTGTGTGGTGGGTGCAGCAACGTGCTCTATCATTACATGCTCCCAACCTCTCTGTCTCTCTCACACACCAAATTATTTAATTTATTATCGGCATTACCAAAGACTTTATTGATAAATATCAATCAGTCATTTTTTTTCTCGCATCAATATACATTTCTTACAAGAGCTAGTGGCAGGTAGTGCCTATAAAAACAGCAAGCCTGCAAAGTTGTAAACAATTTCATCTACTGTTGGAAAAGTGAGCCTTTCTTTTAAGAACAACAAACCACCTGAAAGAGTCATTATATGACCAAAAGGATCCATTTTGGCACTCACTATTGAGTTGTTACATTGGTGTTAGAAATTGAATGAGGATAAGACCTACATTCTGCTTTTGCAAAACGGCATGTGCTGCGGAGACCTGCAGTGGACTTGTTTGGCTCTTCTGAGGAGTTGCTGGGTAGTCCTGAGGCTGAGGTCCACGATTTGGAATGCTGTTTGCAGTATCAGTTCAGGCAGGAAGACAGCAGAAAAAACTGCTACCTCTCCATCTCCAGCATTTCTAAATTTGGCCTGGATGCTCAGATGAAGATGGAGCGAAACTGGGAAAATCTGTGGCAGAATGAATTGTCACTGACCCCGATAACCCATATGATGCAGTGCCGAAGGCAAAACTGTGCAGGCAAAGGATGAAGCAGATCACAGACGGGTTACAGGACAGCTGCGGAGAGAGAGTCTCAAATCTGAGATCCACACCTGGGACACCCTTTCAGGTCAGTGAAGGAAAACAGCCTAGAAACTGGTATTCTGCAACTCCACACAAGAAGGTCGATAATTTCTTAGGAGTGCAGTATCTAACATCTCTGCTGCACTGCATGACAACACAGCATTTAATATCCCTGCTGGGCCACCTAACAGCAAAAGACTCAAGACCCCTGCTAATGTATTTCTGCCACCAGCTGCACAACCTCAGCAGAACTACAGGGTACCAGAAGTACTCCCGGGTGTCCCACATAAAAGAATCAGTTATCATTGCACCAGATGTTTAACAGTGGATGTTTACAGTTCAAGCACTGTGCATCATAAAATGAGTAATTTAAAGGGTTGTAATATATGTAAAACTGGAGAATTTGCTGGAAGTCATGTGCAATATTATAGGAATATACTGATACTACATTAGGTCATATACAAGCCACGGTGTCAAGAGAGGCAATGAGTTGCATGCTGATTATCATATGTAAGGGAGAATTTCACTGTACTCTTTACATGTGACAGTTGTGACCATATATCACCTTTTGTGTGCAGGGAGGCATATATTGCAAGGTTTGGATGTCACAAAGTAATAATGTCACGGTCTATCAAAAAAGACAAATGAACGATGCAAGGAAAGAAAAAAAGGAACAAACCAGAAGATAAAATAATTAAATGAAGCAGATGACAGCATTGTTGTTATTATTCAGGATTACTCCCCTGCGTGATGTTCAAATTCTTATTGAATTTGTTACATTTTCAAGTCGTTTATTTATGTTGCTGTTACTTTTGTTGATTATTTGGTTTATTCCCTATACCTATGTTATGTTCCTTGTGTTTTGTGGGTGATTCTCCAAAAGGTGGGGCCACCTGCCTATCATTGCAATGGAATGCCCTCAGCCCCATAAAGGCAGGGACAACCCACAGTCCCTTGTGGTTCATTCAAATGCACTTGGGAGTTGAGGATTGATTCTTGTGTCTTTGTATGATTGTTATTTATTGGAATCTTTGACATTTTTGTTCTGTTTTGACTTTGCTTCACAAATTCTGTTTTGGGAATTGTTGCTTGGATTCCCTTTAGTTTCAGGGAACTTCTTTTTGCCTTTTGTGCTGATCTTAAATACTTAATTTCAACTTCCGTTATCTTAGATCTTTGCTTTTCTAATATTGCCCAAGATTCTACAGCATATAACATTGTCGTCACATATTTGGTTTTATATACCGGTAGAAGCATCTTCACTTTTATACTTAATTCTTTACTCCCTTTTAGGGTGTTACTAATTGTATAGTATATGTTAATTTCCTTGTTTAATCTGTTCCTAATTTCTTCCTCTATCTTTCCATCTTCATCTATTAATACTCCCAGGATTTTAAATATTGACACATTTTGTAGTTGTTGTCCATCTATCTGTATCCACATTTACTGTTTCTTTTCATGTTCTTCCTATGTTATTTTCATTACTTTAGTTTTCCCTACACTTATAAGCATAACTTTACTTCTAGCCTACCCTTCCATGTTATTATTTCCTTTGTAACTATTGCTCACTTATTGCAATTAATGTAATATTGTCCTTTTTACATCATATCCTGGGTCAATACTGGATCTAATTTAAAATATCCCAAGATGGTATTTCTGATTCTTTTCTTGCCCATGTCAATTATATAATCACATATAATACAGGACTTAGGCTTTCTTCCAGTTTAATAACCCCTTTCCAAATTTCATTGCTCTGATGTTTGAATATTTAATTGTATCATTACTAGACACATACACATACTGTGCATAGTTCTTTGTGGTACTGTGTCAAATACTCTTCATGGAATGCCAGGCACACGTTATTCAATATTTTCTCAATTATTGATGGTGAAAATGTGACCTTGTGTTTGTCTCCATGGTCTATATGCTGCTTGCTCTTCTTGTAGTTTATTCTCTATTGCTCTTCTCAGTCTTCTTTCTGATATTCTTAAATATACTTTTACTATCACTGATGAAACAAATATTGCTCGATAGTTAGCACAGTTCATGGGATCCCACGTTTTAGTGGTACAAATATATTCCTTTCCAGCCAGCATGGTGGCAAATTGCTAGCATTGCTGCCTCATGATAAGGAGACCAGGGTTTTTATCTCTTTTATCTCAAGTCCTCTGTGTGTGGAGTTCTCTCCATATCAGCGTGAGTTTCCTCTGGGTGTTCTGGTTTCCTCCCACAGTCCAAAGACATTCAGGTTAGGTGGATTACCAATGAGAAATTGTCTCCATTGGGTGAGTTTGTTCCCCTGTGGTGGACTGGCATCCTGTCCAGGGGATTGATTCCGCCTTTCACCCTATGCTTCCTGGGATGGGTCCTTGCAACCCTGCTTAGGACTTAGAAAATGGTTTGCTATATTCCTTTCCAGTTCCTCCTGTATTTTCTCTATGTTCCATGCCTGCCAGAAGATTTCCTTGAGTCATTTAACTACTGAACTGCTGCTCCTCTATAGTTTAACATTTGAGGAGTTATCCCATCTGCTCCAGCTGGTTTATCTTTTTTGTTTTTATTAGGGAATTCATTATTTCTTTTTCCATTATTCCTCCATACTCTTCTGCTTCATCTTTATTCATTCCCTTCTCCTCTAATGGACTTTTTTCTACCCTCATTTCTTCTTTAAATTTATTTGCATAATTCTCTCTCCATGCTTTAAGCATCCTGTATGCCTCTGTTTGCAACTCTCCTTTTGATTTTTTTTATATGTAACATTTTTAGTGTCTGATTTCCCTTTAACCTTTTGACTACATTACATAACTGTTTTTGATTTGTAATATAATTTCCCTCTATTTTCATCCCATATTCTTCCCAGCACTTCTTCTTTACTGATTACATAATCTCTTCAGCATTTTCTCACTTTCTCTATATACTTCTTCTCTTTTTGTCCTTAAACATGTTTCTATGCTTCTTTTTTTTACTGCCACAGTGCTCCTCAGTTCCGTATTCCACCATTTACTCCTTTTTTGTTTGGGGTTTTGTCTTACTATGTTAACTCTGCCAATATCTGTAGCTGTTTGTAATAGAATTTTCTTACATTTATTTATCTTTTATTTAAAGTCCACTTTTCTTTTCTAAACTGCTTAATTATTTTCTTCAGGTTTTTTTTTTTGTTTGAATCTATTTATGTATTCCTGCATTTTACTGCTGAGATGATCATCCTTCTGACAGATTCTTCCATCTCACCAGAGGATTTCTGAAGCTTTGTTAAAGTGATTGTTGGGTACTTGTTCACCTCCCTGACCAAGGCCCTACTTACCTGGTTATTCAGTTTAGTCAGATGGGCAACTACTGTATAGGAAGAATCCTGGTGGTTACAAACTTATTCCATTTCACAATTATTAAGGTCACTGTACATTTGGGAATACTCAGAGCTTTAGAAATAGTTTTATACTGTAGCTCTGATCTGTGCCCCGCAACCACTTTTTCACAGATATCTACATACCGTTCTTTGGGCTTCATGGAATTTGTCCTGATATGCACTGTGAATTGTGTGACCTTCTATACACAGGTGTGTGCTTTTCTAAATGACATCCAATTAATTCAATTTGCCACAAGTGAACACCAATCAAGGTTTAGACACATCTCAAGTGAGAATTAAAGCAAACAGGATGCCCCTGAGCACAATTTGCAATACCACAGTAAAAGGTGTAAATATTTAAACGAATGCGAGATTTTAGTTTTTGATTTTTAATAAATTTGTAACCCTTTCTGGAAAAAAACATGTTTTTACTTTGTCATTAGGAGTTATTGAGTGTAGATTGATGGGCAAAAATGGCACATTTATCAATGTAAAATTAAATCCAGAACTCAATAAAGTGTGCATAAAGTGAAGCGGTCTGACTAATTTCTGAATTCACTGTATTCGCACCATTACTTGAGGTAAAGAAAAGGGGGTCATTTTTTGCAAGGCCTCAAGATAAGTAACAGAGCTTGTGTCAAGATAACATAACTCCATCTCTGCTTAGCCATTGTGGGGCTCAGCTGTCCCTGGTATTTTCTAATGTTTTCAATGATTCATCATGAACAGTGCCAAAATGTCTTAAAAGTCTCTTCTGAAATTATTGCTGCTAAGTGAACTTTGCTTACTTTTCTTAATATGTTCAGGTCTATTAACCTGACATAAGTGTCCTTGAAAGCTTTATGGTGTCTGTGTCTGGCCTAACAAAATCCAGCTGTGTCCCCAGGCCGGGTTCATAACAGTTTTCATAAGGGTTATGCTTACCATCCTAATCGTCTTATTGAGAATACAGTCAAATCAGGTTCCACATTATATCCTGAAATCTTGTCTTGAGGCAAATAACTCCTGCAAAACATGTTACATCAATGTTTAGTACCTTTAATTCTTCTTAACTGCTTTATACACAGGTGGACCTTATGTGTTGTTAGAACTTGGATTTTTTTAAGGACCAAAAAAAATCTGGACATTATGAATTCATATTAAAGTAAAACTCCAAGGGTGCATCCTGTTCTCTGCACCACTGTACCTCTTTAGTCACAATCTTGCATTGGAAGCAGGTTCAATCAAGTTCCTGAAGTATGTCGATTATACCAAAACTATCTTTTCTCAGATAAGCATTTAAAATTACAGGTGTATAATGTGGTGGTAAAGTGAAATGAGTGCATTCCAAACACTGAGAAAACCCAAGAATTCAAATTAAACCTCAGACTGGAAAAAGTAAATGCAAAGACATTAAATGGGTTTGACAATACGTTCAGCAGCAGCAGCACTCTCATTTTTTGGAAATTCTTAGATCAGGAATGCCTAGACATGGTACACTCACTAAAGAGCTAAACATAAAAGAAGTGGTAAGGCAAACATTTGCTTATATGCACTGAAAATCTGGAATACTTTACTAATAGAGATACACCAGGCTAACATTAAGGACCATGTTAAAAAACTAAAAACTCACTTTTTAAATTTACCTTTTTCATAGCTACATTTTAGTTTTAGTCCTAATATACTATACATGCATGGCATAATTATATTCTTCATGGGATTTGCAATCATTAGAAATTTCTGCTTTTCTCTGCTCACCTTTCTGCTTTGCTCCACCACCACTTGATCAGAACTGAGCAGCCACAGGTGATGCCAAAATGAAGTCAGGTGCCCTGGCTGTTCACGAGGCCCACTGCATCGAATCCTCTGGTATGAAGCCTGGTAACAATTAGGAATGACTTAAGAACATTATGTTAGGTAGTATGTGCAGTGGAGGATAGGTGGTCTTTTGGCCTTGGAACCCCTGTGGATTTTACTGCCATCTGAGCTTTTTTGGTAAGTCACAGGCAGCTCTGTGGTCATGTGTGCCATCATTGTACTCATCTTTAGAGACTCTAGAGACGGCACATAAGGATTCTACCTTTCTACTAATTATGTATCTACGAGGTCATGTATGCCTGTATTGATTCATTTTTTGTTATTTAATCATTATTATTCTTACCTTATCTAATTTGTTTTTCTATTCATGTAACTCCTTCTTTGACATCTTAAAAAGCATATACAGTACTGTGTATGAAAATGTGCTTTAGAAATAAATGTTGTTGTTGTCACAATAAAAACTGAGTAGTGTCGAGTAATGAAATTTAGAGTTAAATACAGGTTACTGGTGCAGATTTACACTGCTGTAATGAGTAATATTGGAACAGTATTCCAGGAATATAAGCACACATTTAAGAATAACAAAAGCAAATGTGATTTTAAGAGCATGGAGGACCTTAAGCTTCCATCTTCTTCCATTACCCAAGTGGGTTATCATCAGTTGGTCTGCTGAGATTACCAAACTCATCAACTGTGCAGTATGCCTTATAGATCGGTAGGTACACAAACTGCTGCAATTATCGGCTAACTGTAACTTCAGCCACTTTTAAACAAGGTGTATATTTTACATTTAATAGACTGTGCTGAATTGATGCCTGACTAAAAAGACATAAACTATACTGTATATCTGTTAGAGTGAGCAGAGAATTTTGAGCACTGATCTATTAAGGTAAACACTTTTATATTATTTACAATTTTTTTTCTATAATACTCAAATTAAATGTTTTGCCTTGTTTATGACACCACTTTTCTATAGCTGACTTAAGGCCTTCAACTTTGTCATAGCATGTTACCTAAAGTTAGTCCTTTGGCTTAGGAAAGAGATCGTAGATACATGGGGTTATGTCTGGAGAACTCTCAGTTTCAATGAGTTTTTCCAACCTATGCAAGTCAGCATGTTATTAACCGGTTAAGTGGGCCTTTTATGACCTTTATGACTTACACACTCAGCATTATTAGAACATTGTGTCTATAATCTTGCCAGCACTGACTTGGATCTTTAATTTCTTTGATGATGGAGAATCACCATGCTTCAATTGCTTTAACTGATAGTTGGACTCTGGATGATAGGGATGTATCCATATTTCATCTAAAGTTGTAAAACGTGTTTTAAATTTCTCCCAAATTCATTAGCTCGAGATTCTCCTGGGAACAATGGGTGTGGTGATGCTTCATTTCAGGAGTCAACATTTTGAAGACCCAATACCCACAGAATATTTTTTGTGTTTAATAGATTATGAAGAAAAGAGACAGCCAAACCACAACCCACTTTAATGTATGCGTGTCACAATCCCACTCTTCACAGCAATTCATTCCACAGTGGTAACATTATTTTTTCCTATATCAAAGGCTATCTGGAACTTTCATCTGGAAGTTTCATCTTGGAGGGACATCCTGACATAACTGACCTATGCAGCTAAACTCTTAAATGTGACTGGTCCTCGTACATTAGAATTAGTTAAGAGTGAATCTTTAAAGGCAGCTTGATATCTAGTGTTAGATATTCAGTGACATCATACATGTAGTTTGGTGTTTGTGGACCTCCAAAACATAACAAAAAGCGTGTACTATACTATAAGCCCCAAATGTGACTCTAGTATTATCTAGGTCATTTTCAGTACAACCACATGCTCAGGCTGAAAGATTTTGGATCACTCAGGTGTATTTAATGTGCTCTTACTTCAAATCAATCTTCAACTCTGACATTATGTAGAATTCCTCCAATATATTTTGTAAAGACACAGCCAAAATTATTTGTATTATTCTACTACTTAAAAAAGAGTCATCATTTTTCATGAAATATAGTTATGTTGAAACTACCAAAGGTAATAGGCATCTGTCTTTCTTCATTTCATATTCCATAGGGCACATTCTTTGTTTTTGATTTAGGATTTAACAAAGTATTTAATAAACATAAAACAAATGAAAATGACATGGACAAAATTATTGAAACTTGTAATGTAATATTTTGTAACTCACCTTTCTGAGGCAATAACTGCCATCTAGCCATTTTTGGAAGTCCTGAATGAGGCTTGCACACCTCTCAACTGGTAATATGGCCCAATCTTCTTGAGAATAATGCAGCAGTTCTCATAGTTTCGATGGGTTGCTTCTCCCATCTGGGTGCTTCAGCTCCTTCCATAGATGTTCTTTTGAATTCAGATCAGGTGGTCATATCACCCATAGCATGTCATTTCAGAACATTTTTTCAACCATTGTAGATGTAGGTTTCAGGTTATGACTTGCAACTGAGACACTCCTTCGTGACGTTGGGCAGCCTGCTGCTCCAGAATGCCTTGATAACCTTTTAATTTCCTTGTGCCCCACATTCATGGAACCCAGTGCCAGAGGCAGCACAGCAACCCTGAAACATTAATAAGCCTCCTCCATGTTAGAGAGACAGATGGCACATCACAAACTGCTTTTGAAAATCCCATATCAAAAGGCATATAACAGAGACATAGCAGTTGGATTGACATACAGATGAAAATACACAGATATACCGACAAACACACAGACTCTTGTCCTTTTATTAAGGTGGATCTTAAAGAAAAAATATCTGTTGTATTTTAAATGGACTATGAAGCTCCTTTATTTGTCAAATGTAATGTAGATAGATAGATAGATAGATAGATAGATAGATAGATAGATAGATAGATAGATAGATAGATAGATAGATAGATAGATAGATAGATAGATAATACTCTATTTGTTCCCAATGGGAAATTACATTTTTTCAAAAGCGCAACAGAATAAACAGAACTCCTGGCTTGGATAAAATAGAATTGCTGTTGTCAATGAGAGGGAGGTTTATATGTGGCAGTAAGGTGAGGTCAGACCTGATCAGATGTTTAACAGTTTAAGAATGGTGTTTTTCCTTTGCAAGCTTCATTTTGTCTTCTGTGAACACAGAGCTGTCTGCAACATACCAAAAGGGTCAGATTTACTTTCTTCAGTCCAAAATGCTTTCTCCCAGAAGGACTGTGGTTTGTCAACATGTATTCTAACAAACTCCAGTCAGGCCTTTTTGTATCTGTCTTCTATCATGGATCCCACTTTCATTCAGACAGTGAAGGGTGACACAACTTCGAACTATTGTACATTGATCTGTGAGGTTAGCCTGATGTTTTCCTTGGTTCTGTTCCTGCCATTCCTTTTTTTCAATCTGGGATCAATTTTATTTTGTGCTGACATGCAGGGAGGTTGGCTACAGTCCCATGGACCATTAACTTCTTGATCATATTAGTTGCTGTTGTCACAGGAAAATAAAACTCTTTGGAGATGGTCTTCTAGCCTTTACTTTGACCTTGCTTGGTTAGGGCCTTCTTTATTTCTTCCTCAGACAGCTTTCTGCTTTCCTTCTCTTGTCCATTCTTATCTCTGTCTATTCATGAGGTGTGATCAAAAATATGGTGAATGTACTGTATAAATTAAAAAAAACTATTGTAGTAAAAGACGCATTGCCATTAATTTCCCTCAAAATCTTCCTCCTTGCTTCGAACACACTTATTCCATTATCCTTGGCAATTTCTGAAACAGTTCTAGAAGTCCTCTTTCATGAGTATCTTTAGTTGCACTGTCATGGCTGCCTTGATGTCCTGAATTGATTCAAAAACATGCAATATCCAATGACCACACACTGTAATGGTTTTATTTGACAGAAACTGACGTACCAGTAGTGATGTGTGACACAGAGTGTTGTCATGATAGAGGATGAAACTGTTTGCCCATTTCTCAGTTTTCTAAACATATCGTTTCTTAAATGTTCTAATTAGCCCTTATAATATTCAGAGTTCACCGTAAGTGTTTCTGGGTACAAATTCAGCTCGCACAATTCCATCAAGGTCAAAAAACACAATCATTATCACCTTGATGTTGGGTCTTGATTGACACGCAGGACATCGAGGCAGCCATGACAGCGCAACTAAAGACACTCGTGAAAGAGGACTTCCAGAACTGCTTCAAAAAGTGGTAATTTAAACATTCACCATATTTTTGATTACACCTTCTATCTATCTATCTATCTATCTATCTATCTATCTATCTATCTATCTATCTATCTATCTATCTATCTATCTATCTATCATAGTGCCTTTCATCTATCTATCTATCTATGAGGTATGGAGTTTCAAAGACAGTTCAGAGGCAGGGAAACACTGAAAAAAAACATGTTACATTACAGTTTTTCTCGATTGGTTTGGCTCATTTCTTGAAACCGAGATGACATTCTCAAAACCATAAGGTCATTTGGCCAAACAGTCTTACAGTGCTGCCCAACATTATAGCTCACTAGCAAAACAAATATCTTACCCCAAACTCTTCGTCCATGCTTCAAAAGCAGATTCCTTTCCCATATAAAAGGTCAGTACAGTCAGAATAGCACAGATCCTTCTCAATTGCCTTGGCACATGTGCATTCATTTAGTGCTTTTGTCAGAATACCCCGGATGGTTTAGCACAACACCATGGATCCCCTGCAAAAGCTCATATCTCTCCCAAAAGAGTTTATCCATGTGTCAAAACTAAATATGCTTCCCATATAAATAGTCAATGCCCCCAAAATGCATTATACCTTTGGCATTGTTTAAGCACTGCAAGTCAAAATGCTTAGATGTTTTGTCACTGAGGCACAGGTCTAGCAACAGAATACCACTATGAATAAAACCAAAAGATTTTACAGTAAAATCAGCCTCCAATAAACCACTCATACTCAAGGAAACTGTAAACATTTTTATTCGTACAAAGAAATGTTAACATTAGAGAACATACTGTGAAAAGAAAACATATACAGGATTCTGTAAATGTGAACAGTTATAAACACAAACAAAAAAAACCAAAAAAACTCTAGCCCACCATACTGTAAATAAAGTCTCAGAACTATAGTACAGTAATATTTTCAGTGGTCGCCATTGTCACCCTCTCCTTCCTGGCCACCATCCTCATCCTCCTGGCCATCGACGCGCTGCTCTCTGTCAGGCCATAAATTCTCATCCACATCGCAACGGATATTTTCTCGTGCGATGCAGCGAGGGAAGAAACGGCGTGAATGTCTCAACCATCCCCTACATTGATCCCCTGTGATGTCCTCACATGCAGCATCCATTGCATGCAGCAGGGCCCTCTGGTCTTGAGCCTGATGCTCATACACCCTCCACCTCCAAGCTGAAAAAACTCCTCAATTGGATTCAGGAAAGGAGAGTAAGGTGGAAGAAACTCCATTAGCATCCGGGGATGGGTGGTGAACCAGGTTCTGATGCGTGGGCCGCGGTGGAAGTTCACATTATCCCACACAATGACATAATGTGGTAGCTGAGGTCCTTCTACACCTCTCTCATTTTCTGGGATCAGATCAGTATAAAGGTGGTCCAAAAAATTGAGGAGCTTTTGTGTATTGTAGGGCCCTAAACTGGGAATGTGTGTGGCCACACCTCTTTCTGATATAGCGGCACACATTGTTATATTTGCTCCTCGCTGGCCTGGGACATCCACAGTGGCTCGGTGGCCAATGATGTTACGGCCACGCCTTCGACCTTTGGCCAGGTTGAAGCCAGCTTCATCAACGTAGACGAGGATGTGAGGGGTTTCGTTGCCTTCTAATGCCATAATTCTCTACAATAGAATAGAAATAAATCTAATCAGTCAAGTAGAGACAGATACTGCAGGGAGGATCTAAAGTACTGTACAAACAGGGAGTGGGAAACTGAAGACAATTTCTAGGAAAAATGCTCTAGTCACACAAAGCTGGATTCTGAAGGTGAAAAGGATAACGCAAAACAAAAAAACAGTGGTAACCATGTCTTACTGTAATAGTGTTACAATGATAGACAACCAGTAGTTGACTTACATGCACATACTGGTACCGCAGCCCTTTCACTCTGTCAGAGTTTCTCTCAAATGGTACCCTGTAAATCTGTTTCATGGTCATCTGATGTTTCTTTAATACCCGGTCTATTGTGGAGATGCTGATAGAGTTTATATTTTGGAACATTACATTGTCTAGCAGGATTGCATTACGAATCTGTCTCAGTGTGATGGCATTATTTGCAATGACCATGTTGCATATTTCTTGTTCTTGTTGTTCATTTAGAAGTTTTCTTCTGCCACCCACTTGAGGCTGTCGTCCAATCCTAGACATACAAGTCAAAGGTCAACACTGTAAATTTGTTACAAAATGAGTTACCAATGTAATTGTACTGCTGTCTTATGGTACTAGAAGTGTGATGCACTGCACAGTGACTGGAATACTATTCACAGTATTTTCTCCATTTTATTGTCTTTGTCATTTTTATAGTATCATATAACATCACATGACGATATTACAGTACTCTAGGCCTACACACACACCAACACTGAATAGTTCAATAGCATAGTTCTGTACCTGTTTTCCCTGCGAAAGGTTTGGATGATGGAGGAGACTGTAGACCGAGGCACATTAGGCTGCACTCGGCGACCTGCCTCTGCCATTGTGAGGCGATGGTTTATGACGTGGTCAATAAGGGTGGCCCGGATTTCATCTGGGACATCATGGTGCCTCCGTGCTCCTCGGCCTCTTCCCCCTATTCCTCCACGCATTCTCACTCCTCCTCTTCCTCGAGCAGGAAGTTGCTGTTGTACTTGGCGAGGTGCTTCCATGTTCACACTGCAAATGAAACTGGCCCCGTGCCAAGCTCTGTCTATATACTTTTGGCAGCAGTCATAATCATAGACAACACCTGTCAGGTATCTGAACAACCTGTTTGATTGGTCATCTGAGATGTGGGAAACTGCTCCTTCGTTAGTTCTAATTTCACCTGATTGATTGTCAAGTACTGTCATAACTTTATCAAATGTTCCAAGATATTCTTTCATGGTATTATATCTTTGACTAATTTTGACAGTTGAACAGACAATTGTGCATATGATGACTTACACAATGAAACCATGCTGATATGTTTTGGAGTGAGTGACCATTTCACTGAAAAATCAACTAATCAGTTTAGATCGGCAAGATCTATTTATTTGGAAAATGTGCTAAATGTGGGCTCATTGTGCTAACTGTAGCTACTTGTACATAATCATTTGAAAAGAAGCACAGAGTCACTTGAGACATGTACTAAAGCATTTGCAATTTGATTAAACCAATGAAAAATGACATTCTGTTGTGAACAATTGCAAGGTGGTTTGGAGATTTGTCCATGTTATTTTGAGAATGTCATCTCGGTTTCAGGAAATGAGCCAAACCAATCGAGAAAAACTGTAAAATAAAAATATGTGCATATATGTGTAAATTGGTTGCATATATTAAAATTATTTTCATCAAAAATTATTTAATTATGCTTAGCACACTTAATCAACCTGTTCAAACAATGCAATATTTTTACGTAAAATGAATGAACTTTTCAAGTTCAAAGTTTAAGTTCAAAGTTTATTGTCATGTGCACAGTAAGGAAACATGTTTCCCTGTACAGTGAAATTCTTTCTTTGCTGTCCACACCAAATGACAAAACCAACGTCTAAAGATTAACATAAATAATAAGTAACAGAGGCAGTATAAAGTATAAAAACAGAATAGAAATATAAAGTGTAATGTGCAGGTAGGTGTGTGATGGAGAAGTCAAATACAATTGTGTGAGGTAGATAAAATGAGGTGGCCCATGGTTATAAACTCCAGTCAGTTATTTAGGAGTCTAATGGCCTTGGGAAAGAAAGAGTTCTTTAGCCTGGAAGTCCTGCATTTCATACTTCTATACCTCCTGCCTGAGGGTAGAAGTGTGAACAGTTTGTGTTGGGGGTGGGTGGGGTTCCTGAGGATCGAGGCATTTCGAGGCAGTTCTCCTGCAGACTCTGCAGTTGCAGATGCTCTGCACAGAGGGCAGTGGTGTCCTAGTGATCTTCTCAGCAGTCATTACCACTCTTTGCAGGTGTTTTTATGGTCCACAGCAGTAGTGTTGCCGTACCACACGGTGATGCAGCTGGTCAAGATGCTCTCAACAATGCAGCTGTAAAAGTTGCCGAGGATCTTAGTCGACATACCAAACTTCCTCAGCCTCCTCAGAAAGTACAGTCGCTGCTGGGCCCTCTTGACCAGCTGTGTGGTGTTAAGTGTCCAAGTGTGGTCCTCACTGATGTAGATGCCCAGGTATTTAATGCTGCTCACCCTCTCCACTTCAAGTCCTTGGATGAACAGTGGCTGGTGAGGTCTCCTCTCCTTCCTCATGTCCACTATCATCTCCTTCATCTTGTCTGTGTTGAGGGTGAGGCTGTTGTCCTCACACCATGACGCCAGACTGTCCACCTCCTTCCTGTAGGCCTCCTCATCACCACCAGTGATGCGTCCAATCACTGCGGTGATTTTTTTCATATTCTGTTAAATTAATTATTGTGAGGCATCCTTGGGTGTCGCTGCCAGGACAGATCCTGCTCCCTTACCAGGCCAGGGGGCCAAAGAAGGACCACTAGGGAGTGGAAATATTCCCCTGATGTGCCAGGACGTGGGCACAAAAGATGCTGCAACAGCAGCTACACCAGGGTTGGCATCCCAGCAACTCTGGAAGGACACAATGACTGGGCTGGTGTACTGGGGAGGTCGGGACAAATGGTGACTGCTTGCTATGGACAGAGCATCTCTTTGTACAGCGGGTGGCAGCATTCTGTATGGAGGTCTTCAGTGTGGACAGCTGCAGGACAGTATGGGAGTTGTGTTCCTGTAGGTCTGCCCTGTCAGCTGTGGAATATTAGCAGCACAAGTACTACTGGGGTCATGTCTGCTTCCCGGGGTACTGCATTGAGCACTAGAAGTTCTTTCAGGGTCTGGGTTTGAAAGCAAGCCCTCTGCTTGACTCGGGGGTTAAGGCTCAGTCAGAGTGGGAGTCAGATGTGGAACAGGAAGTGGAACAGAGACTGTTAGGAGAAGGTATTGTTGCAATTAAACCTCTTTAGTTGCACCTGGACTGTTATGTGCGTAGTTGTGTCTGGGGTTTTGGGAACTGTGGCGCCCCCATGAGCCCACATTATGAAAAACTAGCATGACTATGTCAATAAAACAATATTGTAAGTTAAGAATTTTTTTGTAACCTTTTTTAAAAAATACACATCACTGAGTTACTTAGCTATAACAAATTTAAACTGCCTTTTTTACAGTTCATGGAAGTGGTTTGCTTATGCAGGTACATTGGATGCAATTAATATTAAAATAGAACTATCAATTATAGCATTGATATACTATCAATAGCTCAACATCCATCTATCCATCCATTATTCAACCCCCTATATCCTAACACAGGGTCACGGGGGTCTGCTGGAGCCAATCCTAGCCAGCACAGGGCGCAAGGCAGGAACAAACCCTGGGCAGGGAGCCAGTCCACCGCAAGACACACACACCCACATACCAAGCACACACTAGGGACAATTTAGGATTGCCAATACACCTAACCTGCATGTCTTTGGACTGTGGGAGGAAACCAGAGTACCCAGAGGAAACCCACGCAGACACGGGGAGAACATGCAAACTCCATGCAGGGAGGACATGGAAAGCGAACCCAGGTCTCCTTACTGCGCCACCATGCCACCCCTAGCTCAACATAAATAGTTAAAAATTTGAGAGTTTGTTTTATTTATTTTGTTCAATCTTTATAGAAGTAATTCTGTTGTACAGGAAGCAAAAAAAGATGCTTTCCTGAGGTAAAGTGGGCACAAATTTACCAGCGTATAAAAAAACAAACAAAACAAAACTCATAAATCAGCTTACACAACCACAGAAAACCCACGACTTTCGAAAACAAAAAAAAGAATTTACTATCAGTGTTTAACTTTCTTTCCAAGTTTACGAAGATGTGGAGAACCCTTGGATCACAAAGCAATAAAAGGTGCGGATCTTTATGCAAATTTAGGAAATTTACATAAAACTTGTTTAAGTTAAATTAACTTAATTTACCTGTTTGTTTCAAAATGATTTAAGTTAATTTACATCCAAATAAATGATGTTAATGTAACTAGAAAAAGCAATATAATATCAATAAACATGATTGTTCAATGTATTTTAGCTTAATCAGACCCGTTGGATCATTATTTCAGTGAAAGAATAGAATAAACAAAAGAACATAAAGGTTTTTGTTTTTTTTTTGTATTTGGGAAAGACAATTGATAATCTTTACGCAACGTTGGCATAAAAATAATATGCAATATATCATAAGAACGCAAGTCGAACAATGCGGCTCTTACCGACAAATCGCCCAAGTCAGTGTCCAGTCGTTCTGCGTTTTATGCACGCTGTACTTGTAGTCTTTTTATTTAACGCACATTTTCTTTGACCTTATACTGGATGCGTAAATCAGAGAATGCCCCTGTTTGATTATTGACGGATGTTTTAAGGTACTAAATACTCAACAGTGTAGGTCCCAATGTTTTCCTTCATCTTTATTCTGAGCATCTTTTGCACTGAAATATTTCCTAAAATGCGCATTACATATGCTTATTGCTTAGATTCCCCATGAATCTTTAAGATCGTAAACGTTTATTCTGTGAAAAGCAGTATTTGTGGGTGTGACGCAGGGACATTCCTATAAAAGGCAGGGACCGAACTTTAATCGTTGTTAATTCATGTGCAACAGTTTGCTTTAGTTTGAGGTAAAGCTATTTGGAGTGCTCTTTTATGTGACATCTGTCCTCTCTGGACCCGAACTAGAAAAGCGAAGTCCTTTATTTGTAAATAAACAGGCTCCAGCAATTGGTGATTGCGTGAGTGGAACTCGGTCAAATGGTAAAATGCAGCCATATGTGCGGACATGCGGATAAAAAATTATCAGTCTCTCTCTCTCTCTCTCTCTCTCTCTCTCTCTCTCTCTCTCTCTGTCCCAATTCAAGTCTTTAACTTGTCTTTACTGCGGAGAGGAGGGGTGGGGTCGGAGGGAATCTTTGCCCAAGGAGGAATTTTTTGGGAGGTTGCTTAGTTGCCGTGGATTCACCACGATCTTCATGCTGATCACGGAGAGGGTCTTTCCGCTGCTCGTCTTTGTGCAAGGAAAGTGATGGATGTTTGAAAATCCGATACGCAGCGGCTCCTGCTGTCCGGCTCGACAGGTCCAGTCTGGAGGGACGCATCCAGCAGCCTGGAGCCTTCATAAAGGTAAGGAGTTATTTCATTCAGCATGCATCCGAAGGTAATATAAAAAGATGTGCATTTGTAGCTAATGCAACTTTTGTCTTTTGGCAAGCTGCGTATGCACGATTTATGGTTCATAAACTGATTTGTAAACGGAGCAATATCGTTTTCATAGTGAATTCCGTCTTCTTTGCAACAACTAAATAGTTTTTTATGAATCTTAGCAAGTTTGTATCATTGGGCATAGAGATGTACTTAAAGAATTAACCATACATGCAGTATTTGCTCATGTTTGTCTTCTTTAAAAGTATTTCAGTCTATTAAATTATCACCATACATACTTAATTTTAGTAGTTGTAGTAGTTCATTATATCCTCACCCTATAGACATTTATTCATTAGTTTACAATACAATCAATTATTCATTTTATTTTAATAGAAAAATCTCTTTCCACTTTTTGTAATCTTTAGTGTTTCATATTAGCATTCTTTTGGTGTCTCCATTATCTCCACTTAATCCTGGTCATTACCAGATGCATATTTTTTATACACCCCATGTTGCTGGGGGTCCATCCTTCCATTTTCTTTTATAGGCTATTTGATTCAGTAGAGAAATCCCAGAAGGCAGAACAAATCCTTCCATGAAAAGACACCAGACAACATCCCTTTCTGTATGGAATGCCAGTCTAACATGCAGAACATTCACTTACTCGCACAGAGTTAATTGGGAGACAACCTAGACAGGGGGAAAAAACTGGAGTCTTCAAGGGAAACTCACACAAAATCGTGGACAACATGCAAAATACAGGAGACTGCCCATCAAGTGACTTGTAATTGTACCTTGGGTGCCACTAAAGTATTAGGAGAAGATCTGAATTAGTCCTGAATTGATTCTTCCTTGTAAACCAGCCATCACCGCACCCCTAACTCTGACATTTGGTCATTGTAATCGTCCAGCAATCTTCAGTAGCTTGTTTTAATTAAGCCACACTTTATTGATGAAATACATTAATGTCTTCATGCCATCAAACTGACCTTAAGAAATGACTAGTCCAAGCTTAAGAGTACATCTTTAGTGACAGGGCATCTATAGCCATCTTTAGATATTTCCTGGCACCACATGTTTCCATTGCATACTGCACAGTGATGCTTAGAAGCTGTGATGATGACAGTGACATTCACCAGAGACCTTTTGAGAAGATCTGCAGGCAGCTCACAGGAACCAACGCTGGATGGGATGTCAGTTCATTGCAGTGCAAACTCATACCCTCACAGGTCAACCATGCAGAATACGTTTTGGAAATGGACAGCATGGTGGCACAGTGGCAGTTCTAATGCCTTGCGACAAGGGGGATCACATCTCAGGTGCACCCTATCTGGAGTTTGCATGTTCTCTAAGTGCTCCAGTTTCCTCTCAGAGTGGCTTTGCCAAATTGGCCCAGGTGTGTGTTATGCCTTATGGATTAGGATTGCCCTTGCTTACTGGGATAGGCTCAAGCTTTCCAGTGACCCTGCTCAGAATAAGCGGGTTTGGAAAATGGATGGATGGATGTTTTGGAAACCTAGTAAAAATCTATGAGGAAATGGGAGAGTAAACAAACTCAAAGCAGACCGTGACTAGGCCGGGCTTTGAATCCAGATTTCTGAGACAGTGACAGTGAAACACTACTACTACAACTGTGATAACATTTGCATAGTTCATTTAAAATGAATACTTTTGGACAGCATGGTGGTCAAGTGGATAGGACTGGCAAGCTTTGTTGGGCTGAATGGCCTGTTCTCATCTAGAGTGTTCTAATGTTCTAATTAGGAAGTTTTCTTCTTCTTCTTCTTCTTCTTCTTCTTCTTCTTCTTCTTCTTCTTCTTCTTCTTCTTCTTCTTCTAATTAGTACAATACCCATCTGTCCCTCCCAGTCAGCAACTGGGTCTAGTGTTCATGTTTTCCCTGTAACCATGTGGTTGTGCTACGGTGAATCTAATTTTCTTTTGCATCTCAAATACACACTTATTGTGTTAACCAGTGACTCTTAAGTGGTCTATTGTGGGGATTTGATTGATACCTTGTCCAGATTTAACTCCTGCTGGAATAAAAAATAATGAATATTTTTAATAATGGAGGCAAAGTAGAGATGTATAGGATTGGTTGTGTCAGTACAAGCTACAACATAATTAGTGACTGGATTATATAGACTTTCAGGCTGACTTTGTGTGAGCTCGCTAATACTTCAAGGGGGCTACTATTCTGTATTGTGTAAGATTACTGAGAAATTCAATGGTTTTGCCATTTAAAGCAGCAGCTCTAAGCCATGATCACAGTGGACCCCTGGGACTGACGGGTTTTATTCTAGCCAGTTTGACAAGCTAATTTCTCGATTCTTTTTATTTAATGTATGCACTGAGTTTGTGTGGTGTTTGTTTTAATTTACTTCATGGCTTCATTTTCTGTACTCCATGCATCTCATTAATATAGCTCTAAACAGACTACAAATATTCTCAAAAAAATTCCAATCACTACATAAGTTCACCATTGCAAACAGTAGATTTATCAGAAGTGATGAGCGAACTCCATGGTGTTTGCTTTGCCTCAAGTTCGGAAAAATCACAGAAGTGTTTGTGAATATCACCAAATTTGGCAAAATGCATTGAAGTCAATGGGAAAAGACTAACTGAACTAGATTTGATTGGATTATAATGGTGCAATCATCTGTGTCCCGGAGGGTTTAGGAAACATCTGTCAACTATGCTGGACTGATTATTGTGGCCAAAAAGGTGACCTGAGCTGTGCAGCAGCAGAGCCAAAGACTGCACTACCGTGCCTCTGTGAGATCAAAGAAGAAATAACACATTCAGAGACGCGCAGTCATATACCATCAAAACAAAGCAGAAATGCCAAAATTGTAGTCAAAAATTGGAAAATACGTGTAGGTCTTTTAAAGGCATAAAATTCAAAGTGGCGTGTCATGATTGAAGTTGCTGTCTCGTTCTGTTTTTTGAAGTTGTGCTGAAGGCTCTCCAAACTGTCTGTGCTGATGCTTTACACTTTTTCTTCCATCAAAAATATAGAAACATCTTGTAAATAGCAATAAATCTTTTGTTATTATTATTATTATTATTTCATAGAGTCTCCTGGGTTGGGGGGGTCAGAGTCCTTCAAGTTTTTTTATTTTTTATTTCCATGCGGCTAATTATGTATGCACAGGGCACGTGCCTCCTTCTCTAATAAAGACATGGAACTTGAACATTGACCTGAACATTAACCTGCGAAAAACAGAGATGACTTGTTATATATGTTGTATGCGAACATAGCCAATTCGCTGCGAATAAAGCTTTCCCGAAATTCGCTGATCAACACTTGTTGGCAGTTGCTTGACTACAGAGTTCATAGCTGTTTGAAAGTTTGCTTGATGATTTGTTATGTGGCTGATTTCACTATGTTTTTGTGGAACTTAACAATTTAACTAACTCACCATCAATGTACTGTGGAGGAGCCTCCATATACTCAATATGGATACAATTGTACAATGCAGTTCATTTTGCCAATTAGTATTAGCTTTATTAATACACATAAATATTCTGAGTGCTGAATTTGTGTATTGCTAGACTGCCCAAATATTGGATGTTAACACTAGGATTATTCCAGCTGAATTTTTAACATTAAAGAAATACTTCATCCATATTCCAACCCATTGAATCCGAACACAGGGGTCTGCTGGAGTTAATCCCAGCCAACACAGGGCGCAAGGCAGGAACCAATCCCAGGCAGGGCACCAACCCACCGCAGGACACACACACTAGGGACAATTTAGACTCGCCAATCCACCTAACCTGCATGTCTTTGGACTGTGGGAGGAAACCGGAGTACCTGGAGGAAACCCACACAGACACGGGGAGAACATTCAAACTCCATGCAGGGAGGACCCGGGAAGCGAACCTGGGTCTCCTAACTGCGAGGCAGCAGCGCTACCACTGCACCACCGTGCCACCCATACTTCATCCAAACATGATATTTTTTTTATTTATTACTTATCCCATGTAGTTTGTAGTGATAGCCAAGTAAAAGTTTTAATCTTTTGTTTTTGTGGAGAATGGACATAACAAAGTATCTAAAAGAACTGGAAACAATTTCAAAATTGTCCATAAAAAATCTTCAATTCAAAAATCTTATCTGTGGACTACCTCTTTTTCCAGATTTATCTATTAAATAATATTTTATTAAGAAATACATGTGTTTTATATGTTGGGTGCATATATCTGGATGACTTGATGTGTGGATTATGTGACATAAGTGACAACAGTTTTCTAATAGACATTTTTAATAGTGTTTGCTATTGTGTAGTGTTGGTCACCATTAGCTCCTGTTCTATCAGAACCTGTTTTATGTCTGTTCTACATGGAAATACACCTTTAAAAAATGTTCTTAGCCATCAGTATATGGGCGGAGTGGTGATTCTGAGGCTAGGGATCTGCGCTAGCAATCAGAAGGTAAATGCCAGAAGTGACTCTACTCCGCTGGGCCCTTGAACTAGGCCCCTTAACCTGCAATTGCCTTGTCCTTGGTATGACGTCAAACTGCAAGCAGGTCCTCCAACTTGCCAGGAAAGCTTGGGACATTTTGGTAGGATTGGCACTCCAGCCACTGTAAAAGAGTCCTCACACTGTTCCGTGTGACGTCACCCATTGCACAGCTGCTCTCGAGTCCCAATCCAGGTGTGTTTGTTATGTGGTGGGTGTGACAACGCGTTATAAAATCAGTGCATGCTCCTAGCTTCTGTACCAATTACATGGGATAAATAACATATTACAAATGTCATTCTTGGGTGGAGAATTCCTTTAAACTGTATGTTAGGTTAGTGGCTAGCTACATGAGTGTACTCGATGGACTGCAGGCCTATCCAGGTCCACACGGTGGACCAATTTGGAATTATCAATAAACCTAAGCTTCCCATCTTAGGAGATGTTGGAGGAAAACCCAGACATACACAAGGAAAACATGCAAAATCCACATGTGCAACCAAGGAAACTGAATTGTTGAGATGGTAGTACTACCATGCTGCCCAATAATGTTTTCATTTGGCTAGAATTATCCTTCCAGATTCAATTTAGTATGATTGGCCCTGTGTGGCCTGACTGGCATCCTGTGTAGGACGGATTTCTTCATTTGTTTCCACTGCTGTTGGGATAGACTCAATCCCAACCCCCCTATCATTCTGTATTGGACTAGGCAGGGTCAGTAAATGGCAGGGATAATCAACTTCACATTTCTCATTTCTTTTAGGCATCCCTACCAAGAGCAAGGGCCTCCTTTGTAAACCATGCAAGCATTTTTAAATACCCAGAACCCATATGGCTCATTATTTATGGTGCATTAAGAGAGTAAAGAAACAGGCATCAAGTGAAAGATTAAAGTGACTTGTAATTGCACATTTATTTGAAATGCAAAGCTGCAGCAGAAAAGGTTCCCAGGACTAAGAAACAATAGCGAAAACATACAATGTGGGCATTCTGTGTTCAAATGGCAGCATGTTGACTCTGTGATTCTTCACACGGCCTGTTCTCTTTCTTTTACTTTGATGTTTGCTTGTTTTTTGAAACCTGAGAAACAGAGTTGGAATAATGAGCTTATAATGTCTTTCTGCCAGTGCGTTGATGATCTCTTGTCTGCTTAAAAATACAGGTAGTACGAGTCTGGGTGGTTGCTTTCACTCGACGTGTACGCTCGAGTCATACCAGACTAGACAGTACAAGCTGGAGACTTTGGAGGTTCATTCTTGTTACTTTTTCAGTCATTCAAGAGACAACTGATAAGCAACAGTGTGAGTCCTGGTGAACCCAATGTGGTAAGGCATCCCCTCAAGACTAAGGGGTCTGATTTTATTCTGGTTTTTAGATGCCTTTCTAAATGATCGTACCAAAATATACCTCATTTCAATAAGTAATTACACAATGTGAAACTGTGCCTTTTAAAGTTTGTGGTAATTTTTAAGTGTATGTGTTATGATTTTTAGATATTATCAGATTGTGATTTTATATTGATTAATGGCATAATACAACATTCTCAGACCTGCTTAATCCAAGTCAGAGTTGTTGGCGGCCTGAGCCTATCCCAGCAGTGTCATACACAAGGCAGGAACCATCCTTGATTTGGGCTCCAGTGCATTGTAGGGCATAAACTGACTTTTACTGCTGAAATGTTTTTATGAATTGAAGGTTGTCATCATGCATTCTTTTTAAGACTGACAGCAAGGAGCTGCATTACAATTAGAGATTAATCCTGTTACGTGAACAGCAGTAATCTGTGGCCCGAACATCTGAGCTGCTCCACTGCCTTTAGAATGCTGCGTGTTTAAACTTGTTTCAGCAGGCAAAGAAAACTTCATATTTCTTATCTCTGACATGTATTATGGGATACACTATTCAAAATTAAATAATTATTTTTCTTCTCAATTTATGTAGAAAATGTGTTATTGATCATTAGCTAATTGTACCACACATATATGGTGGTCCAGATCTAATTATGCAATTTTCATTACGCTATAACTTATTAAGTTTATTACATAGAAAATCGCCAAAAAAATCCCTTACCATCGAGAAGTGTGCAAACTGACAACATGAAGAATCGCCTTCACGCCGAACTGGAATCGTCCCTGCATAAATCAAAGTCAACCACACGATCTGGATCGGCATAATTAGATCTGGACCACCCTGTATATGTAGTATGCATGAATTTTACTACCCACAATATTCAATTTAAGTGTGTACATAAAGTTATATTCTACCCCATGTAAACAATTTATTATAGGCTTTGCCGCATACCCTTCATGCTGTTTGTGCCAGTCTGGAACAGTAGGCACTTTTCTCCACATATTTTGAGAATGTCCCATCATAGCTGTCTTTTGGTCCAGTATTGCCTCTTTTATGTCTTCCGTGCTTGTCTTATATAAAAACTTCTAGGCGTGGAAGTGTGTGTGTCTGTCCGGCCCAGAAGTGAGACGTGGAGTTGGGGTAAGGACTCCACCTCTAGGGATACACAAGCGAGGCCAGTCGGTCAGTTAAACAAAACCTCCGAAGAAAGAGTCATTCGCTTAGTGGCTAATACAGAAGCTAGGCGAGCACATCAGCCTGGGCTTTCTTGGTGTTAAATCTATTTTAATAACGTGTTGAAAATCCACAGACTCTCTATCATTCTTGGCTTTCAAAGCCTCTGTTCTTAATTTAACCCTATTGGAGCTAACAGTAGCAATGACTAATGAGGAATCCGGCATTAACACTAGCAAGTGTCAGCACTGGGTGAAAATTGTTCGAGTAGTCGACACTGCTAATCATGAAAGTACTTCTAGGAATCTAGGGACCAGTTGGCTTCTCTGTCTCCCTCACTTGTCAGTTTAGACATCTCGGGCTTTGAAGGGACTTTATACTAATTAATAGCATAATGCAACATTCTCCAACGTGCCCGATCTGAGTCAGAGTTGTGGGAGGCCTAAGCCTATCCCATCTGTATCAAGCACAAGGTAGGAAGCATCCCTGGACTGGACTCCAGTTCATCATAGAACATTAAAAAGTTACACTGTTGCTGCCACCCAGCTCTTGAACACTGGTTTGAAATCCCAGCCTAGTCACGGTCCGTGTTTTGTCTACAAATACTCTGGTTATTCACACGCGCTAAAGATGTGCTTGTTGGGTTAATTGGAGGCTTTAAATTGGCATGGTGAGAATGGATCGGTCCTGTGGTGCACTGACCTCCGTGGTTGGTTCTTGTCTTGCTCCTGGCTCCCATCTATCCTAAAATGGAATAAGCAGTTTGGAAGTGTGAATGAATATTAGACTGGAACAGTAGTTAGTACCACTGCCCTGCAGCTCCTGAATCCTGGAACCAAAACCTGTACTGGTCACTGTCTGCATGAATATTGTCCCACTATTTATGGGTTTTTACCCCATTGTCCCCTGTCATCTTAAAGATTCTAGTTTATTGCAAACTCGAAAAACAGTATGAGTGATTGTGGGTGTGTGAGTGTGCCAGACAGTGGTCAGGCTGGGATTCTAACCCAGTCTTTTGGGGCTGTGTAGTAGCAGCAGAGTTAACCACTGTGACATCCCATATAATTATATTCTTTTTAAAATGTATCATACATAGTACTGTGTTCACACATTTGTGTACAGTGAAATGAGTATTAATGGTGAACAGTAGGTAGGTGCAACAGAGACTGGTTTTGTGACTGATACCTCTGTGACTTGTTATTGGTTATGATGAAGATTAAGTCTGAAGAATACTCAGCTGCTTCATTGAATTACAACTTCAATGCATTTAAGAGACATTATGATGGCACAGAACAGCAGCCTACTTATTTGGAGTGAGAGAACTGATAGCATTGAATTTTATTCAAAAAATGTTCTCTCCCTTCTAATTTTGCCAACCTTCTTGTCATGTCTTTTCTCGGCTCAACAGCATGTGGGTAGACAGCCTTTTTCCGTCTTGATGATTTATACACAGTAGGACTTCTAAACGTGACTTGCACAGTGAACAGAATTATTTATTTTCCAGTACTGCAAAAAATGAAATCTAAACAAGTGAAACGTTTTGATAACAACTCATTAAAAATCTTACTTTACTTATTGGAAGATGTATAGACTTCTCAAGAAATTTCTATGTAAGATTTATTTAGCTTATTTTAAGAAAACTGTTCAAGTAATTTTTGTTTACTTCATTGGCAGATTTGTTTGTCCAAATAAAAGCAAAGCAACTCACATTTTAAGCCTTTTTTCTTTCATTTTTTTACAGTGAGGAAACAGTTCAGGCTCACGTCACAAGCTAAAAGAATAAGAAAAAAATCCTGCAAAAGGGGAATATACAAATCATTTCAGATCAGACCAGACTAAATTAATTCAAATTGTATTTGATTCTTTATTTCTCCTTTTTGACAAATTAAGTGCTATCTACAGTATATCTGTTAAAAAACTAGAACTGTGGCAAATCAAAGCCTAGTCTTAATGCAGTCATCATTACTGAAAAGTCCTACCTATAGCCACAAGAGAGGCACAAAATACATTAATGTTTTGGTATTTACATGCCATATGATTTAAAAAATACCAAAAAGGATTATTTAGGTATTTAGGCTGTATAACCTCTGAAGTGATTGAGGTAGCATGGTGACACAGTGGTGAGTGCTTTAAGAGGGGAGAGGGTTAGGATAATTAGAACAATTACAAGGGAATCTTAAAGACAGGGACCCTGAAAAATATTAGAATATAATGTTATCAGTTTCTACTAGCCAGTTATTGATCTAGATAAACATTTTTTTACCAAAAGTAGCAACCAGGTCTTTACATTGTATTCTCCCCTGTTTTAGCCAGAATGGTTCAGACTGGTGCTCACGAACTTGAATTGTAGAGAGGTAATCCACACACTTGCAAGTCAACATTACATGTGTTTTTGTTTTGCTTAAATTGAAATGTTGTAGCCAAGTTCAGGGTTCCAGAAAAGAAAATCAAGAAAATCTTCAAAGAGAGAAAAGATTTTCCATTTTTTTCTCAAATAAAGTTGAGTTTGTTCAGTTTAATGTAAGTCCATTCTCCATACATGGTGCAAGCAAACCAGCTCATATGATGATTGCACAAGTTGTATTCTTTGAATGCTAACCACATCCTACAGTTCTTGTGATTTCTTCAAAAAATTTCTCTGTGTCATTTTTTAACTTTGTGCTTTCCTGGTAAACACCCATCTCATTTTACAGAATTTGATTTGTTTTAAAAGCATCAGCTAAATAAAACTTATAATGAGGACTAAACGTTTACAGATCATTACAATGCATCAACGAGTATATTCAGTTTCTTCATTTGTGTTTGTGACACAAACACAGGCATCATCCTTTTGGGTTGAGTGTCCCAATTTATATAAAAGTGATCATCTTCTGCCAAATGGAGCAAAAAGCCATTTAGCCGGGGAAGAATAAAATAATATTTTATTCTTTTATCATAATAATAATGTGTAAATAAAGCCTGTAAGTTCAAATATATTTGAATATTTACTTATTTTTTAATTGAATACTCAATACCTTATTTTTTAGCTAATTTGACAGCCCTAGTAGGTATGGGACTGGACTAGAGCTATACCAGCCTCCATAGGTAAAGTTATCTAAAGCTTTGAAGGAGGTGTGGTTACATAGCCATTGTACCCAAATGATTTTGTCTCATGGGGTATAACGTCTTTAGCGGCACCTCTGTTCACAGGTCTAATGATCAGCTCAGTCACTGTCTACATTAAGTTTTCATATTTCTTCTTGTACTTACTTGCAATTTCTTTGGTTGTTCTATTGTACTGCCACAACCCAGCAATGTTGTGTTAATTGGAAAAATCTGAATTGGCTCGCTATAAATAAGTGTTTATATGCCGAATGACTGACCAGTGTCATGTTCAGAGGTGGTATTACGTTCAGATGTGGCATTTGTCTTGTGCTCATTATTGTTAGATTAGGCTCTTTCCTTCTGTCACACAAAGTCAAGAAAATGGGCAGCTGGATATTTCTTCAGTAGGAAAGAATTACACCAATTGATAACTTGAAAGTTTTGTGGCACAAATGAATCTATACTAATAAACGGCAAAGCCCTCACTCACTCACTCACTCACTCACTGACTGACTGACTGACTCATCACTAATTCTCCAACTTCCCGTGTAGGTAGAAGGCTGAAATTTGGCAGGCTCATTCCTTACAGCTTCCTTACAAAAGTTGGGCAGGTTTCATTTCGAAATTCTACGCGTAATGGTCATAACTGGAAGTTGTTTTTCTCCATTTACTGTAATGGAGTTCAGCTGGAGGGGCGGAGTTTCGTATGACATAATCACGCCTTTCACGTAATCACGCATTACGTAGAAAGCCAGGAAGAGCTACAAAACGCGCTTTAGAAAACATGCATTATATAATTAAGAAGGCAGCGAAACAATTAGAAGCGAGCGACTGACATATAAAACCATATTCAGCGGCTCACGTGAACTGACGCAGTGCGCAGACAAAAAGTAACAGTTCCAAAGAGTGCTGAACAAAAACCGAATTACACTGCAATGCTCAAATAGATAAACCACATGCAGTGGCGCGATAGCAAAGCATTCGCCTGTAGCGCCCACATCCAAGGTTTGATTCCCGAGAGGGGATGTACTGAGTATGTACGCGTGCTTCTCGGTTCATTTTAACCTCGCATTTCCTTGGTTTGAGACGTATGAAAAAATATGCGGTTAACGCAGAATCATGTTACGTTATTTTTAAAATCTTTCCTATTCTTAGCACAAGCACAGCTGAGAAGCTTCGATGCATGTACTCCATAACAAAAAATAACGCATTTAATCACATTTTCAATTCCAAGCAAAGGGGAACTTTTGTCAATGCATGATTTCCTGGTACATCGATTACACTGATGCACACATCACAGCTACAAAAATGTTACACTCGGAATGAAGCGCGTTCCTGATCGGAGGAAAATTTAATTTCAAAAAACTACCCAAGCGAAACCTTGATAAAAGCATGGTTTTGTGCACAGTGAAAACCAAGCAAAATTAGATGCATTACAAAAAGCGGACTTTGTGGCTCTTACTGGGGATCCTTGGACTTCCGTGACTGTTAGTAATTCTAATTACATCTAATTACAAAATGTTCAATGATCACACTGTTTTAGCCTAATGTACAAAATAATTTTGGCTAAGGTTACTCAGAGTTTAAAGATTAAGTTGGTCAAATTACCTTTTATGTTTCTGACTTATTTTTTTAAGAAGAAAAACTGCACTTTCTGTTGAAATTTTGGTTATTATTATTTAAAGACAATACCATTCTGAAAATGTACTTAAAGTACTTAAACTACCACTTTATTTTTAAGTCTGCCCAATTTTAACCAGGGATGATATTTTTGTTTCTGTTTTGAATTCAAATGCAGTTTAAAAGCATTTTTTTTTTTCAGGAATTAAAAGAGCTTGAGTTTACAATATTCATGTCCATGTCTATTATTTGATTCTGTCGCCCACTAAAACCCTTTTAAATTAAAAAAACACATTTGCGATTTGGGGCAAATTTACATGTGCGATTACATACGATTAATCAAGATTAATTATTACACAGCCTCTAATTAATTGGATTAATTTTTTTAATCGAGTCCCACCCCTAATATATATATGTAGATTTGTATATATATATACGTGTGTATATACAGTATATATGTAGATATGTATATGTGTATATATGTATATATGTGTTTGTGTGTATATATATGTGTGTGTGTGTATATATATATATATGTATATATATGTGTGTGTGTGTGTATATATATATGTGTATATATGTATATATATTTATATGTATATATATATATATATATATATATATATGATGTGTATATATATGTTTATATATGTGTGTGTGTGTGAGTGTATATATATATATGCCAGCAACACTCATGACAATGACAAAACAATTATATTGTCAATCATGTTACGTTATTATTAAAATGTTTCCTTTTCTTTTTAGTTCTCTGCTGCCAAACGCGGGTATTTTGCTATGTATATATATATATATAGATATATATATATATATATAGATATATATAGATATATATAGATATATATATATATAGATAGAGAGAGAGAGAGAGAGATGACAACAACACTCATATCAATGACAAAACAATTACATTAACAATCATGTTACGTTATTTTTAAAATATTTCCTTTTCTTTTTCATAACTTCTTTAACACACTACTTCTCCGCTGCGAAGCGCGGGTATTCTGCTAGTCACTTAATAAACTTTATAAAATTTGGCAATTCACAGCATCTGATATCCCAGTATTGGATTCTTTTGTGAAGCAGACTTTCTTGTATTAGTAATCAGGAGCAGGGCCATCCCAGAAGAGGCAGGAACTTGAAATAGTGTAAAAAGCCTAAAAAATAAGTGCTGAAGTACTAGTAGCACATTATGAGTCATTGAAATAACAATATTATTTATGCAAAATATAAGGCTCATTCACCCATAATAATAATCATACTGTAATTCTCATGGTTGTCCTCTTTATACATCTATTCTCAGTTAATTTAACCCTAAATGTTATTTTTTGCTGACTTATGTACTGTAGCTATCAAACAGAATACTGACTGACATACATCTCTTGGATTGCTTATTAACACATTTTATGTAAGCTGTAACAAAGTTAACAGAGTTTATTACTTTAAAAGAGGTACAATCTAACTCAAGAAAGCAGCCATTACCCACCTACAGTACCTCATGTTAATCTTTCTTAAAATAAACACCTTTTTATACTCAAACATGGTACATTTATTTTCTCAATACACAGTTGCATTGTCAATTTAACTTAAAATGAACATGTTTTAATGTTCATGTACTGTACAGTATATGATGACTTTGCACACTATGCTGTTCAGAGAGGAGGCATAAGCACAAACAACAGTAAGAGTCCTTCCCCCAACTTGAAGGCGCAGGAAAACAACCCTCTTGTCCAATGGGGAGAACCCCAACGTGCAGGCCTCAAGCCGAGTAGCCATAAGCAAGCCCTCCCCTGCCCAACGCCTCTCACCCATAGCAACTCCAGAGTGGAACAAAGTCCAGCCTCTCTCAAGAGAAATGGTTCTAGAGCGCAGATCGTGCGTAGAGGTGAGCCCGACTATATCTAGCTAGTACCTCTCAACCTCTCGCACCAGTTCAGGCTCCTTCCCCACCAGAGAGGTAACATTCCATGTCCCAAGAGCCAGTTTCGTCAACCGAGGGTTGGAACGCCAGAGTTCCCGCCTTCGGCTACCGCCCATATCGCATTGCATCCGAGCCCTATGGCCTCTCTTGCAGGTGGTGGGCCCACAAGAGAGCGGAACCACGTTGCTCCTTTGGGCTGAGCCCGGCTAGGCCATGTGGTCGAAGGTCCAGCCACTCGGTGCTTGCCAACGAGCCCTTCCCCCGAGTACCCTTTTCCGGGCAAGGGAAACGCCGATCCTTGGTTTAACTCCATATGGTTAGTCTGGATCTTCACCTCAGACCTGTTTGCTCTGGGAAGCCTCTACCAGGAGCATGTAGCTCCCTACAACATAGCTTCGAGGATCACTAGACCTCGCAAGCCCTTCTGCCACGGCAAGGCCTCGATCCAAGAAGGGCTCTGAGTTCTGTTCACTTGGGAAAATAGATTGGGGTAGGTTGTCATATATGGTGCTGTTTTTCAGAACTTTGTCTGCATTTTCTGTAGTATTCAGACTGGCAAAATCTCCTCCATTTAGACCCAGCAGGTAGTTTGCATTAAGGAATGCCCCCATTCGTTACGAAAACGCTACAAGGGTTCAGAGGGATCCCCACACATTGTACAGTTAGAGAGAAAGTTACAGACTGTTGGGTGGTTTTGTGTGGCTGTGGTAGACGATTCATTTCAATTTCTTTTTGATAAACTGGCAAACCTGGCACCCACCCTATATCACAAAATAATTTTTTTCATCTTTCAGAGATGACATGGCTGTTAAACATTAGACTACATTTCAAATCAAATTAATGTAAATAACAACTATTCATCAGGGCCTGATTAACTACATGGGCAATCTGATGAATGTACAGGGGCACCAGGACCATGGGGTGGGTGGGGAAACCACCAAAAGACCTAAATGTGAACCATTGAAATCACATTTAACCATTTGTTGGTGGGATTCCAAGTAACAATTAAAATGAAATAAAAACACTTTCAAAAAGCAAAAAAAAAAAAAAAGAAAAATAACTGAATTTTTGATGTGCAGTAAGTGCTGGCTGTTTAGACCACAGGTCCGCAAAGTCGGTCCTGGGGGTCCTTAGTGGCTGCAGATTTTTATTCCAACACAATATCTTAATAAGACATCAGTTATTGCTGTTGAAGCACTTATTGCTCAAGTGTCATTTTTAGTGTCCAGTCTTAGTTGTCTTGCCTGTTAAGACCCACCACTCTTGATTGCTTATTTTAGACTTGAACAACTGCATTTACTATTTTTAATTATTCTGTTTTAGCAATAAAATGCAAATAACTGCACATACTAAGGCCCTACGGGACCGACTATACAGACCCCAGCTGTACACCATATGGAAGCTCAGATTAAGAAACCTAAATGGAGGAAAAGAAAAAAAATATAGAATCGTTAGATTTTTTTCCATTGAAAGATGAAGCCTCACAACCATTGGGATATAATACTGTACTAGTCAGGGAAGAAGCTAACATCAGCTTAGCCAGCAGCAGGTCAGAAGGAGACGCTAACATTGTGATAATGTCAGCTGGAGATGCACGACTACCCAGAAGCAAGAGGCTAACACAAGTGAGTCCAATGATGATGATGGAGCCCAGCCCTAACATGATGAATGGCAGTGAAACCTTACAACATTTAGACCCTGCTTTATGGGGACAAGATGTGGAGCAAAAAGGGAATTAGCTGTTTAGCAAGGTTTTTCAGTTTAGAAAGAAGACATTTGGGCCTTTTGCCTATTTTTATGTTTCTTGTTCAACACTGTTCAGATTTATAGATTACTAGCGCTAGCATCTGGTTCTGCCCGGGTAAGTAGTTTTAAGGCCGGGGATATACTTAACGTTAAAACCGTGCGCTTGAGGACACAGTGCACTGTTTATACTTGAGCATATACTTTAAGTAAATCTGGAGGATTCCGCAAGGTGGTATTGCAAAACGTCATCATCATGGTGAGAAAACAATGTCTGATTTTACTGTGCTGTGAGGTGAGGGAAAAAGATGTTAAAAATAAAATTTCTTTGCATTCTGATGCTGTTGCGAAGGTGTTAAAAAAAAAAGACACCAACAGCAATACAGATGGTATGTGAGACCTTTAAATGTATTCTGTTATTATGATGGGGAATATGCGACACTTGTATTGCCTATGCGAGAAATGGATGAAGAAAAGTTCATTTGCATGTCAGCATTCAATTTTGATGACTTGCTTCACATCTTTGCGTCAAACCATTCATCAAATATCAAAACACGCAGATTGGTGCTGTTGCAGCTGTAAACCTGCTGTCACATGTTGGTAGTAAACAACGATGCTGATGTCACGTACCAAAACGTGAACACACACGCCACCTATTTTTTTGCTGGTACTGCAAATTGACCACGCGTTACGTTAATTTCTGACAAAGTGCTCAGAAGACGTGTCAAAACAATGCTGGGAATGATTGGGAGCCATGATGTGTGCACATAAGCATTCTGAGCTTGGAGCATAAACCGGCCCTAAGGCTTATCTAACTAACTTCTAGAAATGGTGCTTCTTAAAGTGAACTTACCCCGAGAACATTTCCCAGATTTTGAGCTCAGAATTAAATTATATTAAAGACACTGTCATTAAAAGTCACAGTAGTAAAAAAAGGAACCCATTCTTTCTCCCCAAGCTCTTGCAGGGTCAGTCAAAATGTTGTCTCTCAAAGTAGTCTGTTGTCTCGTCCCCATAAAGTGGGATATGTGTACCAAATTTTACTGAGATTGGACCAAGAAAGAAAAAACACACACATCCACATTGAGCTTTGTATGTTAGATGCTGCTTTTATGCAGATCACTAATGCCTTATCCTGCTGATTTACTATAAGAATTGAATACTGAGGTAGTTAAAGTTCTTTTTCTATTAAATGTCCCTGTTGGTTGCTGTGCTTTTTATTCAGATTTTATTCCCCTGCTTTAATATGTGCCATGCCTTATTTTAGTTTGATTGTTTCACTTTTTGGGTAAAAAAATGAATATGGCTAGTTCAAAATTTGAAAGCACATAAATGTAAGCTCTGGTTTGTCAAAATGTTGTGTATGTTGGAAAGAATAGCAAGTTTATCAGCATTATTCTGATTGATTGCATAGATTTTAATAGCAAGCTGCTCCTATTGGAATGTAAGAAAATGGCCCAAGTGTCTGTCTTTTGGAGATGTGTTTGCTTTTAACACTGGCTTATTAAACTGTTATTGGTGCATAATTTATTGCATTTGATTTGTCACTATGTGTGTGTTAGGGGATTGGCCAACCAGAGGTGTTGCTGCACAGGAGCAACACAGAGTTGTAATAAACTAACACAAGAATGTGTAAACAACTGTAGGTGCTACAGAGGAAGGATAGGCATCCTGGCTGGGGTGGAGGAGGATTTCTTGCTCAGCCAGGGGGCCATAATGGATGGACTGGGCAAACATGCATGCCGGGAGCAGTTCATTCCTCCTTACGATAGGTGGCAGTGTTCCTCAGGGTTGAATCCAATAAGGGCACCTGCAAGGTGACATAGGAATTGGATTCCAAAAACGCAGTTCTGTCTTTAGGACTTTGGGTACCGCTAGAGGATCCTGCCGGCTTTGGGTTTGGGGGCTGTCCTGGTTTCTGCATGACCTGGAAGTGCTCTGGATAACCTGGGTGTGACACCAGAAGCAGTTCCTATGTCTAGTTCAAAAGGAAGCCTACAGACTCATTTTGGATAGTCAGAGTTGGGAGGCAGCGGGAGACACTGTGCTGGAGGAGAGTATTTTGTAATTGTGTAGTGAGATTGGTGCTTGTTTAGAAAAGTGTTGGTGAAAAATAACTTTTTATTTGATCCTGGAATTGTGTTGGGTGACACTTTGTCTGCAGCCTGGGGCTCAGTGGTGGCCCTTTGTGGTTACACTATTAAGTAATCTAAATTAAAAAAACAAGACATTGAATATTGTTAATTTACTGTGTCAATTTATGCTATATTCATACTATTTCAGTTTTGTTAAAAAATGCAGAAATTAGTCTCCATTTTTACCTTTCATTATCACTACCTAACATTTTCACCTCCCAAAAAGAGAGACTTATCAAAATGCTCTCCCGAGCTTTATACTTCTGAAAACCCTGGCTCAGTGTTATAATATGGACGGGGATAAACATAGACTTGTGAAAATGAAGACTCTAATCCCGCTCTGATTGTTCATGCTTATTACATAGCCCTTTCCTTTATTCATTACAACATCTCATTCTCTGATTGGTCACCTTTCACAGAAGAAAACCATAATCCAACGTAGCATACCAAGAAGAGCTGCTTCTATGGTGCTTGTTCTGTTGCTTAGCTGTATGCATCTAAATTGCATTTTGTAGTTTTAATTCTGCACATTTGCACGCAAAATATTTACTGATCGCTGCAGTCGTGGCTGGCTATATTATTATCCCTTCAAGGATTTTTCTGCTGATGCATGCATATCCAGTTTAGGCAAATGTCTGTGTCATATGGCTTTTCAGTCATGTTAGTGTGGACAGAGATACTATGAAAATGCTATTGTGGAAGGAGATAATTTTTTCTTAAACACAGCAGTGTGGATGTAGCTTTAGTAAGGTGGTAGTGCTGCTTAAAGAATGTTCAATTAAACTACATCCAGTGTAACTGACTGGCATTAAACCAGCCACAGTGAACTGCAGTAAATTTGACAAAGCTGTTTTTTTCCGAATTACTAAACAAATCTACATGACACCTGTTGACATAACTGTCTGGAGCTATTTCTACATTTTATTTTTTTAGTATTTACTAGACATTAAGCCCATTACAATAACGGGCGCTAGAACAGTAGTGCATAAACTTTAGTAGGAACAGTCTATATTAAATGGCAAGGGACCTTGTATGTGGCTGTAATATGTGTCACTGTATTGTGTGCCTTTAATTTTCTCTCTCAGTCATACTGGTTTGACAGTAATACAGTGGAACCTCGGTTCACGACCATAATTCTTTCCAAAACTCTGGTTGTAACCTGATTTGGTCATGAACCAAAGTAATTTCCCCCATAGGATTGTATGTAAATACAATTAATCTGTTCCAGACCGTATGAACTGCATGTAAATATATATTTTTTAAAGTTTTTAAGCACAAATATTATACCTTTGAATGCACAGCGTAATAGTAAACTAAATGTAAAAACATTGAATAACACTAAGCCTTACAATCCGCTCGCTGAGAAAACACTTTTTTTTAATGAGTTTTAAGCACAGAGAAAAAAAATAAACAACCAAGAAAAATAACATTACAACAATGCACACGCGCGCCTGTGTGTGTGTCTGTCTCGCGCGCGCCTGTGTATGTGTGTGTCTGTCACGAGCGCCTGTGTGTGTGTGTTTCTCACGCACACTTGTGTGTGTGTGTCTGTCACGCACGCCTGTGTGTGTGTGTCTGTCTGTCTCGCGCGCACTTGTGTGTCTGTCTTTGTGTGTGTGTCTGTCTCTCTCTCTGCACAGGGAATGCACAGGAAGAGACTGAACACGTGCCGTGTGGCCCCGCGCATGCGCACTTCACCAGAAGATACACACACACAAACACCTGGACGCACACGGGTTTTATTAAAGAGGATTAGAATCACGCAGATTATTTTTGAAATTTTATTTCCCTATTTGTCTTAACTGACAGGGCAGCGATCTCTCCTATTAAATCTTCCTTTTCCTAATGGTCTTTTTATTAGATATCATTGCCAATCTACTCAATCTCTCTTCAAATATACTTGTTCTCAAAAAATTGTAAGCACAGAATAACCTTTTAGTTGAAGACTCATGAAAATAAAAGTGTCCCAATGCAATTTAACCATTAAACATCATAGTTTATCCTGCACAGAGCAAATGATGTAAGCGTGCGACAAAATTGCCAATGAATTTATAAGAGTTCCCATACTGGACTAGGCACTAATCAAATGAAATTAAAATGTGAAATTTATATTTTGGGCGGCACGGTGGCGCAGTGGTGGCGCTGCTGCCTCGCAGTTAGGAGACCTGGGTTCGCTTCCCGGGTCCTCCCTGCGTGGAGTTTGCATGTTCTCCCCGTGTCTGCGTGGGTTTCCTCCGGGTGCTCCGGTTTCCTCCCACAGTCCAAAGACATGCAGGTTAGGTGGATTGGCGATTCTAAATTGGCCGTAGTGTGTGCTTGGTGTGTGGGTGTGTTTGTGTGTGTCCTGCGGTGGGTTGGCACCCTGCCTGGGATTGGATTCCTGCCTTGTGCCCTGTGTTGGCTGGGATTGGCTCCAGCAGACCCCCGTGACCCTGTTTGGATTCAGCGGATAATGGATGGATGGATGGATGGAATTTATATTTTGAGAAAAATGAATTGGGTTTAATGACACACATTAGTGTATACCTTTTTAAAATATAGTATTAATGTAATGAACATAAGAAGATTGCAAACAAGGTGACAATATTTACTCCATCGTTCTCATTTTGTTAACTAATTCCTAACATGTCCTAATATTGAATCCAGGTCATTTTTAAAAGTCATCAGCGTTTTAACTTCCACATAACATAAAAGTTATTTTGGTTTCCCACAATGCTTTGTGAAAAGAGGTGCTCTTTACTCTTCTCTAAGTCTCCTTTGCTTTACCTCAAGTATTTCATCAAAAGAATTCAGAATGATGAACTTAATCAATGCCTTTGAAAAACCTGAAGACTACCACAAGTTCCTCATGTAGTCGTCTCTGATTTAGTCTGAAAAGGGTTTAATTCCTGAGTGCTGGGACCCACTTCTCTGTGCAGCTTCTAGTGCCGCCATGTCTTTGTGGTAGTGTGGTGACCAGAACTACACACAGTACTTAAGATGCAACCCAACTGGTCCATTATCCAATGTGAGCAACATACTGGATCGTCATGCTACCGCTGACCTTACAAGTAAAAAGCGGCAAATAAGTTGTTAAGTTCAGTCTTGCCAGATATCAGTCCAACAAAACATGTAGCCAGATGACAATAAAGGAGAGAATAGCAAAAACGGCAATTTCTAGCAAATTGGATCCACTTAATTCATGTTTTTAGTGTCTTTCCCCAAAGTGTGAGACCCAAGGCAGTCATAGCTGCTTTAAACTCGTTCACACTGATGCCAAGGACACACAGATGACAGCCCACTAGCAACAGACTTACCTGATAAAGTGCTGGTGATGGATGCTTTGAAATGTTCTTTTACCCAAGGTTGTAGGAAGCAAAAGCTACAGTGCCTCCCTTGGGGACATCATTAAAGACAGAAATTTGGAAATTGAGTTTAATATACTGTAATAGTCAGAAAAGATGCAGGAAATTCTCTGCAAATTGTGGGCCCAGTCGACAAAACAATTCTTCTTCTTTCGGCTGCTCCCGTTAGGAGTTAGCTGACTAGCTCTGCATCTCTTTATTGTTCATAAGTTTGACCAAAATGGTTCTGGTAACAGCTTAATAGTCATCCACACCTATACCAATGTACAGTGAACATAATGTAGGGATCACGTTTACATTGGCAAAAGCTTGTGAAAAGGGCCAGGGGCTTCATACATAACGCCATGTGTAGAATTCGCACTATAACATGACGTAAGCACAAAAGCCAAAATGTGCTTACGCACAGAAAAATCCAGAAGCAGGAATCTGTGCGTACTCCAACTTCCACGTTGTTCCTCTACATAAATCCCGATCAGCGTGAAAAGTAACGCACGTGCACGCGCCTGCTGTCCCGTCCCAATTCCTCCCAGAATTACGCCTCTTTGAATATGCAAATCAATATAAATAGCCCTTAAGCTCAGCCTTCTGTGAAAAGACAATGGGAAAAGCACGGGGGAAAATATAAGAATTTCAGCGAATACCAAGTGGAGGCAAAGGAAAAACATACTATTTGTTGATTTAAACTATGGTATAATCAACAAAAGGAAGCTGATCGAGTGATATAGCGTGTTGGAGAAACTTGAAAGCTCAAGTTCACAAAGTCGCACAGTGCCCGAAATAAAAAAGAAGTCACATATCAAAGTCGCCATGAAAAGGCGAGTCGTAGCCCACTGTCTGAGTGTCATATGAAAGCTTATTAGGGTACAGAGAAAAAAAAAAGGCACACAGTGGGGAAAAAAGCACAAAATGTCAACTTCAATCTCGAAATTTCCACTTTAATCACGTAGTTTATTTTGTCATTAAAGTAGAACATCATAAACTTCATCTTAAAATCGTTTAATTTACTAGTTTCTCAAATCACATCGTAATTAAAGTAGCACGTTAAATGCTTTGTTTTATATGTGTTCTTCTATGTGCTCTATGTGTGTGAATCACTACGTGCTTCTTAAAATGGCTCTCTTCCTCCGACAGGACACAGAATCCATTACATTTGTGATATTACAGCTCTCTGAATAACTAAAATACTGAGATGTATACGTGATATCATTTTCATGATGATAGGAGTTAAAGCATATTATTAAACATGGGTTTCACGGTGGCGCAGTGATTGTGCGCAAACTTCGATGAAATAATTTATTGCAGAAGTACTCAGTGGCGGCTCTAGGCTCCTGGCAGCCCTGGGCAGAGAAAGAATCCCCTTCGCCCGCCAATGTCAATATGGTATCTTATGCACAGCAGATGGCCACGTCCGTTACAGACACTGCATAGCTGCCTTGTGCTCATGACACAAGCGTTTAACTTTTGCCGAAATTTGCTGCTGCGTTTTTAGCTGTGTTGTTATTTTCTCTTTCTGTTTTATATTCAATATATATTGGTGTGGCGGCCCTGTGCAGATGCATAGTTTGCACATGCCTAAGGCCGTCCCTGCAGTACTGTCTCTTTCAAACGTACTAACCTGCAATTCCTGTCCTTCCTTTTCTTTCTCCAAGTAACCGATCACCACACAGTCAGCTCTGTAATAGACGTTAAGCCATCTGTAAGCTTATAACGTCGATTCTTCAAAACTTTTAAGGAACATTGAAATATCTTCGTAGTACATGTTTAATTATTCTATCCTTCACGCCAATCCCAGTCAAACATACAGTTCGAGGCAGGAACAATCGTGAGTGGAGCACCAGATCCTTGCTAGCATAGCAACACTGTGTCCTTTAATTATTAACAATATTGATTATTTAAATGAAGTTAAAGTTTTATCTGTATAATATAATAAACATATTTTGCTTCATTTCATCTTAAAAATGATATCGCCATCATATGTAAATATGCGCTTTATATATTGGCTCAGGTTTTGCAATATTATAACTGTAGTGCAAGTTTACAGTGAGGTGATTGTACTTATAAGTACAAACAGTTCTACAAGGAGCAGTTGATGGACTGATTGAGTGCGTTTAGAGCTCTTGGGATGAAACTGCTTCTGAACTGCGAGGTCCGTACAGGAAAGGTTTGAAGCGTTTGCCATGTGAGAAGCAGTTCAAATAGGAAGCATGGCTGAGGCAGCGTGTGCTTGATGCTGTATACCGATAATTATCTTTCCGATCAGCTGCTCCGAGAGGTGCAGTGAGAGTAATATGGAAAAAGATGACCCGCTGTGGCAACTACTAACGGAAGCAGTGAAAGAAGAAGAAGAAGGTGCAGTGAGAGTAACAACGTTAAAGCAGTTATGGTATTTGGAATAGTTTGACCATTCTGTGGACCATTATATTGTTACAAGTTAATTACAATCAGATGCATTAAACTAATAAACAATATGCGGTTAATTTCAGTGTATTTATAAAGCTGCGTCAGGGACGTCGACCTGAAAAAGAAAGATAAACCACACAGGAACAATAGCACTGTTTTGACGCTGTGTGCCGCCAGTCTGCAAAACCAAGCGGAGAACTTGCGTACGACAGGGTATGAGGTACAGTGGAAATGTGAGTGGCTTTACGGCAAGTTTAGGTTTTATACATCGCGATTTGAACGTGGAAACGTTCTTACGCAACATTTCTGTGCGTATGCACCGTTTTTACATAAGGCCCCAGGAGATGAAAAGACTTTTTAGGAGATGGCAGAATTGAGGTCATGAAACATGTGTGGGTCAGAATGCTTGGAGGTAATCAGAAAACATCACCAGAACCAAAAAAAGGAATGAAGAATCTCAGCAAAGAGTCCTAAAGCTTTCTTTTAGCCTTCTTCAGTCAAAAACTTTGTTTTTTTAAGAGTTCTAATTCAGAGTTTGGATATTAAGGATAGTGCACAAGTATCTTAAATAGCGTTGATATGAAGACTCCATGTGCGGCAACGTCGGAACCTCATGTGACTGACAATGTTGCTAATGTCATAAACAACATGGTCACAGCCATGCAAACAAGCCATAAAATTATGATATTATGATATCACAAAAATAAATAAATATTAAAAACCTCAAGAAACTGCTTGGAAAATTTGAATACAAATACTTTAGGTTAATTTAACCAAAACCAAAATGTATCACGTAATGAAGATTAATTAAGCTGTGAGCAAAAGTGGGCAAAAAACCAAGCCACAGTAGCAGCCACTCATGCTGCTTTTATTGTTTATGATCAGGAGATGATGAAATTAAGAACAGAAAACCTAAGACTGAGCTGTTAAAGAGACAGATGTTCATTACTAAATCATCAAAACAAATCTGAGCCTCAAAACTGAACAAGGAGGTTACAAATGTAGTCAAGAAAACAAATTAAAAGATTAGTTAGTTAAGAACTTAATCTTACTAAAGCAACAGTGGTTTCCTAAAGGATTTTCCAAAAATTTGACACATCATACTGCACACCACCTCCTTGAATTATTTACCCAAGTTTATATATATTATATATTATCAATACAGTATATGGTCTGGGGAGGCATATCCATGGAGGGACACACAGACTTCTACAGGGTAGACAACAGCAGCTTGACTCCTATTAGGTATCGGGATGAAATCCTTGGACCCATTGTCAGACCCTATGCTGGTGCAGTGGGTCCTGAGTTAATCCTGGTGCACGACAATGCCAGGCCTAATGTGGCAAGAGTATGCAGGCAGTTCCTGGAGGATGAAGGAATTGATGCCATTGATTGGCCCCCACGCTCGCCTGACCTAAATCCAATAGAACACCTATGGGACATTATGTTTCGGTCCATCCGACGCTGCCAGGTTGCACCTCAGACTGTCCAGGAGCTCAGTGATGCCCTGGTCCAGATCTGGGATGAGATCCCCCAGGTCACCATCTGTCATCTCATTAGGAGCATACCCCAACGTTGTCAGGCAGGCATACAAGCATGTGGGGGCCATACAAACTACTGAGTATGATTTTGAGTTGCTGCAATGAAATTTCGGCAAAATGAACAAGCCTACCACATCATTTTTTTCACTTTAATTTTCGCAGTGTCTTTGAATTCAGCCCTCTGTAGGTTGATAATTTTCATTTCCATCAAACGATGTGGTATCCTTTCATTCCTAACACATTACCCAGTCCATATCCGTTAATTTGAACCTATCCACTCTCCCTTAATTGCCCTTAATTTAAACCTGTGTGTGTCAACTGGTGTGTATATTATCAGCCCCAAAATTCAAGGGTATGTAAACGTTTGATCAGGCCCATTTGGGACAATCCATTCAATCCATTAATGTGGTACTGCACGGTGCCTTGATCAGGTGGTGGTGGCACTGATCACCACCACAGAAAACCGGAAAAAGAACAGCAGAGAAAGTAGGGATTAGTACAGATTTCTGAGCCACCATGAATGATAATGATAATTAATTGAATATACAGAATATTAAGATAAACTAAAATGAAGCTATGAGAAAGCCATGTTGAAATAATGAATTTCTAGCAGTTTTTTAAGGTGCTCCACTGTATTATCCTGGCAAATTTCTATCAGTAAACTATTCCAGATTTTAGGTGCATAACAGCAGAAGGCTGCCTCACTACTTCTTTTAAGTTTAGCTCTTGGAATTACAAGCAGACACTCATTTGAAGATCTAAGGTTACAATTTGGAGTGTAAGGTGAAAGGCATTCCGAAATATAAGATGGAGAGAGATTATTTAAGGCATTGTAAACTAAAAGCAGTAGTTTTAAAGTCAATTTTAAATGCCACAGGTAACCAGTGTAGTGACATCAGAACTGGAGAGATGTGCTCAGATTTTCTTTTCCTAGTTAAGATTCTAGCAGCTGCATTCTGCACTAGTTGCAATTGATTGATGTATTTTTTGGGTAGTCCTGAGAGAAGTGCGTTACAGTAATCTACATTAATCATACATTACATACAAGTGTACTGTATGTTCAGTGTGACATGAATTGAAAACAATGATTAAAACTGCCAGCTTGGGCTTTAAGTTAAATGCCCTACCTATTGTACCAAACAGCACACCAGTCTAATGGAATAAATCATTTGGCAAAACTAAATGTGACAGATGAGGTGGAAAATTAAAAGAAAAGCTCATTCTGTCATTAAATGTAATTTTTGGTCGACCCCCAAGTGCCTTATACTTCAGATGCCGACAAATGTTTCTTGAGTGCTTTGTCTCATTCTTTAAGTATGCTTTACCTGCCTGTTTATTTGACCTGCGCCTGTTTTATTAGGCAATACTTTGGCATACTGCACTTAATGTCAGCAGCGTAATGCCTGACCAAGTCTTCAGAGCCAAGTGCCCTCTCAGCACACTGCTCTAGCTGCAGCTTTCCAGATGAAAAGCATGAGGACAGTGAACAAGGTGTGCCCTGTTAAACTTGCTACATCATCATATGAGCGCAGATTAGGGCACGTCAAGAGAAAGAAAAGTGTGATGAAGTACTAAAGCACAGCTGTAGTTTATTACTTGAAATCTGTGTTTCAAAGGAGAAGTCAAGAAAACAGTCATACAAGATGTGGTAATTATTGGGAAATACGTATCAACATACCTTAGGCCAAGACTGAGTCTGAAAGAGCAAACAGCACCATAAAACCAGAAAAGAACGAAACCTTAGATGGTCGATTCAAAAGTAGTACTAATAGAGGTAATCAGAAAGGTGGCATCTATTGGGGGTGGGGGCACTGGGTTAGTTTTCTCCAGTCCTAACGTTGAGGGGGCACTGCTCCCCCAGTCCTGAATCAATGCTAGAGACAAGTTGTACTGGTAAAATTCCATAAAAGATGTTGCTATAGAATACTTGTAAATATACATCTGTACTCAATCTGTCAGCATAGTGTTACCAGGGCAGTCCTATAAACCATACACATATACAGTACGTTTAATTTATGCTTGCAATCACAAAATTTGACATATTTGAAATATTATAATCATCTTTAAAGACTGACCCATAATCCCCAGCATCTGCAGAGAATGCATCATCACCTTCCACTTTATGCACCATATCAGAGGATTTTTTAAGGAAGAAGGTGACTGTGGAGAAGCTTTGAGTGAACCAGGTGCAAATGTGAGGAGTGTCTGAAGTAACCTACAATGTCTTTCAAAAAATAGACAAAGCATCTCCTCTTTCAGGTCATGTTCCTCAAACGTATCGGAGTTTATTAAGCTTTGCTTAAGCAAATGCATTGCAGCAACCCTCTGCTCCTGAATGATGAATCTCTGAACCAAAGCAATAAGTCCTGTCAGTGGTAGACTGTGGTGAAATTGAACAATTAATATTGAAGTCATAGTCTGTAGCGCTAATGAATATTATAAGCTGGCAGTAATATCAGTACTTTAATCAGTAGATATACAGTAAGAAATAGAGTGAAAAGGCACCATGGTCCTCAATGCAATCCCACCATCCAAGCTCCATGTTTTATTTTCCTCTATTTCTTCCATCATATGACTGCTGTGTAATTAGAATTGCGCAGAAAAGAAGAACAAATAGCAAGCAAGAAGAAGGGCCAGGAGTGAGGCCCCAGTTAAGTCCTGTCTTAGTTTCTTTTCATTCCTTATTTCTATCTGTCTCAGTGATGGCCACTGCTGCACCCCCTAACTACTGTATGTTTTCTTCAGCCAGCAGCACATAGCGCGGTTTGCGTCATGCACAGAGACGATGGCTTGTTCAACAGAAGCTGGTTTCATGCAACGCAGACAGACACACGAAAGTCACCTTATTATTCTGGGTATGTTGACGGCCCTGTGTATAATGATGGCGGATTCATTACCTCAGTCACTGCAAGTGTGGAGTGTTGAGTATTTGGTCTTCCCAAGCATGTTAACTTAATTGGATCAGCGTATCAATCTGCCAGTACTATGGGTTTTCTCTCCCTTGTTTTTTCTTACTATTGAGACACTAATTTTTAATAATTCTGAACTCCTCCAGACATTTTTAATCCTTTTTAAAATGTTTTGAGAAATCCACTTTTTGTCAGATGCTCGTTTTGCTTTTAACCAGGCTTTACTTTTCCCTATTAAAAATTTAAAGCGTATTACATTACTTAAACAAAAGATTTGTTTGTTCAGCTGTAGCTCAGCTCTTTGAATTGTGAGGGCACAATGCTGATTAGGATTTACCATTAGCCATTTAATTGAATAAACTGAAGAAGAAACAGACATTTACATTTTATAGTTCGCATTTTATTTCTACTCATGTTTATATTCTATTTTAGGAATTGTTTAAACAATGGAAGAGTGTGTAACCTTGGCCCAGCTGGTACCTTCATAAAAATACTGAACTTCATTTGTCATAAAGTTAGAAATAAACCAACTGATGGTGACAGTGATAATATTTTAGCAAAGTTGAGTTTTGTATGCAGGCAAACGTGGGCCTAAACATGTTAGGACATAAGTTAGAGTCATTACACAGACATATGTTTAAAAATGGCAATGAAAAACACATGCATGCAATTCTCAAACTGACCTAATTCAAGTCTACAGGGGATGGGAGACTATGCTCGCAGCACTAGCCTGTCGTGAGGTGCTAAAACATCGTTTTTAAAACAAAAATGCCACATTACGTGACTTTTAATCACGGGTTATATCAGACTTGCCAGTTGAAGTTGCTGATCTCATCACTGAACCAATGTCTTTGGGCATGTGTTTTGTCTTGGTAGAGTAATATATTGCTCTACTTTCCCCTTTTGTTTTATTAATATGTAGCTTTTGTCAGAATGCCTCCAATCTCACAGACTTACCACTGTTTATAAGGTATTGTACCATATAACTTCTCCCCACCTTCTGTTCTACAGCTATAACCTGAGGCTGTTAGGTGTAGTAAAAGACAAGCAGGAGTTAAGTTACACTTTAAATAATGTATAATTGATAACTAGCCAACCCGCGGCGTACCATACGCCGCATAATCAGGCCGGTTTTTTAATGATTTTTAAGCACAGGGAGAAAATTAACATTTAAAAAATCGGTAATGTAATAAATCAACAAGAAAAGCAACATTGTAACAATGCACGGAACGAACCAACACACAATTGTCCGTGACTGAAAACTGGCGGACCGCCATCATGCCATGCCTGCTCATGTGCCCACCTCCAACTCGTCACTTGAGTCGTTGTCGTCTTTGCACAGTCCACATGCACCTGTGACTCGCGTATACTTTTCATTGCTCTGTGCGGTTTTGGCTGCTTTTCTATATATAATCCACCAAGACACCCGACCACGGTACTAGCGCGAATTGCTGTATGTAGCGTGTAAAACAGTTTGCTATGGTGCACGTGGTCGTGCGTCGTAACCGAAAACTCGTTTTTAAAGACTGCTTACTTCATTGTATTTTAACCTCAGTTGTAAAGGATTGTTTTAAGGATCCCATGGGATACCCCTCGCAAACCGTTTTACACGCTGCATATGGCGATTCATCTCCGCGAGAAACATACCTCTATGAATAGTCAACGTGGCTCGGAGGTGCATGTGGCCTCTAACATCAGACGAATATAAATGACGCTGTTTTTTCTGTGTCGTCGCGTCCGAGTTGGTGGGCGTGGTTCTGCGAGTTGTCGTCGTATCCAATGGTCTTGGAGTTGGTGGACGTGGCTTCTTCCTGCGTGCGCCATAGGTGTCTTGCCTTAGTGAATTATATACAGTATATACTTAGTGAATCTACGCCCCTTCCGGCGTGCTTTCCATGGGTGTCTTGCCTTAGTGAATTATATATATAGATATTCATAAATAATAACAATATGAAAAGTACATTTGAATATTGGCAACCATACAACCTGATAAATGGTGATGTGTAGTGTCAGGAGGCACACAGACTTGTTAGTTACTTAAAATGTCTCTATTTAAGTCATCATTTTTGGTCAGCATTCTTCAGAACAGGACACATGCCTGTCTCAATATGGCTGCCGAGCTGTGCTCTTCATTGTGTTGACCTTTTCAGTTCATGGTGTGACAGAGAGATGCTTCTTCATTGATATTTAGTAAGAGAGAGATAGGGAGGGGTAAGGCAAGTAAATTTATAGATTTTCTGTCAAAACCCCTACAGCCAATAGGGCATCATGGTACTTAAAGGCTTCTGATACAAGCCAATTCCAAACAGCCATACTTCAGACCAATTGGGCAGAGAATATCTTCACACCTGCCCCCGTGAAGCTTGCCAGCTAGGCAGTCTGGCTTTCCCGTGGGGATTGATTGAGAGAACCCTGCAGAGGAACATTTGCCAAAGTTGTTTGAGGTATTTCCCCCAAGCCTGTCGTAAAATTAATTATCCCGACTTAGTCCTAGGGGGTAAACATGAATTCTCCTCACCAATGTAACACTAATATTACATTGTTTTGCCTAAGTTACAAATAAAGACATACAAAATATTCATTAACTTGTACAGCACAACAGCATGTCACATGTACTGACTGTATGTCGACCATCCGGCACAGTCATGCTCGCCCCTTTAAGAACAGTTAACAGGTACAGTGAGTTCAGACACTTTTTTTCCTTCTTTTCTATTGTGGTATATAAAACAGGAGACATCAGACACACAAGTTTCCCTTCTGATTGTGAGGTCCAAAACTCCTGGGTTCCTTATACCTCATCACTGCTTTATATGAATTGTTATTGATTCTCGGTTCTCATGCACACAGTGCCAACCCTTCCATTAACGTTGGCTTGAGTCGTGGACTAGTTGGACTGAACTGCCGGGAATGTCAAATTATATGACTGCTGACTGCCTCTGACGTGCTAAGATTATGTAGAAGAAGGCGATGACTCCAAATCACTGGAAAAGTAATCTGACCTGACATGGCCTTTACATTGAAGTGTCTAAAGGCAAAATCCATTGAAGTCCATTTACTAAACCCTCCATTCACTTCCAACCCCATTTAATTAAGTTTTAAAATTTCCACAAGCTAGAGCTTATTCAAGCATTAGCCACATTACATCTTGTCTAAACAAGGGGCCTGAGTTGCCTTGAAAGCTTGCATTTTGTAATCTTTTTAGCTAGCTGATAAAGGGTGTCACTTTGATTGAGTTCTCATTACAAGCATTAGCTATAAATCAGAAAACAGCCCAAGATAGGATGCCAGTCCATTGCAGGGCACACTCATTTACATACCCATATATGGGTGATTTCAAGTTACCAGTTAACCAACATGTGTGCTTTTGGCTTGTGAGAGAAAACCAGGAGCACACAGGAGCTGTAAGGCAGCAGCAGCAAAAACCGACTGCACTTTTTTAACAAAAACGCAAGGACACCAACCACAGCTCTAGTGTCACATTAATTATCCAGGACCATTGAAGAAGATCTGCAGCTTCAAAATGTTGTGTCGTTCTAAACTGTTATCCTTGAAGTGCTGAAGGTCTCTTCATTTAATGCCCAGCCATACTGGGTCTTGACTTCAGTACTTAATTGTATCTTTGCAAACAGTGGCTTTGCTAGATGGAGAGTCCAACTCTTCCTTCTTCCAAATGACAGTGAGGTGGTAGCAGAAGGTGAGCTGGATACAGGATACTGATCCTCCATCTGTTTTATTTTTTGTGGACATTTTTTTTTTAATTGAAGAGTAGAAATGAAATGCAGAAAGAAAAAGGATGCATCTCTCTATTATAAAAAAAATCTTGGGAGGAGACAAGAGGTGATTTTCTGAGAGAGACACTTTCATGTCCTGCGAGACGAGTCGTTGACGAGACAGTGGCGCGGTACACATGCAGAGCAGGTTAGAGATAATGGAAGTCCGAAAATTCGAAAGTCTCAAAAAAAGGATAGTAAAGGATAGTATTACTCGGTGATATAATGGAACAGCGAAAAGAGATCAAATATATTGTTTGGATTTAAACTTTAAGTTTAAAAGGAAAAAAAAAAACTAGTGTTTCTTCCCAGTGAAGAGGCATATCAATGAGAATTAAAAGATATGTTGTTTGGTGAAAGTGAAATCCCAAACGAGAAAAAGTCCTGCCCACATAACCATGCACACGGTTCAATCATTTCTCATTTGTGTGAATGTTATTGTCAGACACATTTCTTGTAGAGAGAAAGAAACGATATTCACTCACAGGCAGTTATACGTAGCATTGTCATGATGTTATTCCAAACACGGAATCAAAATTCAATGAGATATTGATGAAAAGGTAAAAGCGAAAAGAGATCGAATATATGGACACAGGTGATATGACAGAAGTATGTAGATATTGTTTGGCATTAAACTTTAAGTCGGACACTTGTAGATCGTCTAATTCGTGTTGCCATCAGGGAAAAATAGTGTTTCTTCCCAATGAAGAGGCCTATCCGCGAGATTTTAAAGTTTTGTTGTTTGGTGAAAGTGAAATCCACATACACAAGCGACAAAGATGTGAATTGAGCAGGGGGTCAAGCCCCCTAGAAATTACAAAATAAAATATCCCCCCACCACAACCCTGTCAGCAGCTAAAGTAATCATACATGGAGAAGGTGACTAGAATACTCCATTAGGTTTGCTTTGAAAATGTGTGTGCATGTGTTTTCAATGTGCTTTCGCTTTCTATCATTTGTGTGTGACTTGTCTTGGATAAACACTGAAGGATGATGACACCATAGCTGTAGCAGTAAGGAAAAAGTCAACAGACGTCTCTAAATTGGCTCAGGATGAATGATTGAACGCATGATTGTCTCATGTATCATCAGACAGAAAGTTATTACACTATTTTGTATGCGTTTTTATTATTTATTATTTGTTTTCTGATTGTTGTATATAAATGGATATCCCTTTTTCTCATTAAGAATACAAGACCTATTTTCTCTTCGGTCTCCTCATGATATTCTGATTTTTCCCATACATTTCAAAGATATACAATTACGTTTGAGTGATGACTCTAAATTAGCCCATACCATAACATTTTTGTTTAAAAATGCACACATTAGTCTTTTATAAACCATGAAAGTGGAGACTTTTGAAAATGCTCTGCAGAGCTGTATATTGCAATATGGGTGAGTGAAAACATACATTTTTAAAAATGCAGACTCCAATCATTTGTTCATGCTTATTATTTAGTTGTTCCCTGATTGGATGCTCATTACAACATCTCATTCCCTGATTGGTCACCCTTCATGAAAGAAAACTGTTATCTAGCATAGCGAACACAGGAGCTGCTTTCGCATGACGCTTGCTGTGTTGTTTGCTTGCTTACAGCTAATTTGTGTTTTTCAGAGACTGAATGATGCATACATGTACAAAAAGCAAATAATTTACAGGTTGCTGCATTTTTTTAGATTACAGTAAATCCTGTTGAGACAGCATTATGATCCCTTCAAGGATTTTTCCTCCAATGCATACATGTCCAGTGTAGACAATACATTTGTAAGCGATGTTAAGATGCTAATGTGGATGGAGATCATTTTGGTTTAAAAATTACATTTTAAATTAAACCATAGGTGTGGGTGTAGCCTTAGAGTGGTTGTCTGAATGAGCAAGCCATTTAATGGACTGACTCAGCATTTACTTCCAGGATAGTCTCGGGCCCTTGTTACTCTGATTAAGATAAAATGGTTTTACAAAATGAATGGATTATTTTATGATGGAGACAGTGTTAAAAAAGAAGGTAGTGGCGACATCAGAGGCAATCATTACTAATGTGGCCCAATGTGGCTGTCCATGATGCATTGCCCTGGAGCATCCTTAGCCACTGGACTACAGCAACAGATGCCACTGAGCCTCTTTTTAGCTCACAGTCATCAGATGTGTAACGCCTCCTCCATTCATGCCCATCATAGCCTGTTATGGCATAGCAATAATATTTCCTTTATTATGATATTATATTATAGTTCTGGGTCTTGCACTTTCATAATAGTCTGTACTTTGTTTTATTATTTTTTAATACTTTATAGACGCTTTCCCACTGGAGGAACTTTTTTCAGGAACCAGGGTCTTTTTAGAGACTTAGAAACTTTTGTAACATTCCCACAGTAGGAACTCAGTTCCTGGTAAGTAGTTTTTTTAGTTTTTTAGCACCTACTTCATGGTATGTAGTTTTTCGTTCAACCAGGAAAAATCAGTTGACTACCAGTACTGGTGCCATCTTACAAATCTGTTAGTAGTTTAAGCTTAAAGATTTATTCTGCTGGCCTAGCTCTCTTTCTCATGGGTGGGGGTTGATTTGTTTCAAACCTATTTTTGTAAAACTTGACTTATTTGCATTTATTTGATTTTAATAAGTTATGTCAGTCATTTTCCAACCTGCTATATCCTAACAAAATAACATCAAACAAAAAAAAATCTGTTAGTGGTTTGGACTTTGGAGAGTTATCAGCAAAGATGGAACACCACACTCCACACCACATCACTCTTCATAGCCACCTCCCTGGTGCACCGTGCCATACACTGCATCAAAGCAATAATCTGACCCATGAAATCACAAAGCAGTAAGGTGGGGTGCTTCTGATCACTCCTCACTTCACACTCTATCACTCTTCTTTACACATCACATATCTTGCATAAAGTTTGCAGTTCCTGTTGTGTGGTGGGAATGCAATGCAACAAAGTGGCCAGGGATCGAAAATGGCCCAGGGGTCTAAATCATTGAGGAACTCATTGGTTTCTGAAAACAAAATCCCTGGGTGGGAAAGCACCTTATGTTTTATGTTGCTGCTGTAGTAAACTAATTTCTAATTTTGATATCTATCTATCTATCTATCTATCTATCTATCTATCTATCTATCTAT
>JANRMT010062852.1:43670103-43752105 GCA_026402145.1 Polypterus bichir lapradei | reverse complement strand
TATCTATCTATCTATCTATCTATCTATCTATCTATCTATCTATCTATCTATCTATCTATCTATCTATCTATGTTTGACAAATAATGGCGCTTCATAGCTTAGTTAAAATCAAGCAGGTATTTTTTCATTAAAATCCACCTAATTAAAGGATGTGTGCAGCTGTGTGTCCCCTTTTGATAGGGGATTTGTATAAGCAGTTTGTGATGTGCCATCTGTTGGAATGTAAAATGCCATCCATTTTTTTACTACATGCATTACAAACTACATTCCAATAAATGGTACACTGCAAATGTTAATGCTGAATATGCTGAGGTTCATGTTGATTAGTTAGATTTCAACCCGTCTTTGATGGGTAGCACAGCTAGTAACACATAAACTGATATAGTCATTTCTATTTTTCCACTTCAATTAATGCAGGTCTGAACCTCTTCAATTCAAATCACTGCTACTTCAGTCATGGTATTTGAAATCATACATCATGTTTCTAGAAGAATACATTTTAATTTTAAGAAGATTTGACTGCTACAGAAATACTGAATGCAGAATATTTCACAAGACAGCAAACAGTTAAGAAATGATTCCTTATTTGCATATCCTGTGCCCAATCTCTGGCTGGAGACAAACCGTACATTTGCGCCCTTGCGAATATTTTTGTGTTTGCAATGCCTGTGCCTGCTCATACATGCCGTTTGGAGAAAAGTGATGAATCAAGGAAAAGGAAGTATGTGCTGCCAAATTCCACTCACAATTAACAATCAGATTCAGATAAACTGGTGTTTACTTGGGCTTATTCTTTGTGAAAACTGCATCAAAAATGTGATCCATATATTATGCCAGGAGGTAAAGGATCAGACTAAATGGCACAGGAATCAAAACACTTTTAGAGTTATTTGCAATTTGTAGTTTATTGGAAAATGTGAAAAACTGAAGATGGAGCATCATTTCAGTTGTCCTTGACTGGCAGGTGACTGACTCAGTTTTGCTTTCATTGAGGGAGTTTACCATAAAAGCTGCCCCAGGTGCTTTCCACAAGTTTGAAGACCTGACAATGCAGCAGGAGTGAATTAAAGTTGACAGACTTACTTCAGATCCCCCTAGGCTAGCAAGACCGAAAGCTCTTCAATGCTGAACATTGTGCACCTCTCAAGTTCGGCACATTTTTGTACCAAGTACAGTGTATATACTTTTTGCTACATTGCAATATTTTATGCATACATTTAGCTTGTATTTACACATACAGTATAATTATTTTTTTCTTTTGGGAATATGAGATGCTGTATAAGCTGAAGAATATATAAACATCCAGAAGACATTTTAAAGGAAAATTACAGCTGCAGGTTTGGAAATGGCTGGAATTAAAGATTACAGTGAGATGGATGGGAGCACATATGGCAGCAGTGGTCTATCTACTGTATCTTATATGAGTTAACTTCTGAAGTGCTGTCATGCTGGAAGTCATCAAATCATCATTGTATCATTTTCTGAATCAAGCCTCCATTGCACAGCTGAATACCAAAGAAAACCTGCCTATATTACTGACACAATGATTATAATAATATACTCCTTGTCTCTATGGTACAAGACAGGAAACAGCTGTGGCCAGCAGGGGGCACACCAGCTTCCCAAAACTGGCATAGACAAAAACAAGGCACCAGTTCAGCAGCACACAGAGGTTTTATTCAGCTGTGGGAAACACTTTCCAGCTGTTTCCCACCAATGCATAGTACAACAAGCACCAAGCACAAATAAAGCAGCACATAAGTTAAAAAAATGCTTTAGTTGCCTCACATTTTTATGCAATCTTTTTGTTCAACCCACTGAATTAAAGCTGAAAGTCTGCACTTCAACTGCATCTGAGTTGTTTCATTTAAAATTCATTGTGGTAATGTACAAAACCAAAATTAGAAAAAAGTTGTCTCTGTCCAAATATTTATGGACCTAACTGTAGCACTTCTATTTTTTTCTGTCTCCTTCCGCCTCTTTTCTTCCTCCAGCAAGCTTTGTCTTCTCCTTCATCTTCTCTGGCTCCCTAAATGAAGTAAGGTGGTTCCTTTTTTACTGCACCAGGGAGCACTCCAGGTGGTCCATCAGCATGATGCTGAAGTACTCCCGGGTGTGGTGGAAGCCCAATGTAGTAGGGCTCCATTGCTCCCACAGCAACCCCTGGCAGCACCCATGGAACCTAACAGTTCTGTGCTGAACTCCAACTCCCATGTAGCCCTGTGAAAATCATGCAACTCGGTGGGGGGTCTGCCATCTAGCGCTCCAGGGGAGGTAGTACCCTGTGAATGTCTGCTCCTCCGGTCACACAGCCCACTGTCTTGCCAAACAATATGATTATTATTTTATTTCTAATAAGAGTGTAGCTGCATCTTTTCCATATTTCCAATTGAGTTGGCCAAGTAGGATCAGCACAAGTCAAATGTGTAATGAAAGAAATTCCACAGTCCAATAAAGTTTGTTCTAAAAAAATTAAGTGAAAATTAAAAAAAAAAAAACACACAAATTAAGAACAAAGTTATTACATATGCAGAACAAAATATAAAAAGAGGGAAACATTTTCTTCTTTTTTTCATTACAATCTTAGCTTTCTCACATTAAACTTAATTTAATATCTGTACTTAAATTTATGTTCACATCAATATGCTCACTATGCTCCCAACGTTCTGTGTGTTCAATACGTCCAGTAGGGTTTGAAACTTTTTGCCCTCCATGCCTTACTCATAGACTGAACTAGTCTGTAGTCAGTAGGATAAGAAATAATTTGAATATTCCATTTACAGGTTAGCTTGTAGCGGTTAAAATAGAACCTTCCATTATCTATGCACTAATATACAGGGAAACATTTTAACGTAACTAGCAAAATACTTCTATCAAATTAACATAACCTAACTAACTAACAAGTGGATCTTACAAAGAGCATAAGCAATGCCATAGCAAAAAGACTTGTCCTATAAGAATTTTCATGCTCTTACCACTGCAGTTTGAGACACCATTTTGGATTGTAAGTTTACAATATGTACTTTTCTGGGCTATAAAAAAAAATCTGGCTAAAGTCAATGATTTAAAATGGACCAAGTGATGCATAGTAAGCACAAAGAAGCCAATATCACCCTGTACCCTTTACCTGTGCTTATGGCAGTAAAAAGAAAATAGTGCTGAAGTTTTTATGGCAAGTGTGATATCCTGTAAGAGTGAAAGTAATCCCAGCAGCTCCGTTGGGCACAAACTCATGATGAAGCAACAGTCTATCATAGTAGAGTGAAAATGTCATTATTCAGTTCAATATGTGCTAGATTTTGAGCTAAAGCATGTGTACATTTATTGAATGAATATATTAACAGTTATAATTATTAGAAGTGAGTTTGGTACTGGGGAGCTCTGTCTGAGTTGAGAGTGACTGCCTGTTTGCTGCCTCTGAAATGATGAAGATGTGTGCATTTGGTATGGACAGCAAAGGTCAAAAGTGTTTGAATAACACTGGTGTATAATTAATCATAACATTTCATGGAATTTTTAAACTGTTATTAGGAGTGTATCAAATTCAGGGTAATTATCTTCAGTGTGAGTTAACCTTTTTTTTTTATATCAAATGATGTTGCAGATACACCGTACTGGTAAAATGTGTCTGGGCTCACGGTGGGTGCTCTCAACAGTCGTCATTTTGCTATTGATTAGAAAACTCAAAATTGGAAATGGGAAAGTGTAATCTATTTTAAATAGGCATTAGCAGCTCTTTTTTTAATAATTATATTCAGAAGGAGTTCTTAGAGTTGTAGGTGGTGCAGTTTTTACTGCAAATGTCAATGAAAGGATGAAAGTACAATACACAGCTTTTGGTGATGATGGCATGCGCACCAAAAAACAATGCAAAAATGAAACTTAAAGTTCAACGGCATCCACAGTGATGCAGGCTCTGCATCGGTCTGTCGTGGCAAAAAAGGAGCTGTGCCGTAAGGCAAAGCTTTCAATGTACCAGTCGATCTACGTTCCTACCCTCACCTATAGTGATGAGCTATGGGTAGTGACCGAAAGAACAAAATTGCGAATACAAGCAGCTGAAAAGAGTTTCCTCTGCAGGGTGTCAGGTGAGAAGCTCGGTCATCCGGGAGGGGCTCAGAGTAGAGCCGCTGCTCCTCTGCATCGAGAGGAGTCAGATGAGGTGGCTTGGGCATCTGATCAGGATGCCTCCTGGACGCCTCCCTGGTGAGGCACGTCTAACCGGGAGGAGGCCCCGGGGAAGACCCAGGACAGTCTCTCGGCTGACCTGGGAACGCCTCAGGAGTCCCTGGAAGAGCTAGTAGAAGTGGCCGGGGAGAGGGAAGTCTGGGCATATCTGCTCAAGCTGCTGCCCCTGCGACCTGATCTTGGGTAAGTGGAAGAGGATGGAGATGGAGATGGAGTCCAACATGTGCTAAATTTTTATTATTGATGCAGTTGTTAGTATAATGTCACTATTTAACTTAATCTGTCATTAGGCACTGGTTGTCCATAAAACTCAGGTAGATGAGAATTGGACAAATGAGCTTAACAGTCAAAAACTCGGTTTCCTTATGAGATGCTGCATCAACAGTGTTGTGCTACTTTAACCTCAGAGATCAAACAAGGCTTCACTCTGTCAGCGGCTGCTACTTTTTTTCATAAACACATGTGGAGTTTGACCCCCGGACACAGACAGACTGACTCAGAATGTTGCCAAAACACGCAGGGTTTATTTTACTCTTCCTGCAACACACAATGCAACCACAATTACTCCTCAATACCTCAGTCCTTATCTTTCTTTTCTTCACTGCCTCCACTCCTCTCCTGCAAGCTCCGTCCTCTTCCACCCAACTCCGGCTCCCTGAGTGGAGTGAGGTGGCCCCTTTAATACCACACCTGGAAGTACTCCAGGTGTTCCTCAATTAAGTCCCGGTAACACTCCTGGTTGTGGCGGAAGTGCTGTGTTTTAAATTTGGCTCCTCTTCTGGCAGCACTTCAAGACCACCAGACCACAGCTCCGGAATTATCCCAGCGACTCCTGGTGGTGGCCACATAACTCAACAGGCTTGAGCATTACAGCCCCATGCTCATGGCCCCGATGTAACCAGGGTGGCTGTCCTTTGGTCCCCTGCTCTCCCAGGCTTCCCGACAGTGTACAATCCCTGGCCGTCCATCACACACATTATGAAGTATTTTTTCTTAATTATAGTCCTGTGTGCAAATCAATAATTTTATATTTCTGTTTACAATCTCAGATTTGGGGATGATAGCTTTCTTCATGAGTAAAAGAGTAATATCTGAAATTAGAATGGATTGGATAAACCTTATTAATCCTGAGGGAAATTCACATGCATGGAGCAGCAGAAATATAAAAAACAAGGATGCCTACTCACAGGACAGAGCCAAATATTATTATTAGCTATATTAACTTTAAAATATATTTAATGTCTTTTAAAAATTAGAGATATGCTGTTTATTATACATCTCTCTATTATATAAAAAAACTTGGGATGAGACCTGTTCAGAGAAACGAGATGTGACCTTCTCAGAAAGACACTTTCACGTCCCGCGAGACGAGACTTTGTGCCAAGAGATTTAACCACGCCCGGGGCCGGAAAAAGACAGAGTAGATGACAAAGTAGAATGTCGTAAAGAATTCAAAAACATTGGCGCGATACACATGCAGAGCCGGTTAGAGATAATTGAAGTAGGAAAATTCAAAAGTCTCAAAAAAAGGATAGTAAAGTTCGCATTAGCACAAAGAAATCGAAATTATTACTCGGTGAAATAACGGAACAGCGAAAACAGATTGCATAGTGTTTGAGGATGTCTGGGGGAGAAGAGAGACAAAGCAGTGAGATAAAAGGACAGCTGCTGTACAGGTTTTTAAATGTTCGAAGCGCCACACAAGATGCAGATCATGCGGCACGGCAGCAGCAGCAAGCCAGCAGCTGATCGAGCAAAGTGGAGGTGAAAAAAAACTGTATTTATTTCCCATTGTATCACCATTTAAGAGGGGATTTGGAGGAGCAACCAAGTCTCCTAGGGGTGCATTCAGCCCCACTTTTCACAACGGTGTATAGCGCAGGCAGGAGGGTGGATTGGCGAGCAAAGCAAGCAGAGCCTTAGTATTAAAAATAAACATCATAATATATAATTTTTCCTAAACGAATATGAGATTTCTATGTCTCTGAACAGGACTAAGTGGGTTCGAAAGCGGAGGGGATTAAAGTTGTTATCTAACTGCTGGTGGCAAAGTGGTGGCAACACTGTTGTCACCTAACAGCTCCAGGCACCAGGGACCATTTCCTAGTCCTGTCTACTCTGTGCAGTTTGTACAGTCACTTGATGTTTAGGTGGGTTTTCTCTTCCATCCTTGCCTGTTAGGGTTTCTATCAACTTTAAACAGACATGCTCAGAATGAGTGATTGTGCGTCATGTAACACATTCAAGTCTCGTCTCTGTCTGTTACCTACAGTAATGGTATTTTGTTTTGTTCTTCTGTACTTGGGGGGTCTCAGAAAAATTGGAAAGGCTAAGTATCAGTCTGTGGGTTCCCATATACAGAATATCTTTCTTGCACAGAAAGTCGCACAGAAATGATATAAAGCCAAACCACTTTGAATTATACACAATTTCTATATAAAAAACATTAGAACAGCAATCTTTCTTTCTGCCCTTCATTTTATCATACCATCATAGGAGGGAGTGGAAGAAAAATGAGACTTCGGGGTCATATAGTCATTTAGGGGTAATATAGTTAATGCACATAAAGTGTTTTGGTATGCTTTACACATTAAAATATAGCATCTATCTTAGAAGTAGTATTAAAGGGTTAATAAATGTCAGACGCATATCAGGAAGCCAGGTAAAGGTCAAGTGCACAACAAAGAACAGGAAGGTTCTGGTTGATAGTTCAAGAATTTGGCTGCCTCTCATTTACCCAGTAAGACTTGATAGTTGTTATGTGTGCAATATTGAAGGACTATTGTATTGTAGTAGAAATAAGACTTTTATTTTGGGTTATGTAAGCTGGTTATGCTCTCTGCTGAATTACCTCATGTTTTTTGAACCAGTCAGAGTAAATGTCAGATGAATATATTTACATTCATTCAGAACTGTTATGCAAATTGAGTTATCTATAAGAATGACTCTCTTTCCCTGTTCTGTGACCAGGACACTGTCCCCTGGTAGATTGCTCTTACTGGACGCTCCCTCTTCAGCATTAAAAATGAACAAGTTTCCTCCTGCCTGGTTCCTGACTCAAAGAGGTCCTAGTTGAGGACAAATGTTCTTTCTTTAATGTATATCCAAATTTATTTCTACCACAAGGGTGAATGAAATGGAATGCCAATATTTAATCTGATGTGCTGGCTGCTCTAATTAAGCGATTCAAATTATCGGGGGGAGGCTCATCTGAGTAACAAATGAAAAGATTTGCATGATTACCTTTGATCCCAGAAGTGTCTAAAATAACAAAATGATCCATTTCTTGTTAGATTAACATATTGTTGTCTACAATCATTTTGTTATGTGCTTCTCAAATACTTTATAATGATTACAAGAAGCCCTTTATTTCTACATTAACTGGAAGATATAGTTTTGGGGGAGTTTTTGACCTGTGCATTTACAGTGGTTATTAAAAACAGATGTGAAACATCTCATGGACTTTCCCTCGGTGCAAACGCAGGCCAGTTTCATCTTCTTGAGGGCAGGGATGCTGCCCTTTAAACCTTCTGCTCTGGATACAGTCCGTTAACAAGAAGATATGACTGCTGGTGAGTGCAGCCTAAGCACTATGGATTTGGACTATAAACCAAAAGGATGATGGTACACTTCTCACTCTTATCATAGTGTCTAATCCTGAGCCAGAAACATTACTTGCTTACACTTGTACCGTGGAAGTGCAGAAACAATTGCACTATACGAGGTGTGGCAGAAAAGTAATGAGACTGGCAACACTGCAAGCGATCTGGCAACGCTGCGCTGTTGTCCTTGATAGAGCACGTGTATCAGTACCCTCCCATAGCTCAGTGCGAGTTTCAACTTCCTTCCGTTAACTACGTGATTTTTGTGACTGCTATTAGCGAAGTTGTGTTTTTGGTTATGCGTCACGCAAAATGGAACAGCGGAATTTGGAGCAACGTTGTGCCATTAAATTTTGTGTTAAGCTTGGAGAATCGGCAAGTGTGACGTTTGAAAAGTTAAAACAGGCCTATGGGGAACATTCTTTATCCCGAGCTCAAGTTTTTCAGGGAGGCCTTCAACTTCGAAAACCAATGAAAACATCGAACGTGTGAACACTCTTGTGAGATCAGACCGTCGTTTAACATTAGGAATGTTGAGTGAACAATTAAATTTGAACAGATTTACCGTTCATCAAATTTTGACTGAACATTTGCACATGCGAAAGGTCTGTGCCAAAATGGTGCCGAAAAACCTCACAATTGAGCAGAAGGACAATCGAAAAAACGCATTCCTGTGGTTCCCCAGCCCCCTTATTCACCTGACCTCAGTCCGTGTGACTTTTTCCTTTTTCCTAAACTGAAAAATGTCCTCAAAGGACGTCATTTCGGGACTTTAGAAAACATCCAAAAGAGTGTAACGGACATGCTGAAGACCATACCGGTTGAAGACTTCCAGCGCTGCTACCAACAGTGGGAACAACGTCTCCATCGGTGTGTAGCTGCCCAAGGGAACTACTTTGAAGGGGATAACATTGATGTTTGAAAAAAATAAAAACTTTGGTAAATAAAAAAATCAGTCTCATTACTTTTCTGCCACACCTTGTAATTCTCTGCCTGAAATGTACCATTGGATTGTTTGAACCATTTAGAAGTACCATACAGCTTAAAGAAAGTGCTCTTGTTTGTTTTGGAATTCCACCTCCCCATGTGTGCTGGGTAAGGTGAACAGAAGGTGAGTGCCGGCCATGCTGTGTGAAACACAAAAGGTCAGTTAGGACTTTTCTGTTTGTGCACACCGTGCACCACCTAATCCTTGCCAAATAAGATTTAAAGGGACTTGTGTGGCAGCTTGCTTTGTTCAGCTCAATTGCTCCATCAGAGCCAATGCCCTGTTTCTAAATAAACTCACCCTTTTTAATTTAAAAAAAAACAACATTGGAAACAAAAACCAATGGGTGTAATTAAAACAATATTAAAAATAAGGGTCTACTGTGTAATGAACTAGTTTATCAGTGTTATATGACACACTTCATGTTATGCACAGTTTATCAAACTGCAAAAAGGGCTCACAGCTGATATCTCTGGATCTGAAAAACCTGATGCTTTGTGTTTTTATACTTAATAACTGTACATATATTATAGCTTTTAAAATATATTGGAGTCCACTCCAGTCGTGTTTCTTGCCAAATCTATTAAAACAATATTGGAAAATAAACTGTTTGCAGATCTGAAACTTTCTGTAGGGATATTTCAACTTATCATCAGTCCCACAGATACGTAACACTTCCATTGGTCAGTTCACCAATACATGAATGAATGTTCTAGGAGATTGAGTCATACGCTTGCCCAGTGTTGTGCAAGTTCACACCTTACATAAACTTGCTCAAAGTTCAGTTCACACAGATTAAAATTAATACATTCACGTTCATAGTTCACCATTTCAATTCTGAACTAGTTCGTGTGCTGTTCATTTTGTATTTTTTAAGGAGTGAGAATAAATGACCCATGAGTTTACTTTTTTTCAGTTTTGCATGCCTTATAATTGGCTATTAGAGTGTTCTTGAATAAAATACAATAATTATGAAAACTTATTTATTTATTTAAATTTAAATATTTAAATTTATTTAAATACACTTTATTGAGTTATACCCAGCAACAAACACGTATAACCATATATGCTGATATCCTCCCAGTCAAAAAAGAAATTAAATATATGCAAGTATACATATAAATTGTGTGACACAAATAGTGGCTGTGGAACCAGCGTGTAGGTGAACTAACCTATTACGCTGCCGGTCAAATTTAGTGTCACATATTGCATGTCCAAAAGGGAAAAATATAAAGTGGCCTCGCTAATTACAATGTTTTGCGAAAAGCAAAAGTGGAGCTTCACCGCATGCTCGTGTCAATGGGGGTACAGCTTAAGCACAAGCAGGCAGACACAGACAGTGTTAACTTGATTATACTTTATTTTTTCCGAATACAAATAAATGGCAAAAAATTTGTACAAAATAAAAATCCACTATTTGTGCTTATCCAAATACTGTACCGTATTTGGATTTGGCTCCACCCCTACATTACAGGATAAGGCAAAATGTTTAATCTGGACCTAAACCAGATCCAGAATGTCACATAACACTGAACGAGCTCATGTTCAAGTTCTTCACTTGCAAATACGTTATGTTAAGTTCTCCTTTCTTAGAAAAATGAGCTTGTTCAATGAACGTGCTCATTTGAACTAGTTCATGCACAGCACTGCACTTGCCAGACATTTTTTTGTAGTTCGCTATATCAATAAATAAGCATTAAACGTTGCCAAAAATACCAAATTTGGATTTGTATTTTATTGATTTCCTTTCATTCTCAATTTATGGTTTTAGGACCCTTCTTGTTAACCTGTAAAGGAAAACTAGGTTGACAAAATGGATGAATAGCTGTAGCTACCCAACTTCCAGTGCGATAAAATGGATGAATAGTACAAGTTGCTGCACTCTCCATTGCCTCAGTACTGAATCAAGCAGGATAACAAACCTGCTGAAGGGTTATAAACATTCCAGCCCCCAGCAACCCCAAATTTCACACTTTTGTTCACACAATGGTCACATGGTTATAGTTAGTGTGCCCCTTGTGACCCTGTATTGGAATACAGTGCTTCATAACTTAATTGGAATAATAGGTCATAGTTAATTATGGCCATAAGAAAAATAGATAGGAAATTGTGATGATTTTATACTCAATATTTTACATTTTAATGGCTGAATAACAATGATTTTCTTGCTAAGATTAACACATCTTTTCCGTGGATTGCATTTCTTTTAAACAAGGATGTCATATTTGCGAAATGTTATGTGGTTCTTCTTCTTGGCTGACTACTATAAAGGAAATAATGTTTGCACATTCCTTGTTCGTTCGCTTTTCCCATTTGTACACAGACGACAATGAATAGCCGATGTATGGCAGCTTTGTTCAGATGATTGTCACTGGTTTAATGAGCTTTCTTTGCCAAGCTAGTGACTTTGGTAGCACATGTCTGCACACTGAATTCTATTCTTGCTGACAGGTCGTGTGGCACTAAGCTTGGGGAAAATCTAGATTCCTTTATTTATTTTTCTGCTTTTCTTAGCTTTCAATTTTTTTTGTTGAGTTGCAATAAATATGTTAACTTGTTATGATGACTACATGTGCAGAAATTCAGGAGATGGAAGGAGACAAGATGTAAGTAGAGCCTTTCTTTCTCTCACTCTGTTGCGTAGTAGATGTTTGTATAAATGCGTTTAGGTGTACAATGTAAATAGCAAATAAGGCATTTCTGGTGCTCAAGCACATAAGCGTTTTAATTACAACACCATCCAGTTACAGTCTTCAGATGTAAATATGAGCTGAGCAATCGTATCATCACAATGGAGAGTTTGCTCAATTTTCTCTCAGTTCTGAAGTCTTGTTGATTCCTTTATTTTCTGTTAATTAATACAGACAGCACATTGAATAATCAAAACTTTGTAACGTCATGTTTTGAATGTTACTACACCACAGATATCCTGACTTTTATGGGGTGAATATCTAAAGCTTTAAACTGTTGCTTATCTAGAGTGTGCAAATGCTGCTTGTTATATTCAGATTGAGAGTCGTCTCCACATAATTGCTTTTCATTATATAATTATTTATATAATTAATAATTATTTTATAATTATTATTTGCTGCATGTTTAAGTAGTATGTTATTAACTAGTAAAACACTATTCAGATAAATACATTCAACAAACCTGTATTGGAAGCACTTTACTTACAGTCATAAGGTTTGGAATGTAATGATGGGGTGTTGTAAGCACAACTTTGAAGTATCATTATCTTTAGGAAGGCCATCAAGCTAGGAATTCCCTTAGAGCATTTCATAGTTCAAGTTTGGAGGCTTGTAGAATAAAAAATCAAAAGCATTATTAGGGTAAAAATATTAATCAGTGAATCAATTTAAGTTGATTGTCAAATGGCTCTGACACTGAAGCAGACAGCATAGTTGGTGCCATGTGCCTACTAATTTCCTAATTAGCGACTCCTTCATGCTTTCAGTTTATTCAGTTCTACTAGTTTTAACCCTCCATCTATCTGCCACTGACTGTCTTTGACATTAATGCTATGGTCATTATGACTTCCAGAGCACTCAGTACAGCTAAGAAGCTTTCTTGCCATATTGCATCATTAAGAGAACTCTGAGACATATGACTGCTGTATGATGATGACAGAACTTCAACTATGAGTACATTTATGCCAGTGTTACCCATGGTGTGACTCTATCACTAATATTAAACAGAAAGAGTTCCAGGATAGAAGAAAAGCAGCTTCTTCCTACGGAATTTCAACAACCACTCCATGCGGCCTTTCAAAAATGTTTAACTAAAGCTTTGGGATTGCTTATTGCATAAGATTTACAGACCTTAAAGGGTTCAGTACTTCAGTGTCTGATTAAAGAACTTCAACCACATTATAATATCCCTTCTATTCACCATCTTGCCAACAAGGTCTTTATGAGGATACATATCAATGAATTCCTATTAGTACTAGTACTGCTGCTACTATTACTACTATTAATACTAATATTACTAGTACTATAGTTTTTACAACAGACACATGAACTGGCATGACTCCACGAGTTACATTGCTTTGACTTCTACATTCTTCTCTGACATTTCATGAACTTTTTTTTTTTTGTCAAATGCAACATTTTAAATATGAGTGAAAATATTCTTATTTGTTTATACTTTTCTTATATATATATTTTCTTATATTCTTATTCATTTAAAGGTCAACTGTGTTCAAAATAACACCAAAATCATGTTATTTTTTCTTAAATGAAAAAAAAAGTTAAGTTAGGCAATTGCAAAAAGTGTACAGAACTGAATCAAAACTGTGATTCAAAATGGTCTGTGAGTTTTGTGAAACGTCTCATCCATAGTTTGTTGACCGTTGTGAACTTGAGAGTTCCTAAAACACATAGTCCCAAAAAATTCCCAAAAATGCCCACTAGAGGCAGTGTCATCTTACCAGCATCATACGCCCCTGGGCAAAGTAGTGTGCCTGGGCTCCTGTTTTGATAGCAAAACAGAAACATAGCATTGTGGGCCCCTATGCTCCTGGGGCCCCCTGGCCAGTGCCCATATGTCAAACCTGGCTAATGGCAAGAGCAAACACAGAATCATTTTAAATAAAAAGGATTTATCCATCCATCCATCCATCCATGCATTATTCAGCATGCTATATCCTAACACAGGGTCACGGGGCTCTGCTGCACAAAAATTCTCTGTAATAATAAGAGGCTATGTGGAGCACAAAAGGCAAAAGGGATTTTTCCTGAAAAAGTAAAGGCAATGCAAAGCGAATGAGTTCAAATAACAAATTCAAAGAATAGTAAAAAAACAGAGCAAAGGGGTCAAAAATCTAGTAATACACAAGGCACAAGAAATAATCACAAATCCAGGAACTCACCTGTCCCTGGTTCATACGAATGATCCACAAGGAACTGTGGGTTGTCCCCACCTTTACAGGGCTGAAGGCTGTCTTTTACAGTGATGGGCAGATGGCTCACCCTGCTAGGGAACCATCTTCAAAACAAGAAGACATACAGAGACAAAATCAAATACAAAGAATAATACATAGAATCAAAAATGAAGAAAGAAAACATAAAACAAGGGTTTGAACCCCAGCCAGGGAAGCAACCCTGGTTAAAATATAATATTCATCTTAGACATCAACTAAGCAAAGAAGAAGAATAACAGTAAAAGAAAGAAGAGGCTTGTTTTATCGTGGTAGGATTCTAGGGTGGCCCTTTTATAACTTTCGGACTCTTTATTATTGTTTGGTTGTGTGAAAGTATTCACAAAAGGTACTTTAATCTCTAAGGTTCTTTTTTAAATTGTTGGACAAGGTAATTCAGGAAATGCCTCAATTTTTAGCCATGATTTACATGTACACCCTGCAGCAATTACCTATTTAATATTCACTCATCACTCCTGTCCCAAACACAACAGTGGCCAACAGTGGCCAAGGACCTTCCGCTGCCCCTCTGGGTTACAGATCAAATACAAAGCAAGAATACCTCAACAGAGGTCAAGGGCTTATCTCTGCCCTGGGGGTCACTTCTCCTGAAAGGACTGCGCTGATCTAGCAGCACAAGCACAGCTCACACCTGAACAAACATGTAAGACATGCTCTAACAAGGCGAGGAGGTTTTCCTACCAGGTTATCTTTGAAAGAGCAAAGCAAACAGCAAATCCCTGGGACAAGCACACTGGGCAGATGACATCATATTTGAATTTTGCAACTGCAAATTTAAATGCAAAACAGTTTTGTTCATCCTGTATGCTTCACTAAATCCCTCAGCAGCTTCAAACTGTCCTACCAGTTAAAATGCATTTGCTCTTTATAAAATATCTGTCCAGATATTCAATTAATGTTTAGTCAGTTTCTACCTTGGTCTTTGTGTGTTTTAACAAATTTGCACTTCTCTGTGAACCAGTTCTGTATGTAGTATATTCGAACACTAGAAGATTAGAACAATCTTGATGAGAACAGGCCATTCAGCCCAACAAAACTCTCTGGTCCTATTCACTTCATTCTTCCAAAATAACATCAAGTCGAGTTTTCAAAGCCCATAAAGTCCTACTGTCTACCACACTACTTGGTAGATTATTCAATGTGTCAATAGTTCTTTGTGTTAAGAAAACCTTCCAAATGTTTATGCAAAATATACCCTTAACAGGTTTCCATTTAGTAATAGGTATGATCTTATTCTTGTATTTTTCCTGGGAATTGTTCACAGCGCTCTGCACCTGCCCTCAATGAAAAGCGCCATACAAAAATAATCCATCCATCCATCCATTTTCCAACCCACTAAATCCGATCACAGGGTCACGGGGGTCTGCTGGAGCCAATCCCAGCTAACACAGGGCACAAGGCAGGAACCAATCCCAGGCAGGGCTCCAACCCACCGCAGCATACAAAAATAAGTTGTTTTGTATTGTATTATAACTAAACGTGCATGTTGCAAACTTAAGGAACATTTAACAGACATTAAAGACACCTTACATAGATTCCGAAATTTTTAAAAAGTTCTAAAAAATGTTATAATCAATATACATTATGCACAAAATAATAATATAATAATAATACAGCTTTGAAGAACACATATGCCAATTTTATTCTCAAAAAATCGTGGTGCAGTGAAGCTGTGTGGTCTGTGTTATGTATAATTTGAAACTTTTAAAATGAAAATACACAGTTTTTAAGGGTTATATAAATTAGGAACCACATATTAACTTTCATTTTTTGTATTATTACTTTGTAATGCTAAAAGTATACGTATGTTTCCATGAAAATGGCATCCTTCCCAAAGTGCTCCCTTAGGCGATGACCTCATATCCTCATCTCACATATGTAGGAGACAAGAGAAGATGAAGTACTGGGGTACCTCAAAGGCGAACCCTGTATAATTGATGGAAAAAAACAACAAAATATAACAAATTTACAAACTGACTTTTCAGACTGAAATCAAACAACAGACTGATGCAAAATGGTGAAGAAGCCAGATCAGAAGAGGCGGAGCCAGGAAACCGTGACCTGGAATTGACCCCAGTGGGATTGTCGGTTGTCTGATCTGTAGGGGAGAAAGAAGGAGAAGCATCAGGCAACAGTGCCAGCACTCGACTCGGGGTGGAATTATCATTTGATAAGCCTTCAAGTTGTCTCCCAAGCGCACATATGTGACAGCATGTAGAGAGTTCTTAGCTTATATTGGTTCATACCTTGCATTCTCTGAGTATTACAGGCATAGTAAGATCTTATCTATTCTCTTAGTAGATGGAAGGCTACAAAACATGTTTCCTTTGACTCGCAAAATTCTTTCTGAAAAATATGTCTCAATATGGTATGTAAAATATACAAGTAAATTACACCAAAGAGTTGTTTAAAAGTCCATCCTCATGTCAAGACTTCAGTGTCATTTTTCACCAGTCTGCTCACTTTCACGTTTTAGGTTCGGATTAAAGTGAAATTTCATTTGCATATTCTAATCGACATGAAACATATTGCCATTCTTCAGAGCTATGATAAATATAACAGCCTTTTTGTGACGCTCAGGAACACAATAACAGTGTTAGGAAACACATTAAGTTTAGTAAATTGTTGAAAAAAGCAAACCATCTTTCATTTCTGAATTTGGATATTGCAAATGAAAACTTTGTACAGCGAGATTTTGTTCTGTCAGCCTCAGGTGCAACGCACAGAGCAATCCTGGAGTGGGTGCTCTATCCCTGTCAGACTGATTCTTTTAATTTTGAATTCTCACTCAAGCTAATCTGCAGTTCTTCAGAATGCCTGATGAAGTCCACTTAAATGTGCAGAGAAGGTACAAACACCACAAAGGTATTGACAGGGCTAGCAGATGAGGCACTGCCCCGCCATGCTGCTCCCCCATAACATTTCAAGTGGAAGAGAAATATCTTAATAAGAAAGACAAGGAAAGGGTATTAATTGATGTGTATTAAAAATACAAATATATGTGAAATTCCTAGAAATAAAATGGAACAACCATTTTTGATTTTTCTGGATTTATATAACAAAAATGTAAATTGTAAAATAGCCATAATAGTCCAACTTATGACAGGAACTGGTTGCTCCAGGTGTGAGATGTTTTGTTTTATGTTGCATATAAAAAGACGAAATGTAAAATTACAAATGATTGACAGCAACTACCCTGTTATATACTGTTAACTGGATGTAAATAGTCCTTATTTTTAACTAGTACAAAGCACAGTGGATAAAAATACATATAGCGATGCATTGCAGTGGTGGGCTTTTGGGGTTTCTAAACTTTGCTGTAGGACTCCTTATCATTACAGGAGACAACACCAGTGATAACATTAAAGGGATGGTTCAAAGTTGTATTGATATCAAAGCCTAAAATTATAACTGCTTCATTATAAAGGGGACTTGAATAAATGTCTTGCAACAAGAGACAGTAAAAGTTACTAATGCTGTCCATGATATTCTTAACAACAGTGACTTGGTATGCACTTAAAAATCGCACTTTACTCTGTTTCATCACAGCCTAGCTCTGTCGCACTTAGTAATGACAAGCAGGTGTATGACAACTCTTTCAAAAATCTAAGATTTTGCTTAGGTCAAAAAAATAACATTTTATTGTCACATGCAAACAGTGCAATGATATTCCTATCCTCACATTGGCCAACACACACCACACTGCCACTGTCCATGTCCAGCGACCTGAATCTCACTCCATGGGTTATGTAAAACATAACCTTATAAAATATGAATGAAGCAGATGAGTTTCCTTTCATGGACAGTTTGGCAAAATTAATTTCATCTGTAATATCGCAACCATGAAACAAACTAAAATGAGTTTTGGGATTTTTAAAGTGTTTTAGGGGTGGAAAGAAAGGAATATTGCTCTTTAAGGCAACACGTACCTCCTATTTAGACCAGAAAAACTGGTCAGAAAAGAGTCTAGATGGTGAAGGTCCTAGGACATAATGTCTGCACTGGCCGGGTACTAGCGTGTCAATGTGTTCTGAGATTAGTTGGCACAGAGTGTGATATAACAGGATGGCACAGTGGTACAGCGGAACTGTTGATAGATTCCTGGCCATTGTGCCTTTTGTGTGTTTCCTTTGGTTTCCTGTTGAATTTCTCCAGGGCTGTCAGTCTCCTCTCACAACACAATGACTTGTAGTTGAGTTGTGTGGCGGCTTTCAGCGTCTGTTCTGTGGGTGTGCATACGTTCTGTCCAGGCAAAGCTCCTCTTTGTTTATCAGGAGATGAAGACACCACTTTAAAAAGAAAAGCGATGCAAAAGCAGCCATCAAATATTAGTAGACATGGCAAGTTGAAAATCTGAGTTCGTAGAGGAGAAGGAGGGTTCGCATGAAAAAAATCTCACCTACTGTATATAATTCGTTGACTTTGATGGTGGGTGTCAATGTAAATAAATAGGAGGATGGGAGAATGATAAAATATCAAATCAAACTTGTAGATATTAAACCATTATTCAGACTCAACCAAGGAATATCTACGATAACCTCAAGTTACACTAGTAGCCATGTATTAAAATGATCTTATTTAGAAAGTTAGCAGCAGTTGTGAAGTGGGTGTATTTGAACCAGTTGCTTTTTATTCTCTTGAAGCTCTGACCTGAATTTAAAACCTGGAATGCTATAAGCAGTGAGGGAGCTCAGTCTGAGAGGATGCACTCTGCTTGCCGTAATACTTGCTTATTAAATACCTCTGTCAGATTTGACTGCTGGGACCTTCTAACTTTGTTCCTCCATTTTATAGTTTCAGTAATCTTGTTTTTGTTGTTCACATTAGGATTTTGTGGTAAAGTGAGGTCTGCAGGTTGATCTGCATCTTTTTAAATAAATAATCGCCGCACTCGCGGCTTGGTAGGAGGGAGCGTGGTAGCGTGGCAAGAGTGGTTCCTGGGCGCGATGCGGCCCACACTAATTGCACAGGTGTAGGATCATCCATGACCCTAATTGGTGGCGGGAGCTGCTAATCGACACAGCTGTGCCACATCCCCATTTTAAAAGGGGAAGCGCGAGCGTGAGGAGGGGAGAGGATCGAAAAGAAAAGACAGAACGGAGGTTACTGAGGGAAGAAGGCAGGAGGTAAAAAGAACTGGTGTGAGCGCGAGTGATCTTAACAGAGCAGGCTCATGAGAGAGAAGGCAGGCAGCTGGGAAGAGACCCCTTTGAAGGAGTGTGTGGCCGACACTCGGGGGCAATCGGAAGTGGTTGCTCCAGCTGAGCTGTTACAAGGAGCAGGCATGACTGGGAGTTTGCGTGGCCTGCCACAGAAGACTGGGAAGGCAGCAGGGGTCAAGGAGCCGGTGGGGAACCAAATCTTTGCCCACCAAGGAAGCCTGTTCGTAGCCATGAGATGGCAGGCAACCAGACCTGTGAAAGGTCAGCTGCTCCTGTCAGTAAGACAACTCCTCTGCTGCAAGGTCCATACAGGAAAAGCAGAGAAGCCGCCAGTGCTAAAAGAAGGCGGCACCGGGCTTTTAGAAAGGACCGTTCCTGCCAGTGGATTATAGCCTTGTTTTAAAGAAGACTTGGTTTGATTTTAACCTCCATCTTTTCACCTATTTTTATGGATTATTTATTTATAGATTTTGCAGCACTGCTCTTTCTTTTTGGACACTAATTTGTTTGAGACTTGCTTTTAATACACTTTTGCACCTTCCCCTTGCTTCACGTGGTGTCCTTATTTGTACAGCTCATCTCGGTCATGACTATTGGTGGTGTCGGGTTCAAGAGGCTCCCAAATGAGAAGAGGGAGCATAGGTCACGACCATCAAACCGTCACAGATTTCCAGCTCATCGTAAATTAAAACAGACTCAATATAAGCTTTATGAAAAAGTGAGATAAACTTACAATTCAAGCTAAAAAGATGCAGCTTCCCAAGACCAATGAGATGTTGTCATCCATTGTTGTTGACTGTATTCATGTTTTTTCATAAAATATAATGGAATATAAACCTATGAATTTTAAAAAAGATTTTGTTCTGCCTTGTTTTTTGAGAAAAGCACTAGCCCCTAAATAGATAGATTTTAATACTCAAAGAGCCCCTAGTTTGAAGATCAAAGCGAGGTTGTTAGCATGTTTCTGACTGGTTCTTCATCTGTTAAGACGCCGACATTTTTTAAGTTTGAATTGTTCTGAATGTCTAGCTGATGTAGGCCCTAACGTTTAACTTTTTGTGGCTTTATGCACAAAACTGACTCATTTCATATTTCCTATTTGTTGATTATTATTATTATGTCTATGAATGAATGTTAGAGCATACAAATAATGTATAATGAACGTTTTAAGAAGAGCAGACCATTCATTTCAACATGCCTGTCGTTCCCTGCACATTTTACTAGTTTAAAATATTGACATGATTGAAGGTACCTAAAGAGAAATGTATTTGTTGTAAACCAGCGTTTCTCAACGTTTAAGTATTTGCGACCCGAGTTTTCATAACAGTTTTATTGCACCGCCCTAACGTTTTTTTGAAAGGAGCTCACTAATACCAATTTGTTCTTTTTTAATTAATGATATATCATAGATGCATATTTTATTATACCTACTTAACTTTTATCGACATTTATCTAACTCTATATTTATTTTTCTAGTATCAGAAAGTAGTTTAAGTTAATTTGTTTTGGTTTCAATAGATGTATTTTTCATATTTTTGATTGTTTTCTTTTAATCACATCTTCATGCCCCCCTTCTTGTTACTTCGCGCCCCCCTAGGGGGGCCTGCCCCACAGTTTGAGAACCACTGCTGTAAGCAAATGTCCTTTTAGGTGTAATAAGTGTACCAACATTTTGTACCTAATGACTGAAACCAAGGATAATTTTGCAATTGCAGCACATCCTTGCCCCAGTCCACTTCATCTGTCCTTAGTGCCACCAGAACATAGTGCTCATGTCCCCTGACTTTGGTTTTTGTGACTTTCCACAGGAAATATAAGAGGTTGGCCTCTGCAGGACACCAGCTAGACTAAGACTGACAGCAGAGCTCAGCAACAATTCAATGGCAGGAGGAAGAGCAGTCAGATCTGGAAGAATATAAATGAAGCTTCAAGGTGAGCAGGAAGGCACTTTAGTTTGCGTTTTTGCATACTCTGCATTCCATTTATTCTGTTTGTATGTGTGCTGTATGCTTGTGCACCAAAGCCTCAAAATATATTGAATAAAGTCTGACAAATTTTTTGTGTCACTTTGTTATAAATTAGAACATTCAAACAATTGTGACGTAAACCAACCATTTAGACCAACAAGTTCATCCATCCTATTAGCTGATATTGCCTTAAATAATATGAAGTCAAGATTTGAAGGTCCCTAAAGTCCTGCTATTCACCACACCACATGGCAAGTCTCTATGGCTCTATCTGCAAAGAAATACTTTCTAACATTTGCACAATATTTGCTCTTAGCAAGTTTCCAATGGTGTCCCGTGTTCTTGTTGTAAAAATTATTTTAAAGTAACAGCTGGAATACACTTTATCAATGTCCGTCATAATTTTCAAAACTGCAGTCATGTCACCTCTTAATCCTCCTTCAATCTCTTCTCATAGCTTGTACCTCTTAGTCCCAGAATCATCCTAGTTGCTCGCCTTTGGACTTTCACTAAAGCTGTCTATATTTTTAATATGGAGAACAAAATTGTACATAGTACTCAAGGCTGGATTAAGACCCCCACAGGCTCCTGACTGAATTCTATCTATCTATCTATCTATCTATCTATCTATCTATCTATCTATCTATCTATCTATCTATCTATCTATCTATCTATCTATCTATCTATCTATCTATCTATCTATCTATCATCATGGGGCTTTCGATTGTCTCCCACCCTGTCACTGCCCTTGCTGTCTTTTTATTCCACACCATGCTAACCCCATGTTGTTTGCCACATCCACAGTTAAGGATAATTTTGCAATTGCAGCACATCCTTGCCCCAGTCCACTTCATCTCACCTAATCTGCAATGTCTTATTGTCGTTGTCAAATTCTCAAAAGGGTTTCACCAGCTTACCATTATAGTATAATGTCTGTATGCTCTATGAGCCAATTTGTGTTTTTATTTTATGTTAGATTTTGTCATACCAGGAACTAGATTTTCTTTCCAAGGTTTCCTAGGTTGAACACCATCATCATCACACATATTTTACTTACCTTTTATTGCTCTTATTGTACCAGTGTGATATTAGTGGGCTAGGGTTGTTGGTCCAATACCCAATTCTTCTTTTTTAGTCAGGCTTCAGACCAGCCACGGCAGAGAAAACCAATTTTATTTGTGCTTTTGTTTATGTTTGCATCTTGATCTTCCCCTTTAATGAGTTTGTGGTTCCTGTTACTAAGTACGTTGCGACCTTTACCAGACGTGTTTGTGCAGATTCTTGGGTGTGATATCAGGTGTTACCATCTTATATAAAAACGAAGGCTGCCTACATTTCTTTTCTGAACTTTAATTAAAAAAAAATGTAAGCATTTACCATCCAAAAAGAAATTGAATCTGTTTAGTAACTTCAGGAATTAGCTTTTGTTCAGTTTGACATCATGTTTGGTCTTACCGCCAAGTGTGTTTAAAAGATCAACTGTTTTGACAGCTTCTTTATGAAACTGTTCACAACTCTCTTATTCATATTGCTTCCTTTATGGCAAGATGTTTTGATATGCCATGATTTTAATGTGAATAATACAGAGTATGGCATACTGTGAAAAGAAAAAAGGCGAAATTATTTGAAAACTGTACAGCTGAGGATAGCTGAAATGAGACAAATGAACTCACTTCGTGATGTGCAACACACACACACACACACAAATTTGGTATGATACAAATTATTTTATATTCTAAGATTTTTACTCATTGAGTATGTTACGTTCTTGTTAATTATATGTATGTATGTATGTGTATGTAGTTATTTAATAAACTATATGCAAAATATATTTTTCTCTCTCATACTTTTCTATAGTCCGCCTTTTATCTGAAATGAACTGAAGGGAGAGAAGTACAGAATCATCCGTTGTTTCATGGAATTTGTGGCTCCCTTTAGATGACCAGCAATGGCGATGTATCCAGATGTGGGGCATTACCTCTTGTTTGACTTCATCACTGTCCTCTTCATTTGCTTTGGGGTTACCTGCCTAGAAATACCTTTGGAGAGTAAGTATGTCTGCTTTGGATGTTAATAACTAAGTGTTGTTTTTGTTGGGATGAGCCATGCTTACTGAAAGGAAAGAACTTTAGGAGCTATGGTGATGAAGGCGTGAATTTAAGAAATTCTGGAAAATAGTCAGACAGGCACCAGTTGTCAGGAGGCAGAAGTTTCCAAATTGAGCTACAGAGTGAGAGGGAAAGAGAGATGTGCTTAAACATCTGTGTGAACTAAAAAGCATGAGTATTAATTATTTATACAGACAGAAATAGAATATTATGTTTAATAGTATATTCACACAGTAGTTAGTATAGATACTGTACCTCACAGTTTCCTGGGTTTAAATCCTTTATATGATTGTTGTCTAGAAATCTTACTTTCTCCAGGTGTCCATATGGGCTTTTTCTCAGGGTATTTATCATTTCCTCCTACATCCTGAAGAAGTGTCTTTTTGGTTAATTTGTGACCCTAAATTGACCAACTGGAGCGGGTGGACCCTATGATGGACTGGCACCTCGTCCACTGTGGTCCCTGCCTTGGACACAGTGCTGCTAGAATAGGCACCAGCTACACTTGATTCTGAATTGGGTTAGTTGGATTTGATAATGAGATGGGTGGTACGATGGGGTCAAGATCACACTTAAGCAGTTCCTGCAGAAATTGGTTATCAATGAATGCAACAATTCATAGTACTGCATAATAATCCTTTCATTTCCTGTATTTACCTGCCGTATATATTGCACAATAACGAGTCTTTTGTAAAGCACACACACTGATGTTCACTAAGTAGAGCAATCATGTTTCAGATGCTATATTTAATCTTAACACATGGCAAGTTACCGTAAGTCAAAGCCAATGCCTCATTTCATTTGTTATACTGTGAGACCAAAAGGGATGATGAAGTTAGTGGTAGTAAAATGATGGGATGGTGAAAGTGTTGAGGCAGATGAAAAGAAGCAGAACACAGGGCTCAGCTGTAATGGTGTTGGCAATGTTGAAAACATCTGAAAGTCTTGGGGTAGAATGATGATAGACCAATGTAGTCTGACTATGAGGAAAGGGAAGATTCATGTGGACTTGAAGAGAAGTGTGCTGAGTGGAGAGTACAAATGAAAGGGCAGACCGTTAGAGTGAGAGTCTCACTACGCTCTTAAGAAATGCAGACGAGATGCCTGAATCCATAAAGTACCCTGTGGCGAGAAAAGATGTTTGTTAGATGTTGCTTCAGGGCATTAGAACATTTGCAGGTATATTCCTTCCAATGTGATACCCCACATACAACATTCATAGCTGCACATTTCTCTGGTGTGAATAAAGGTCCCTGGGTGATAAAACCCCTAGAAGGCCATCCATGCCAAGTCCCATGCTATCAGACAGTATGTTCTCCTAAATGAGTTTGGAAGTGTGGTGGGTCCTAATGCTTTTCATTAAATGCTTGACGCTGTTGAGATTGTGGATGGTCTTTGGTTTCCTCAAGTCTGGTTTAACCTCCTCTAAAAAACTTCACAGTGTCCCAGTAGAGTTGTAGGGTGTCTAAAGGTAGGAGCTATCTCACTTATCCCAGGCAAGCCCAAGAGAAAAAAGCAGGATGTGAAGTTTGTCGCAGATCCTTTAGAAGTCTGCCAGATTCTTGCTGAGCTCCTTTTATATGAATGTCTACCTTGCAGCCCCAAATGAGGTGAAACACTGTCATTGTGATGGCCCATCAGCTATGTGCTGGGCTATTATTTCATTATACAGCTGCAATGTTTTCCTTTTTCTGGGGCAATTGCGTGTTGTAATTCACAAGATAACACGGTTTAAGGCAGGTACTGCAGAGCAGACAAAGCCATTGAAATTTAGCCGGGGTTGAGATCTTGTCTAAGGGTACCATACATGATCTTAGCTGAGGTCAGGCGTGAGAGCAGACAGCAAACATTAACTCGAGCAAGCCGTTTCAGTTCTTACACACTGCCTTTAAACAAGATCGTTCAGAATTTAACAAGCTTGAGACTTCAGTCAGGTTGGCAACACAATTGAAATGCAAATGACCAGACGCTCCTAATTAGCACTACAGGAAGCAGGCCAAGGAGCTAGTGAGCCAGGCAGGAGGCAAGGTTTGTAGCAAACAGTCAATTACTGCAATAGACCCAAACCTGAACCTCTAATTACCGATGTCCCAACAGCCAGGCAAGACAAATAAGTAACAAAATTGTCCTCTAGCTGGGACTTGCTTCAGTCTGAACCTACACCTGCCAGTCACGCTTACTTGGTCTTCACTGCCAGCAGCAGACTTACTTGCCAGATTTTAGTAAGAATGCAGTGACACAATGCCAGTTTGCAATAAACAGTTTCTTCCATTTACAAAAAAAAAACCTAGCTGGCCAGTTTGGTTACTATGGCTTCCTACAAATCAAAGGTGTTTTTTTGTGTGTCCTTTATATTTGGTGAAACTAATATTCTCTCTTTCTTAGAAAATACACTAATTTTGTAGCTGGGGGTCTGTTTTATGACTTTTATTGGGTTGTTGCTCTTCTAGTAAAAGTAATTGGTCTAAGTTGTAACTCTGTAGTATTAATGAAGTTTAAATGCTACACTAAACAAAATACAGTAAAGTAACTGATGTCATTTGAGTAAATGTGCCATTTTGCCTTCCTTTGCCCAGTCGAACAGCCTCCAGTCATCACACAGCAGTCTCCAGCTTCTCAGATAGCTTTCTCCTTTGATGATAACGTCCCCATTCAATGCGAGGCAAAAGGAACTCCCGCTCCACAGTAAGTATTATGAAACTCTTCAGACACATTCATCTCCTTGCTGTCTCAAAGATTAATGGAGCGGGCCCATTTGTATTTAAATGGCAGTTTTTGTATTTCAACAAGAAGAAGAGCACACAGAAGGGGTGGCATAGTGGCACAATGGATAGCACTGTTGGCTCGCAATTCTCACTTCCTGACCCAGCCATAGTCTGTGGTTTTTGATTTTTTTTTCTTGCTTGTTTTTCCTTTCACATCCTAAAAGAGTGCAGATGCCTTTCAGTCGACTCCACATGAATGAGTGTGTGAAGGAAGATCTGGCAGCCCAGCTCAAGCCAAGACCTTGAATAACCTGGGCAGAAGTGGCTCACTGAAAGTCAGCCAAGCCCCCTAATGCTACCTGCTGGCTTCAGCTGGTGCAGGACCTAAAAGGGGCATCTGGCAAAACATCATGAAATAATAATAATAATAATTATAACTTTATTTATATAGCACCTAATTATACATTTACATGTAATTCAAGATGCTTTCCACAGATTAATCAACGAAAACAATAAATATATACTGTAGTATATATTTGGACATTATCATTAATTAATCTATACTAATAAAAGGCAAAGCCCTCACTGACTGACTGACTGACTGACTCACTCACTCACTCACTCACTCACTCACTGACTCATCACTAATTCTCCAACTTCCCGTATAGGTAGAAGGCTGAAATTTGGCAGGCTCATTCCTTACAGCTCACTTACAAAAGTTAAGCAGGTTTCATTTCGAAATTCTACATGTAACGGTCATAATGGTCGATAACGGTCAACAACGTCCACCATGTTGAACTTTCTTATTTATGGCACCATCTTCACGAAATTTGGTAGGCGGCTTCCCTGCGCTAACCGAAACCGATGTATGTACTTATTTCGATGGTATGATGCCACTGTTGGCCGCCATATTGAACTTTCCAATGTCACTAATTTTCCAACTTCCCGTGTAGGTAGAAGGCTGACCCCATCTTCACGAAATTTGGTAGGCGGCTTCCCTGCGCTAACTGAAACCAATGTACGTACTTATTTCGGTGGTATGACGCCACTGTCGGCCGCCATATTGAATTTTCCAAACATCACTAATTCTCCAACTTCCCATGTAGGTAGAAGGCTGAAATTTGGCAGGCTCATTCCCTACAGATTACTTACAAAAGTTAAGCAGGTTTCATTTTGAAATTCTACGCGTAACGGTCATAACGGTCAACAATGTCCGCCATATTGAACTTTCTTATTCATGGCCCCATCTTCACGAAATTTGGTAGGCGGTTTCCCTGCGCTAACCGAAACCAATGAACATACTTATTTCGGTGGTGTGACGCCACTGTCAGTCGCCATATTGAACTTTCCAACGTCAGTAATTCTCCAACTTCCCGTGTAGGTAGAAGGCTGAAATTTGGTACTTATTTCGGTGATATGATGCCACTGTCGGCCGTCATATTGAACTTTTCAACGGTCTTTGTTACTTATGGACCCATCTTCAAGAAATTTGGTACACGGGTTCCCAACGCTAACTGAATCCTACTTACGTACATATATACGTCCATAGCCTGCAGCTTGGTCACCGTGTGAGGCAGTGTTGGGTCCCCCATCCCAACGCCTCCCACGTTGTTGGCTGCCTGCCTATATAAGGCCGTCCGTCGCTCCGGTCTCTACATTCCCTTCCTTGCTTCGCCACGGTATTCACATCTCCCTGCTGATAACTACAGCCTTTTTATTTAATCTACGGCTTCTCCGCTGTTTTATTGTTCATTTATTACGATTATAGTTATTGTGTAGGTATTTTAGACTTACTTTACATTGTTCAGGTACCCATTTCCTTTATCATTCCAACCGTACCCCCATTAACATGTCTATCGAGGTGATCACCATCGATCAAAGAACTGTCACTTACCAAGTGGTTTCCATGCCCGGAGATGGCACCTGCCTTTTCCATTCTCTTTGTTACATATTGCATAGCCATATCAGGCTCACTCTTGATATCCGGAGGAACATTGTGTCTTATGTATTGAATGACTGGGACAGGTTCAAGGTGTGGACTGATGACGGTACAGGAGATAATTATACTACACAGGAGCACTAAAAGAGTGAAATGCTTAAGTGTACCGAAATGGCCAAATATGCCTCTTAAACATCTTAGATTCACAGGTGACGATTTCAGTAGTGGACACTTTGATGTTTAGAAATGTTTAAACTCTCAAAAGCTGGATGTGAAGTTATCAATGAAACTGGTTGTATACTTACAACGCTTGACAGATGCCGAATGTCTCTTCAACACAAGTCCTACAAATACTGTCGTAATTGAAACAAACCATGAAACTCAAACCGATTATGACAGCAGCAATCCAAGCTGTGAGATTTGAAACAAGATTACTGTTCACATGGCCAACTGTACGTTGCATGCTCAAGAGTAAGCTCAGCGCACAGCTATAGCTTGGTCATATTACAACTGGAGGGCCGAACTGACAACGTGGCATACAAAGAGATCCGTAACAAATAATTATTGGTATATTTTCCCTCAGTTTAAAAAGGTTTAATTTTCTTCTTAATAAAAATTTTAATGCAGTACTTCGCCGCTGCGAAGCGCGGGTATTTTGCTAGTCTATATATATAATTCACTAAGGGCAAGCAAGACGCACGCACGACAGAACCCCACCCGCCAACTGTAGCCCTCCTCCCGCGTCCACCGTCGCTCTTGAGGCATGTGCACTACCTGCTCATGTACCCCCACGCAACAACTCACCAAACACAGCCTCAGTCGCTTTCGTCTGTGCTACAGTCCACATGCACCCCTGAGCCACGTTGACTTTTCATTGTTCTTTTTGGTTCTGGCTGCTTTTCTATATGTATAATCGACCAAGTCGCCCGAACATGGGGTATGCATGACAGAACCCCGACCGCCCACTCTAACCCTCCTCCCACGTCATGGGGAATGCACGACAGAGCCCCATCCTCCATTCACTAAGGGCACGCAAGATGCACGCAAGACAGAGAGCCATGTCCGCTAACTCACAGAGCCCCGCCCGCCAACTGTAAGGCCATGGGATACCATGGAATACACACGATAGGGCCAGGACCGCCAACTCCTCTGATGGCCAATGAAGAGCATTTCAAGAAGTACATACTATGGTAGGTAGGCCAGTGTTATGTTCTTGGACGGAAATGGCGATATCTTCTTGAAAAGCTTCGTAAAACTGAATTCGATGACTGTGCGTGGGGTTTGCGAGTTGACACTGAAAGGAATTGGAATGAGTTTGTAAGTGCTTCTTGAGAGCACGAGTTGTTTTGAAGTATTGGTGGCAATGTTCACATTGCATAATTCATTCAGTGGAGTGTGATTTTAAATGTGCGTTGAGATATCTCTGCTGTCGGAATGTATTCGAACGAATAATGCATTGAAAGACCGTGTGGAATGCGTTTGTTCAGTGGAGTGTGTGTTTAAATGTGCTTTCAGATATTTCTGGAGCGTGAAGGTTTTTGAGCAAATGTTGCATTGAAATTCCGGTGTGAAATGCGTTTGTAAATGTTTTTCAGTAAGAGGATAGTGGGAAGGTGACATCAAAGCAGCGTGGCTGCAGACAAATGTTTGTGTTGAATGGATTTGCACATGGTTGAGGAGATCTGTCTTTGTAATGGCACTAGACTTTCTGTTACCAGCATTCACTGCAATGTACTGGAGTGTAAGACTATCACATATGCTACCTCACAAACTGTCCTTATTCCCCGGGTTTCCCTGACCCCATCAGATTCAAATTTGCCTTTTACTTTTACACGCAGACAGTTTCCTACAAGATTGGCGTTTGCAATGACAATTAATAAGGCACAGGGCCAAACTTTCAAAAAGATATGCCTGTATCTGCCAAAACCTGTTTTCAGTCACGGACAATTGTACGTTGCTCTCTCCAGAGTTCCATCTTTTCATTCTCTGACAGTTGTATCCTCAAACCCTCCCCATTTGGACAACTGTGTCTTTCAGGAGGTGTTCACACATCAATAAATAATTATGCGGCGTATGCTACACTGCGGGTTACCTAGTATTCTGATAATTTCTAAAAGATGTAATAGTACTAACTATATAAAAAAAGATTTTTAAGTAAAATGATTTTATTCAAAAATGCATTAAAAAGTCCCTCCTTTCATCCAACCCGCTATATCCTAACTACAGGGTCACAGGGGTCTGCTGGAGCCAATCACCACTTGGTTTAAACAGTGGTATATACAACAAAAGGAAGTTGATCGAGTGACATAGAGTGTCGGAGAAAGTCGCACAGTGCCCGAAATAAAAAGAAGTTGTCAGATATCAAAGTCGCCGTGAAAAGACGAGTCGTAGCCCACCGTCTGAGTGTCATATAAAAGCTTATTAGGGTACAGTTAAAAAAAATTGGCACACAGTGGGGAAAAAAGCACAAAACTTTAATCTCTAAATTTCCACTTTAATCACATAGTTTATTTTGTCATTAAAGTAGAAATTATAAACTTCATCTTAAAATTGCTTAATTTACTAGTTTCTCAAATCCCATTGTAACTAAAGTACCACGTTAAATGCTTTGTTTTGTATTTGATCTTCTATGTGCTCTATGTGTGTCAATCCAGTGTCACCCCAGCCCCAGCAAGAATACAGCACGAGGCAGGAACAATCCATGAACGCTGCAGCACTGTGTCCTCACATGTTTAATTATTAACAGTATTCTGTAGATTATTTAAATGAAGCTAAAAGTTTATCTATATAATATAATAAACATATTTTGCTGCATTTCATCTTAAAACTATTTCGTCATCATATGTAAATACGCACTTTATAAAGTGGCTCAGGTTGTGCAAAAATATAACTGTATTGCAAGTTTACGGTGAGGTAATTGTACTTATAAGTACAAACAGTTCTACAAGGAGCACTTGAAGGACTGATTGAGTGCGTTTACAGTTCTTGGGATGAAACTGTTTCTGAACCACGAGGTCCGTACAGGAAAGGCTCTGAAGAGTTTGCTGTATGAGAGCAGTTCAATAGACAGCATGTCTGAGGAAGCTTGTGCTTGATGCTGTATACCGATGATTCTCTTTCCGATCAGTTACTGTACAGCTGTGATTCCCCACTCAGATACAGTGGGATAAATACTCATAGTGGTGCAGTGAGAGTAATATGGAAAAAGATGATCTGCTGTGGCAACCCCTAATAGAAGCAGCTGAAATAAGAAGAGGAAGAAGATGCAGTGAGAGTAACAACGCTAAAGCAGCTATGGTATTTAGAATAGTTTGACCATTCCGTGGACCATTATATTGTTATAGGTTAATTACAATCAGATGCATTAAATTAATAAACAATATGCAGTTAATTTCAGTACATTTATAAAGCTGTGTCAGGGATGTGGATCTAAAAAAGAAAGGGAAACCACACTGGAACAGTAGCACTGCTTTGACGCTGGGTGCCGCCAGTTTGCAAAACCGAGTGGAGAACTTAAGATCGCCAAGCATTTTGCTACCTTGAAAATGTGCATGGGTTTATGCCAAGTTTAGGTTTTATACATCGAGATTTGAGCGTGGAAATGGGCTTACGCAACATTTTTGTGCGTACGCACCATTTATACATGAGGCCCCAGGTGACTACAGAATAGAGCAGTTTGAGGAGGTGTGGGATAGACAACAAAAAAAAAGCAATGGATTAATGCTGGGTACATCTTTACACATCACATAGTTAAACTTACCATCAAATTACTATGTAATGTTTTAATTACCTTAAAGCCAGATTAAAAAAATTGGTTTTTTTTAAGTTTTTGTCCACAAGTATTTCAAAAACTCACTAAAGAGGGGGGATAACCTTCAATCTCCAGCTTGTGAATGAAAAGGGCAACAAATTATTTTTATAAATGAAAAATTTATTTTCAAAAACAGAAAAATACTCAACAGAGCAAAAAAAGACCAAAAGAGTTGCATTAAATGCAATCCTACAGCGAACAAGTCCAAAAACCGGATCCAAAGTCAAAATCCTTATCAAGAAGCAAGCTCACAAAAAACAATACATCCCACCAAAAAAAACAATACTTGCAGAAACTCTGCAATAAATGCTAAAGCGCAAAATAAACGTGACAGTCATGGATACTAAATAATAATTAACAAAGAATATTGACAATAAATCCTTAATTGCAATAGGCATATGAAAATAATATTTTAAAATAAAGAAAGAAGCCACAAAAAATAAAGAAAACATATATAAGGCTGTTACATAAACATAACAGTTACATATTCTAACATCATGCCTATAAAAGATGGAGGCACACAGCTTCTGATATCTGAGAACTGGATCCTTCCTAAAAACAAATTTCATGACAGTAATAAAAGAAACCCAAGATGATATTAAGACAGGATTGAAATTTTCTTTGATTTTTTATTTCTTTTTTTTATCTTTTTCACTTTGCTTCTCATGTCTAAATAGCTTTGTCTCTTCTGATTTCAATCTTCTATCCTGTCCCCTGATTATCAATTTGCCTACTCCTTTAACAATGTCTTCCATCTCCTAGTGTTCTCTGAGCTGAAGAAATGCATTTGAATTTTTCACACTTAACAATATTTTAATAAGGGATAAACAGTTTGATTGAACATCAATAATTTATAATCAGTTTAGAATTGCACACATTTTCAAGTTATACTGGAACAAATATAAAAAGAAGTTTTGTTGAGTGCTCTCTTATGTGTAAGTTATACCAAACTGATTTGTTAAGTATGTTTAGATTTTATACAAAGAACAAATAAAGAGTGGCAGAGACAAGGCATTATTACAGAAGGACTGTAGCCATATGCAAGACAACAAGAGAAAATCAAGAACCTGAACAAAAGAGGTAAGCATGCACAGATGTCAAAAACAAAACCTACCACCAGAAACGCAAGTGCTAGAATGAACAACTTTCTCTTGTTGTTGAGTCAAATTAATCTACTGCAAAGATCAGACAAACGATAAATGCATGGTTTAGAAAGATGGCTACCATGATGTCACACACCTCACCCTTCAGAGTGCTCACACCTCTAGTGATATGAAACATGGTAACCACCAAACTAAACATGGTGCTTTAGTGACAACATGAGGACGTGACTGAAGATAATCAAAAACAATATAGTGCTGACATATTTAGAATTGTATTTCACACATACATTTAATATTTTATGTTCATTTGTTAAATCATAAGGACATAACAATTGTTTATTGCACGATTGTAAATAGTATACGCCTGAATGATGTCTCTGGCCAATCAGATTTGCAACCCACATGTGTTTAAAAAAAAAACAAAAAAAACAAAACAAAAGAAAGTCACAGTATTTTCATTTTAGTGGTACTATGAGTCCTATATAATGTGCATCCCTAAAGGCATGCACAATTAGTCATGTGCCATCACTATAAGTCAAAACAAACCTTACAGAATCACCTCCTCCTCCAATCTCCCTGAGTCAGAAAACACATGACTTCTTCTTCTTTCGCTGTTCCCGTTAGGTATTGCCACAGCAGATCATCTGTTTCCATATCTTCATGTCTTCTGCATCTTGCATGTCCTCTCTCACCACATCCATGAACATCCTCTTAGGCCTTCCTCTTTTTCTCTTCCCTGGCAGCTCTATCCTTAGCATCCTTCTCCCAATATACCTAGCATCTCTCCTCTGCACATGTCCAAACCAACGCAATCTCACCTCTCTGACTTTGTCTCCCGACCGTCCAACTTGAGCTGACCCTCTAATGTCCTCATTTCTAATCCTATCCATCCTCCTCACACCCAGTGCAAATCTTAGCATCTTTAACTGTGCTACCTCTAGCTCTGTCTGCTGCTTTCTGGTCAGTGCCACCGTCTCTAACCCATATAACATAGCTGGTCTCACTACCATCCTGTAGACCTTCCCTTTCACTCTTGCTGATACCCATCTGTCACAAATTACTCCTGACACTCTTCTCCATCCATTCTACCCTGCCTGCACTCTCTTTTTCACCTCTCTTCCATAATCCCCGTCTTGTGAGATAATAATAGTAATAACGATTTTAACAGTAATAACTATTTACAAGGTGTTTCTATCTTCTTAATAGAAGAAAAGAATGTGAAGCATCTGCACAGATAAATCGCAGATGACTTCAAACAATGGAATGAGCCAGTCCCACGCTGCCACTTTGTGCCCCAAAGCCTGAAACTCTGTGAGCACAATGATATATTTTTTTTACTGTTTGCTAGTTTGTTGCCATTTGTGTTGTTGTTTGAGGCATGGTGGCAAAGTGGTTAGACAGCACATTATCACATATTTGGCCACATTAATTGGTCCAGCATAGTTGGCAGACTTTTCTCTAGTCCCCAATGACACTTACAAGACCATTACACCATTGTAAAGCTAGCTCAGTTCCTCATTCCCCATTGACTTTAATGCATTTTGCCAGGTTTCATTATTATAATGAACATTTCGGTGCTAAGCAAACTCCGCAATGTTCACTCATCACTAGTACATGGCCGACTGCCTCCGATTCTCTATGGCTATGACTGAAAACTGCTGGAAAAGTATTCATATGTGGAATGAGCCTTAAACAACATACGAATGAAATGGGCATAGTCACCAAACCTCAGGTTTCAGGTGTAGGCAGGCTTAACTTTACCATTTCCCCAGATCTCTCCCCATAGTGGCCGTGACTCTCCCTCAGTTCTTCCAAGCATGAAGGAAGCAGTGGGATATTGGTCCACTCCATAACACACACATGTGTATGACTGTTAGGAAAACAACTGTTGCTTAAGGTAAAGCATAAATGAACTGGCTGGTAGAAGAACTGCAAAGTCACACTGGCCATATAACAAAGAGTCTCCTTCATTAAAGGACTGGGTGAAGTCTAAGCAGGAGTGACAAATAGCTTAGATTATGGGATGTTTTTGACAATGAGTAATGCAAGACTCTAGATGAAATGTTGGGGTGCCTACTCAGCCACCCTGTTTACTCAGAATAATAGGGTGGATCAACATAACAAGCGCATGATGGCAAAATAAGACACAAAAAGCAATCGGCTCTAAGGAGTGGTCAGGTTTTAGGGTCAGGGCTGCTTCAGGTGGGTGGCTAATCTTCAAGATGAGACGTCTAATTCCAGGAGTTCCCTGCTTTTATAGCTCATGGAGCACACAAAGTGGAGTCAGTAGCCTTCAATTAGTGTCTTCTCAGTAGTGATGTGCAATGAACGAACAAACTAGTACTTGTCTTGGTCTCTGAATGGATGTATTGGTTCAATGACATTAAAGAACAAAGCATGTGCAGTGCATGCTACGTTTTATATTATATTCTGTGATAATCCAGAGCTATCATCTTAACTTTACTTAAATGGCTGCTGCCTTCAGGAAATAGCCTATCAGTAGACTGTTTCAGCAAAACAGCCATGACAACAACTAGCCAATGACTGGCTTGGTAGATGACACCAAGCACCTCCCATTGATCAGTTCACTCTGACTGAGTGACTATGACCGTCTCAGTACATGGACTGTTTGGACGAACCAGTATGCCCCCTACTGATCTGGAGAATCATTGCAAGTTGGTTCACGAACTGCAGACAAGAGACTCGCAGTACACTGAATCTCAGTTCAGCTCACTGATGATATGTGTATGGGAGATTGCAACAGAAAAGACCGGATATAAAAGAAGGAAATTGACGGGGATTAATCCAAAACTGAAAGTAAATGTATTTTTATCGTGATGTGTGCACTATTTTAAGGTTCTCTTTGAACCATTGTTTTTTATTTATTGTTGAAATTTTATTTATTGTTAAAATTCAATACAGAATATTATTATTAATATTATTATTATTATTATTATTATAATGATGATGTGTGAACTACTTATTTTGTTGCTTGCTTTTTATATTGTTTGTATTGTTTGGTGGTTAAAGTTGTTACACTGGTATGATATTATTCTAGATTTTAAACTAGAATATAGCTTGCTGTTGTTTTTGCAGTGAACGAATCACTCCTTCTCGGAGCTGTGAGTTAAACAGGAGACAAAAGAGATACTGATCGCGACCCCCTGGGTTGTATTGCTTATCTCTCACAAGCATGGAAGGTGACTCTGTGACATGCATGTGTGACAGGGATTAATCACTAGAAGCTACTGCCGAGTTTCAAGATGAATTCCAAGCATTATGATGGGGTTACATATAGACATATAGTGGCTGAACTGTTATCTGTCTTTAACGTGCTAAACACAGAAGATGAGCTCTGCTGCTGTATTCCTTTCATGTCATCATGTTATTATGTCTTATGAATTTTCTCTGGGACTTAACGTTTCCTCCCATAGCATGAACACCTATTTTGTGGTCAAATGACAGACATTTTCTGTGTTCTCCTGCATATTTGTCCTCTGTTTTGCTTTTGCTGTTTTTTTAGATGTCTTTCAGCCCTGCCACAACTGTTCCAAGGTTACCTCACAAATGATAGGGACAAAAAATGAGTAGCCAAATAGTGAATGAATTATTAATAAAAGTCAGCTCCACCTTTCTGGAAATGTTCATTTTGCTGAGGCACACTCATGGTCCCTATGGAGAGACTACCACTGTGGCACTTAATTATTGGGAATGGGAAATGGGCAGAGTTCCCATAAACAACAGACTTAAAAACAAATTTGAATAAATATCCCATGCATTGATAGACCACCACATGACAAGCAAAAATCTAATGAGTTTGAACAACAAGGATAAATTCAAGAGGACTGGTAAGATGGGCTGCATGCTGAATGCACTAAAACCTTTCGCTCTCTACACAGAGTTTGTCTCCTAACTGAACTGTCAGATGGACTCAAACGTCTCCTTCTTTTTATCGTATTACGTCCAGGGTTTGTTCTTCTTGGAACTTATTTTGTTTTCTTTAGGTTCAAGTGGACAAAAAATGGGTTGAACTACGATTTCACTGATGATCCAAGGATTACCAGGGTGGAAAATTCAGGAACATTCATTATTCACAACAATGGAAACATAACAGAATTCCAGGGCAAATATCGCTGCTATGCTTCCAACAAGCTGGGGACTGCCATCTCAGAAGAAATTGAATTCCTTGTGCCAAGTAAGTCACGATAAAAATTTCATTTTCCATGTTAATGAAGATTTTCTCGTCATAAGTAGACTTTCCCTATAGTTGGCTGGGGTAAATTAGAGAATGGCGTTTAATGTATAGGGGGCTCCAGCATTGTGAGAGTTCACCTATTGCTTTACCTCTGTAACCATCATTTCCTCCACCTCTTCCAAAAGTTAAATCCAAGCACTAATAATAAACACAATAACCTGTGATGATCGAGCAGGAGTCCTTATGTAGCGCTAATGTAAAAATGCCACCTAAGTGTGGTTTGGACTGAAGGGTCTCTGCTGCCCACCGCTTCCTTATAGTTTATGGCATCTAGTGAGGTGCAATACTGGGGTTACACGTTGTTTCATTAGGATAGGTAACTTGGAGTGGGTCTGGCCTTCTAAATAATAACAGCTATCAGTTTGGGGCGTAGTAAACACAGGGCCTCCAGAAAGCACTCAGATGCGCAATCCAATGATGAACATGTTGGCATTTATAAAGTCACACTGCTCTGGAATAATTTCCCCAGAAACTTGATTGCACCTGAATATATGCAAGAAGACCTCAGTTGAAGCAACTACCCTGCTTTTTTGTGACCCTCTGCTTGTCTGTCTAAACTGATATGGCCCCAGATCAGCTTAGAAGGATATGGTGACCTCTCCTCTGCAGTCCTGTTGCCATGATTTCATCTTAGGTCATAATGTTTTTTGGTTTTACTATTTTTATTGGTCATTTTGTACAATGTTGTCATCACATAATTGCCATGATTGTTCTATTTTATACATTTTTGTGCCTTTTCTGTAGTGTTTTTTGGACTTCTAATCTGGGGTCTTGAACCTTTAAGGAATTCGATTTTGCCATTAACTTCTCTAACTTTTTTATCATGTTCCCATGGCTCCATTCTGGATTCTTGCAGATAAGTTTCAAGTTGAACATTGCTTACTGTATATAATTTTTCTAGAAGTCACCGGGAACATTCAATGCATGACTTCATCTGCACAACCAGATAACGGGTCATCACAAGCATTTCTTCCCTCTTTGAGTTTGGATCAAATTGTGGGATTTAGTACTTGTTTTCCATCAGTGGTTTTCTGACTCTTCTTCTTACTAACAATTTTCGAATTTTGTATGATGTTTTCTGGTTTGTTGAAAGATCAATTTGTCTCTTTGGTATCCATCCCTGCATGTGTTTTTGACCCCTTTGATTAAATATTTTCCATGACTATTGTTTATAATAATGACGACTTCATCAGCGCTACTATTGTGAGTTTGATTGCTACAATGCCACTTGTCACTAGTGACTGACTTATACGCACACACGTGTACAATGTCACAATGGATATTCTTACTTAGGAGGGAGTCGTAATCTCAGATGTTCTCTGCACGTTGTTTGTTTATCTTGAGAAAAATAGTTGTCTACAGATTTCTTTGTAAGATACTTTGGTTTTATGTATTCTTTTGATTTTTCTATTTTATTTTTTTTGATGGCTGGTCCATTGTGCTGGAACCAACCATTTGTTTCAAGTCTGCTGGTGAAGGAATGGGTTTTAGGTGGACTAAAAATTTCAGCAAATATTCTGAGTGAACTAGCTGCCGTCAGTTGATAGCTAAGTACGAAGTGAGTAGTGATTCATTGGTGTAGTTATTGTATTTATTAAAAACTAGGGGGTTCTGCCCCCTGCTCACTTCGCTCGCCAACTCCCAGGCGGGCACTACCCGCTAATCACTTCGTGGCTCTGCCGCTCGCATTTGGGAAGGGGATGTACAATTCAAACAGATTGTTATTTTCATGGGAATTGTTACATATGCATAATAGAACTAATTATTTTACATTACAGCGAGTAATTAACCATAGTAAAAAATAGTAAAATGTAATAAATTGAAAGAAAATTATGTTTCATGTTGCGTTAGAGGTATTTTTTGCATTAAATGGTTTCATTCTGTTTGGCTTTGAAATTAACACGCAAATACTTTTTAAACTTACACTTTTAATGTAAAGCTTCAGTAAAAACAATATTTGGAATTTACTTTTCATCAATATTGCATTGAATTTTGATTCTGTGGTTGAATTTACATTGTGACAATGCAACTGCCCATGAGTGAATTTCGTTTCTTTCTTTCTAAAAAATAAACAGACTTTTTCAAATGTTTGCCCCTGTGATTTGTTAATTGTCATAGCACTCATTGTCATTGTCATAGTCATAGCAAAAGCTATTCTAACAGGAAACTGTAAATGTATGTCTCCCTTTGTACATTTTTGACTAATCTTTTCCTGTCACTTTAATTCTCACCCTGTTGTGTTTCTAAAGCCTTGCCGGTGTTTGAGGTGTGTGGCGTGTTTTTATATCTTAAACATATTTTTCCAGGTTTGTCTTCTCTCAAACTGACTCAATTACATTTTATTATGCTAGAGCTTGTTCTTGCTGATTTGATTATTTCCACAATATGTTATTATTTTTCACAAGCTCTTCATAGGGTCTGCCAATACTGAATACCTGTTTGTCTCCAATCCTACTGCAGTTATCTTAAAATGTCAGTCCTGTGAATGATTGTTGGTTTCATTTTCTATTGTAATGTGTTGTTCCATGTAGCACCTTGTGGTGATACATATAAAGACTGATCAATGAGCAAAATCATACATGTTTGTTTTTAATTCTGTCTTTCCTACAGGCATTCCGAAGTTTCCCCATGAAATAATTAAACCAATAACAGTTCAAGAAGGAAATTCAGTCGTCTTAAAGTGCAATCCACCGAAAGGCATCCCGCCTTTGGAAATATATTGGATGACAATTGGTAAGTGGCTATGAAATAAATATGTGCTTACACAGATAAATCCAGTTTAGGATCACTTGGGTGGCAGGAATCAACCCTGAATGGAGTGCCAGTCCATTACAGGAACTGAGCTTCACAAAGCTGCTGTACCTCCTTCTTTATAAATTCAATTACAAATCATCTTCTCAAGTGCATAACTATATACGGGGTCAATCAAAAAGTAAACGCGATTTGAAAATTATGTGGTAACCACAACCAATAGAAATTGATGCAATACAACATGTTCACAATGGCTTATGGGTAGTTCTGACGTGCACAGAGCTGCGCTCTGAGATTAGGCTAGTTGATGCCAAGGTCAAATGAACACGGGCACTCCACTGCAGGATTGCACCATTGTTGAACAATGAGAGGGAGTGAAACCTGCTGAAATTCACCAAAGGATGTTGGCTTAGAATGGAAGTGAAAACAGAGCAAACCAAAGAAAAGTGCAAGACTGGGTAGGAAGTTTTAAAGTGGGAAGAGCAAGTGAAACTGACGGAGACCATCAACATCATGCACACAAGCCCACGTGGTGAATGCCTTCATCAGAGAGTACGACGGATGACGTTGTCTGCTGTTGCTGCACATTTGGATATCAGCTATGGATCTGCACATGCCATACTGCATGACAACTTGGAGTAGCATAAAGTTTGCGACAGGATGGGTACTCAAACAGCTTACTTGACCTGCACAAGTCAACATCCTTCAGTGAATTTCAGCAGGTCACACTGGTATGTAATCATCCTGGTCATAATGGTTTTATTCTTTAAAATCTTATTTTGCTTTTAACTTTCAATAACAGTCTAAATAAAGAGGTAATTGGTAGTGTTTCTACCTTACATCTCCAAGGGGCAATTCCCAGCCCCATTACTCTTCAGATTTTGTAGGTTCTTCCCATGTGCATGTGCGTTTTCTACAATCATTCAGGTTTCCTCTCACGTCTATAAGATTGTCTTTGCTTGAATAATCCGATCTCCTGGTAATGAATGTCTCCTTTGATCTGTTCTCCCATATTGAGTTTCTTCCAGCCTTCCACCCTAATTACTGCTGGAACTGTCTGAGGCTTTCAAATGTCAAAAAATGGATTCAAAACCTAATAATAAAAGTTAACGCTGGTGGGCATTACTGGGAAGCCATACTGTAGGTGCTGTGGCCCACCAGTCTGGCACTGCCAGCTTAACCCGACAAAGACAAGCGCGGGACACAAGTTCAAGCCATACACGGTTTTTGTTTTCTTTTTCCTCATGGGAAACGCCTTCCCCATTTCCCACAAGTGGAACACAGTACAAAGCACAGCACACAAACAATACTCTTCCTCTTTGTGTTCTCTTTTCTCCTTTCTCCTCTACTCCTCGGTTCAAGCTTCGTTTTCCTCCTCCTGACTCTGTCTCCTCGTGTAGTGGCTCCTTTTATTAGGCACCCAGAAGTGCTCCAGGTGCTCGATTACTCACTTGCAGCAGCACTTCCGGGTGTGGTGGAAGAACTGCCTATAAGAGCTCAGCATCTCCTGCTGCACCTCCCACTGGCGGCGCCTGCAGATCCCAACAGGGCTGCACCACACTCCAACTCCCACGAAGCCCTCTGGGAGTCCAAGGCACCGCTTCAACCCATCTAGCGTCCCGGGGGAGGTAACACTCTGGCCACGCTAGCATGGAGGCGTCCTGGCAGTACGCTACAGTGCCTAGGAAGTGTGTGGAAATAAGTATATCAACGTATTTTTAATCAGAGAGGTTATGAAATGATATGCTTGATTAATGCATGTGTCATTTCATGAGTTGTAAAATGTTTTAAGTAACATCCATCCATCCACTATCAAACCTGTTTAAACTAGGTAATGGTCACAAGGGACAGAGCTTATTTTGGCAGCACTGGGTACAAGGCAGGGAAAGACACAAGACAGTTGAAATTTTAGAAGGCATAATTAGAGAAATGAACTCTTCCATGCTTGTTTAAGGTCTGATCTGCTCAGTCCTGGGTTCAGCTCCCTGCCCATGCAGATGGCTCTGTGCCTTTTGTCTGCATGGTTTTTTTTCCAGCTCCAGTATTTTATTTCCAGATCCCAAACAAATGCAGATTTGTTATGTGGCTACTTTACCCCTAGTCTGTTGAACTAGTGTTCTGTCAGGGCCGCATGTGGACTGACCCTTATTGCTACAGAGATGTTCTTCAGTGCCCTGTGCCCTGTATGTCTGTGATTAGAAGGACGTGACTGTGTAACTTTCCACCTACATTACAACAGGTGAACATAAGTGGATTCTTATTGGTGTCATTTTGTTACCTTATAGATGATCTGTACACAGTGTTTGATGTCCTTGAAGACTCCAGGGGTCTGAGAAGTTTGGGAATTTTAGTAAAATTAAGCCTTTTTTATTTGGTTTACTAAATAATCAATAATTGTGAAAAGATATTTAATGAAACTCTTCAGTGCTGGGAGGATGAAATAAATCAATGAAAGTTTAATATTCAGCTGTCTGTAAACATTTTCATTTGATCAGGTCTGCAGCACATCGAGCAGAGCAGCAGAGTGTCTGTTGGACTTAATGGAGATTTGTACTTCTCAAACGTCGTCGGCCAGGACAGCAGAAGGGACTACTGCTGCTTTGCAGCTTTTCCAAGAATTCGGACCATTGTGCAGAAGACACCCATGACACTAATTGTGAAAAGAAGTAAGTACTGTATTTAAAATGGTTAACCTGGATGATGACAATCCTAATTATTGAGGATTTCTCTAAAAATCTGATTGTAAAATTTAAAAAGAAATCCTTTTAAGCTAAACACTGCGGCTACAGACACTTGTTGTGGGTTACACGTGATTTCCACCTTCGGAATTTAGGTTGTATCCATTAGGTGGTATTGGTGTTTCCATGAAAACTCCACCTATGTTATTAATTGAAAATGAAAAACATTTACATTTTTAAAATATAAAATAAACAAATGTATTTTTCTTTCCATAAACATACCCTCAATATTTATTGTGAAAACTGCGGCCTAAAGGGTTTAGGCTTTGGTTGCACCTTGGACTGGTGCCCTACTGCTCTCAATTTGTACGCCACTTGAGGGGGTGCGTTTTTTTAAACAGTTGCTTAATACTGCTTCACTCAACAAAGCAAATGTCCGGAGCAAAAGCTAAAGATAGCATGCCACATTGAAATGACTTAATGATATCTGTTACCAGGTTATGAAAGGGATGTCCTTAGTGCCCACAAGCAGCAACACAGACAATGGAGTCCAGATTGGTCTTCAATGTTGGATATACTGGCTCAAGGCTCGTACTTGACTGGTAGTTCTGGAGTTTTATTTTGTTTTTTCTGTCCACCCTGGCCATCGGACCTTATTTATTCTATGTTAATTAATGTTGACTTATGTTTATTTTTTATTGTGTCTTCTATTTTTCTGTTCTTCATTTTGTAAAGCACTTTGAGCTACATTTTTTTGTATGAAAATGTGCTATATAAATAAAAGTTGTTGTTGTTGTTGTTGGTACAGCTGACTTTATGCAATCAGGAATTCTATGGAATCAGCATTAGTGTGCTCAAAAGGACAACAGCAACCCCCGTGTCTAAGAAAACAAAAATGTACTGTCTGAATGACTAGAGACTGGTGGCATTCACTCCAGTCATGATGAAGTCCTTTGAAAGGCTGGTGCTGGGACACATCCAACAGAATATCCCATACAGTCCACATCACTGTTTGCACAGTTTGCATATCTTCGCCTGTTTACAGATTACAGATCTGCATTTAACACTGTTATTCTATCATGGCCAACCACCAAACTGTTCAATTTAAGACGCAGCACTACCCATTGCAACTGAATTTTGGACTTTCTAATTAAAAGACCTCATTATATGTGTATTGGCAGTGTAACATCCTCCATGCTGACCCTCAATACAGCCACTCCACCGGGTAGTGTGCTGAGCCCCCCTTCTGTATTCCATGTTCTCTTCTGGCTGTGTTGCCAGACTAAGCTCCAACTCCATCTTTCAATTTGCTGATGACACCATCACCATAGGTCTGATCACCAACAATGACGAGACAGCTTACAGAGAAGAGGTCTACCTGCAGGCTCAGTGGTGCCAGGACAATCTCCCACCTTCACAAAACCAAAGAGCTGGCCATAGACGTCAGAATGCAGACGTACATCAGAGAAGATGCTGTTGAGAGACTCAGCAGCTTTAAAATTTATGGAGTGACAATCACCAATAAGCTAAAATAAGCACAACACATTATAGCTCTGGTTCACCAGTACCTCGACTTCCTTAGATGTCTGACAACAGCTTGTGTTTCTCCATCTGTTCTCATAAACTTCTACAAGTGCACAGTGGAGTCCATCTTAACTGGCAGCATAATACCCTGGTCAGCTCAGGATCATAAAACACACAGGTGAAGATGGCACAGAATATTACTGACACTCATCTGTTTTCTCATGAGGACACATCAACACTTACTGCCCAAATTGACCTCAGCCATCCTGCTCGGCTGCTTTTCTCACTCCCCCCTTCTGACCAGTGTACCCAAGCACCTGGGGGTTCACATGAACAACAAACTGGACTGGTCTGACACTCAATGGCGCTGTACAAGGAGGGCCAGAGCAGACTGGGCTTCCTAAGGAGACTCAGGTCTTTTGATGTGAGCAGCAAGCTGCTGGAAATGCTCTACCAGTCAATATTAGCCAGTGTGGAGTTCTATGCTGCAGTCTCTTATAGAAGAATTTTGAGCTCAAAAGAAGCGCAATGGCTGAACAAACTTATCAAAATTGCCTGCTCCATCACAGGGGAAACCTTGAACACACTGGAAGCTTTTGTGGGAAAAGAGGAGAATGACAAAATCAAATGCCATCATGAAAAATACCCTCCATCCCTGCCAAGGGGTGCCCACTTGGAGCACATTTGCCTCAGGCTCATTCCACCATGGTGTGCTAAGAAGTGCCTCTTGGGGTCCTATCTGCCCACTGCAATTCAATGCTTTCTCCAGACATACTCTAAATTCACAATATAGTGTGTTTAGTTTTATTGATTGATTGACTGATTGGCTGTATTATTTGTCCTGTGAGTCTATATTCTTGCTTTTTTATATTTCTGCTGTATACATCTAAATTTCCCATTGGGATTAATAATGTTTATCTAATCAAATCTAATTTAATCTTCAGATCTCATCTTAGTGATATTTTGTTTTGACTATGGACTGACTAGCTATGTTGGCCTGAATAACCCCTACTAATGTTGGATTTATTTTTGCAAAACTACTGTGTTCTTCCACTGATGTATCTTCACTTTGCAGCAAACACGGATGCGAGTGTACGGCCCAGCCTGATGACCCCCACTGGTGTTCATTCTAATATAAGTGCCATGAAAGGAGAAACAGTCAAGTTTGAGTGCATCGCTGAAGGACTGTAAGTATCTGATGTTACTGAGCTGCATGCCGCTCCTGAAGGCTTCACTCACTGTGCACAAAAGCTTTAAACTTCATTCAAAGAAAACATTTTAAAATTACAGCAAAAATAAAAACAAAGTTATGGATTAGTTACAACTTTAAAAGAAAGCTGGGTTCAATCAGCCCTGTCTTTCTCTGAAATATTTCAGTATTTAGTCTTTCATTTGTTGTTAGTTTTACTTCAAGACATTACTTTACATTACATGCATTCATCCACTTTTCTAAGTTAATGATTTACAGTTATTTGATTAACCTAAAGTTTATGTGTATACTGAAGTATACTGTGTATGCATAGTGTGTGTATGGAGTATTTAATTGATCATGTCTGTCTAACATCATGCAATGTTTTAATAAAAAGGAACTTCCTGTAAACAGGTTATTTGGTAAGAAGCTGGACTTAAATTAGAGATGTAATGTACATACTGTATCAGGAATTAATAAGAGGGTCAAAATGATTCAGTTTTGAAGACTGCATCAAGCTGATGTGTGTAAGAACTCAACCCTCACCACAGTGCTTCTTTATGAAGGGCACGTCTGTGCTTACACAGGACCCATTTCACGTCTCTCTGTGCTGTCAGAGGAAACCAGAGGGAGGACATAGACACAACCATGGAAAGGTCATTCACCTTCCACACAAAATGAACCTGAGTCTAGATCTGAAACAAAATTAAAGTGCCAGGTTGAGATCAAGTATACAAGCAGGGGAAAACTTTAAACAAGAAGATGGCTGGTCTAATCCCTCATAGTTACTTAATCTTTTTGCATTGGCATGTAATGTGATTTTGTGAGATGATCTGGGTAAAGGCATTGGCGAAAAATAACATACTAGCCACGCTACCTGTCAGAGACAGGTAATAGAATAACTGCTCTCTCTTCGCTCACATCTACCTTCAACACCTTTCCTCTTTAATTATGTGTGTCTGAATGACTCTTCATTGGTACTAGCTCTCTTCAATGTGTTTCTGTTCTGCCTGCTTCTCAGACTTCTTCTCGTGTTTTTAAGGCACCTTTCTCACCTCCTGTCCAATTTTATGCTTCATTTCTTTGAAGGTTGCTCTCTCACCTCACCATGCCTCCTATGCCATTTCTCCTCCTCATGTGTCTAACACTCGCATGACCTCTTTTGCCCGCACCGCCACAGCCAATATAACCAATCACACTAAAGACAAACTGACCAATCAGATTGCTTTGAGGAACTTGACACACACAGTCTTTACTGTTTTATTATACTGTATGATAGATTAATCCATTTTCTAAGACTATTTAACAATTATAGGTTGAAAATGGAACCAAAGATTATTCCAGCAGCATCAGGAACAGTGGAATAATCAACTTCCTTATGAGGTGCCAAATAATATAATATAATATAATATAATATAATATAATATAATATAATATAATATACAATGAAACCTCGGGTCACAAACGTCTCAGACCATGTACAAATCAGATTACGACCAAAAAAGTTTGCCAAACTTTTGCATCTGTTCATGACCACACACTCGGGTGACGAACAAGCCAGTTTCCCTTCCGGTTCGTACGTGCTGATGATTTCCGCACGCGTTCAGTCTCTCCCTGTGCATTCCCTGTGCAGCGAGTTAGCGAGCAAGAGAGAGAGAGCACGATAGAGCGAGCGAGAGAGAGAGAGAGCGAGAAGGCAGTTAAAGAAGGCAGTTAAAGAATGCACCGGGCTTATTTTTAAAGAGACTGCAAGGTTAATTTTCTCTGTTCAAGGTTTTCTCAGTGTTGTTCAATGTTTTTACATTTAGTTTACTATTACACTGTGCCATCTATGGTATAATTAATTATTTTTGTGCTTAAAAATCTTTAAAAAAATATATTTACATACAGCTCGTACGGTCCGGAATGGATTAATTGTATTTACATACAATCCTATGGGGGAAATTACTTTGGGTCATGACCAAATCGGGTTGTGACCAGAGTTTTGGAACGAATTACGGTCGTGACCCCGGGTTCCACTGTAATATAATATAATATAATATAATATAATATAATATACAAAGGTCTGCATGTCCAGTCCCTAAGAACAATCTGATTGGTCAGTTGGGTTTATTTGTGTATTGTTCAGTCTCGCTTTTGAATGTGATGGAAAGAGGAAGTGTGAGTGTGCAAGGTGTAGGAGGAACGCTGACAGCTTCCTTCAAAGATGAAAAGTATAAAAGCACACAGGACGTGAGAAAGGCACCTTAAAATAGCAAAATCTGAGAGGCAGACTTTATGGGAACATTCACGAGAGAGGGAGAGCCAGTCAGAAGAGAAAAGGACTTGAAGGTACACATGGGGTAAGAGATACCAAATATTTTTTAGTTTATTCTAATACCTGTCTTTGACTTTGTAACATAGCTAGTGTAATCTATCCTGTACCTGGTGCTTCCCCACTCCAAAAGTGAATGTGGAGTTAATTAGTGATTTCAAATTGGCCCTGTGGATGTGTAAGTGAGTGAACCCTGCAATGGACTGGTGTCCTGTCTAGCACTGTGTTCTACTTTGTGCCCATTGCTATCAGATTAGGCCATATTGACTTTATATTGGAATATAATATAATACTAGGGGCCAAACACCCTGGCACCTTCAGCATCCAACCCCCAGTTGCAGCCTGGTAGGCTGCACTACTTGCAGCCAAAACCACAAAATTCTATAAATATGTAAAAGACAAATTAATTATTATTTAACAGTGTAAAAATCGTGAAATGAGAATAAAATATTTACTCTCTTACCAATTGGAGTATTCCCGTTAAACTGAGGTCTATTAAGCTCGATGAGTATTTATACAAGACTAAATAAACAATCCATTCATTTTAACTGACATTCTTATAGATAAATTAATTAATTAAAAAAAATAAATAACATGGAAAATTACGTGAAAACTAAAGTGGTATGCAATAGGCCATCGTAACACAGCTAACTAAATCACCTAAACGAAAACGACTTTCTTGATATTTTAGTTTATAATTTAAAAACAGAATAATCTGAAAATCTAACAACATCACATTAAAATTTATTAAATTCTGAAAATATATGTAGCTTTTAAAATAAGCCCGATTTAAAGCGTGACAAAAAATGTGACATAAAATTTTTGCAGAAAATCGATGCACTTTTAGGCTTAGGATTTTAAATATATAGAGTAGATAATATAACCCACAACCCTGAAGTGGATTAAGTGAGTTTCTGAATATTATTTTACACAGTAACAAAATCGTAAGCACTGTCATGCTGCTTCATCAATAAAACGTCCTGGTTTTGAATCCAATGTCAAGGCCTTGTCCATGTGAAGTTTTACATGTCTATATCATATTTCCTCCATTATTCCCAAAGGTCGGATATGTTAATCAATGATTTTAAATTGGACCTTTTTGGTGAGTGGGAGTGTGAGTGTGTACATGAATGGGTCTTTGTGGGTTTTCCTGTGAGTTCTCTAGTTTTCCTCCCATATGATCAAAGAAGTGCTGGTCAGATTAAATGGTTATTCAAAACTGCTCCTCTGTGTTTATATTGCCTTGCACCCTGTCCAGGGTTGATTTAAGACTGTTAATATAATATAATATAATAAAATATAATATATTATAATTTAATATAATATAATATAATATAATATAACTTGGGGGCTCTGCCCCCTGTTCACTTTGCTAGCCCACCCCCAGGTTTGGTTTACTGGATATACAATTTAAAGAGATTGTTATTTTCATGGAAATTGTTACATATGCATTATGTTCACTTTTACTTTAAAACTTTAGTAAAAACAATATTTGGAATTAACTTTTCTTCAAGATCGCATTGAATTTTGATTCCGTGTTTGGACTTACATCGTGACGACGCAACATATAACTGCCCGTGAGTGAATATAGTTTCTTTCTCTCTAATAAATAAATTGACTTTTTTGAATGTTTGTTCATGCTTTTTCTTCTTCACTTAGTCGTTGATGTGTCATCTAGAACGTATAAAATTTTTGTTCTGATAAAATTTATAAGAGCTGAGAGCGTAGGAAATGTGTCTGACAAAAGCATTCACACGACTGAGGTTAGATGACCGTGGTCTTGTTTGAAAATAGTTGTAAGTAGGGCATGACTTGAAAGAATCTAATGTTAAAAGTCTCCAAATCATGGGACTTCATACCGCGCCAACGTTTTTGGAATCTTTTAATTCTCGCTGGCTACACGAATTTGACGATCTACAAGTCTCCAACTTAAAGTTTAAATCCAAACAATATATTTGACCTCTTTTCACTGTTCCGTTATTTCACCAAGTAATTTCCGTTTGTCTGCACTAATGCAATCTTTACTATCCTTTTTTTGAGCCTTTCGAATTTTCTATCTTCTATTATCTCTAACCTGCTCTGCATGTGTACCGCGCCAACGTTTTTGAATTCTTTATGATGTACTACTTTGTCATCTACTCTTTATCTGTTATTTCCGGCCCTAGGTGTGGTTAAATCTCTTTCTTGCGAGACATATAAGTGTCTCTCCAAGAAAATCACATCTTGTCGCCTTCCAAGATTTTTTTTTTATAATATAATATAATATAATATAATATAATATAATATAATATAATATAATATAATATAATATAATATAATAAGTAGGCATGGCAGTGCAGTGGTAGCACTGCTGCCTCACTTTAAGCAGACTGGGGTCCAAGTCTCCAGTCCTCCCTGTGTGGAGTTTGCATTTTCTCCCCATGTCTGTGTGGGTATCTTCTGGGTGCGCTGGGTGTAAATTGGAGTGGATGAAGTGACAATTTCATCATACATGGATCAATGCATTCATTACAGAAGAATACAAGTACAGCATACAGTTCCAGCTAAAGCAGTTAAACAGCATGCAAGAATTGTTTTTTTTTAAATTGAGATCTGAATGTGTAAACAGTTGAAGCTTTGCAAATAGACCTAGAAGGAGAGCTCCAGACATCAGAATCCAGGGCTCTATTAATGCACAAAAGTTTCAGAACAAGCCTATGGAATGGCACAAAGGTCAGCATCAAAGGATCTCCGTTTTCTGTCTGGTTGGTAGAATTTAAGACAAAATAACAGATTTACAACTTGTTTTTGACTTCTCTTTGCCTATCAGCCTTTCTAGGCTTCTTTTAATGATGGGCTTGTCTACATGAGAACCATTATTAGTGTAAATTGTTCAACTTTTCTACAAAATCAAGTAAATGTCACAGCTTTTATTGCTGAAGTACACCTAATTCAAAGCCCTTTACTTCAGCATGTTCAAAGGAATGCTATATTTAACACATTCTTGATATTATCTATCTAACTGTCATCCATCCCTGTTTGCCTTTGAATGGTCTGACAGTCTGCAGTGTTTCAGGACTCATATCTCCACTGAGATGTCCTGGTCTCATTTCCATCGACTGCCCTATCCTGACTTATTAAAAGCTAACACAGAGGAGACTTGCTGAAAAATGTCTGTGTGTGCGGCCATTAGCTGTGCAATGAGATTGCTAAACTGGCTTATCTGTCACAGTCACTCACACGCATAAAGGCTCAGTAGGGAGGGTGTTAAAAGGCCCAAATATTACAAGCCACACAGAGAAAGTTACACTATAAATAATAATAATGAAACACCCACGGCATGCATGGTCAAACTCCCATGCCCAAAGTAGCCTGAAATGGAATCAGAATGCAGCAGGATAATCTCTGGCAGCAGTTACAGTTTGAAGACATAACAAGAAAAAGCATGAAAAAAGTACTGAGAAGTTATCATCAGTGGTGAGCTTTGTAATGTGGACATTAAACTTTTAGTAATCAATCCCCTGCCCGGGATTGGTTCCTGCCTTGCGCCCTGTGTTGGCTGGGATTGGCTCCAGCAGACCCCCGTGACCCTGTGTTTGGGTTGGAAAATGGATGGATGGATGGTAATCAATCCACTTGTCCTTAACATGGTGCTTTGAGTGCTTGTTTAACCTCTGTCTCAGGTCGTCCGCTGTGTTGTGGTTTATGACAGGGGCCTCAAAAATGCTTTTGACCAACAGGTCTGTAATTCCTTATTTCACTGTAATATAAAATTCTTACAGGGTCTCATCACCTACATGCCCTGCAATACAAACAATATATACGTTGTGAAATGACTCAAGCAACACAGGAACAGGTTTGGGGGAAGCCGCCCGTATACTTGAAATAGGGGGTCAAATATGACAGTTTAGTTCAAAATGAAAAGGTCTTGACAGACTTCAATCCAAAAAGAGAACAGTTCAGACAGATACACAGCGGTTTTTTGAAGTCGGGCAGGGGAAATGACGTCATTGTGGCAGGAACGGAAGTGATGTCATCAGGCCTGACACAGGAAAGTGAAGTCATCGAATCCAGGCGGAATTTCCCATGGTTTGTCTGCAGATGAAAAAGAGGAAGGCACTCTGCCACCCCCTGGTCCGGCATGGAATTATCCCTTTTTTGACCACTTCAGTTACCTCCCATGCCCACATGGCAACATTTAAATATTAAAACACTAATGATTAACAATAGTAACACTATAAGAAGCCAAAAGAAAAAGCCTCTCCTCACAGCAGCCATTACAGAGCCGAGAGTGTGCCCAGAGGCATGTACCATTTACATAACAGGGTTCTGATGATGTTAGCTACCTGCCAGCTTTGCAAAGGCCCTGTCTCCGATTAAAATACTCTGGGGGTTTTAGCTCTCACAATCTAATGAAAATAACAATAAATAAATAATACTGGATGTCTGTAATTGGAAAGCTACTTAACGTGTGTCACACTTGTCTGTCCCTGAAGTGAATTACAATGCCCAGAGCAGTTGGGGCAGAACCAGAAGATGAGCGGATACACTGCCTGTTCTGTTAAACCGAGAGACCATTGCTCTGGAATGAAGTGACCGTCATTTCTTTTATCCTGTTGTTCTTCTAGGCTGTCGGTGGGATGAATGAGTAGTGCAAGTGCAAATGCATCCCAGGAGTTAAGGACATGTCGTACCGTGACAGTCTCTGAGACTTAAACCTGCATGGTCTCAAGCACAGGAGACTGCATGGAGAGCTATTCCAGGTCTTTAAAATCCCCACTGGCATTGATTTTTTTTTTTGACAAAAGGATGAATCAAGTATGTGAGGAAAACAGTGGAAATTAAGGGGAAGTGCATTTAAGACTGAAGTCAGGGTTTGTGGGACTCTAGAACGAACTACCAAGACATGGAGTTGTAGCAGAACCTTTAAGAAGAATCTGGGCGCGATATTGGGACAGCTTAAGCTATTAGCTAAACAAACGAGCCAAACGGACTGAATGGTCTCCTCTCACAAGTCAAATTTCTTGTGTTCTTACTGTATGTATAAAGAGAGATTCATGTTCTTCTGTGGCATTTTGGAGAGAATGAGATGTGTGAGACCACAGAGGTAGATAGACGAGCATAGAACTTAATGGCCAAAAGAAAGCAGCATGTGCTATCGAATGAAAAGTGAGGCCATGTTGTCCCTGTAAAGGTGAGGTCTGGGGTGGTTAGTTGTTTCCCTCAATCTGTCAGCCGGTGGCACAAAGTGGAAGGAGTGGTACCATGTGAAGCTTTTAAGTGAGTCAGCCCTGGGACCAAACCCTTTAAAGCTCTGCAGTGTTCAAGAGTACAGTGGTCTCCGAAGCTACTAATCGGCCCTCTAACTTGGTGACCTCATAGATTGTTATACTGCTCTTGCGAGTAATTTTGGGTTTGACCATAAGTGACTCCAGAAGGAGGTTTAAAGCCACGTCTGATCAGTATCCCCATGACTAAAGAGCTGAAAAAACACTTCAGGAAGCATGAAGGCAGCCCAGCAAAAAGATGGGGTGGGGGAGGAGAGATTGGAGAATTTGAAGGTAATAATAATAATTCTTTACATTTATATAGCGCCTTTCTTACTACTCAAAGTGCTTCAGTGAAAGGGGAGCCACTTCAGCCACCACTAATAGGTAGCATCCATCTGAATGATGCAACGGCAGCCATTTTGCACCAGTACACTCACCATAAATTATCTATTAGGTGGTGAAATGATGAGAGAGAGCTTGTAAGAGACATGGGATAATTAGGGGGTGAGAATGGACAAGGCTGTGCTGGACAGCTTACACTTTAAGAAGGATGCCCAGGGATTTTGCATCTCATCCAAAGGACAGTGCCATATTTACAGCACATTGTGCCCATCACTGCACTGGGGCATTGGGATCCACATTCAGACCATAGGGTAAGAGCCCCCTGCTGGCCTCACCAACACCTCTTCCAGCAGCAACCCAAGCTTTTCCTAGGTGGTCTCCATTCCAAGTATTAGCCAGGTCTGGACATGCTTAGCTTCTGGTGGATGACCTGTTCTGAAGAGCAGGTGGCATGGATGCTGACCGTAAGTAGTCACATACACAGTACTGTGCTTTGAGGTGGGCATGAAGATGAGCTACCTCACTGATTAGATGAGGTAGTGAGACCTATGCAGGTAGTTCCAGAGTAACAGTAGGTGGAGTTGTCATTATTTTCTGTCCTCCTGTGTGCTTCATTTATCTAATAATGTGCCATCTTTGATAAAGGTGTCTATTTCAGTGTGATATGATGGTCTAGTCAAGTTGGGGAGCATACACCGGTACAGCATGTTGCCTCACCCACTACACAATGAAACAACTTGGGATCCCAGTTGGCAACCCCCCCAGGCAGACATGTTCCACCCTCCGGAAATGACCCTCTATCTGCTGCAGCCAGGTGTTATGTAGGCGACCCCTTGGCCTGGTCCAGCCACTCGGGTCCCCAACATTGAGGATCCTACAAGCTGGATCACCTTCAGGGAAACACATCACATGGCCATAGTGCCGTAACTGATGCTCCCTCACAATGCAGGTAATGTGCCTCATTCGGGACTCCACAAGCAACTGCTCATTCAACACAAAGTCAAACCAACGGTACTCAAGGATTTTCCAGAGAGACACAGTACCAAAAGAGTCCAGTGTTCATCTCATGTCACTGGATAGCATCCATGTCTCACAACCGTTTAGCAAGACAGGAAGCACCAGGACTTTAAAGACTTGGACCTTCATCCTTTTGCATAGATATCGGGAGCGCCACACACCCCTTTCCAGCGACCTCATGGGGCCCCCCCCCCCCCTGCTCTCCCAAGCCATCTACTGACTTCATAGGAAGAGTCACCAGAGACATGAATGTCTCTGCCAAGGTAAGTAAACCTTTCGACAAGGTCGACACTCTCTCCACAGACAGACACACTGCTGATGGCTGTGCCCAAAAGGTCATTAAAGGCCTGGATATGATGGTACCTACTCTTATTATAATATATTACCACACACAGAAACAAATATGAGTACATGTGTATTGACATGTCTTGAGAGTAAAAGTATTTGTTGAAGGGAAAATTAAGGAAGTTAAGCAAGTAAGTAAGCTAAGTAAGGTAACGCTTTGCCTTATATAATATGTTATATTTTAATTTAATGTTCTAATATATCTTTTATTGAGAAAAATGATTAAGACTTTTTTCACTTCCTAGCCCAACTCCAGAGATTGAATGGACTAAAGTAAATGGGGACCTACCACAAGGGAGAACAAAGAAGGAGAACTTTGGAAAACTTCTTATAATATCTAAAATTACAGACATGGACGACGGAAAATATAAATGCACCGCTGCCAATGATTTAGGAAGTGTAGAGCATTATTTCTATCTTACAGTTGAAGGTAAATGCTTTACAATTTTCAATATTTGGCACTAATTTAAGTCTTAATTGAAGTCATTTTTTATTTGAGCTAAAATGGTTTGCTGCCAAGGAACCAGTGGCATGGGATCTGTTGCTGTTGCTGTTGCACAAAGCCAATAGCAGATGCCAGGACTTAATATTAAGTTTCTTATAATTGTCCCTGGCACCAGAGCGCGTAGGGCCCAAGATCAGTGACTTTCTTTGTAGTCATGTTGATAGAACCAAAGTTTTAGACACGGGTTAAATTTGGGTGATGTGCTGCCAGCTGATCATCATTTGTGGTGTGCTTGGCAGACCAATAAAAGATAAACTGGTAGTGAGGGCATTCTGAGAATGGCTATTACACGTCTGAGCGAAATATGAAATCCAAGTGGAATTTGTTCAAGACCTCAGTAGTTGCGAGTAACTGTTAGTGTCAGGGCGTAAAATACGCCGAAGATTCTCACCTTGAAAGAAGGCTCTAGGAGTCGAAAGACAGGCAAACAGAGTAATTTATTTTATTGCAATAAACAATCATGCAGACTCAACCCAATTAGGCCAAACTGAGCTGAGCCCTGAACAAGCCAAAAACCACAATTTATATAATCATTTCTTATCATCTTCACCTCACTTGTAACAATGCCTTTGCTGTCTATTCTGACTCCTTACTCCAGCTGGCTTCTTGCAGGCCCTTTCTTGGCCACCAATATTGTTCTCAGCTTATCACTTGTCTTCATTCTTGGCTTCCCTTATTTCCTAACTGGCCTTCAAACAACAGGTGTTCACCCTTCTCTGACCTCAGGCAGTTTCTGTGCGTCATTCTTCTCCCTTCTCTGTCTTTCTGAATTACTAAATATTGGTAGTTTCTCTCTGAGCTTAACTAAACAAGAAATATGGCAAATGCCTTTATTTCCTGCTATATCCTAACTACAGGGTCATGGGGGGTCTGCTAGATCCAGTTCTAGCCAGCACAGGGTGCAAGGCAGGAAACAAACCCCGGGCAGGGCGCCAGCCCACCGCAGGGCACACACACACACCAAGCACACACTAGGGACAATTTAGGATCGCCAGTGCACCTAACCTGCATATCTTTGGACTGTGGGAGGAAACCAGACACGGAGAGAACATGCAAACTCCACACAGGGAGGACCCGGGAAGTGAACAAAGGTCTCCTAACTGCGAGGCAGCAGTGCTACCACTGCACCACTGTGCACCACTGTGCCGCCCTAACTATTTACTTGACATACTTAATTCGCTTATAGACATTTGTACTGAGTTTACATCTATCCATGCCAATACATGACTTTTTATTTTCTATATTAGCAGAAGGGTGTGTGTGCTGCTCAGTAGGCCGATACTGGAGGAGTTTCAGTCATCTTTAATGAGTCCCAGGCATGCTGTCCAGTGACATAGAGAGGCAAGCAGGATATCATGAAGGTTGTCTACAACAAAGGAGGTCAAATATTGATAAAAAATTAAATTGATGGTTAACGAAAGTTTTAATATTTAAGGGGAAAAAAGGAAGGTGTGTTAGCAGATTGACAGTGTGCAACATCCTTCACTTTTTATATTTGTTGTAGGTACCCCCAGACTGGAAGCACTGGAATTTTGCTGGCCAGGGATTTGCTTGCCCTCTAATGCTTAAAGGTGTTTAATCATTTTTGTATATGAACACAGAAATGGAATAGGTAAAGGTGGATAGGACAACACTCTAGTGGAAAAGTGTGGCAAACTCCTTTCCCATAGGTTCAGTGGGGTAAACTTTTAGTTTGCTTTCACTTATTAGTACTTTTCAGTTTATTTCCAGTAAAAACAAGTTCTAAAAACTGAATCTGTACTTTTTCAGTGGCAGAAAAGTAGGGAGTTATTTTCTAAAATAAATGAGTCTTGTAAAAAAAAAGGCACAAACAAAGACAAAGAGTTGGGGTACCAGTGGTGAATCCCATATAACTGAAAAAGGTTTTTAGAAAAATGCAGCAACAGCTGTCATATGGAGATGTCTTTCTAGATGCATGTCTGTTGCAAGTCTGGCTGCCATCTTGGTGGTGGCTTATTTAAGGTTGTTGGCAGGAAGGGTCAGTTTCAAGTTGACGAATCTGGAAGTGACATCTGTGATCTTCTTGTCGTCATTTTTCATGTCTGGAGGCAAAAGAAAAGGAGAGGCATGAGGTGACAGTTCCAACCCTTGAAACTCAGGGTGTAACTACCATTGGATGAGCCCTGAAGTTGTCTCCCAAGCACACATGTGTGACAGTCTAAGTACTGAGAAGCATCTGTTTCAGCCATAAGCATCATTCATCTGTTTTCTTCAGTGTGATCTTCAACAGTCAGATCAACAGGGTTCTAAACATTGGGTTTTCCAGATGCTTTTAAAATGTCTGAGTTTAAGCCATAACTCAAGAATGGTTATCTAAATCCCTGACAGTTTTTAAAGATCTTTTTCAAAACAGTTTTGGAAGTGCTACTGAAAAAATGAAACAAGATGTTAATAGACGGTCTACATTCCCTCTTACGTAAAGAGGAAGATTTTTAACAGTCAAAATAAACAAACATCCTCCCAAAGCTGCTACATCTATTGCAGAGTACAAAAACAAATCATTCTTTAAGAAATCAGATCTAATCATAACATCATTCATCTGGAAATCAAAATGGCCACACATCCAAAAGATCTAAAACAGAAGGTGGCATGGCACTTTTAGATTTATTAGTAGGCGGCAAATATACTGTAATGGACGACATGTATGGGAGGTAGGCCAGCTCATCAAAGGCACAAGAAGAAAGGCAAGGAACATCCTTCCTCAGCCAAGAGACTGTCAGGAGATGCCCTTGGAGAAGTGGGTCCGCTGGCTTTCCAGTTGTGGCAGACCAAAGATCCTTACCTGGACGGGAGGCATGTAAAATGGGGAGGGGGGCAATCAACTTGGACTATCTGTTCCTCCAGCATATTAGATGACACTATACCTGAGCTTCAGCACCCATACAGACACGTGCAGGGTATGCTGGGAACTGTAGTTCTGTGGAGCAGCTCTTTTGGGTTCCATAGATGCTGTTAGGGTGTGCTGCCAGAATTCATGGGCCCCACTCTTGCAGAATTCTTCTTAACCTGGAAGTGATTCCTATGGGCTATGCCCTGGCACCACAAATACTCCCAGCTCCAATTTAAAAGGAACCGCTCTGCCTTATCCAGGGAATCCTCATCAGGAGGCAGAAGACAAAGCTCAGTGCAAGGAGAGGGAAAGCCATTAGGATATCTGTGTGTGTCTTCAGTTGTGTTTTGGTGTAATTTAAGGTACAGTACTATGTTTAATAAACAGAGTGTAACTGAACCTGTGACTGTGTTGAATGTAAGTGAGTCTGGGATTTAGGGCACAGTGGTCCCCTGAACTGGTTGCAATACATGCAATAAAGTTTTGGAAATTCAAAGAAATTAATGAATTTATACCAGCCTTGTTTGCAAGAGAAAGCAAATCTTGTTCTAAATCTTGCTTATGTGTCCTGTTCTGTGATCCGATCAATACTAACTATCATCTGTTTACCAGCAATCCAGTTGTCCAGTTACCTAGAATATGAAACCAATGCAGGATACAATATTCAAGGTAGAATAGCTCTAATATGTTGCTCCTACACATAATAACCACCTTTTTCAGACTTCTTAAACTTGCTCAGGATTTAACCAATGGAAAACGACAGGAATGAAGAATCTTCTACAGTTAATATATTTGCGTGTTATAAACGGGTATGCTCCAAATTTAACTTTCCATCTACCGTATATACTCGCGTTTAAGTTCTCCCGTGGGTAACTCGGGGCTTGATTTTACTGTATAATTTCCGGTATTTTATAATGTCGGTCGTATAAGTCGAATGCAGAAAACTCACGCTGTTTGGTCTAATAGGTTATGATATGCTAACGCCCACCTGAGAGAGTAACCACGGAGCACACTGCCTTTTTTTTCTATGTATTGTGCCTACGTGACCACATGGTAACACCCCAACTATTCCGAAGCAATGTTTGCACTGTTTTGTTTTTTGTATCTCACACACCTTATCATAAGAGCATCCCTTATCTACGATGGTGCATTCAATCAGAAGAAAATCTGAAGCTGGTTTTAAATGATTGCTGCAACAAAATTTGATATGTCTGAGAAACTGGTGTGAGATTGAAGGAGGCAAGGAGATGTAAAAAAAAAAAGAAAGAAAATGAAGTGTCGTATTTTTGAACGGGCGTATAAGTCAGGGTTTGATCTTATGATCGATTTTTTTGGTTTCAAGACCAGAATTGTGTACAAGTATATACGGTACTCATTTTTTTTCTACATACAAATTATAAATCCAACTTTCTACACTTCACACCCATATCTATCCCAGTGGCCATACTTGTTAGTCTTGATGAAGACTCAGACAACATTTCAACATCTAAAAATATTTCAAATAATCTGTGCTTCAAAGAGCCTAGGGAACATTGGGAATGGGACCCTTCATTCAGCGTTTTAGAAAAGGAGTGGAAGTCAGCCATACACAGAATTCCCTCTAACTCTATATGTGCTAAGTATTCCATAATTCAGCCAAAAATCTTCCATCACTCACATTTGTCTCTTTTAAAATTGTCTAAAATGTACCCAGGGCATGACCCAACCTGTGAACGCTGTCATCTAGCTTCAGCATCACTAGGCCACTTGTTTTCCTGAGTGCTCTAAATTAACATCATTTTGGACAAACATTTTTACATCTCAGACAGCAAATGTGCCACAGTCATTCCTAATCCATTAAGGGTGATATTAGAGTGAAATCATATGTAATATTTAATATTGTAGACCACGCTACCAGCACGCAGACTGGACTGGAAGAATCCAATTCACCTTCTATAACTCAGTGGGTAAGCGAATCAAAATCTCTCTTAGAGGTTATGCCAAAAACTTTTTAATACATGACAAGAATTCTTTAACATCATTTTAGGATAAGCATGTCGGGCCTGTGATTGACTCTTTTATGCTATTCATTGTTCTATTATATTTAAAAAATTTGATTTTTTCATGTCTCTCTTTATTTTCTCGTTCTCTGGTTTTGTGTTTCCTTTTGCATTGTTATTGTTTCTTTGTTTTCTTTGGATTGATTTTGAAGAAAATTGCTGTATCTGTTATACTGTATGAAGTTTCAGCCCGGACACAAACAGACACCGAGACAAAACATCCCAAAACACACACTTTTATTGCTGTCACCTGCACACAGCACCAAACAATGCACAAATCAGCACAAATCGTTCACAGTCCTCTTTACTTTCCTTTCTTTCTCTTTCCTTTCTTCTTCCTCCTCCACTCCTCTCTTGCAAGCTCTGTCCTCTGCCTCCCAACTCCGGCTCCTTAAATGGAGTAAGGCGGCCCCTTTGATGTTGCACCCAGATGTGCTTCAGGTGCGCCCTGATGAATTTCCTGCAGCACTTCCTGGGCGTGGCGGTCCATGGCTCTAGAATGATCCGTGTGCCCCTTGGCGGTGGCCACGAGTACCAACAGGGTTGAGCTTCCAAGCTCCATTCCCGTGGCCCAGATGCAATCTAGGGGGGCTGCCCTCTTGCGTCAGGGGGGAAGATAATGCCTCTCTCCCAGTCCTTCTGTTCTCCAGGCATCCCAACTGGGCAAGAGTCAAAGCCGTCCACCATAACTGTTATTATGATTTATTTCATTGAGGAATATCTCATTGTAATATTCTGCTTTTAAAGAAAAAAAATTTAAAAAAATTCTGCTTTACTTTTTTAAGATCTTAGAAAAAAATGTTTTTAAATTGTTTTCTAACTTCCTGAATGAGAGCAGTATTCTTGACAAATTGCGTTCTACTCTTTAGGCCTATAGATACAGCTTTGGTAAGGGTGATGTGAAACGTAATGACAAAATGGCCGCATTTCAGTTATTACACTCTAAGATTTAAGTGCTGCATGTGGTACTTCAAATCTCAAAGTACCAATCAAGCGATTAGCAGACCGCTGTTCGTAGCACAGTCTTACGTTTGTTTAACTTGTACCTCAATGGAGAAGTCCATTCAACCACATGTGGTATTTCTCCAGGTTGGTTGGTCGAGAATTATTGAAATCCATAACAGTTGTGAACATTGCCCCGGACACAGACAGGCTGACACACTCATGTCACCAAACACACGTTTATTTTTAATTTCTTTTTACAGTTCTGTACTCACCAATCCCCAATACCCCTCAGTCCAGGCCAATCCAATGCCTTTTCTCTCTCTTCTTCTCTTCTTTAGGCCGCCTCCTGCCTTCTCCAGACTTTGTCCAATCTTCCACCCGACTCTTGTCCCTTCTGCAGGGAGGCGGCCCCTTTAAATAAGCACCCGGATGTGCTCCAGCTGTGTTACCGGCAATCTCCCACCGACACGCCCCAGTGTGGCGGAAGTGCCAGCTGTCTTCTTGAAAGCACTCCGGGTGTCCCGGTTTTCTCTTCTCTTCTAGGGTCTTCCTGGTATTGGGGTCCCCCTGGCGGTAACCCCGGGTCCCTACAGGGTCGAGCTTCCCAGCTCTTTACCCGAGGCCTCCAGGGCGGTCGCCCCCTCGAGGTCTGGAGGAGGCACCAGCCCTCCTCCTGTCTTTTCAGGCATCCCGGCTGGGTACCACCTCCATCCAGTTGTGACACAGTATAGGACATTGGTGTGGCACTTCCAATTAACCAGCTGCCACTCAAGATTACATTTCTGGATGAATACCAATTCCCGTAAAAGAAAACAAGACTGAAAACTTCCCTAGAGAGAGAAATTCAAAAAGAGAAAATCTGAATAAACTATAAACCATCTTGTTCTACAGGTAGAATAGGAACTCAGCAACCTTAGCTTCTGGTGGTTTCTAAGCTACCATACAGATACATACATACATACATACATACATACATACATACAGATGTAACAAAACATTTTCACTTAATTCAGGGTTGTGGGGGCCAGAACCAAATCCGGAAGCACTGGCTGCACAGCAGGATCAGCCCTTCCCAGGAAAGTGTGAACTTTGTCATCCATCTTAATTCAGAGGATGTTAACAGTTCATAAATCTAAGAAGTGCCTTTCTTAACCACACGGATCAAGGACATGTAGGGCAGGAATGTGTGCAAAACATTCGAGTGTACGAGTGATATGTGTGTGTGTGTGTGAGTGTGTGTGTGTGTTATTTAATGAAATTGTAGTGTAATGGTTAAGGCTTTGGACTTCAAATCCCACTACTGACACCATATGACCCTAAGTGAGTCACATGACCTTCCTGTGCTCCAATTGGAAAGCCAAAAGAAATGGAACAAATTGTATCAGAAATGCTGTTAGTTTCCTTGGATAAATGAGTGAGCCAAACATGTAAATGTAAATGGCTGTGACTTTCCACTGAATGCTCTAGCTAAAGTTAACGCAGAAACCTTGACAACCTTTTAGAAGACTCTGGATGAGATGTTGGGACAGCTTAACTATTAGCTAGACAAACTGGCTTGTTGGTCTACATGGTCTCCTCTCGTTTGTCAAATTTCTTATGTTCTTATGTTCTAAGTGGGTAAGCTGATTAGAAAACAAATTGATGAATTTGTGGCTAGTTTCTCATTGAATTCACTATTTATTTTAATTTCCACATCCAATGTTTTCAACACATAGTCACGGAAGAGTATTGCAAAAACTTGATTGCATTATTTTACAATTGTATTATTTTGCAACAGTATTTCGTTATTTCACAAAAGATATTGCCTGCTGCAGTCAGTTTCAGCGTGCACATGTGCTCATGTCATCCAGGGAGAGATCAATTCTGTGAGTAGCAAGCAATGAAGCGACAAGAACTGCACAAAGGGTAAAAGGATACATTTAGTTTTAACCAGGTTAAAGTTCATTGCGTTTAGTGCAGGCGTTTTAACTTAAACACAGAGCTGGCATTCCGCCCTCACAGTGCCAGGGCCTGCTTGTAGTTTGCATGTCCTCCCTGTGTTTGTGGGGATTGATTGGAATCAGTGAGTGTGCTTAACTGCATGAGATTACCTGTATTAACTCTCAGCACTGTACATACTTCAATAATACTTCTCAGTTATCAACTGTTTAGTCCTTCATGTGCAATGAAGTAAATAACATCCGTCCTCTTTTTTTCATCCCCAACCTGAGCCCCTGGAAATTTGGGGTATGAACACTGGCTGTTACGCCATCACATCATCCTGTTTCTTCTTTCGGCTGCTCCTGTTAGGGGTTGCCACAGCGGATCATCTTCTTCCATATCTTTCTGTCCTCTGCATCTTGTTCTGTCACACCCATCACCTAATGTCCTCTCTCACCACATCCATAAACCTTTGCTTAGGCCTTCCTCTTTTCCTCTTCCCTGGCAGCTCTATCCTTAGCATCCTTCTCCCAATATACCCAGCAACTCTCCTCTGCACATGTCCAAACCAACGTAATTTCGCCTCTCTGACTTTGTCTCCCAACCATCCAACTTGAGCTGACCCTCTAATGTCCTCATTTCTAATCCTGTCCATCCTCGTCACACCCAGTGCAAATCTTAGCATCTTTAACTCTGCGACCTCCAGCTCTGTCTCCTGCTTTCTGGTCAGTGCCACCGTCTCCAACTCATATAACATAGCTGGTCTCACTACCGTCCTGGAGACCTTCCCTTTCACTCTTGCTAATACTCGTCTGACACAAATTACTCCTGACACTCTTCTCCACCCATTCCACCCTGCCTGCACTCTCTTTTTCACCTCTCTGCCACAATCCCCATTACTCTCTACTGTTGATCCCAAGTATTTAAACTCATCCACCTTCGCCAACTCTACTCCCTGCATCCTCACCATTCCACTGACCTCCCTCTCATTTACACACATGCATTCTGTCTTGTTCCTACTGACCTTCATTCCTCTCCTCTCTAGAGCAGATCTCCACCTCTCCAGGGTCTCCTCAACCTGCTCCCTACTATCGCTACAGATCACAATGTCATCAGCAAACATCATAGTCCACGGGGACTCTTGTCTAATCTTGTCTGTCAACCTGTCCATCACCATTGCAAATAAGAAAGGGTTGTTTCAAAATAATGTCTACACCAATTAGCTCAATTAAATTAAACTGACACTTTATCAGTTTCTGCTACTGATTTGCATGCAGAGCTCTCTTTTTTTATTGTGTGTGCTGTTGCACCCTGCAAAGCACCAGCATATCGTCTATCATGTTTGCTTCTTGCCTTTATACCCAGTGCCGTTGGGTCAGTCACTGCCTGTCTGTTACCCTAAACTAGGCAGATTAAATGTACCCCTCAGCACATGTAGGATTAGATCTGCATTGTATGCCTGTAACGTCTGTTCAGTTCTTGTTCCTTGCTGGCATGCTAAACAAATGCTTAACCCTTAATTCTCTAGCTGAGCAACAACAACAACATTTGTTTATATAGCACATTTTCATACAAATGATGTAGCTCAAAGTGCTTTACATGATGAAGAAAAAGAAAAAAGACACAAGAATTAAAATCAGAGAACACTAATTAACATTGAATAAAAGTAAGGTTCGATGGCTAGGGAGGACAGAAAAAACAAAAAAAACTCCAGACGGTTGGAGAAAAAATAAAATCTTCAGGGGTTCGGAGGCCGCAAGACCACCCAGCCTCCGTATGTTCAGTGACACTGACAGAAGCAGACAATATCTTTGCAAAATAACACAATAATTATTGTGAATTAATGGGATTCTTTTGCAAAATAACACAATAATTATTGCAAAATAATACAATTTAGTTTTCATTGGCAGAAATAAGCTTCTGTACATTTTCATAATTATGCAATAGTTTTATTGAAGAGATTATATTTGAATCATTTTGCTGTTAATTTAGGTTATAAACTCTCATTTTTATCCTCCACATTTTAGAACCTCCTAAATGGTCATATAAGCCAGAGAGCACCATATACTCCATTGGAAGTGAAGTTCATCTAAAATGTGAAGCTGATGGCAAACCACGACCTACCATCGAATGGAAAGTTAACGGAAGGCCCCTGAATGGTACACTAGATGAAGAAATGTATATTTCTGATGCTTTTATTTTTCTGCTTCATAAAATCTGGCATGCTGATCACTTTAATTTTGTACATTTTGGTTTCAGAAGCACAGAAGAGGAGCTTAGTGTTGACTGACAATAAAATCGTCATTGCAAACGCACATCCAGATGACAGCGCCGTCTACCAATGTGAAGCCGTTAACAAATATGGCACAATACTTGCAAATGCTGTCATACTGATAAAAAGTAAGTATCCAGGAATGTCTTGGCACCTACCGCTTATTGTCATTCCAGACTCCAGTCATCCAGCCATCCATCTCTGAGTCAGGACTACTCTGGCAGGAATGTGTGCAAGACAAGACCCTGCCATGAATGGGATTCCAGTCCATTAAAGGGCACACAAAGCAGGCATACTGTATGCTCACTCACTCAATGAGAACTTTGACCTGTCAAAGGAGGCATAAATATGGTGAGAACAAGCAGCTTCGACATATTTGGCACCCCACCATGGAATGTAACCAGGGTTCTAGTGCCAAGAGGCAGCAACAATGGCTACTGAGACTTCAGCACACATCTCCATTCTGCCATCCCTTATAGATATTTTATGACTGCATTTTTTGTCCATGTGATTATTACAGCATGGGTAATTTGGCGACATCATTTGCCCCATTTACTAATGAGAAGGGGTCTCTCTCGGTGTCTTTGTTCCTCTCAGTCTCTCTTTTCCTAACACTCACTCAGTTGCTCCTTTTTGTTGTTCCACCTGCTGAGTTTCTCTATCAGCCTTTTGCACCCACCACTTGCATTGCCTCACACGCTTACTTATTTACTTCCTCTTCCTTACCATTGATTGCTTCCTATCTTACTCTTAGTGTAGTTGGCACTGACGCCATTGTGATTTTAAACCAACGGAATGATATTTTATTTTGTAATACATTATTATTTTTTGTAACATGCTTTTATTTTACAAGATTAATTGTTTTCTACTTGCCTAATCGAATCTATAAAAACTTGAGCATACAACAGGAAAGCATTTAGTCCACTAGCCTTGTCTGGTCAGCTAATAACTAAGCCCTCCCCATATGTCCTCCAAATGCTACATATTTAAACATTTCATAGGTTTCCATTTCAAATACATAACTCAGTAGAATGTTTTAGATGCTCACAATCTGAACTAGTGTGGTGCTGAGGTGTCACCTCTGGTCCTAATCTGGGATCCTGAGTTGGTTTGTCATGTGGTGGGTGTGACAATGCGCTGTATCACCTTGTGCTTCTAACATCTCTCATCATCCATTCAAGTTCTACTGCTTATCCAGGTCGCAGGGCCAGCAGTCTATATAAGGTACCTAGGCGTCCCTTTTCCCTGCCTCCTTGTCCTAGTCTTCTGAGGTGTTCCCAAGCCAAATGAGAAATATAATCTCTCCAGCGTGTCTTGGGTCTGCCCCAAATTCTCATACCGGTTAGACATGCCTGAAACACCTCCACAGGGTGGTGTCCAGAAGGCATCCTAATCGGACCCCCAAACCATCTTAATTGGCTCCTTTCGATGGGGAGGGGTGGTGGTTCTGCTTTGAGCTCCTCCTGAAATTCTGCACTCCACACCCCACTCACAGGAATGAAAAATCAAAAACAAAATCTCGTTAATATCTTTTTGGTTTCTCCTTGACAATAATGAGATCAGGAAGAGATAAAATGGAGACATTGTCTTTCTCTTCAGATTTTTCTCTTGCATGCTTTACCCTAGTGGTTTCATAAGTGTCTCCTCTTAAGTTTCATTGGAGATCTCAGCAAAGTCACACAATGGGCTCATAGTTCCTAAGTAGCACCTTGACATTGTTTTTTGCAATCTCAAAGTAATTTGCATTGTGTGCTCAATAACAGTTGGTGAAATTTATGGACAATAGTAATAAAACACTTCACTATGATTACAAAACTGTAGTCATGGAAACATGCTGAAAAATATTATTAGTTGCTCTAATTTATATTGCTGTTCACCAATTAGATCATATTCATTCTAGGAGAAAAGGCAGGCAGTGGGGCATAATAATTAAGACTTTGGACTTCAAATCCTGAGATTGTGGATTCAAATCCCACTACTGACACCACTGTGTGACCCTGAGCAAGTCACTTTATTTGCCTGTGCTTCAATTAGAAAAACAATAGAAATGTAACTGATCGTATCTCAAATGTCGTAAGACACCTTGAATAAAGGCATCAGTACAATAAAAACATATAAACATATAAAAGAGATCTCACAAAATATACCAAGCTTTTTAAACCAAATTCTCAATTTTGACTCCTTTTACCTCAATTGTATCACATGTCTCTTTTTCGTCTAAAGCTATTCTTCCTAAGGAATTTTAGGAGCAACACCTGTGACAAAGCTGATTCTTAAATGAAATGTAAATAAGAATCTCTTTTAAGTCTCCTTAGCCATCAAAGATCAACCTTTGAAGAGTAAAATTTTCCTCTGGCCCAGACACTCTTGCAAAGGAAACTCATTTCTGCTGCTTGTATCTGTCATCTTGTTCTTTAGGTCACTACCCACAACTCATGACCATAGGTGAGGGCTGCAATGTCGATTGATTGGTGAATCGAGAACTTTGCCTTTCAGCTCAGCTGTCTCATCGTCTGCATTACTGCAGAAATTCCCATTGGTGTCCTTGATTAAGCAGTTCACTATATAACTGAAAGAATTCTGCTAGATCAATTTTATTTGTGGGTGGGAAAGTAGTTAGAACTCTTCTTTCATCGATCCACCTTCTTCAGTTTTCAAATCCGGGCATGGGATGTTGTCTATGTGAAATTTATATGTTTATCCCATGTCCGTGTGGGTTCTGCTCCAACATCATAAAAGAGGTGCTGGTCAGGCTAATTGCTGGCAGCCTCTTCTACTGTGGACTCAGAGGTTTAATTCACTGAGCCTGTTGCAGTAGATCATCCCCTTTAGTCCCAGGATGCACTTGGTTATTCTGCTCTGCATGGCTTCATGTCTTTTTTTTTAGTGAGGTGGCCTAAACTGCCCACGGTACTACAGAAGCGGGTCTCTAGCAGTTTACACTTAATGTCCTTACATTTACTGCATAGTCAACAGTTTTTACAATGTTATATTTGCACATGTTATTTGCTTTCTAGTTAATTATGCACATTGTTTAAATCATGAAAATGTTAAATCAATGTAAAATTCCCTATGTCATTCTCAACAATCTTTTACTTTAAATGAATGATTTTCTTTTGCCCATATTTTGCACTTTTCATTGCATTGTCCAATTGCTTTACCACTTGAGATTGCAGGAATTGGAGGTTATGCTGATGAAATGTATGACTTTAGACAAAATAATATGCTCTATAGCTTTGGATCATACTAAAAATTATGTTTACAACTCTTTGAACCAACAGATGTTGCTCCACTGATCCTTACCAACCTTGATCAGAACTACACTGCAGTTGAAGGACAGAAGGTCTTTATACAGTGTGAAGTGTTTGGGTCACCTCGGCCAGATGTGGACTGGTAGGCCTTTGGATTTTATTTATTTTTGTCTATATACCCATCTTGTGAGTTAATGGAAATGGAGTGCCTGCAATCCATCTGTTAATTGCACTTTTTTGAGGTCCCGCTTGAGAAGTGGAATAAGCTACACTGGCAAGATGGGAGCCAAGAAGATTCACCCATCCATCAGAGGGCAAACTCCAGCACACACACTCACACAGACTCTCACACTCACACATTTCTTTATGCAAAGATCCATAAACACGTGGAATAAATTACCAGATATTGAGATAGAGAGTAGGATTTCACCGACCTCCAGATCTTGATTTGATGTTATTTTGAACCATCTAGATGAATAAGATGGATGAGCTTTTTGGGCTGAATGGCCTGTTCTTGTAATAACTTTTCTAATGTTCTTTTGCACACACTACACAGAGTGCAACTCCAGACAGTGTGAAAAAACAAATGAGAATACACAGAGGTCGGGAAACTTCTTAATAGTAGGACTACAGCTGGGTGGTATAGTGCTGGAAGGGCTGCTCTGTGTCGCCATACAATACAATACAGTTTATTTTTGTATAGCCCAGAATCACACAGGAAGTGCCGCAATGGGCTTTAACAAGCCCTGCCTCTTGACAGCCCCCCAGCCTTGACTCTCTAAGAAGACAAGGAAAAACTCACAAAAAAACCTTGTAGGGGAAAAATTGAAGAAACCTTGAGAAAGGCAGTTCAAAGAGAGACCCCTTTCCAGGTAGGTTGGGCGTGCAGTGGGTGCCAAAAGAAGGGGGTCAATACAATACAATACAATACACAGAACAGAACAAATCCACAATACAGCATAAAAATAAAAAATTTAGAAGTACGGAGCAGAATTTAACAGTAGATGATATCACATAATAAGATTTGGATATTTTTAGAGTCCTAAAGACCTCATCCATCAAGCTGCCGCCCCCATTCGGCCATTCCACGGCTGAAACAGTGCTGGGCCATCCAATCTGATGAAAGGAACCCTCTTTCCCATGATTCCTGCGATCCTCCATCAGGGATGACTTCACCATAGGCAGGCAAAACAACTTGGCAGGTGGGCCGTGGCACCATACCACCGCAAATTAATACCATAGTGTGATAAATACGTGTTTAGAAGTGATGTAAAGGGTCAGAGGTTTTAACTTGCTATGATTGTTTGAAGGACACATGAATGCTGCTTACCATCAATGTACACACCTGTACCTTTATGTTAAAGTTGTATGTGCTCTTTTGTTCTTCTTTATCAATAACATATTATTATTGTGTATGTGCATTTAGGAAAAGTATTGTGATGGAAACAAACGTTTGAGGTTTTCAACAGATGTACTCATTTTAGTCATCCCTGAACTCAATTTGAGCACTTCCAAAGTGATGCTGGTCTATGTGAGTGTCAAAATATGAATGAAACTGTGAGCACAATAACTCAAAAATAAATCACTCTGTCGAAATGAAACTTGACACAAATATCAGTATAGTATTCTAAAATGCTGGAAACCTGTTAATTTTACCCAAAATCACACCTCTAGATTTTGATGCATGGATATACTGTAAGAACCCTGGGGATTGTCAACATTCATTTAAATGTTTTCAAAAGATTTACACATTTTCAGTATGCAAAACGTTAAAAGCCAATTGGTTTTAAGCATAACTTCTCCACAAGATTATGATTTTACATCACTTTGTACACGTTTGTGCCCCAGAAAATATTTGGAAACAAAGAATATAGATTTAAATCTACTTTCCTGTACTTTTGTAGATATTTCTCCCATTATTGTTGTTCCTCTCATTGTCTCATAATGCCACCATTCCATCTCAACATTCTCATTCCTGCCACAACTAACTTCTTCCCCTGCGTCCCCTTTACTGCCCAAGTCTCATCTCCATATATCATTGCTGGTTTTAGCACAGTCTTAAAGACCTAACCTTTAACCTTCACCTTAATTCGTCGATCACACCATACTCCTGATACTTCCACTTGTTCCAAAACACTCCACTGCATGGGTTGTCTCTGAATCTAATTTTCCAACTTGGGCTACCACTGATCCTAGAAATGTAACTCTATGCACTCTTTTCAGTAGCTGTCCCTTCAGGCTAACTTCTGAATTCTGATCCCCATTAAGCCTCAGTCATTCTGTCTTCTTCCTATTTATCTTTAATCCTCTATCTTCCAAAGCCCTCCTCCATTCTTCCAACCTCCTCTCCACTTCTCAACACAATGCCATCAGCAAAAACTCTGCACCTGGTGGCATTGATCTTTTTTTTCCACTCCATATAATAATGGAGTGATACTTATGTGCCTAACATATCATATTTTTTAGGTCCACATCCAGCTTTATTATCCTGCTCTCTATGTATGGCTCATGGATCACACTATAGATTTCACACCTTTGAATCTCATGTGTATATTCCCAACAACATGTGGAAATGAATGCAGTGAACATGTCGATAGTCTTAAATATGCACCAGAAACTCCAATTTAAATATTCTACATTAATATTTCAGGCTGATGCAGATCTTTGTGTGTATAACAGTATTAACTTCATTCATTTTGGCGTTACATTTTGCCATGCAAGCATGTGTGCCGTCTCCTCCATCTCCACTGCTCAGCAAACATTGGATTTTTTTGCATTTATTTATCGTCACCAGTTTTAACAGCTGATCAGCCACACTGTATGTTATTTGGTCTGCAGCAACCTTGGGAGAAAATGTTAAGGTTAACTTTTTTGATACAGAAAAGCAAGGATAACTAATTCACAAAGAAGACAGAGTGTCTGCCCATTACTTTGAGTAAAGGAAGTATTTTCTGATTTAAATATGCTATTTAATTCAATAAACAGTGATGTTCAAGCATTTAAGTCTACAAGTCACAGCTACACATAGAAGGGTGTAAGCATTCTACTAACTCATTGACATTTCTCATCCTTCTTTTGTCCTTATAATCTGTGTACCTACCCAGTATTACAGCCTTCTTTCCACGATGGTAGGACAAGCCGTTATGGCTAGTTATTTATACAGGACACAATGCAAAGAAAGACTTACTTGCATTAGAATCTTGTTGCCATAGACTGGCTGATGAAGAAAGCCATCAAGGACAAGACCAAGAGAATGATCTGGGGTCTTACAGCACAACAGAAGGACATTATCCTTCTCGTATATGACCAGAGTGACATCCAGGAAAAGACAGACAGACTGAGCCAGACTTCAGGAATTGTGGGAATCAAGATATAGGCTGGCAAGACCAAAGAGGATGAAGGTTAACACCAAAAGTGTAATGAAGACAGCAGTGCATAGGGTAGAGCTAGAAGAAGTGAAGGTTTTTTAATTTCTGGGCAGCTACATCCATATAAGCCTTAAGTAATGCAGAAAGAGAGATTTTCAACAGAATTAGTCTAGCAGCCCAAGCCTTCAACAGACTCCAGAATGCTTGGGAGTCATCAGTTCAGCAGATCTAGTTGAAGATCTATAGATCTAATGTATGCTCAGTCCACATCTATACAGCAAGAACCTGGAGAACTAACAAGAAAATTGAAAGCCAACTCAGATGGTTTGAAGGACAGTGTCTCTGACCAATCCTCAGAATCCACTGGGAACAGCATATCACCAACCAGGAAATCAGCAGAAGAACAGGTAACAGCAACGTTATTGATGAAGTGAAGCAGAGACACTGGAGGTGGCTAGGCCATGTACTGAAGTGACAAGAACAGACACTCATATGTTGCTTTCAGATGGACTCCATCAAGAAAGACTAATAGAGAGAGACCACTGAGCACATGGAGAAGGAAAGAAGAAATGAAAGCGATGGCAATGACCTTAAATGGGACCATCTACTTTGCTCAAACCGTTGAGGCTGGAGAAGAGTCATTGGCACCTGACACTCAAGCAGGAGTGAAAAACAATAAAGAATCAACACCCAATTTGAGAGATGAGCAAGTAAACATTGACTGTGAATGACTATAATGTATAATCAAGAGTCTTACAAAAAAAAAGCAGATACTAGCATGCAGGAAATGGCCTTGAATTGAATGTTGAGGCCAAATGACCCTCATATTCAAATGTAATGTGGGGATTCATGGGTGGCACCAGGTTTGCCAGTCCTTGTGTGTGTTGAGTTTGCACATCCTCCTGATGTCTACCTGTCACTGTCTCATTTTCTTCCACATTCCAAAACATGTCCAAACCACACAAATAGTTTACCCTAAAATGTCCCAGCGTGAGTGAGTGAGTGACGAGTGCCCCCTCAATGCACTGGCACACCATCCTGCCTTGGATAGGTAGGCTGTGGCACTCCAGGACCCTAAATTGAATTATCAGGTTCAAATGAGGATGTATAGGTGGATGAGGTAGGAATGCAACGAGCTGAGGGGCCTGGCTGAATGTTGCATTTGGGTCTCATGAAGAAGGTCTAAGTGTAAAGTTCTATTTTTCATGTTTTTGCTTAATTTGCCCCTTCATTCAAATCAAAAGTGTGTAGTACACATGTTTCCTTGTTAGCAAAGATCACTGGCCCAAGTGAGATGCACTGCCTGGCTCATATTTAAAATTCATATAACGGATGCGTTTAAACCAGAAGTGTACAGTCCAGATGGCTCCACATTTACACCCTGTGCTAGTCTTGAGTCAAATATAAACACCTCCTTATCCTTCAAATCCGTCTCTAAAATCTAGGCAGTAGTTTCATTGACAGCATCTTCTCAAACAGAGGTTGCTCAGCAGAGCATGCACAGCATGAGACTTCTGTTTTATGACTGTGGTTACCATTGAGCCTGCTTCTGCTCCTTGGAACTGTGGAGAAGGAATTCAAATTATGGAGTAGGAAAGATGCAAAGAAGACTCAGTGCTCCTACTCAAAGCCTGAACCCTACATCATTATCTTTTCCTAGTGTTCATATGGAGTTTAACTTCCTTAGTTGTGGCCAAATATGACAAGCCAGCAGAGGTCACCAAAACACTGAAATCTCTTTGAGAGACAGTAATGGAGACAGAACTTAAAGCCTTGGGATTTACTATCTGATCTTTTAGCCCCTGGGGAGTTGTATCGCCTACTAAACTACATACTTAATGTAACAAAAATTCCAAAAACCTGTTTATTCTAATTTAGAGTCATAGGCGGGCAGAGCCTGTTGTGCAGCACGGGGCACAAAGCAGGAAACAGCCCTGAGTAGGGTGCCAGTTCATCACAGGGTCTATTTTGAGTATGCACCCACCCTCACACAGATCCATTTTGGAATTGAGGGGTATCCTAATCCGCACATTTCTGGGGTTGTGGGAGAAACCCCCCTGGATAAATATCCATCAGATACAGGGAGAACAGGCAAAGTCCACACAGACAAGACGTAGGATTCAAACTCAAACTCAGTGACAGTGCTAACTGCCTGAGCTACCCCATCTTCAAGGAGCCTCAATGCCCTGCTCTGCCCAGTCAGGGACAGTGTGCTGCCATCTAATTAGACATCTGCCAAACTCCATATATTAAAGGACAGCATGGTCCTACTACATTTTATCGGTGTTACTTGACTGCCAGATGTTTAACTTTAATTTATTGCAAAATAAAGAACATTTCGGTGCCAGCCTTGTGAATTTCATAGTGTGGAATTTTGGTTATTCTCTCTTTTGACCAGCTTTGTTTTTACGGATTTCTGGACAGCAGGTCAGTTTCAATAAAAACACGTCTATAGAAATGGTAGGAGACACAATGATCCATTCATCCATCACAAGTTGTGTCTTGTCACCAAACTTAGCCATCATTTTTTAAACTACACGCATATCAGATATTGGGCGCAATCCTAGAACTAAGTATGCTGAGGGCTGCTCCTATTTGTTTAATTTATTAAAAGCAGCACTGGACAGAATTTTCAGATTCATGCGGGAAGTGCAGGAATGTGTCTATTAATGGTCAGAAACAGACATATGACTCCTTTTGAACTTTTAGAGGACCACTGAGCTGTTGGAAGATGTCCTCATTCATTTGTAATTATGTGACTTAAGCAATGAGCAGCACGCTTCTGATCGCGGGCTGGACACACACATACAAAGTCTTAACCTTTGTTATTCTGGATTAATGTTCACAGGTTTAAAAATGACCAGCTGATATCTACCAGTGACCCAAGGTATTTCAAACATGAAAATGGCAGCTTGGAAATCATAAATGTCATAAAGGAAGATTCAGGTCTTTACACCTGTTGGGCAAAAAACACAGAGGGTGAAGCTGCAATGACTGCTATGCTGGCTATAACAGGTAATAACCTCGTAAGTAAAAGAATGATGGCCTGTTGTTTAAATATCATATTGAACTGTAATAACATAAAAAGACAAAAGTGTCCATCCATCATCAAATATGTTTAAACCAGTGGGGGCCACACTAAGACATTTAGGGTCACCAATGATACTGAGAAGGGTGCGGGTCCTGTGGCTGGAGATCTGAAACCAAACTCTATTGCTGAAATTAGTGTGCATGTCTTTGGCATGTGGGCTGGGAAACTGGTGTACCTGGGAGAGAAATAAATCACACTGATATTGGGAGAACAAGCAAACACCAGACACACACAGTGACCAGGAGAAGAATCAGAACCAGGACTCCCAGCTAAACACTCCACCATCATGCTTAGAAGACGCATTATTACGCATGCATACACTCTCAGACCGGATTAATCCAGCTCAGGATCTCAAGGGAGCTGGAGTCTCACCCAGCAAAAGCAGGCACAAAGTGGGGACCTACCCTGGACATGACAGCAGTCCATCAAAGGGCACAAATGCAAGTACCTGCATTTACTCATAACGGGGCCAAGTGAAATTAACCTGAGCTGCACCTCTTTGGGGATGTGGGAGGTAAGCTGGCATATATTAGGGGAGCAAAAGGGAAAAGTACAAACTCGACAAGAACAAAGGACTGGGCATGGGATTCCAACCCAGAATGCACTAACATACTCTGGTGGCAGTTATTACTATTCAGGTTATTATTGTTACTTTGACTGTGTTCACTGCCTAAAGCAGTTGACAATTTTTAGACACTCTGGTTTGTGAAATGGTTGTTGTGGAATGCATTGTATGATCTGTGTGTTTGTTTACTTTACTGAGGACAACTGCAAAAAAACATTTCTAAAAAAATCCTGCTACCTTTATGATACGTATATAGCAATTGGCAACTAACCCTTTTGGGTGACACATTTTGTGTAGAGTTTGCATGTTTTGTCTTGTGTGCTTTTCTCCTACATTCCAAAGATTCTCTTAACTAGCAACACCAAATGGGTTTGCTATGAGTGACTGTGGGCCTGTGTGTTACGTTTCCTTTGTGACAAGCGATTAGAGCAGCTGCTTCAAATCCTTACTACTGCGTTTGTATCTTGATGTAGTGATTGTCTGTGTTGAATCTACGGGCTTTACTTTGTGTCTTGGTCCTGGAAATCATCACAATTTATGTTTGATCCTGTCTGCTATAAAGCTTAAAAAGATAGCAGGCCTCAAAAAACACAAGCTAGACCTGCACTCCATCACAAGTCTACAATAGAAGGGTAGGCCTCACAAACTCAGGCAGTCTGGTCCCAAACTTAACAGGTTGTCTTATGACCTATACAGGCCCAAAAGTGAGGCAAAGGCTTAAAAGTCGTAATTATCAAAGCGAGAGAGGGAAGAACTATAAAAAAAAATACTCTGGTCCAAGAAAACTAAATAAAATTTCTTTAATATTTAAATATTTATTGAGTCAACTCAAAAAGTATTGTTACAAAAAGACCCAAGGTGGATGTTAAAATGGGAACCAAATAAGCTTTGCTTAACTAATTTACATTGTTAAAGCTTAAGAATCACTGCAAATGATATTTTACAGTCTGCAGCATGAGTTTGCTTAATAAAACCTCTCCAATTTAAATGTAGAACTCACATTTTAGACATCAGTTAACCATTAGCTTACATTATATACAGTGCTACACTTTTTCATTTTGCTGTGCTAGATTTTGAATTTGAAACTGATTAAACCAGGCGTGCCCAATGCGTCGATCGCGATCGATCGGTAGATCACAAAGGGAGTGCACGTAGATTGCGTTGCATTCAAAAAAAATAATTTTTAAACTTTAGTCTATCATATATTCTTCCTATGGCATTTGCCACTTGATTAACATACAGGGCGGCCAGTCTGAGATCTCTTTTCTTCAAACACACTGGTCATCCCACACGCATGATCAAACGTGCGAGCTACTGCAAAACTCCGGCTGTGATCCAGTTAGCCTTCCAATTTATATCGACTAAAGAAGGGATTTAAAAAAAAATGTTTGAGGAGGGTATGGGCTGAATCTGGAATTGGAAGAAGATTTTTTTTCTCACAATGTCACAATTGAAGTGCTTTTGTCTGACGTCCAAGGTTCGGTCCCCAATGAGGGGTGCAGTGGAGTGTGTACGCCTGATGAGCCCAAAATAGGGCGAAACATGTGTAGCGTACTGCATTATTTGACAGTTAACTTTGTAACATTCTATGATATGCTTCTCGCAACTGAGAGGGCACCCGTGGCAGATGTTTGCCGACTTGCAGACCAACCACATGCGTTACCTGGTAGGTAACCACCCATACAATCAGATTGTGATTCAGACTTTGAATGCTATGTATACAGGTATATATATATATATATATATCTCATATATATACAGTGATCCCTCGTTATATTGCGCTTTGACTTTCGCGGCTTCACTTCATCGCGGATTTTAAATGTAAGCATATCTAAATATATGTCACGGATTTTTCGCTGGTTCGCAGATTTCTGCGGACAATGGGTCTTTTAATCTATGGTACATTCTTCCTCAGTTTGTTTGCCCAGTTGATTTCATACAAGGGACACTATTGGCGGATGGCTGAGAAGCTACCCAATCAGAGCACGTATTACGTATTAAATAAAACTCCTCAATGATATACGATATGCTTCCCGCACGGTGCTTTGCACACTTCAAAGCTCTAACAGCCCATATTGATTTTTGATTGTTTGCTTTTCTCTGTCTCTCTCACTCTCTCTGACATTCTCTGCTCCTGACGGAGGGGGTGTGAGCAGAGGGGCTGTTTGTACAGAGGCTGTTTGCTTAGAAGATACGGACGCTCCTCTAAAAAATGCTGAAAAAATACCTTCACATTGATCCCTTCATTGTGGCCGCTTTATTGCGGTGCTTCCACTTAAAAGCCCAACAGCTCTATTGATTTTTGATTGTTTACTTTTCTCTCTCTCTCTGACATTCTTTGTGCCTGACGCGCACTTCTTTGAAGAAGAAGATATGTTTGCATTCTTTTAATTGTGAGAAAGAACTGTCATCTCTGTCTTGTCATGGAGCACAGTTTAAACTTTTGACTGTGTTATTTCATGTCTAGAGGGCTCTAATAATGTTAAAAAACGTATTTAGAAGGTCGTAAACAGGTTTTCTATGCTCTAACTGCGAAAATATTAGATTTATAAATAAAGAATCCTACTTTGTGGAAATTTATTTATCTGTCTGGAGCAGATTAACCACGATAAATGAGGGTTTACTGTATAACTGTGCGGAGAATATTTATAAACAGTTTGGGAGAGTTTCTAAGGGCTTAAAATATATAAAAATAACCATACAAACATATGGTTTCTACTTCGCGGATTTTCACCTATCGAGGAAGGATTACTGTATATATATATATATAGATAGATATATAGATAGATATATATAGCATTTTTAATGTAGGTAGATCATTTTGACCTGGTCATTTTAAAAGTAGCTTGCAAGCCGAAAAAGCGTGGGCACCCCTGGATTAAATTCTAATGTTTTTCAAGAGCAGTCAACAAAAGTTTTACACAGTTGTCAAATTATGTGGAAATTCTGAAGATAGAACACTGCACGATGTTAGGCCATAGCTACTACAATTCAGAGATTAGGGTAAGGGTTAGGGTTAGGGATAAGTATGACCACAAATAGTTATGATGCAGTAACTTATTAATATCACAAAGGTTTATAATATTAAACATTTATCATGTCATAAACATGATGTGCATCGTGTAGACATTTTATTTAAATATGTTTTTCTATTAACTTTTGTGGCCCAAGCAGCATTTCATGTTCAGTTGGCATGTTCAGTTATGATAAGAAACCCAGTCATGTTACTTGCTGATTTGTAACTGCCAACTTGGGGATAAATAATATTATTATTACTATTATTATTATTAGTAGTAGTAGTAGTAGTAGTAGTAGTATGTGTATAGTCCTATTTCATTCATTTATGTAATGTTGCTTTTTATTGTTTTTTACTATGACTTTATATTCTATGTTGCTCATGTATGAAGCAAAATTCCCTTTGGAATATCTATCTATCTATCTATCTATCTATCTATCTATCTCTTTTGTAATTCACTTTGCTTAAAAGCGTCTGCTAAGCAAACCAATGTAAAATGTAAATGTTGTGTGTGGCGCTTATGTCAGGATTACATTTCCTCCTTTAAAGTTCATCTCTCTGTCATGAGACTCAAATCTGTTCATATGAAACTCTCTAAACTGCAATTAGATCTTTTTCTTACTAACTGAGCACCAACAATTACTTTGTTTTCAAGGTTATTTAGCTTTTTACCAACACTTTAAACACAATGTATGTGTTAACCTTGTTATCTAACAAAAGATGATCCTCAGACAGGCTCAGCTTGCACTAACAAAGTGTAACATTGTCAGACTGTTCAATTTGTGGTCATTGGGGGCCCAGGGCCTTTCATGGCAGCATCAGACACAGGGGTGCCAGCCCATTATAGAGCCCGCTAACACACACTGGGCCAATTTGGAGTCAGCCATTAACCTAATATGCACGTCACTGTGATGAAAACTGGAGAAACATCCATTCAAATGTGAGGAGAACATACAAACCCCTCACAGACAATCACCAGGGTAGGATTTGAAAACAGGACACTGGGTACATAAGACAGTAGCACTAATATCTGCACCATCTTGCACTAAATTTGTTAAAAGAGAAAGTATATTAAAAATGTACCAGTGCAATAATCCTAAAGCCACATCTATTGTCGCAAGTTCTGCTGGTTCCGTCCTCTTCAGAAGCATCACACCCTAATTGTTTTTGGGAATTGGCATATTAAATCATTTTGTTGACTAGGCATCACTGTAATAATCCATTTGTTCATTTTCTCATCCACATAACCTGTACAGGGTAATGGGAACCAGCACTGGACATTATGTTACTCCATCTCAGGGTGCCTTCACAAGCATGCACTGTAATCGGGTCAGTATTGAGGTGCCAGTTAACCTAACCTGCACATCTTTGAGATGTTTTTTGAGTAAAACCCTGAATATCCCATACAACTTTAATGATCCACTTGCTTTCATTGTTTTTGGTTGTGCTCCACAGATGCTACAAAGATAACACAGTCACCAGAAGATGTTGCAGTGCCAAGAGGAAGCACGGCTGAATTAATGTGCCAGATAAAGACTGATTCAGCATTCATATATGACATGCATATTTCATGGAGACACAACAACAAAGAGATTTTCTTTAATTACACAAATGGCAGCAGGTAGGTGTGTTTGTCTATATACATCTCAAGTGTGTGGGCTGGTCAGAAATGCTGAAAGTGCTAAATAAAGTAGGGCATTTGGTTAACATCTATGTCAGTGTTGTGTGGAAGGCAGCAACAGGGCATTGAGACTACCAGGCTGTCATGATGGTTCTCATTTTAAAATGTAGTGAAAGAGCATGTGTTCCTGCTACTAAAGAGTCAGACTCTTCAGACTGGGCACTGCCATGGAGGCCCTACTGAAACAAAGGAGCAAATATGGCCATGGAACTGAATGTTTGACCTTGCATGGCTGTTTATCCTGCCAACACGTGACTGGGACTCTTGGAGAAGACTTATAATTACACACCCCATGGCATCTTGTGGAAGGTGCTTGAAGACTATGGGGTTTCTGGGCCGCTGCTGAGGGCTATTTAGACCAAATATTTGCAGACAGAGAGTTGTGTTTGTTTATTTGTGTTAGGACTGTGACTTTGTCTTATTATAGTATATTAAATATTTCATTTTTTTCGAAAGTTTGTAATCCCCCTGCTCTTCCTGTATTCACTGTTTATGTACATAATTATATCCTGATTCTTTTCACTGTAACCATTTTTAGGGCCCTCAGGTGTGATCTGATCAGGCCTACAAATATTATGAATTAGCATCAGTTCTCTGCTGAGACATTTGCTAATTTGCCTAACTTTTGTTGTTCAGCTCCAAGTTCTGCTTTCATATTTATTTTAAAGTTTTTGTTGATCTTTCAACAATTCTCATATTGCTGTTTTTGGTTATGTTACTTGTTTCTGTCATCAAATGGAGTGACAAACATGGCAAAATGGACGTGAGGCCTGCAAAAGGAGCTACTAAACCAGGCCAGGACCATTACTAGCCATCCCAGCAGTAGAAACCCATGCAGTCCAGCTCACTCCAACTGCTAACTGCAGGCCTTGACCCAGCTAGGCCCAAAAATGAAAAAAAAAAAAACTGAAAAAGAAAAAGTTAAAATCTAAAAATGCCCTGAGAGAGGGAGAATCAAGGAAAAACTCTAGCTTGTGACCCAAAATGGAACAGAAATCCTTTATAAATGAAAAATATTTATTGAAGCGAAAAAAAAAAATAATAAAAGGAGTCAAAAGAGCAGAAGAGAGGTGCCTAAAATGGGAATACTGAGGGGGAAAAAAAACAAGACACCAAGGTAGGACCAGAATCCAAAGACAGTACAAAAATAGTCAGAAAAAACAGAAATATCCAAAAACAAAATTTGCACACAACAGCAAAAAGTCTTCAATGAAAACGCTGCCAGAGCTTCACTCCTCTGGTCTTGGGCCCAGTAGTGGTGATGTCAAGGTGGCCCCGCTTCCTGGGGAACCATCTACAAAGGACATGGAATATTGGCAAATGTAAAGAGGCAGCACCTAGAAAATGAATAAAATAGAAAATAATAATAATAAAAGAAAATACATCAAATTTGAAAAATAAAAATTCAAAAACAAAATAGCCACAGCATATATAAATGTACTTAGTATTTAACTTGGGTTATTTTTAGAAATCCATTTTTGCTCTTTAATTTTTGACATTTGTTTTGAAATTGTTTGATTTAATAAATATTAAATACACCTTGATTTGTTTTTTTGAACCTGTGGATTTCCTTTGAAAATATTTTTCATTAATGTAGGCCAAAAGCTGTTTGTTGAGGTTGTGCTCAGACTTTGTGCCATCTTTGGAGCCTTTGGGCATAGCCTTTCATTTAGAAGTCTTAATTGAGCTTCTTGGTGCTGGAAATCATCACAATTTATGTTTGATCCTGTCTGCCATAAAGCTTAAAAAGAGAGCAGGCTTTAAAAAAACACAAGCTGGACCTGCACTCCATCACAGGTCTACAATAGAAGGATAGGCCTCACAAGCTCAGGCAGCCTAGTCCCAAACTTAACAGGCTGTCTTACGACCTGTACAGGCCCAAAACAGAGGCAAAGGCTTGAAAGTCGTAAATATCAAAGGGAGAGAGGGATGAACTGTAAGAAATGCTCCGGTTCAAGAAAACTGAAGAAAGTTTCTTTAATATTTAAATATTTATTGAGTCAATTCGAAAAGTATTGCACAAAAAAAAACCAAGGTGGGTGTTCAAATGGGGAACCAAATAGCTTTGCTTAGTTAATTTATATTGTTAAAGCTTAAGAATCACTGCAAGTTACATTTTACAATCTGAGACACAAACTTGCTTAATTAAACCTCACCGTTTTAAATGCAGACTCACTTTTCAGACATCAGTTAACCATTAGCTTGCATTATATAAAGTACAGCAATTTTTCATTTTGCCGTGTTAGATTTTCTATCTATCTATCTATCTATCTATCTATCTATCTATCTATCTATCTATCTATCTATCTATCTATCTATCTA
>JANRMT010062852.1:43495546-43647039 GCA_026402145.1 Polypterus bichir lapradei | reverse complement strand
AGATAGATAGATAGATAGATAGATAGATAGATAGATAGATAGATAGATAGATAGATAGATAGATAGATAGATAGATAGATAGATAGATCAAACAAATGAACTTTATTTGTCACCAGGATCAAATCTGTCTCTTTACAGAAGCTCAGTAAATACCTAAAAAGGCAGGTAGGCAGGTTTTTATCCACATGAAGTTATTCTCACTAATCAGGTCTGAGCTTCTACTCGATATCAATGTATTACTGCACACTAGACTGTCTGTACATTTTAATCCTATGATCTCTTTATTTTTTGTATTTCCCTGTATGATAAATTATATTTTATCTCCTTATATTTATCTTTTGTATTCTGTGTTGTATGTTGCACCAATACTATCAAGATACACATGCACACACACACACACACCCACACACACTATGGTTTGAACACACACCAGAATGACTAAAAAGGAAATACATTTAAAAAGAAAGAAAAATTCTGACTTGCCAGTCCCCGTCCCAGTTAGGCATTATGCAGATGTATTGCTGTTGGCATAAATGAGCCCCCCATAGAGTTTCTTGCCACACTTCTTCTAATTCGCTGCCTGAAAGTCCTCAGTGTTGGTGTGTCAGTGAGTGGATGTACAGTATTGTTCATAATGGCACTCGGTTTTGTTTTAGTTCTCTCCTTCACTGCGATCTCCAGGGGGTCCAGAATGTGTCCCATAACTGAGTCTGCCCTTATAATTAGCTTTTCGATTCAGTGGGACTTTCTTGAAGTGATGTCACCAGCCCAGCACACCACACTGGCCATCACAGAGTTGTAGAAGATGTGAAAGATGCCACTTCCCACATTAAAGGAACACAGTCTCCTAAGGAAAAAGGAGCCTGCTGTGCCCTTTCTTATATAGAAAACCATATTCCCACAAAGTGAACATAGAGGATTTGCTTTCCACTTGTCGTGTTTCCTACCCGTATCCCTCTAAATTGCATTTTATACAGTTTGATTGCTGCACATGCAGTATGCACTAAAGTCAAATAATGTACTGGTCACTTCAGTTTTCACATTACAGCAAATCCTGTGGTCGACGGCACTCTTATTCCTTCATAGATTTTTCCACCGATGCACATTGGCCCAATGTAGGCGAACTTCTATATCATTGGTATTTTTGGGCATTTTAATGTGAATGGAGATATGTTCATTAACGATGTGAAAATGCTAATGTGGACAGAAATTGTTTTTAATTAAAAACTTTTTAAATTAAAATGTAGTAGTATTTACATAGCCTTAAACTTCAACCACTAAGAAAAACTCAGCATACGAAACCAAGTAATTAGAAAAAAAAGTAAAAAGTAAAGAAATATTTTTAATCAATGAAAAGTATTACTGGTAATAACTGGAGAATTAAGAAAGAGGAAGAGAAGAAGCACAAAAATTCAAACTAAATTAATAAAGACAAAAATGAAGAGCTACAAACCCTAAGCCAAAACACTAACCAAAACCTACAGTATTTTCAAAGCAAGACCCAGGATAAGATTTGCCCCAATGCACATTTCAAAATGAAATTTGAATTCTCTGAGTTCAATGCAAAGTGTGGCTCGGCCAACACCTCAGAGTTGGACTGTGGCTGCTGCAGTTTCTTCTATATGGACTCAGGTGAGTGTCATAAATGGCAAGACATCTGAGCAGATAATGAGAAGTGGTGGTGCAGCCCTGATAATGAAAAGCAGAGGAAAATAATAAATGATTGAAGGAAAGAAGCAGAAAAGGCTTGAGAATGGGTGAGGAAAATGAAATTCAGACAGTGCTGAATGACGCATCAGAATTTCCTCTTTCTGTCAAAGCAGTCCAACAGAATGTAATTGCAAACTGCTGTACCTATGGGGTCAGTCATGTAATGCCCCAACATCACAAAACGCTCTCAACGTCAGTCACGTATCACATTAGACTGTGATTAACATTAGGACCCCATTACATTATGGTTAAAATTAGGGTTGTAGGAGGGTTGTCTGAGTCAAAGTGTTTTTTGTGACTGACACTGTGGGCATTAACTGATCTATGTCATAGGTATTTCAAGCTGCAGCTAGACCCTTCTCAAGCAGTCAGCTTATCCTGTTATAGGCACAACTTCTTACTCTGTCATTTTCAGACCCCTGCATTGTATCCCCACAGTTTGCTTTTGCTTCAGCAGACAGCTCTCGCAATGTCTTTTGCTCATACACATCAAGCAGTGTTTCTTTCTAGGACACAATACAATCAGATGGCAGCTTTCATAAAAACCTAAACTTCTCCTTCTTCCTCGTTGCAGTTAATAACACAGATGAACTCGGCAGTCTGCAAGTCGTCAACATCTCAAAACCTTCAATAACCAAATGGAAAGTCCAAGACTTAGAAGTCAGCAGTAGGTACAAGTTCTATTTAAGTGCCTGTACGAAATCAGAGTGTGGAAAAACAGTCACAGAAGAGGGAATTACCATCATGGATGGAGGTAAGATACAATACGGGTCAGCTTTGCCATGCCAGTTCATTTTATATTCAGCATGCCACTCTTCGTGGCTGATATTTTAACAAATTTTTTAGCAGTATGTGCTAATATTAGAATCCTAGACAATAGACTTCTGGTACTACAATGAACTGAGTTTTCAAAACCATGACATGTCCAGTGCTGTTTGTCAGCTTATTTGTATTTGTCATAGATGTTTATTTTGTTTATTTCTGCACCATATACACTGTGTTTCTGTTCACTACATTTAGACTTATCAAGCCCCTGGCACTCAAAGTGTGCTGATTTTAGAGTCATATACTGCAGAGACATCAGTGGAGTTATTCTGGGAAAATCTTCTAAATGTGGCGGAATGACTACTGACTACAGGCTGACGCTTGTGAGCTGTGCTCATTGCCAGCAGCAGCCAAGCTGATTTAATTCAAATGAATTTATACACGCTGACGTTCACTTCAATGCACACACGCATAATGCATTCACTCATACAAATCTCACCATACATGTACAGTGGGATGCAAAAGTTTGGGCAACCTTGTTAATAGTCATTATTTTCCTGTATAAATCGTTGGTTATTACGATAAAAAATGTCAGTTAAATATAGGAGACACACACAGTGATATTTGAGAAGTGAAATGAAGTTTATTGGATTTACAGAAAGTGTGCAATAATTGTTCAAACAAAATCAGGCAGGTGCATAAATCTGGGCACCAGAAAAAAGAAATGAAATCAATATTTAGTAGATCCGCCTTTTGCAGAAATTACAGCCTCTAAACGCTTCCTGTAGGTTCCAATGAGAGTCTGGATTGTGGTTGAAGGTATTTTGGACCATTCCTCTTTACAAAACATCTCTAGTTCATTCAGGTTTGATGGCTTCCGAGCATGGACAGCTCTCTTTAACTCACACCACAGATTTTCAATTATATTCAGGTCTGGGGACTGAAATGGCCATTCCAGAACGTTGTACTTGTTCCTCTGCATGAATGCCTTAGTGGATTTTGAGCAGTGTTTTGGGTCGTTGTATTGTTGAAAGATCCAGCCTCAGCGCAGCTTCAGCTTTGTCACTGATTCCTGGACATTGGTCTCCAGAATCTGCTGATACTGAGTGGAATCCATGCGTCCCTCAACTTTGACAAGATTCCCAGTCCCTGCACTGGCCACACAGCCCCACAGCATGATGGAACCACCACCATATTTTACTGTAGGTAGCAGGTGTTTTTCTTGGAATGCTGTGTTCTTTTTCCTCCATGCATAACGCCCCTTGTTATGCCTAAATAACTCAATTTTAGTTTCATCAGTCCACAGCACCTTATTCCAAAATGAAGCTGGCTTGTCCAAATGTGCTTGAGCATACCTCAAGCGGCTCTGTTTGTGCTGTGGGCGGAGAAAAGGCTTCCTCTGCATCACTCTTGCATACAGCATCTCCTTGTGTAAAGTGCGCCGAATGGTTGAACAATGCACAGTGACTCCATCTGCTGCAAGATGATGTTGTAGGTCTTTGGTGCTGGTCTGTGGGTTGACTCTGACTGTTCTCACCATTCGTCGCTTCTGTCTATCCGAAATCTTTCTTGGTCTGCCACTTCGAGCCTTAACTTAAACTGAGCCTGTGGTCTTCCATTTCCTCAATATGTTCCTAACTGTGGAAACAGACAGCTTAAATCTCTGGGACAGCTTTCTGTATCCTTCCCCTAAACCATGATGGTGAACAATCTTTGTCTTCAGGTCATTTGAGAGTTGTTTTGTGACCCCCATGTTGCTACTCTTCAGAGAAAATTAAAGGAGGAGGGAAACTTACAATTGACCCCCTTAAATACTCTTTCTCATTATAGGATTCACCTGTGTATGTAGGTCAGGGGTCACTGAGCTTACCAAGCCAATTTGAGTTCCAATAATTAGTTCTAGAAGTTTTGGAATCAATAAAATAACAACGGTGCCCAAATTTATGCACCTGCCTGATTTTGTTTGAACAATTATTGCACACTTTCTGTAAATCCAATAAACTTCATTTCACTTCTCAAATATCACTGTGTGTGTCTCCTATATGATATATTTAACTGACATTTTTTTATCGTAACAACCAACGATTTACACAGGAAAATAATGACTATTAACAAGGTTGCCCAAACTTTTGCATCCCACTGTATATTGTGATATTAACTCAGACCAGACATCGTGAAAATGTTTGGGGCAACCATCCGTATAATATCCCTGGCTGCAAAAGGTTTTTGAAAATAACAGATTTGTTCACAAGACTGAGTCCAAAACAGAACTGATTCCTTGGTGGTAAGATGGCGGCTTTAAAGAACCGTATAGGAAGTGACGTCATTGAAGGGCCCGGAACCAGAAGTGACATTGTCTAAGGGCACTAAACCCACACACCCCCAGGAGGCACCGGAACCTGGCAGGATTTCTTAGGAAAGGTCTGCAGGGAACTGAGAAAGACAGTCAGTGCGCCCTGCCACCCCCTGGTCGGATGTGGTATTACCATTAGTTAAGCCCTTTAGCTGCCTCCTACTCGCACGTGTGTGACAATATACACACTGAGGCATGAAGCAAGATACGACGTGAATAACACACACCAAGTAATAGCTCGAGCATAGAATGGATGTACCAGACATGGACATGCATACTTACCTCTCCAAGTAAAAGCGTTTCATAAAGGAATATGCAGTTAACTAATCTGTGTTATCCAAACTAAAATGTCAGGTTTGACTGTTATTAATATTCACTGATTTCGTGTTGCATATTGATGAGCTTGTGTAACTAAGAATTCCATTGTACTCTGTATTTGTGACAATACTGACCCTGTGTAAACCAATATACACCTCAGTATGTACACAGTCATTAGTTACGTTCTCCCCATGCCAGTGTGGATTTTTCTCTGGGTACTCCTACTTTCCTTCCACCTCCCAAAGATATGCGACTTTAAATCGAATTCAGCAGAATCACAAGTGGTTGGATGGAACACGGACTACTTCATTTATAAGTTCACATCTCATTTAAAATGTGTGTCATACTTTCCTGCTTATTTCCTAATTTTGATCTTTTGAATCTATTAGCATATGCAGGCATGTATGGAGGTGTTTCCAATCAAGGGTGGTTCATAGGACTCATGTGTGCAATGGCTCTTCTTACTCTTATTATGCTCATCGCCTGCTTCATACAACGGAACAAAGGAGGAAAGTATTCTGGTAAGAATGATCACTTCTTCATTTGCACTAACATCTTATAAAGGACTTTTTATGAAAGGCTTATTTTTGTGCAAATGGCTCGTAGCCGTGTAAGGCAGGAAGCTCAAATGGATGACATCCTCTATTGGTTATTAGATCCATTTACACTTTATAAACTCAATAAAATGGATTTCTTGAATGCTTAAGTTGTTTTATCAATGCCTTGATTACATATCAGTTTTGCTCGTGTTTCTCTTTGTCTTTGGACTCCAAATAACATGCTTTGATGACACCTTCTATGGGGGGCTTAAATTTCCTGTTCTTTTGCTTATCCCTCCTTGAGGAGATGGCTGCTGTTTTCATTCATTAATTCATCTTTTTTTCAACTTTTTCCACATGTCCATTTGCTACTCCATATTCGTCTAACTGCTTAACGCCAACTGTATAATTTCATTTCACCCTTAGTGTCATGGATGCTTCTCTACTTCAAATCCTTGGCTGCTCAGTCCTGTTATTGGCTACTTTTTGTTTAATCTGGCTGGAAAAAATATGTAATGATGTAGATGACGCATTATTGCAGTCAGAGTATACTGTCACATGCAGAGTGAATGTAATTATGTGTTAAGTGTAATTCCATTGCTTTCAGCTTACTTGACCGACAGTATAAGATGCTTTAATATAAACAGACAGGTCTGTTTTGTACAACAGATATTTATTCAAAATAGCCCATAATCCTCTGCTTCATGTCGTTGATTTGCTTCAGAAGAACAGAAACACAAGTGCTAGTCTGTATAAAAGAATACAAACATGGAGACGTGTACAGAGCATTGTGCTCCAAATTCACTGCTGAGCCACAAATGTCCACAAAGGTGTCCTCAGTCGAGTGTCCCATTATTCTGTTATACCAAGAAAGAGTTCTCTTATTTGATGACAGAAAAATGATTATAACTTACATTCACAGATTCTCATTGCCGAAGTAAATAAATCTACTATTTCTGTTGAAAAGGTATTGTCAAAGAAAATAATTATGTGTGTTCTAGTATGCCGAAAAGTTACAGAATCTTTCTATTCACATTTTGACTTTGGCTTTGATTCACATTCTGGAATTGGTGTTCAGTTTAGCTTCAAGGTCAGTCCTGGTCTCTGCACATTTATTGACTATGATTCAGACCGGTCCATTTCCTAGTCCTTTGCTAACATCTCATTTCGGATTGGCAGAACAAAAACTAACTGTAGACAATATGCTACCTACAGCTATGTATGACTTTTTTCCATTTTTTTAGTTAAAGAAAAAGAAGATTTGAATCCAGATAAAGAATCCAGACAAATAAATGAGGACATGTTTTGTGACTACAGGTAAGGATTTGTCTGACTTTTGGAAAATTAAATGATGTTCAAAAATATGTAGTGATCTTCAACAATGTATATATAAATTTAATAATACAGAGTAGGACTGTCAGATTACATGTGACTGTTGATGTATAATTGAAAAGTATTTTAAAAAATCATCTTCAAAGAGAAAAAGGACATTTGCATGTAGAATGGTTAGTTGTGTTCCCTTGCACTCATTTTAGCATGTTTCTCCACTTATTCTCTGTAGTATGGCACAGTTTTAAAGATTTGTTTTTGCATATCTAAGATGATGCAGGACCAGCTCCATGCTCCCTCTTCCATATTCAGGAACCTCTTGAACCCGACACTGTCAATAACGTAACCGGATGAGCATGGCAGATGGGGACAAAACACTCCAGGCAATGGGATGGTGCAAAGTGTCCAAGTGCCTTTATTAAACAATAAATAAATCAAAGCAGTTTGTATCCAAAAGTGCAGTGCTTCCAATAAATAATTAAATAATCCTTAAAACAGTGAAAAACCTGGTGATTAAAAACAAGGCTAAAAACGAAAATAAAAAACAACAGTCACTGGGTCCAATGAGCCGAGCACAACTCCTTCCTAGTCTCCCCAGCTCAACCATCACTCGCTCAGCTGGTAGAGACTTCAGCAGCTGCGGTCCTCTCCATCCCGACCCCGTCTTGGCTGCCTCCATCGGTGTCTGCCAGACCGCTCGGGGTCAGTTGTCCTCTCGTCATCCTTCATCGCTCATGCAGTCGTCCCTCGGATCCCTGAAGAGGATGCCACCTTGATCGCTCCCACTCTGCTGCACAATCAGTAAGGACGATACGTCCCTAGAGCTCCGATCCTTCGCTCCATTTCAGGACCACTGACCACGCTGCCTTTTTTCTCTCTCTAGCCAGCTGGCTCGTTCTCTCTCTCTCCGCCCCCAATGCCGCACTCTCGCTCCACGTGCATTTCTCTGTTTTTCTCTCTTCTCTTTTCCTGTGCCGGCCCATACTTATGTGGCTCTGTGGGTGCAGAGTCTCAATCATGCACCGCAGGAGATCGATGAAGTAAATGAGAAAGATCGCACCCTTACTTCACCAACTCCCCCCAGCTGCACGAGTGCACCCATGGAGACTGACACGGCCAACGGATTATTTAATAAAACAGCCATTCATTCAGAGCCACGGATCTGCTATACCACAATGTCACTTCCACAATCAGCCTATTAATATTTTTGAATGGTTAACTTGTATTGTCACTACTAGTAAATTGGATACCTTTTTCCTCTTAAGCATAATTTTTCACAGTGCATGTTAGAACATTTTCTACCCAACTCTTGTCATGAAATTGAGTCTTCACCAAGATAGAATAAATGTGAGAGCTTCAAAATAAGTCAAGAAATAGGCCAGGAGTTTCACTAATCTGCCTAAAAAAGGCTCACCTTAACTCAGCCAGGCCCCACATACTTGCTACTCGCTAAACAACTCTAAATATCTAGAAATCTATCAAAAAGCCCCATTAGAAAGAGAATAACAGGCAGGCCCAAGATTATAAACAAAAAGGCAACACAGGATCTTTATAAATCAAAGATTTATTAACAAAATAGAAAATTAGGCAAAAAAGTTCAATAGATCAACAAAGGCAAAAAGATGTGCCTAAAAGGGAATCCACAGCAAACCAGTCCCAAAAGCACAATCAGAAGGCAGGATCCAAGAAAACAGACAAGCAATAATTAGAAAAACAGAAAATATACTTACAATACTTACAAGTACTAAATACTAAAGTGTAGTCGGCAAGCATGAGTCAAGTGATCCACAAGGTTGCAGGCACTGGACTTGCATACAGTGATGTTTGTATTGGACAAATACATTAGTCCATTATATACTTACTTGATTTGAAAGCTTAAACATGCCTATTGCTTGCTCCCATAATACCCTCACTTATGAACCTATGATAATGTTATGAAGTAGGAGTCCAAAGCACATAAATCGCAATAAATACCAAAAAAACTTCCAAAAATGCTAACTAGAGGGGGGAATACCGCCAAACTCCGGTTAGATATAAGGGCAACACAGAATCTTTATAAAAATAAAAAGGTTTATTTCCACAAAAAGGCTTTTAACAAGAATGAATCTCCGTTGAGCACAAAAGGCAAAATGGAGATGCCTGAAACAAAAGACAATTCAGGCAAACAAGATCCCAATCTAGAAATCCAGAACAAGGTTAAAAAATATAATAACAGAGCACTAGGGTTCATAAATTAAATAATTCAAGATAAACACAAGAAAGCACACCGACTCCCTAGCATGTTTGTAATAAACTGTGGGAAACCCTCCGGATTTATACAGCTAAGGGCAGATCCTGGCGGTGATTGGCAGGTGGTGCCACCTCTTGGAGGACCACCCACAAAACACATGGAACAAGGGCTGTCTTAACAGCATCATAGACCGCTGGGCAAAGTAGTGCACTGGGGCCCCTGTTTTGATAGCAAAACATTAACATACATAGGCATCAGAAACATCGTGGACCCATATAATCTTGCGGCCCCCGGCCAGTGCCCATTGTGCCCATTCATTAAGACAGCCCTGCATGGAACATAACACAGGCAGCTTGTATACACTCTTAAAAATAAAGGTGCCAGAGTGGTTCATCAGAGCGATGTCTTAAGGGAACCATTGTTGGTTCCCAAAAGACTCATCCATATGAAGGCTCCAGAAAGATCCTTAATTATTTAGATCCATAAAAGGCTCTGTACAGTAAATAACCGTGAAGAGATAGTAACAGATTTGTGAAGTACCAATGGGTCATAACTTTAAAAGGACTCTCGCGGCATATAGAGTAGCAGGCTAAGTCTAGGTTTTCTTAACCTGTTAGTGTCCTGCTGGGTAACCTGACATACATTAAGAATTTTTTTTACACATTGAGACGTTTTTTAAAGCACAAACAACCAACTTCAAATGCAAAGAACCAATCTCAGAATGAAATGGTGCTTTGTCAAGTAACAGAGCTATGAGGAAGCACACAACCCAGTAAAGACCCATATAGTGCCATTAAAGGGTCAGTATTTTTAAGAGTGTACATAGACAAAACCAATCAACATGAAAAGAATCAAAAATGAACAAACGAGACATCAAGCATGAATTTGAACCCCGGCCAGGGGAAGGACCCTGGCTAAGACCTGACAGATAAAGTATGAACACTGCTTTGTACAACCCCCTTATTGTTCACATTTTCAAAGATGTTGGTGTTTATATGTATGATTGTACCCTGCTTATGTAAAAAATAACACACTGTAATCTCTAACAACAAAAAGAATACACAGTTTGTCCGCTTATTTGTTTAGATCTATTTACTGTTTTTTTTTTTAAGTCAGGCTACTCCCCAGCCTTTGAACTCCTATAGTATATGAACTTTTATGACTCTTAGAGCTCTGAGGACCCCTCTAAAATGACAAATACAAGTTCAGAGTCGTTAGCTCTTTCTTTTGCTCCACCATGCTCCTGACCACCTGTAGCAATCGCACTCCTCCCTTTCTCTTTCTTCCTGTGCGTTGTCACTGCTCTGCCTACTCTGGCAAAGTTTCTCAACTCAAATATGGCATCACATCCACCAAGATATCAAGACTGGAAAAGACCATACAAACACTCCATCTGCAAGTACACAGTGCTTTCCACATTCAGTTCTATGTGTCTGCTTGCCACTTCATCACTTTCTACCTTTAAATATTCACTAATCACCAGAAAAGTGAATTTATCGACATTAATCACAGTCTCATATCCCATGTTACTCTGCCAACCAACAACCACCACATTAACCATAAATGACATGAAATGATCAAATTGTGATGTAAAAAATGCTATGCCATATTAAAAATCCAAACACTCCAAAATTGTGCATTTTAAGGAATTTTACCAGTTGTGACCACAAGGGTGCACCAGAGAGCCACAAACCACAGACACAGTATATAAAATAATATATAAATAAAATAATGGATATTTATTCCACAAAGCACCTTTTAAAGTCCGCTTTCCAACAGTGTGCCACAATTATAAAATAAATCACCAATTCTTCCTCCTTCTTTCCTCCGCTTAGTGTTGCCCGCTACCTCCCTTTTATGCTGGACCCAAGAGTATTTCTGGTGCCAAGTCATATCCACCAGGAAACACTTCTGGGCCATTACAAAAGTTGAGAGGTCCTCCACCCGACAGCGCCCTCTATTGATACATAGGGGCCACAACAGGGCTGCACTTCTGCACTCCAATTCCCAAGCATCCCTATGGGTGTCCCGACTGGGCTCCCATATGTGGACCACTGCTACTTAGCATATGGAGGATGGAACAGCTCCCGATTCCCAGCTATTGCTGGTCCGTCCGTTATATTCTGTCAGCTGAACACACTTATTTCTCTGTTCTAGTAGCCAGTATGCTTTCTTTGTAGCTCCGGCTAATGTATAGTTCATCGTCTCATCCGGGATGCCCATTCTCCTTCTACACTGTATTTAAATAGCATTGTAATCTTATCTGAATCTACCATTTAGAGTTTCCTCTTGGTCTCAGCTCTCAAGCTCGGCTCCTTCGGTTAACTTTACAGGCAGATATTTGTCTGATTGATATTTTCTGGATTTTTTAAAACGATGTTGTTTCAGTGTCAGTATACTGTATAATTATACAACATAAAAACTGTCAGTGAATAAAGCAATGAATAATTTTTTCCCCCAAAGTGAATGCGAAGAAAGCCCACTGAAGGGGTTCCCTTCATTACTCGATGAAGAAATGAAAGCTGACGAAAGCGGAGACAGTCTAGCAGATTATGGCGATGAAGAGCACAGCCAGTTTAATGAGGACGGCTCTTTCATTGGCGAGTACACGGGACAAAAGGAGAGGAGACCTGCAGAGGTAAACGGATCAGTGAAAGGTGCAAATTAGTCCGTTTGCGACAGCAGACTGACAGGTGAATAAAATGGACAAGCAGAGAATGAAACAAAATGACTGCTCTTACGATTGTACATTATGTTACCATTTTAAACATCGCTGAAAATAAATGACCATAAATTAGCGTTGCTCTGAAATGTATACTGTTGTTTTATTTTGTAATTTGATGTCTTAAATGTAATGAAAAGTACGTGTTCTATTTAAAAAAAGAAATCTTGCTTTATTTTACAAAGATAAAAAGAAATTGGCTTTGTTTCATATGGGTAGTGCCAAGATGTAAGATTACATTTTCTTTTTTATAATTATGTTAACACAATATACTATAGATGAATAAAGGTTATTTTAAAATAATAAAGCAGTGTTGTAAGTGTTTGTACATGTTTATTTGATCATCCATTCATTTTTTTAATCTATTTCTTCACTCCAGGCTGGAAACCAGGGGACACTCACTGGAGTTTTTATTAAATTTAGGAACTTTGTCTGTATTGCGATACACGTTTGCAGTGCCTGCAGAACTCCATTATAAAACACATGACAATGAACATGCGTGTCTTTCAGCTCCTGCTGGATTTATTTATCTGATCAGAGCAGCCACTCCATTAGGTGATGTAGGCGGCCGCCTAGGGGGCCGTATATGAAAGTTAAGGGGCTCATGTTGTTTGTGTAACTCAAGCAGCACACACTGTGGACACTGAGGGGGCTCCATATGAGCTTTGACCGTCACTGTTTCAGGGTCACGGTGTGTAAAAGCCAATCCCAGTGGTTTTGTGTGCTCATTTAACATCCTAATCATACTGACAATTGCAAGTATCACCTGGTACATTGTTAATGTATAGTCTATAGTGCTTTCATTGTTTGTTCTATCATTTTTATCTGTTGTTTGCATTATACTACTGTCCTCAGTCTTTAGGAGACACGCAAGGAGGAATCTCAATGTACTGTAAACACAGGGCACTAAATGGAGAAACAACGCTGAGCTGGGGCACCAGCCACTTGTAGGTCAGACTCACTCATACCAGGCCAGGTTATCAATAAGTTTACCCTTCATGCCTCTGTTATGGTGGAGAAACCAAAGAAAAGTTATGCAGAGAATAAGAGTTCTCCTTGATGAAGATCTGCCAGTTTTCACACCCAAGACTCTTTAGTTGTGAGGTAACAGTGGTAACCGTTACCCCACCATATTACCATTGTATGATCCAGCCATCTTCATTTCCAATTTGAACTCACTCAAATTTACTTAATTTTACAAGGACAGTTAACAAAGCATCTTCTTTTTTCTGAATTGTACCAGTAATCAATCACAGTAATCAATCTGCGTAAACAAGCAGAAGCCCAGAAAATGTCGAGGGTACCTCAGGATGTATTGATTACTTTATAACCTGCGAATAGATGGGAAACTGCAACAAGGATTTACCAAATCAGATTACAGCTTGGCAAAGGAAGGCAAACAGACATACTTAAACAGATCAAAGAGTCTGAGTGAGGACATCTATCATATTGATAGCCAGCCAATCAAATGTGTGTAACATCACATGTTCCAGAATCCCACATGGAATTTTAAAATAAATATAGCTTTTCTGAGAGGAGAAGAGAGAGTGACGTCAGGAGAGGGCAAGAGGTGTGCAACCATTTTCATATCAGCTAAAACATCTCATGAGCAATATCAATTACTAAATCAATGCCGCCCTGGGATATTCACCTTTTACATCTTTAACTTTTTCATAAGCTTGGTCTAAACGCGATATACGGTATATCCAGACTGTGCTATTTACATTTTCTTTTATACTGACCTCTACTGACATTATTATTCTTTTACAAACTCCAAGTTGCTTTTAGCTTTCTAAACGTGGTCTTTATATCTAGAGTGATTGAAGTACCACGCACACATTTTTTCCCGAAAATTAGCATTAGAAAATCAGATGCGCGTCATACACGAGGAAATGTAATTCTGTAATGTTTACTTCTTTTGCTTGGGCTCGCTCACTTATGCACTCACGCTCTCTCTCTCGCTCGCTTGCTCACGCACTCGTGCTCTCTCTTTTGTTCGCTTGCTTGCACACTCGCGTTCTCTCTCTCTCGCTTACTTGCTCGTGCACTTGTGCTTTCTCTCGCTCGCATGCTCGCGCTCTCACTCGCTTGCTCGCTCACTCATGCTCTCTCTCTCGCTCGCTTGCTCATGCTCTCGCTTGACAGCGCTCTCTTTCTCTCTAAACGCTTCCTATACAATCACAACGTGCGTTGTACACGGGGCAAAACTTTTATCGCGATTTTCTTTGTAAAAATTAGGGTGCGCATCTTACATGGGGGCACATGGTACACGAGTAAATACAATAATAAAGTAAATATTTAGAGCACCTAGAGTAGTAAGGAGGTGCCATATGATCTGAACTGCAAGGTTTATTGGCAGAGAACACTAAAGTAAGACATCTTGGTGGTAAATGGCCTATAGTCAAGGATGTTGAGCCTTTGTATGTTTGAATATGTTCTTGGAGACCAAAAGTAATATTTAGGTCTAAGATATATCTAAGACATTACAAGTTATTTATGTCTGTGATAAGTAAGTCTCTAGCGAATGATGGACTGTGTATGTGTCATTCATATGGCACTAGGGTGGGTTAAGCACTAGGTAGAGAATAACAGGCTGTGTATACATCATTCACGCAACACTTTTGTGGTTAAGTTCTAAGTGTACGTGTATATCTATATATGTGTATGTTAATCTTAAGGTGGAGAGTAGACCAACACGGTAATGAACTTGGTGAGCAGACTTATTCCTGAAGAAAATAAGTAAAGGGTAAGTACCTGTAGAGGGGAATACCGCGATAATACAGAATTAAAGACTTTTGCCTTTTCAGCTTAAGCAAATGGAGATTTAGAGGTGACATGATTAAAGTGTTCACATTTATGAAGGGAATTAGTCCAGTGGATCGAGACTGTGACTTTAAAATGACTTCTGCAAGAATACAGGGACACAGTTGGAAGCTTGTTAAGGGTAGATTTTGCACAAATATTAGAAGGTTTATCTTCATGAAAAGAACAAGGGATGCATGGGGGAAGTTACCAGGTCGTGTGGAAAACAGTAGTGATTTGGGATCTTCAAAATGTAATAGTTTGAAAATGTTCAGAGAATTTGAATTATCAAGTTGTATTTGGATGAAGGGCCACTTCTTATCAAAATTGAAATTATGTTCCTATTTTTTCCTTAAGTCACGGTCTCATGGTGCTTGAGCATCCAGCTGTTTTGGGTGCAAGGTCAGCTCTAATACTTGAAGGAGCTCAGATTCATCACAGTGCACACTCATGGTGACACCGCACACTCACTCAGCCATCACTTTTTGTTCATATTATACTCCTAGTATTCTGCCATGGTGGAAAAATGGCACAACAAAATGTTAATAAAGAGTTGGACAAGTACTTAAGTGTTTGTGATACGGACGTTAGCAATTCTCAGGTGATTCTGCAATTATGTGGTGTATTGATAAAGGGGATGAGACAGAGGAGAGGAGTGAGGTGGAAAAAGAATTGTCTGAAATTTAACATCAGCAAAACCAACAAACTGCCTATTGACTTTTGATGCACTAAAGAGCCTTTATGTTTGGTCACTATTCAAGGAGTGGATGTAGAGGTGGTCCATTCCTACAAGTACTTGGGGGTCCATATTAATGACAGATTGGACTGGACTTTTTCTTTAGGAGATTGCATTCCTTTAATGTGAGTAGTGACAACTTTCTATAACTCTGTGATGGCCCGTGTGATTTGTTATGCTGTGGTGTACTAGCCTGGAAACATACAATACAATACAATACAATTTATTTTTGTATAGCCCAAAATCACACAAGAAGTGCCACAATGGGATTTAACAGGCCCTGCCCCTTGACAGCCCCCTAGCCTTGACTCTTTAAGAAGACAAGAAAAAACTCCCAAAAAAACCCTTGTAGGGAAAAAATGGAAGAAACCTTGGGAAAGGCAGTTCAAAGAGAGACCCCTTTCAAGGTAGGTTGGGCGTGCAGTGGGTGTCAAAAAGAAGGGGATCAATACAATACAATACAATACAATACACAAAAGAGAACAAATCCTCAATACAGTATAAAAATAAAAATTATAAAAGTACGTAGCAGAATTTAACAGTACTGTAGATGATATCACATAATATGATTTGGATTTGTTTAGAGTCCTGGAGACCTCATCCATCAAGCTGCCTCCCCCATTTGACCATTCCACAGCTGAAACAGTGCTGGGCCAGCCAATCTGATGAAAGGACCCCACTTTCCCATGATTCCTGTGATCCTCCATCAGGGATGACTTTACCTTAGGCTGGCAAAACAACTTGGCAGGCGGGCCGTGGCACCAAGTGCCACATTTGAGTACTGAGGAGAGAAACAGAATAGGTGAAGGTTAGTATCCAATTATAACTATCATGTTACTTATGTTTTAGTGCTAATGACTAACAACAGAGATGCACTCTGTACAGTTAATCAGCAGCTCTAGTCAGGATATGCTAAACTGAAGTAGTGAATCTTCAGCTGGGATTTAAAAGCTGAGACCGAAGGGGCATCTCTTATTGTAGCAAGCAGACCATTCCATAGTTTAGGGGCCCTGTAACTAAAAGCTTGACCTCCCACTGGTATTTTATTAATCCTTGGAATCATAAGCAGTCCGGCATCTTGAGATCTTAATGTGCGCCCTGGTTTGTAAAGTCATGATAAGTTCAGACAAGCAAGCCTGACCTTGGCTATTTAATGCTTTATATGTTAAAAGGAGGGTTTTGAAATCTGCCCTAAACCTAACCGGGAGCCAGTGTAAGGATTTAAGAACTGGAGTTATGTGTTTGTATTTTCTTGTTCTTGTAATAATTCTTGCAGCAGCATTTTGGATTAACTGGAGGCTGCATAAAGAACAGTTTGAACATCCAGTGAACACCGCATTGCAGTAGTCAATCCTACTAGAAATAAATCCATGAATTAATTTCTCAGAATCCTGTTTATTTAGAAAGCGCCTTAGTTTCCTAACATTTTTAAGATGGAAGTAACATGATTTGGACAACTTTGTAATATGTGCTTTAAATGACATGTTAGAGTCAAAGATAACTCCTAGATTGTGGGCTGATTCAGTGAAATTAATGGTGATTCCAACCGAGTTAAATGATGACAAAATATTGTTGTGATCAGCGTCATTCCCTCCAACAATTAACTTCTCCGTTTTATGTGTTTAAAGACAAGTAGTTCTCATCCATCCACTCCTTTAATTCACTAACATAACTAATTAAAGACATCGGAGAAACTTCATTTGATCTAAATGAAAGGTATAACAGGGTGTCATCTGCATACGAGTGAAAATTAACATTATGTTTCCTAATGAAAGATCCCAGTGGAAGCATGTAAAGTGAAAACAGTAAAGGTCCCAGTACTGAGCCCTGCGGGACACCAGATCTCACTTCTGTGTATAATGATGGAGTACTGTCAGCACATTTCTGTACGTATTGAAATCGATTTGATAAATAAGAACTAAACCAAGTGAGCATGGGGCCTGTAAGCCCAACATCATTTTCTAGCCTGTGTAGTAAAATAGAATGGTCAATGATGTCAAATGCTGCACTTAAGTCTAATAACATAATTACAGTGGAGTTTCCTTCATCAGAGGATATCAGAATGTTGTTTACAACCCGTGTTAGTGCCGTTTCTGTACTATGACGAGTGCGGAAACCAGACTGGAATTTCTCAAATAAATTGTAATGCGTAAGGTGTGACTAAAGCTGATTGGCGACTACTTTTTCTAGTATTTTAGAGAGAAATGGTAAATTTGAAATAGGCCTATAATTATTAAGTATGTGTGGGTCTAGGTCTGACTTTTTAAGTAATAGTTTAATGACTGACACTTTTAGTGCATCAGGTATTGTGCCATGCAATAATGAACTATTGATAATGTTTAGAATAGGCGCTGCAAGAACATCCATGGCACTTTTTACTAGTTTTGTTGGCACTGGATCTAGGGAACAAGTAGCGGGCTTCATTTTAGAAATTAACGTTAAGACTTCCTGCTCAGTTACAGGATTAAAATTACTAAAGTGGTGAATGCAATGTGAGACAGGGTCTGCCAAGCTAGTATGTGGTTTGTACTGTGATGCTGAAATCTGGGATCTTATATTTTTAATTTTCTCATTGAAGAAGTTCATAAAGTCTGTACTGCTAATATCTGTTGGTATTTTGCACTATAGATCTGAATTCCCATTTGTTAATTTAGCCACTGTTCTAAACAGTGCCCGAGGATTTTTATTATTGCTATCTATTATTGTAGAATAGTATACTGAACGAACTTTAAAGAGAGCTTTTTTATATTTTTTAACACTCTCTGTCCATGTAATTTGAAAGACATGTAGTTTTGTTCTCCATCTGCGGTCCAGTTTTCGACACTCTAATTTAAGAGCTTGAGTGTTTTCATTAAACCAGGGAGAGTTTCTATGTGCTTTGATCACTTTTGCTTTAAGGGGAGCCACTTTGCCCAGAGCATCTCTCAAGGTCACATTATAATGTGATGTTAGTTGATCTAAATTGTTTTCCACGTTTACATTTGATGTTAACTGATCTAAATGGTTCTCCACAATTACACTCGACTTACTCAAAGTATCTACAAATTTTGAAGCAGAATTACAATCTAGATGTCGCACTGTCTTTGTTTTAATCTGTGAGTGCGTTGGCAAGGGCAGAACTAAATCAAATGTAATTAAGTAGTGATTGGAAATAACTTCATTTAATGGAGTAATATTTAAATTTTGAATTTCAATTTTGTAAGTTATAATTAAATCTAATGTGTGGTTATGATTATGAGTTGGACCTTTGACAATCTGACAAAATCCTACTGAATTTAACAAAAAAGTAAAACATTTGCTAAAAGTATCAGTTTTCAAAACAATGTGTACATTAAAATCCCCCATCAGTACAATGTGATCATAATTTATAGCCAAGTCAGATAGAAGGTTGCTAAATTCAGTCATGAACAATGAATATGGCCCTAGTGGTCTGTAAACTAGCACTATAATTGTGTTGGAATATGTTTTAATATTTGAAATGAATGCCTCAAAGGATGTAAAGTTGCCGAGATTTTTAGACGTGATTTGCATTTTGTTACAATGAATTATTCCAAGGCCTCCTCCTCGACCAGAATCTCTAGACTTATGAAGGAACGAGTATCCATCTGGTGACGCCTCAGCTAGGGGAACAGTGTCACATTTGCTAAGCCAGGTTTCAGTGAGAAGACACAGATCAGATTTTGTACTTAATATAATATCATTTACCAAAACATCACTTCAAGGGGGCCCACTAAATCAACAAACTAATCATAAGGACAGGCTCAGTTATGGGGCACACTCTAAATACCCTGAAGATCGCAGCAAAGGAGAGAATTAAAACAAAACTGAGTGCCATTTTGAACAACGCTGCACATCCTCTCTTTGACACACCAACACTGAGGACTTTCAGCCAACAAATTATTCAGCAGGTGTGTCAAGAAACGCTGCTGGTGCTCGTTTATACCAACAGCAATATGTCTGCATAATGCCCCACTGGGACGTGGACTGCCAAGTCAGATGTTTTCTTTCTTTTTAATTTAAGAGAGTGCAGGCAGAGTGGAATGGGTGGAGAAGAGTGTCAGGAGTGATTTGTGACAGATGGGTATCAGCAAGAGTGAAATGGAAGGTCTACAGGACGGTAGTGAGACCAGCTATGTTATATGGGTTGGAGACGGTGGCACTGACCAGAAAGCAGGAGACAGAGCTGGAGGTAGCAGAGTTAAAGATGCTAAGACTTGCACTGGGTGTGACGAGGATGGATAGGATTAGAAATGAGGACATTAGAGGGTCAGCTCAAGTTGGACTGTTGGGAAACAAAGGCAGAGAGGCGAGATTAAGTTGGTTTGGACATGTGCAGAGGAGAGATGCTGAGTATATTGGGATTAGGATGCTAAGGATAGAGCTGCCAGGGAAGGAAAAAAAAAAGGAAGACCTAAGCGAAGGGTTATGGATGTGGTGAGAGGAGACATGCAGGTGATGGGTGTAACAGAACAAGATGCAGAAGAGAGGAGGATATGGAAGAAGATGATCCGCTGTGGCAACTCCTAATGGGAGCAGCTGAAACAGGAAGAAGAATAGTCATTCTAGTGTGTGTTCAGACCATGGTGTTTGTGTCTGTCTATCTATCTATCTATCTATCTATCTATCTATCTATCTATCTATCTATCTATCTATCTATCTATCTATTTAAAGAGCTTCTGTAAAAAAGCCGCCTAATATCCCCTACAGGCAAATAGAGTTCTATCCATCTGTCTATAAAGTGGGACCAAGCAGCAGTGAAAAGGTTAGAGTCTGAAAATATTCAATTGCTAAATCCAAACATATAAACCAAAAATTAAAGTCAAAAAAGCCAAGTGAAAATTCCAAAGTCACAAGCTTGACTTCATCTCTAAACATGGTGGTAAAAAGCACAACACCATCTTCAACTGCATTGGCTCAATCATTTAGCTTCTATGTTGTTACAACATGGTTGTCAATGCTAAATAAAAAAGATTTAAAATAACCATAAGGTCAGAATAACTTCAAAATTGAAGTAAACCCAAAAGTCTCTACACTTTGACTCAATGTGCTCTAATATAGGGAAGCCATTCATGTCTGTGCTGCAGTTTAGTTCTGGGGATCATCGTGAGGCACCTCCCATGTCAGGGTCTGCTCCAAGAAGTCCTGTGATTACCTTTTGTGTGTCACTAAGCCATCATATTCAAGGAGCAGAAGCCCAAGGCACATTTCAGGCAGGTTTAGCTTAAAGAAAACAAATAATGACTTAGGTGTAAACGGAGAAAAACAGAAATGTATCTGAAGATTTGAAATATTTTAGCTGACATTTCATTTGACTGACTGCTGCCATTCTAAGGAAACACTGCTGAAGGCAATGCCCAAATATTCAGCATCTTGTCCTGTAAAGGACAGCTAAAAAGGAAAGAAATGGAGCAGGAGATGAAGCACTGAGAAAGAGCCAAAAGAATATGCAGCAGAATTCAATAAAAGAGCGTGAAAAATGACATGCAAACTAATTTAAAAGATAAGGCAACTATTCATAACCAGAAAAAACAAGAAAGAGTTCAAAACACTACAAAAGAAATTTTAAGAAATGCCAAACCTTAAAACAAAGATCACACCTGCAAAGATTAGTCAGGACATCAGATTAGTTTTGAAAAGAATTCACTCTTATGTTTTATAGCAGTAAACTGATGATGTCAAGAGTCACATGACCAGTAACCACCATAGCAACGATGAACAGCATGGTGGCAACAAAAGAAAAAAGATTACAAAGTTAAGTCAATAGTGTTGGATTCTCCTACATAAGGACCTTCCCGTTTCTCAAACTTGATGCCCAACCTTTTGTTGCAAAAAAAAAATTACAAAACCTGAGAAAAATGTTAGACCTCATTTATACAGAAGAAATATGATCAAAAAAATTATTATTCCCATATAGCTGTATAGCCTGAAAGAAAAGTCACAGGCTTGCCAGCAGAGTGTGCACAGGACCTGGTTATACTTAAAGGGCTCCACACCGAGCACCATGTGATGTTCATTCAGTACCCATCAGCGCCCGCTTTGTCTGCCTAGGGTTGCAGTAGTAAAATATTTCTTTATCTTTCATCTGATGAGATAGCTTTTGAATGAATGACCGGCTAAGAGATAAGCTGGGGAAGTGGAGCTCAGATAAGCGGTCACTTGTTCATCATTCTGTGATGAGGTCATGTGCATTAACAACAACAGCATGAAGATGGAGAGATTCAGCAAGGCTGATTGGGGAGGGGGTCTGCTCTTTTTTGAAATAGCTTGATGTGGCAACATTACTGGACAATAAAAACAATCTAATCAGAATGAGAAGCATGCTTTCAGTAATATGACCTTTTCTATTCACTACTCCATTTGTCCATTTGCAAAACTCAGGTTGTCCGTCATAGTTTCTCATGCAATAAACTCCACATGGGACACGAGTACATCCTTGGGCACACATGTCAATGACTGATACCCAATCATTTATAACCACCATCTATCCATCCATCAACGTTCTGACTCAACTTCTCCATTACAAGGGGTGCAGGGAGGTGGGTGCTTTCTTAACAGTACTGAGTGAGAACTCCCAAATCAACCAGCTGTTTTGGGTTAATCAAAATAATGTTATTTTCCTTAATGTTCTGCTTACTGTCAGTGGGCAGAAGGAGATGCTGTAAGCTCATAACAGGATGGCATTACCCAGTAAAGGGTAACCTGCAAGAACAACTGGTGTCATTTGGAAGGGTGGGAATTGTTACCTCAATAGCACCCGCCATCAAGGCTTTTACATGGGCACTGGTTAACCTGCAAGTACTTCAGAAAGCTAACCTAGTAATGAACCAGACCCCCCACTTAAAAGCTCCTTGAAATCAGCTCTAGTTTGAGCTTGTCATTCAATAGTGGACACCAGACCAGTGTGGAGACAATGAGAGTGACCAGGGATCTACATATGCAGGAGGGTAAGTGGACAAGCAAAATACCAAACTTAGCATGTAAAACAAAATTTGGAAAATGAATTTAAATGTCATGTATGTTTCAAGATAATTTATTACCTTGAAGTATCATTTTTCCATAAAGCTCTGTTTAATCCTAAGTGCTTACCTGCAGAGTAGTCAGTGGATCAGCACCTCTATACATGCAGACGCTTGTAAGGTCCTATGCTCCTTCTCAACCACTCAGATCTGCTGATGAACAGCGTCTAGTCATGCCGCCGCTGCGTGGTATCAAATGTCAATCCAGACTCCTTTTATGTGTAGCTCCTAGCTGATGGAATGAGCTGTCCACCTCCATTTGAAATTCTGACTCCCTCAATGTGTTTGAGAAGCTTTGGAAGGCCCTCTTGTTCAGTGAATATCTGTCTGTACAGACAGCAAGGCGATCAGTGTCAGAAAAGGAAAGAACTGGGAAAAGGACAAAGAAAACATGTAGATAGAAAAATAGGCATGGGTCAGAAACCAGAAAGACAGATGCCAGAGGAACACCAAAGCTAAAACAAGAACCAGGGATCATAACTCAAAAGAGCACAAAAATAGGTGTTGGTGAGGCCAGCAGGGGGCGCTTACCCTGTGGTCTGAATTTAGACCCCAATTCCCCAGTACAGTGACAGGGACAGTGACGTGGTATAAAAATGGTGCCATCCTTCCTATGAGAAGTAAAACCAAAGTCCTGACCTTCTGTAGTCATAAAAGATCCCTGGGCATCATTTGTAAAGAGTGCTGTATGCCGCGATGTCCAGATTAAAATTACCCACCACGGCCTAGTCATTCTGGCACCCCCAAATCATCCCCTGTCTCTAATTGGCTATCTCTCTCCCCACTTCACCACCTAATACAGTGGTTCTCAACCTGTGAAAAAAAGAAAACAAGAATCAAAAATATGAAAAAAAAGTCTGTTGAAACCAAAACAAATTAACTTAAACTACATTCTGATACTAGAACAATAAATATAGACTTAGATAAATGTTGATAAAAGTTAAGTAGGTATAATAAAATATGCATCTACATTTCAAAAAAATGTTAGGGGGGCGCGATTAAAACTGTTATGAAAACTCGGGTCGCAAATACTTAAAGGTTGAGAAACGCTGACCTACTAGCTTATGTGTGGTGAGTGTACTAGCACAGAGTGACTGCCATCATACCATCTAGGTGGACGCTGCACATTGGTGATGGTTTAGAAAGTGGCTTCCTTCCCACTGTAGGACTCTGAGTAGCGAGAAAGGCACTTTATAAATATTATTATGCATCCATCCATCCATTATTCAACCCGCTATAGGGTCACAGGGGTCTGCTGGAGCCAATCCCAGTCAACACAGGGCGCAAGGCAGGAAACAAAACCTGGGCAGGGCGCCAGCCCACCGCAGGGCGCACACACAACATGCACACACACACACCCCAAGCACACACACCAAGCACACACTAGGGACAATTTAGAATCGCCAATGCACCTAACCTGCATGTCTTTGGACTGTGGGAGGAAACTGAAGCACCCAGAGGAAAACCAAGCAGACATGGGGAGAACATGAAAACTCCACGCAGGGAGGACCCGGGAATATTATTATTATTATCCATCCATCCATTATCCAACCCGCTACATCCTAACAACAGGGTCACGGGGGTCTGCTGGAGCCAATCCCAGCCAACACAGGGCACAAGGCAGGAAACAAACCCCAGGCAGGGAGCCAGCCCACCGCAGTATTATTATTATTATTATTATTATTATTATTATTATTATTATTATTATTGAAATTTGGATGTTCTTCCAGACATGCAGGGCAGTTGAAATGCTATCACATCTAGAGACGTCAGAACTGCTTGACCGCTGGTAAACACTCTCTAGCACCCTGTGATTGTGTCTATATGATGAAAGTTAGACACGAAAGTATTATTACAGCCAAATGACACATATTGCTTTATTAATTATTTATAGACCTTAATGACACTGTTTAATTGATAATATCTCTGATAGGTTCTTGTAATTAAGGAAGTGTAACTCGCCTCTATTTTGTTCTGAGCTCTTCACTTGTGGTGATCACTTTTTATACCCTTGTCCTGTAACACCTGTGCCCAAACAGTCCTCCAGATTGATATTCACTCCATTACATTGACGTCTTTTGTAAGTCAGTTTGTATAAAAGTGTCTGCTAACCAAATAAATGTAAAGGTAATTATTCTTAATCCTCTTCTTAACCTGTTGAAATGTATTAATGGCTCTGTTGCCTTGGAAGTGTCTCAGAATTTCTCACAAGGAGAAGGAAGAATTTAAGGATAGCATCAAGACCACTATTACAGGAATACTCGGTGACAAGATTGTTTAATGGAATATTGGAAAGTGAGAGGATTCCTGAGGAGTGGAGAAGAAGTGTACTGGTACTGATTTTTAAGAATAAGGGGGATGTGCAGGACTGTAGTAACTACAGGGGGATAGTTAAAGATGCTAAGATTTGCATTGGGTGTGACGAGGATGAACAGGATTAGAAATGAATACATTAGAGGGTCAGCTCAAGTTGGATGATTGGGAGACAAAGTCAGAGAGGCGAGATTGCGTTGGTTTGGACATGTGCAGAGGAGAGATGCTAAGTATATTGGGAGAAGGATGCTAAGGATAGAGCTGCCAGGGAAGAGGAAAAGAGGAAGGCCTAAGAGAAGATTTATGGATGTGGTGAGAAAGGACATGCAGGTGATGGGGGTGAGAGAGCAAGATGCAGAAGACAGGACGATATGGAAGAAGATGATCTGCTGTGGTGAACCCTAATGGGAGCAGCCGAAAGAAGAATAAGAATTAAGAGTAAATCCCATTCATATTAAGAATGGGATGTCATTAAAGTTCATATGTGTGTAAAGGCAGACATCCCAATAATTTTGGCAATAAAGTGTATATGAGAAGTCAACTTTATATTGAAATCAGAGAGAGGGTTCCAGCAGTGGATCATTGAGTTGGGGCTAGAAGTTGGTATTACTTTTTCCTATGTTTTTTCTGGTTATTGGATATGTTTTGACTGTTTATTGAATTTCCCCTTTCACTGTAAATTTCCTTTTGCCCTTTTTCCTTTCTTCTTTGTTTTTGTACTTCTTACTGCTTTTGTAAGTAAAAAACGTAATTTGTAAAGATTCTTGTTTTGTGTTGTTTTAACAAGTCAGAGGATGATGATTACCAACTCCCTCAAATAATTTTGGTGAATTTTGAGATTTTATTGCATTTTTTAATTTTTAAAGCCAGCTCCCCCTAGGCCTCTGAAGGCTCCAGTTTGCAGGTAGCAGTTGGGAGGCTGACTCTTTGACCGAGCCATATCTGGGCTTGCCATTGAAGGTCCTGGCTTGCTTTGAGGAGTATTTTGGATGCCTCACACACCCTTTGCTCACGCAACAGCAACAATATTTTTTTAACCACAAATGTCTTAAAGGAAGACTTAAAGCAGAAGCAGGAGGCAGACCACACTGACATCTGCATTGGAGGGAATGCTGTTGAGAGGGCAAGAAGCTTCACAATTCTAGAAGTGACCATGACTGATGAACTGAAGTGGGCACGATGCATTTCGTCTCTTGCCAAAAAGGCTCTCCAGTGCCTCAACTTTCCTCAGACAAGAAAGGGCAGTTCACATTTCTCAATCTGTTCTCATGAATTTCTACATGTGCACAGTGGAGCCCATCCTCACTGGCTATATTACAACCTGGTAGGACATTGTTTTGCTCAAGATGGAAAAGTACTGCAGAGGGTGGTGAAGTAAGTAGCCCACAGCCAATATTTTAGGTCCTATTTTGTCCTTTAAGGAATGGCTTTCTTACTGCCTGTCACCCTGTCACACCTGCAGCACAAAGTCTCCTCTTCACAGTAGAAACAGAGACTTACTCTTTTGACCACTGCTAAGCTGTGCTTCAAGCTGTTGTGCTGTGAGGCGCCTATCACACAAGCTGGTGACCCTCAGAAACTTGTCTTCTAATTGGGCTGTGACTTTGGGTCTGCCAGATCTCTTCCTATCAGAGTTTGTTCCAGTTTCCAATTGACTTTGGATTGTGTGGGATACCACTGTACTCACTGACACATTGATTTTCTTTGGAATTTCTCTAAATGAAAGGCTTACATTTCTAAGGCTAATAATGCTCTGCCTCTTTTCATTCGTTAATTCCCATTTTCTTGCCATTATCACTAAAATATTCTCCAAATAGTACCTCAGGAGGATGTACTAAAACAGTCTGTTCCAACTTAGATTTTAAACAGACAGAGGGTTTTTAAGTAATCCACAGAAGTTGGGACACCTGCAAAAATGATTTACTTCACCTTGCAGGTCTTGATTTACTTTAATTGTTTCAGAGCATCTGTTGGTTGTAATCTATTAGTTGTTCCCTGAAGAAGGCCCTAAACTTTACAATAAACCCTCTGTCAGTTTACTACTTACGTTTTCACCCAATCGTTGCATTTCAACTGATTACATTTGAAGAAAAATTGAGGTGCTCTAAAACTTTTGACTGGTAGTAAATATACTGTGAAGCTTGGGTCACAACGTTACACAGGAGAGCACAGAAAGGTTTTCAAGGAGCAGAAGTTTTATTGCAGTTCTGGCAGATATAAACACAAGATTCTTTCAGAAGCAGTCTAGCCACACTGTGAACAGCTGTCAAACGTGACACCTCGGTCACAACTCCTGGTCAAAAAAACACAGAGTCTTCCTCTTCAAGGGAGTACAGTGGCTCGGAAGCAGCAACCGGAGCAGAAAGAGTTTAGGGGAAGAGAGAGAACAGGAGAATTAGACCTTAGGATGGTCGCGGCTCGGTCTTTTAAATGTTCGAAGCCTCACATAAGGCAAGCCAGCAAGCCTGCAGCTGATACCGCAAAGAGGAGGTGTAAGAGTGTGTTTGTTTCTCATTGAAATACTGTTTAAGAGGGAGTATCTGAAGAGCAGGGACGTCCCCCTGAGGCAGCAGTCACAATAAAAATATATATATATATATATATATTCCCAGAATGGGAAGAGTGGAGAAAGGCAGTCTTTCCAGGACACTGCCTTCCCTAGGACGCTAGGTGGCAGCTCTCCTGGATGGTAAATGTACCCCAGATTCCCGGGCATCATGGGACATGGAGTCCATTTTCTCAGCCCTGTTGGGTGCCGTGGGTGCTGCCAGGGGGAGTTAATAAGCAATGGGAGCATAAATACAATTACAGTAAAGTTTTGTATTTTAATACATTTTTATCATAGCACTGTGTCCCATGTTGGTCAGACATGAAGTACCTTTTTCTGTACATGAGATGATATTAGTATTACCACCATTACTGTGAAGGTATTTTGCCAGATTCCTTTATCCATTGTAAAGACGTGTGCATTTGGTTAGCTGTCAATTTTAAACTGCCTCCATGTGAGCATGGGTTTGCATGAGTAACCCTGTGATAGACTGGCACCACATCCAAGGGCTGCTTTCTCCATCATGACTGGTGGTCTCAGGACAGGCTCCAACCCCCCATGACCCTGATTTGGATTATGTGAGCTGCAGAATGCCACAGTGTCTTGTGTGGGATCACTCTAGGTGTAGAGCATCCCCTTTTATTTCAAATGTCAGATAAAAGAAAATGGCTGTGACTTCATGGTAAAGTCATATTGTGTACACATTTTGCGCTATTTTGAAAATTTCAAAGGAAAATACTCAACATAAAATAACCCTGTAGGATTCTCTGATCTATCATCCACTACTACCCATTATACACAAACTATTTGGGGATAATCTGAATTCCTAAGACTATACATTTAGTGGCCCCACTAGACACAATGGCCAGTCTGACCCCTGCCACCCTCCAGTTACTGATGGTCCCCCCTTCCTGAGCTGACATCTGTTCTTTGTGTTTCTTTAACTTTAATTTCTAAGCTTTATGGCATTTTTGGCTATGCACAATGGTCACTTTCTGAAGTCAATTCTCTATATTAATAACAAGTGACATCCAGTGGAGAGTATGCCATGCCCTATGCCCACACCCCATCTTATAAAAAACAACTGCCAGAGATGATGGGCACACCATGATCCACCATTACACACAAAAGACGAGAATTAGCAGGAACTCATTTACTGGTAAAGAAGGAAAAATTGTCCAACCTCAATGAAATCCAAACAGCATTACATGCTTGCTTGTGACGGACATGTAAACAAGTCTTCTTCAGTGTTACCACATGTGACATCCTGTAATAGGATTATGAAGACTTAGTAAATGAAAAACTGTTTGTTCAGCATCCCCTGAGTTAGGCTGATCAGATTGAATATTTCATATCCTCCAGGCACCTGGACGTACACCACACTTACACCCACATGTTGGGTGCGCAGCCCACGACACCTGGCCTGTCATGTGCTGGGTTTACGGCTACCTGGTTGTGGTATGAGGCTAATGGGAGTTTGGCTCTTTCTACATGAGTGAAGATGTCATTCTGGAGAAAGAAAATATTACAACCAGATGGGCACCCCTCAGACGGCCTCCATCTTATTCACAATAACATTTGTTTCTATAGCACATTTTCATACAAACGGTTTAGCTCAAAGTACTTCATAAGATGTCAAAGAAGTGGTTGCATGTAAAGAAAAACAAATTCAAATTAGATAAGAAAAATTATGCATAAAGAGTATACAAAAAGAAATAATACACACTTACATAAGACTGATAAAAATTATTAAAAGAAACACAGTCCTTCTATATAGAATGGTCTTTTTAAGTCACTTTTATTCACTTGCTAGAATAACTCTCTGAGCTAAGCTGGTACTCAAGAATATAATGAAAATTTTTAATCCAACAGACATTATTATCATAATAATTACTGATAGATAGATAGATATGAAAGGCACTATATGATAGATAGATAGACAGATAGATAGATAAGGCTCTATATGATAGATATGAAAGGCAATATAGATAGATAGATAGATAGATAGATAGATAGATAGATAGATAGATAGATAGATAAGGCTCTATATGATAAATATGAAAGGCAATATATGATAGATAGATAGATAGATAGATAGATAGATAGATAGATAGATAGATAGATATTCCAAAGGGAATTTTGCTTGATACACCAGCAACATAGAATATAAAGTCATAGTAAAATGCAATAAAAAGCAACAATTATATAAATGAATGAAATAGGACTATAAACATACTACTACTACTACTACTACTACTACTACTACTACTAATAACAATAATAATAATAATAATAATAATAATAATAATAATAATAATAACATAAAGAACAGTAGTCCCTGTGCCAGTTTGTCCATTATAACCTCTTAGCACACTGCGCTATCCTGAGTTGGAGACTAAGCCCTCCATGCAGCGTGTAGACAGCATTATCCAGAATGGCCTCTAATTGTGTCATCACTCTCTCTATTCTGTCACTGTGTCCAATAAATAAAGGGTCGCTGTTGCCATTCCTTCTGATGTCTAGAGTTACTCAAACCACAATGTAGGACAGGGGTTTCCATCTTGGGGTGCCCGCATCACCAGGGAGTGTGAGATGACATTTCAGGGGGTGCGACAAAGTAGAAGGCTGCGGCTCGAGGTGCGGTGCCCGACTTTACCGTAGTGCAGTCGGTGTCTTTGCAGTGTGCCGTCACTTGTAAGTGACTTATTAGTTGAGCTCTTGTTCTGTGATATGAAATGAATCAAGCATTGTGCGCGGAATTGTCACCCGAGAACGAGCCACAGAAATGCGCATTCTCGCGGTTTCCTTGCTGCGGGCGGCGCGTTCATAAAGGCGAACACCTTTTTTTTATGACAATGGAATTTGGACATTGCAATGATCCGTAAAGAACGGCGAGCTCTGGTGTTGATTTGTATGCAAACTCTGGTCATGAAACGTGACTGATTTCAAGGTTAGACTGACATTTTTGGCAGTGGGTTGGGGTAGGGGGTTTCAAGGGAGACTGGACTGAATAAAACACTTCCTGCTTATACACTCATCCCATCTCTGGTGGTCCTGGCAGCAGCGCTGCAAGTTTACCTGTACAGTGCATCTGTGTTTAAAGTGCAGTTCAGATGTAATGGGGGACAAAGCTCATCAATTGTGTTTTGTTGCGTAACGTTGCTCCGCAGGGTCTCCAATCAACCAAACCCCTCCATCGCCGAAAGTGTGTAATTTCCATCGGATCGCTTAATATTTCGCTTAATGGGGGATACCCCAACCCCTGGATCGTCAATCGAGTGAGCCCACTGAACCCACTTAATACAATTTTAAAGACACAAAGCAGATACCAACCTTGGATAACGGTACCAGTTCTTTACAAGAAATTAACCTTATTGCTACTTAGCCCAACGAGCATATCTTTGGGATACCGGAAGAAAGCTGGCGTATGTGGATAAAAGCCTACATGATTCAGATTAAAAGGTTTCAGTTTACAAAAATCTAGTATGTTATTTTGTGTATAGAATGGTGACACAGCAGGTAACTTTAGAACTTTACCTAAAATTGTTATATGTTCACAACAAAATTCACATGACTTGACTTCTAACATCCAAAGAAACTTATTCATTATTGTTCTAAAGCACCATTCTAAAAGATTGCACCTGGCAGGTGTGACCAATAGTTGGAGCATCATCACCCTTTCCAAAGTCAATGACATCTGCATCACACTGTGACCAGGCGGCAGTGGTGCAGGACACCATTGCAGAAAAATTTAAAAAAAAAAATGGAGAAAATTAGAAGTAAACGACTCAGCCAGGTCTTTCAAGGCGGGACTGGACCGTGCTGAACCGAAACCGAACAGGGGTTGGCAGATGTGCTGCAGACCTACATAGATGGGAGTATTGTGACAACCCACTCTGTTCCTACGGACAACAGCAAGCCAGGGCCCATGCTGTCAAAAAGTTCAGCGGTGGTCCTGCCATGCTGCATACAGCCTTAGCATCTCCTATTGACTGGTTGACACGTGATAACTGCATTCGCTAAACAAACAACATTGCAGGACCTACAGTATCACAACTGGCACAAAAAAAGATTAAAAGAAAAGCCAAATTTAAAAAGTTTTTTTTTTTTTTAATGTTTCAAAGTATTAGTCCGGTGTATCACTTTTGGTAAGGCATAACAAGAATCCATCCAAACACTTCTTTTATACGTGGCTCCTGAAATAATAAGCAAACCGGTGTCTGTGCATCTATGATTACAATTGGAAATATAAAAGGACAGGCACTGTAAAATATGAAGACGGGCAAGATTGTTCATTGTCTTATAAACAAGTATTTCAAAATCAATACTAAATGATGATAGTCATGAGATTATGACTGGTGAGATGTGTTTAGATTTTCTTTTTGCCCCCACTTAGTTGATTAGTTTTTGATATGGATGAAAGTACGGCCTGCGATATGAATTGGTGTCCCATCGTGTCTTGTGCAAAGTGTTACAGAGAAGCCCTGGGACCGCGTGATGGACAAAGTGTTTTGCTTAAACGGATGAACCTATGCAGCCCTCTAAGGTGCCTTACAAAAACACAAAATAGCATTTCTTATTTTCATGCAATATCTTTATAGTGGAAGTACGGCGGTTAACCTGCTAAGGATCAAACTCTGAGTTTGTCAGCCTTGGAGCTTTCAGTCCCCAGTATTTTGTCCCTTAGGCAAAGTTGCCTGTCTATCTAGTATATCCTGTTCTTGTTCATATTACAATATGACGAGAAGAAGAACAACAATAACAACAACATTATATTCATGTTATGTATTTCTATCCACACCTGACTGCAATATTGCTAAAAGGATTGTGTTGAGGATTCTTGATAGCACAGTGCTACAACAGCGAGCCGTACTTGGCTTTGTTGCGAACGCAAGCTTGAGTCTTCCTCACGTCAGGATTACCTGCCGTAAATGGGCGAGGAATTGTGCTAATTGAGGAGGGCGTGTCCTCAGCAAATGTTCGCGCTTCTTCGCACTCTGTCACTTTGGACGTTAGTTTTGGAAAAGATGCATTGTCCTAAAAATATTGCCAAGTGCATTCTACAAGCACTTTCGAAATTTAACATATTGAAATCTTAAACGGCGTTATTGATTTACTGAGATAAACGGTGTGGAGTGTACAGATTTTTCTTACTGCACATTAACAATGCCTTGATGCTGTCATGGGCCCGCTTTCATTCTAAATAAGATCAAGTGCAGTAGTTGCTTTTATCTGTTGTGGATTTTAGACAAACTATAAAGACGAAGCACTGATCGTCTCGTGGTCCTACTTGTGGACCGGAGTCTCTTTAGAGGCATTGGTATCTAGCCATGCAAGCAGGTCTTCCAATTTACAGGGAAAACTTGGGGGTTGGTGGAAGGATTGGCACTCCAGGCACCGTAAAAAAATTAACACTGTTTCAATGTGGGGCTGAGGTGTCACCCGTTGCACTAGGGTCCCAATCCAGGTGGTTCGTCGTGTGGTGGGTGCGGCAACGCGCTATCAGCGCCTGCTCCCAATCTCTCTCAACCCCGCATCCCCCAAAACCGGGATCGTTAAATTCGTATTAAAAAAGACTCGTAATGGGGACGAGTACTCAAGATAAAGACGCCAAAGTGACCGATGTCATTGGGGTTCCCAAAAAGAACCATCTGTATGAACTTTCTAGAAAAGACCTTTTATTTAGATCCCTAACATGTTCCATAAAGTATCATGAACAGGCGATAACGGATCTGTAAAATGCCTCCAGAGGACTGTGCTGCAAATAATAACAGGCTCAGTTCAGGTTTCTGGATCTTCGGTATCATGCTAGGTAGCCTACTGTACATAAAAGGATTCTGTTTTGTCCGCATATTAGGAACTTTTTCAGCGCACAAAGAACCAACTTCAAATATAAAGAACCGTTGCCAGAATGAAATGGCTGTTAGTCAAGCAACGACCCAGTAAAATGCCGTTAAAGAATCGTTAGTTTTAAGAGTGTAGTGTTGACGTGTAACTATAATATTAACAAAATACTCTGTGGACCAGCAAATTTTCATAATGCTTAGCTTGGTCCATAATCTGCAAACATAACTTTTACCATCATAGATATCTTATAAGAAATAATGATGATGTTAAAGTAAATCTGTATTTTTAGGTGCTGATTTAATGAAAATAATTTGCTAGTTAACCAGTTACTCAATCCAATTTGCATCTACATAAAATTTCTCAGTTACCAAAAAAGAGATGTCAATTGTTTGAAGTGCTGTCCTACAAACTGTAATCATGGTTTTCAAATGCAATACCACTTATCAATCTTCTAGTCTACATTTTTGTAAGCCAAGTGAAACTTCAACTCGAAGAGTGTGTTTTCTATCATCTCTTAATAATAAACATTAGATCTCTTATTTCGAAGCACTGAGGTAACCATTGCCACTTGACTCACTGGGGGAATTTTATTGCATATATTGCCTGGAAGAAATTACTGGCCATACCACTTAAATATCTAATTACAAACAAATTTTGAGAAATGTGTTTTAAATTATATAATATACCACACTTTACATAATCAAATATGAATAAGATACTTTAAAAAAAAAATCTTTTTGTAGTAACTGCACAGAAACTGCTATACATTTATTTTGGACCTGATTCTACAATCAAGTTTTTGGTATGATTTTTCTAGATATGTCAAAATAAAGGTTACTGAAGATTTATGATTATTTTTAAGGATATCTTATTGGTGTTTTATAAGTTTAAAAGATGTTCAGAGAAAGAATATCATCTAATTAATTGTCTTATTATACTAGTACAGTTTCCTATTCTTAAAGCTAACGTTATCATTGAGAAACGTATGTTTTTTAGATTAAAAATGAAGTAAAACTGTATGTTAAGACCATTTTAACCTCACATAGCGGTAAAGTTTTACTAACTGTTAACATTTGTAAATTTTAACATTTCGTTTGCTGTAATATTTTCTAATGTATCCCTGGCGATTAATCTATCAGTGTTTGTTCTCTATTACTGTAATTGTAATGTTTATATCATAATAAACAAAAAAACAAAGCATACTGCGCAGCACTCCGAATTCACTAAAAAGAAAGCGGAGCGCGGTGCCCGTCGCCTCCTCACGCAGCGGCCGGGAGTGACACGTGTGCCTTTGTGTACACACTTCGTCGCCTGCTGGATTACAATCACAAGAGATTTATTGAATTATGACTTCATTGTTAACACGTTACAGCTTACGTGCATGCGTGGCTTCGTGACAATGACAGCACCAATATTTCAGTGCAATGAACTGTTGATGTATTAATCGGATACGCTTCTTTTGCAAAGAAAACTCATTGCTTTCCTCTTTTTGTAACGAAACCATGTGTTACACTTTTAAACATGTCTACCGAAAATTGAACGGTAAGTTTCGAAGGCACTCTGACACCTGCTTGACACGAGATGACATCTGTCCGCCGATTGGCTGTCCTCCGACGCTCGTCTGATGACATCCTCTGGTCCAGCCTTTATATAGAAGACTCCGCGGTCCCGCGCCTGTTGCTCAAGCCCGGACTTTTGGCGCAGGTGAATCGGCTGCTCTGGTACAGCAGCAGAGGATCGTCCGTGGATGCGCGCTTGTCTTTTACGACTGCCTGGGCCCTGAGTACGTGGCACGCATCTTCTGGGACGCTCGTTCAACTTGAAGAACTAAAGAGCGGTGGACGGACGGGTGAGAACTTGTGGATGCGCGGCGAGTTGAGAGACGGACGGCTCAAGTTTGAAGAAACTTCGGGCGGAGCATCCTCTGGAGGAGCAGCCTTGTCTTTTTGACGTGACGTTTTATCAAACTTCCAACATCTTTTTAAATATGTTCTTCTTTTGTTAATACTTTACATTCCACTCTAATCGATATTTTTGGTACTCATTTTATTCGGATTTAATGGCAGATGTTTGTTAGTGACACGAAGTTTTTAGGACTTTGCATGTGATTTTATTTCGTATTCATTTAGTTGGCAGAACTGTTTTAGTTGCACATCATCTGAAAATGGAACGCAGTGGAAATTTCTTTGCACGTTGAAAATTTTAAACACATAAAGACATTTAGCTCAAAAACTCACCCCAGGCGGTGCTTGTCGTTTGGCAGTAGGAGTTTCAATAATTTCCTTACAAGCAGTCCATTAAATTACAGATTTCAGTACTGTCCTTCGTTCAATAAGGATTCCCACAAAAGTGAAGGTGAGTAATTTTGTCTTTATTCTAATTGTGTTAGCATATATTGGAAAAGTAAATCATTGTCAATAATGTTTGGCACATTCTTTTACGGATTACCCCCATCACCCAGTCAAGTTAAAATCTTCATTCCTCATATTATTTGGATAAAAGTAGGCCTGCTCAGTTAGTGCAGCTCGCTCACAACTCCAGAGACCTGGGTTCAGATCCACTCCAGTGCGGAGTTTGCACTTTCTCCCCGTGTCCACAGGATACTTCAGTTTCCTCCTACATCCTTGGGCATGGGAGAGATGCTGTGTAAATAACATGTATTATTGGTATTATTATTATTATTCATTTATTTCCTAAGCGTTTAGGTTTTATTGATTGGTAACTCTAAATCAGTTTCTGGACCATTATTCCATTCAGATTTGGTTCCTGGCTTGTAAGAGATGCTTCTGGAGCAGACACCCTTCGGTCTGCCCCCAGAGACTCTAACAGAAATTTGACAAACAAGAAGAGACCATTCAGTCCATCAGGCGCGTTTGTTTTGCTAAGCTGATGCAATATCTCACCCGTGTACTGTACATTGACTGCCTTTGGCAAAGCAATGAATGGATATTTAATAAACAGTTGTCTTAATTGTCAGATTGTTTGTAATTTTTTGACATTGTTTTCTTATGTTTACTAGCATTAAGCAGAGTTCTGTATAAGAAAATATATGAACAGCTGTAGTCAATAAAAATGTTATGTAAAATCTTTAAGACAGTACAATTTGTTGTAAATCATCAGCTTTCTGAAACAAAGACTGTGCGTTACACAGTTACAGTAAGTTGCATAAACGTGAATAGCCTTGGTCTTTAATTGTTGCTCTTTTAATGCACGGTCTATGAATGAAAGTAAAGCACTGAAGGACATAAAACAAGATGCTGCCATGCTAGGCCTGAACGGGACTGATGGCAGTTTACAAAAATGCTTTGTGTCATTCCATGGACAGAAACTTGGAGCAGCGTCACCGATTTTGGACCACGGGTTGATCAGTGCCACCTGTGTGGAATTTGGGTTTGCCTGTTGTTCTGGTGGCCATTTTGTAAAGAGAGTCGGACTGATCTGCACTGTCCCTATGTCGTACTGTGTGTACCCAGTCACACACTGACATCCCATCCTGCAGTTCCAGTGCCGCATAGGAGCTGTCAGGTTTACGATTTTTGAATATAAAACGTATCAACTATGTATTCATTTGTATGAGAATTTCTACTCTCAGGATTATAATTATAATAATGCATTTTATTTATATAGCACCTTTCCCATGCTCAAAGCACTTCACAGAAATTCAGTTTCTACAACATATACTTATATAACACTGGATACAAATAATATCTGCATAAAGCACTAAATAAAGATAATGAAACAAAAATGAAATAGAATAAGAGACATTAAACCAGAATAAAATACCCACAAAACCCTGAATAAATAACATAATTCGTGGTACAGACACAAATCTTCCTCTTCCTGGCAAAGAGGGTAAGCAGAAGGACAGTCAGAATGTCAGGTCAGTTCAGCGCCTTCCTGAGCAAATGAGGTTAAACTTGTTTTTTGAAAGAATGAATCGAGTCGGAAAATCTCATTCATTTTGGGAAGTTGTTTCAAAGTCTGGCCGCTTATAATGCTGAAGGTTCTGTCATAAGTTAGTTTGGGGCACAACAAGATCACCAAAATTAGTGGACCTTAGTGGGCAAACAGGAGCATAGTGATGGAAGAGGTTACTGATGTAGTCCAGTGCAAGGTCTTGTAAAGCTTTATGGGCTATTTGTAGAATTTATTCAATCCTGCAAGACACAGTGAGCCAGGTAAGGCAGAGCAGGATGGTTGTTATGTGCTCGCTGTCGCAGGTTCATGTAAGGACTCTTGCAGCAGAGTTCTGAACCAGCTGGAGCTGTCAGGAGAGGGTTTCCAATAGTAGATGTGGGATGTAATGAAAGTATGGACAAGTTTCTCAGTATTACAAGAGAGGAATAAGCAAAAACGGGATATGTTAAGAAGGTGGAAGTAAGAAGGTTTCTTAATGTGGCTTATGTGGATGGAATAAGAAAGGGAGGAATCAAAAATGACTCCAACATTCCTAGCAGAAGAAGAAGGTCTGATGACGTTATCACCAAGAATGATTGATGTGGTTGATATTAATGTGCAGGTGTTCTTAAAAGACAAAAGTTTAAATAAAATTACTGTAAAGGAGGGTAACTACCACAAGAACCGGACCACATAGGTGGTAAAATCCTGAAATCAAGGAATGATCTCCTTACAAATACTGGAGGTGCTCCTTTGGTCTTAGCCTTTATATCAAGCCTGAAGACCCCTTAACCTCTGGCTGGATTTGGCTGCTCAGGCTGTTTGAATTACATTCTCATAACTCTACTATTGGCCACAAGTCTTACCCATTCAGTTTTTTTGCTCCGTGTCCCTGCACTGTACCCTAATCTTAATGAGCCCAATGGTGCCTGCTGTTAATGGCACTACTTTTATAAATGAAAGACTACGTGACTGGGAGCCTTAAAGAGGGGGTTGGATGGACTGGAAGGTTTTCTTTCTTTTCTGTACTACTATCAATATTTGGGCACATTTAGAAATTCAGTTTTATGTATTTGAGTATTTGTTTATGTAACTCCCCCCCCCACACACACACACTGTTTCAAATGATTATTTAAGTATTTGTAATATTATGCAGCTTTTCATGTTGTAAATCAAAGCATATCCATATATTGCTGCATAGACGTCCAGTGTGCCCTTTTCCCTTTGGTTTTTTCGTCTTCGCTCTCCTTTTTTCTAAACTATTCTTCTTTCCTTTCTTTCCCTTTCCCACCTCTATGACTGTAGCTTCTTCAGCATCCTCCTCTGATCTTGTCATAATGGCATGTACCCTGCACCTCCCAGATCTTCCCAGCAGCCCGCTGGCAATGGAATATGTGAATGACTTTGACCTCATGAAGTTTGATATTAAGAGAGAGCCTTTAGAAAACAGGGATCCCACCACTAATCATCTGTACCAGGCCTCTGCTTGTGTGCCAACCGGGGATTCCTTGACATCAACACCTTGTAGCTCGGTGCCTCAGTCACCAAGTTTCAATGATCCTTCTGGCTTTGCTGGTGTGGATCCAAAGGCTTCGTTGGAAGATGTCTATTGGATGGCGACTTTGCAGCAGCAGATGGGTCATGACAGCATCGGGATGAGCGCCGAGGATGCAGTCGAGGTTTTAATCAACACAGCACAGCTTCAGGGCCTCGAGTCCAGTTTCAGAAGTGGAGTGTTTGGCCGTACTCCACAGCACCACCATAGTCATCAGTCTACCGGAGGACCTTCACCGAACCAAAGTTTCACATTGACAGCTGAAGAACTGGATAGCCAGCAACACAGTCAGATGGTGAGTAAAGTCTGCCATCCTGGGAAATTTTCTTTGGGCATTCTTACTATACTGTGTGGAAATAGTCTTGCAATGAGTGTGTGTCTAAAGACAAGAGCTGAATTGTGTCTTGAGGAGTTTGTTGTCAGCCTAACTGCCACACTAGTTGTAGCATAAAATTCACAAACCATGCTTAATCCAATTCAGGGTCCTGGGGGGCTGTAGACACTGAATGCCAGTCCATCACATGGCCCAAAATCACACTGGGCCAATTCAGTATTGCCAGCTAAGCTTAGTTGCACATCTTTGAGGATGTGAGAAGAATGGCCACATAAACGTTGAGAGATCAGGAAAACTCCACACAGCCAGTGAGCCGGTGCAGGACTTGACCAAGGCACACCGTGGATCAGTGTGGCTGTAGCCTCCTCACACTTACTGCCATGCTTTAAAATTAGGGCCAGGACAGGCTCTAGCCTCACACAAATCTGGACGGTAATTCAGAAAATGAAGCATTGGATGGACATATTACTTAAATATCATTTGACCACATTCAAAGCTTTATTTTCCATGTGTCCCTATGATACAAATGTCATTTACACTTGTTCTCTTCCCAGGATGTTTTACCTGGTCATATTACATAGCAGAACATAATGTACAATAACCACTTAAAACAATTCAGAGTCACAAGCCCACCCTGAGAGCACTGGGTGTAAGGCAGAAATCGGACTTGGATGTCATCTCACTCCCACACACCCATAAAAGGCCAATTCAAAATTACCAGCTAACCTACTGAACATGGCTTTAGGGATGTGGGAAGTAAAGTACAGAACTGGGGAAAACCCATAAAAGCATTGGGAGAACATGCAGGCTCCACTGAGACAACAAGAGCACAAGATTTAAATGCAGAATTTTGGATCTTTGAGGCTGCAGTGCTAACCAAAGTGCCACCATGCTACCCATGAAACCTTGCCCTTCCATTTTTTTATTTACTGGTTAATCCAGTTGAACTGAAATGAAAATACAAACATTTTTCAGATACTTGTACATTTGCTCAAAAAACTAAACAAAAAAAAAACATTCTGTGCTGACATGGTGACACAATGGTCATCTCCCAGTTATTTAGACCTTCCCTGCCTGCTCACTATCTGGGTAGAGTTTGCACATTCTCCTTGTGTACATGTAGGTTTCACTGGGTGCCATCATTTTGCAAAATCTGAAAGAAAAGGTAAGCTAGTGAATCTAAACTGAGTGAAAAAGTGTACATGGTGTTAACATGAAGATGGAGTTGACCTTATGACCACAGCCGTTAACTCTGAGGGAAGAGCAACTAGTAGCACATTCATTTTTGACTCTGCTCAGTTTGCTTGCAGGCCCTGCGCCACTCTGACTACTTGTTTGAGAAATTATGCACATCATTACAGGAAAATGCTCAGTACCACCTGTCCAGGCAGTTGGATTCCACTTTAATTTCCCATGCTATCTATTTTTTGACAAAAATAATTTAAAATTCACAAATAAAAATAAGCAACAGATGTGAAAGGCACTATACCAGAGAGAGTGATAGATTGATGTTTGCAAGGTACTGTATAGGCAGATAAATTGTGAGAATGTGAAGGGCACTATAATAGACAGACAGATGGACAGATCAGCACTTTATTAGATGCTGTAGATTGACAGGCAGATACTGTAGACGTGAAAGAATCTATAAACAGATAGAAAGATATGAAAGACACTCAGATAGATATTTATGAATGGGCACTCTAATTATAAAAGCACCATAAAAATCAATAGATGTGAAAAGGTAATATAATTACAAAGGCATTTTATAAAGTCGATAGATAGATAAATTCTTTATTTCAACACAACACTAGTTTGTGACATTTCCTTTTGGTTCAGCAAGTATACAAATAAGTCCTAGATACAACAAATGCATGCAAATCTAAACAGGGCAAAAGACAAACTGACATCATCACATACAAATATAACAACAACTGTACCTGTAGCAGCTTAGTTATCTAATAAATAAGCAAGAAAGTTTGTCAGTTGTGATATTTGTCATGACGTAATCACCAAGTGAGAGGAAGAGTAAATATCGAAACGCTACAGTTTAGGTGATTTAATAAAAATAAAATGAGTGAACATGATATCAAAATATTAAGGAAAACCCTAAAACAGTAAATTCTAATTTAATTCGGGAAAAAAAATTAGATATCAAGGTTGTGGGAAATATGGCAACACTGTCACGTCGTCCACACATGATCGGAAAGGGAGAGGATGTTTTTATTCCACATATACCTGTGATGAACTCCCTCTCGAATTCAGACGACTTCACTTTCCAGTATGCCTTGCATTTGCGATGTCCATTAATAAAGCACAAGGACAATCACTTAAAATATACCGGAGTTCACCTCAAAGAACCGCGCTGTTCACCCAGCCAGCTATTTTTTCCTGAGAAGGATCAGGAAAGAATTTATATGTTCTTGCTCCTAATGGCAAAACGAAAGACGTGTATCATAAGGCACTCTTAATCCGTTATTTGTTAATAATGGCAGTTTGACTTTTGAACAATATACTAATAACACATTCATTGCCAAATAATAAATGTAAACTGTTTCACTTTTTTCTGACTCAAGCAACAGTTGGGCATCCCATCTAGTAAAATTATACTCAGACTTTAATGTGAACTCAAAATTTGTATGGCGGTTGTGGGTGGGCATAGCTAAGTTTGGAGTGAGCATTCCTTGAGAACGGATCTGAAATGTTTTCAAGATATGAAGAACTCAAAGAAGTTATGGACTGGGTGAGAGGGATCTGAGGTGGTTTTAGTGGTACAGCTTAGGTAAAGGTATAGGAAGAATGGGAGTTCCCAGCCAGCTGCTTTTGTAGCTTTGGACACAATGCCTTCCATTTAACTTTTTGAATTATCATCTAAGCTCTCATACCAAACTGAGATGGGGCTTGTCAAAACACTTTGGATGTGAAGAAGCTGTTAGTTTGTTTTTTAGTTGTCTAAGAAAATCCTCTGCTGTTCTTTCTTAATGTCAGCTTATCTGTCACAAGGGTTGTCGCTGACAGTCTTGGTAAGACTGATTATCAGTCCTTCGTACATCAAGAGTCTACTTCTTAGCATCTGTCCATTCCTCGACCTCCGGCTAACTGTCAGCTTGCATTGTGGTTCTTTTTCAACATTTGTGGTCAAGGTCATGTCTGTCCTCAAAAAGTCCTGATGTCCCCCCTTTGTCGTCACCTAGTGGCCTTGTTCTGTGTTTTAGACTCAGACGTGGTTTCCAATTTATTGTATGTGATTTACACATTACTTCAGTTTAGGTGGACAAGTGCTAAAAAGAGAAAAAAGCTGTTAAAGTTCAATTATCTGACATTAACTGAGTGAGAAAGTAAACGGTAAAAAGTAACTACCAATTATATATCACTAAACTTTATTACCCTTTAACTTGAAGCATTTAGTGTACAGCTATTGTTAGCATTTGTACCAGAATTAAAACCCAAAAACATTGCATACGAAGAATCTCAGATTTTAAGAAGTAATTCCAGAGACAATGTGGCTTGGGCTCATGACAAAAATAGTGAGGGAAATGTTTGATTAAAGAAAAAAATCAAAGGTAATTTGTGGGAGTCAAACCTCGGTTTCTTGATGGAAAGCCCACCACCATTACAACCTGCATGGTTGGTAGATCACACTCCTGTTTTCAAACCTTAGCCCTCTTTCCTGGCTTTGCCCAGCTATTAAATATAAAGTGAGAAGAAGTGATTGTGTTGAGAATAAAGACAATTGTTAATCGCATTTCTTTATGCCCACCCACTAGCTCCAAACCTGAGCTGCCAGTGCCACCCCGATGGGGAAAGGCAAAGAGTGATATGTCAGAAACCTGACTTGGGCAGCTTCAGATGTTGCAGTGCTGGTGTAAAGATGAGAGATTCTGACTGTAATAAATAACTCCAGAGAAAATATTTTTTGGGATCATCACAAAAATAGCATGGGGGAAATCCTTGATTAAAAACAAAATAAATAAATAAATAAATAGAATAACTATAATGGACAGAATCAAACCTGGATTTCTTGGTTGATAGGGAAACATGCAGAGTAACTTTGAATGGCTGCCACCGCCGTGCTCTGACATGACTTGAGTTTTTCTTTTCACAGAATATTAGAATTAACGTCGCTATTATTGAGTGCCACCCGCACACCATGGGTTACAGTGATGTGTCACTGCAGGAGATTTCTGTCGATGCTGCGTCATTGTTTTTCTTGACATTACTATATTTGCAGAGTACCAACATGTTTTTAGAAACAACTGTTAATGATGACATAAGACTGCAGATGTTATCATTTCATTTTCATTTAAAATGTTATTCCTCGTCCTCCTTGTCTGTTACATAATCTAGCGTCCTTCTTTTGATAACTTTGAACCCATGTATTGCTGTTTCTGATATATATTTACCATACAAAATACATGATAGGTACTACATTGTTATCATCATTTTCCTTATCCTTCCCATCAGGTGGTTGAGGGTGAGGCTTTAAGGCAAAGCACACAATGAAGCTCCTAATAAATAACAAACGTCTTCTTGCAGTTCACAGTAATCACAGCAGTGATGAATGGCAGAAGCCAAACTCTCTCTTGACTGAACCTGCTCCTTCTCACTCACCACTCTAGTTACAGCCATCCACCTAAATGCAAGTCTTTGGAAGTGTATGAGAAACCTGGTGAACACAGGTAGCGCCCTGGGAGATCATACAAACTGCACACAGAAGGCAGCTGAACTGTGGCCCAGCCATCCCACTCTTCTGTCTGCTATGCTATTATAGTAATGTTAATCACCCACATCCAGTCCAACACCTGAATATGTCTTCCAATCATTACATTGTGTAATAATGCCAATTAATTACATTTATATGGTGATTTTCTAGAAAGTCCAAGTGCTTTACATAGACAGTGAGAAGCCACTTCAACCACCATCCACCTGGATTATGTGACAGCAGCCATTCTTGCTCCAGTATGCTCACCACATATTAGCTATTAGGCGGTGAAGGGGTGACAGAGACAGTTAGCCAATAAGGCATAGGGAATCATTAGGAGGCAAGAATGGACAAGGCCAGACATTGTGGGGCACCCTACTCTTTTCAAAAGATTCCCAATGTTCTTCTATGACCACAGATAGCCAGGAACTCCGTTTTACGTCTCATCCAAATGACGCCACCATTTTTATAGCGCAGTGTTCTCGTCATTGCACTGGGATCCACGCATAGACCATAGGGTAAGTGTCCTGTACTGGCCTCACTTACACCTCTTCCAGTAGCATCTAAGTACTGGCCAGGCCCGAATGTGCTTTGTTTCAGGTGGATGACCTTTTCTGAAGCGCAGATGCAATGGTTTTAATAGCCAGAACTCACTCAGAGCTAAGAATCTTCCTCGAGTTTAGTTTGCTTGTAATGTCCAGAAAGAAGTTGGGAAACGATAGTAGGTCACCTTTAGAGGCCCAAAGTGATGAACTGAATTGGATAAAGTGGGTTTAAGAATGTTATGGTTATAATATTTGATATTTGTGACTGCTGCGGTGGACTGGCGCCCAGTCCGGGGTTTGTTTCCTGCCTTGCGCCCTGTGTTGGCTGGGATTGGCTCCAGCAGACCCCCGTAACCCTGTAGTTAGGATGTAGCGGGTTGGCGAATGGATGGATGGATGGATATTTGCGACTATTTGTGCATTTCTTCATGAGTGTCTATGAAAATCCAGTGCTGCTGCAGGGAAACACTTATGGGCACCCAATCAAGTGCACTCGCTTTGTAACATTAAAAGCTCTTTTGCCATTGTTGCCCTCACTGCTCTCCTGGTGAATTGATTAATGAAAATATTTAATCCATATTAAAATGTAGATGGTCAGAAACAACCCGTCGTGGTGCAAATGAAGGCAGCAGCAATACATTTTCATAAAGATATATCCTTCCATGCATTGTTTTACATTCACTCTGTCCATTTCATGGTCTCTGGGGCAATAGCCCATCCTAGCAGCACTGAGTACAAGGCAGGAATTAATGGAAGACTGGGCACACAAGTCCATTACTGTCTCTGGGATGGGGGAAGAAAACCAGAGCATCTAGAAAAATCGCACACAGACATGGGGAGAACATGTAAACTCTGCACTGACAGGTAGCACACTAGGATTTGAACCCGTGACTCTGGAGTTGTGCAGTACGAATGCTAACCATTGTGTCTCTTTCACATAAAGGTGAATGGCAAAAAATCACTTTATTGGAAAAAAAAAATCTCATGATAGTTTTGTCATATAATTTCAACTTTACAGAAGCAGGACCTGTTAAAGCATTTGCTGACTCGTCATCTGTTTCAGTAACATTAAAAATGGTGTTCTTGTTTTAGAAAAATCACCATGGCAAGCCCTCATTCACTCAGTGCGAAGAGAACAATGACTTACTGCGGTGGATTCATCTACTAGAAGCTTTCTTTTGACTGCATTGTCTGAGCATTTGTCCTCGTTGAAGTCACACGTACAGAGCGGCGCTGCCTCATTAACCTCTGTGGCCTTTTTCTGATTGTAGAATTTAAAAGCCCCTAAAGGAACTGACAGTTTTTTACTTTCAATTCAGTTTACAAAATTCTGAAAACGCCGTATGTTGGGCAAGGTAGTAAATAGGCTGCTTTAAAAATTTGAAATGGTAGTGGAAATGTGCTTTTTATTTATAGCGTTTCTTTTATGTGTTATGACTGCTTGGGGGAGCTCTTGAGCTGGTCCGGTACTCAGAATAGCATGCTGACTTCTTCCAGAGATCCACACAAGCGGGTTTATTGAGGAAGGTAAGGCGTCCAGGGACCGGAGCAAACAGAGAGGAGTAAACACAATGAAACCAAAGACTGTGCCCACCATGGGCCTCATTAAACTGTCGGCCCAGTCCTTCATGGCCTCCAGTGTCACTTCGTGAGGAGTGAGCTGTCAAAAATCCATGGTCACGTAGGCATTCAGATTACATCGGCTTGTCATAAAGAAGAACTGGAACTGCGCAGCCCAACATTGTATTTACTAGTGACTTATGGCTGCCTCTCGTCAACCATGAGCAGTGCAATCAGAGCTTTCCTGTACTGAGCTGACCCGCCATCTCCCACTTGGAGGAATGCCACTTGTTTCCAGCCCATCTTGAATTGCATTTCTCTTCAACTAGCACCCCTATGGGATTTCCTTCAATGGCGCCCTCTTTAATTGTAGTGCCAGCCATGTTGAGGTCTTTAGAATAATGGACAATTCACCCTTTGGGGTACGCTGTCTTATTTAAAAATGGTTGCTGTACCCTGTGGTGTATGTGACATTTTGTGTGTTAGGTGCCACCTATGCCACCTATTTTCAATTTCTTCTTCTATCTAACGTTATTTTTTTATTTTCACTTTCAGGCTTGCCCAGTCTATTTTCATTTTATAAGTTTTTCCATGTCTGGGTGGGTTTCAACTCCCTACCTTGGTTTTCCTCCCTCTTCCCAAAAATAAGCATATTAGGTTAACTGGTGACTCTGAAGGGCCCAGTATGAGTGTGAGTGCCCTGTAATGGACTGGTACCCTGTCGACAGCTGGATACATCCTAGTACCCCCAGCTCCAGCCCCCACAGCCCTAAACTGGATTGTGAACCATGGCAAAAAAGGGAAAAACAACCTTACAGGAGCTTTCCAGCTACCAAAATGGATTTCTTTCAAATATTGTCAATACAGATTGAAATACCCACACAATATTAGGGTGCAAGTGTCGGTTAGGGATATGAACCCCAAAAGAAAAAGATCTATTCAGGAAATTTAAAACAAAGGAAGCAGTAATAGGAGCAAAAGGAAATTAGTTGTGACACGATTTAAGTGTTTAAAATTATGAAATGAATTGGTACAGTGGATCCCAGGTGTTACTTTAAAATAATTTTTGTAACAAGAACATGGGGAGATGGTTGGGCAGATTTCACACAAATATTATAAAGTTTCTCTTCGCACAAATTGCAACCGACACACTGAATAAATTACCAAGTAGAGTAGCAGAGAGTAGGATTTTAGGGACCTTCAAAAATGAACTTGATGTTATTTTAGACAATCTAGATGAACAGGATGGACAAACTCATTGGGCTGATTGGCCTTTCCTCATCATCGCTTTTCTAATGGCCTCCCTAATTCCATACAGCAGAGTACCTCAGTTTATTAGCATTCAGCCACACTGACTTTAAGAAATCCAGTCAATAAAGATAAGCTATACAGTAGGTAGCTGGCTCAGCATTACCACCTCTTGACATATGGCGTGTATAGAAGAAACGTAAAAAAAGTACTTAGAATTAACATTTGGTACAACTAAAGAACAAAACTGATTTAGAAGACTCGGTGGAAATAAACCGTTTTAATCCAGTTTATGTAACAACACAGTTGTTCCCGCACACATTGTCATGAATGATGAGGATTAGCATCAGAGTTAGCAGATCATGGAGGACAGGAGGAAGGTCGTGACTACGTACACGTGTGCGAATTTGGTGAAAATCATTATCACGTAAAATAAACGTTTATATAAGATTAAGAAAATGGTGTTCATAGTCTTAAAAGGAGGGAATTTTGATACACACTGTAAGGTTCTCTTAATAAGCATGGTGGCTGGCAGCTGCTGCCGTTACCTTGATAGACAGATAGATAGATAGATATTTGCCTCCTCAATTTAATTTGGATTTTTACAGAAGCTCATTAAATAAATACATAAATATATAGATAACTAAATATATATACCTTTTTAAAATATTATATTTTATCTGTCCCCAAGGGATCTCCATATGCATTTGCTGGCATTGTTGCCGGGTGTTCCTGAGACTCACTCCAGTAAAAGGTTATATTATGGTATGGTATCAGTTACCAACTTCCCATATTCAAGTTTAACATTAAACTTACACAAGTGTGACCTCTTCATCCTGATCAGATCAGATCTTTATTGTCACATACACGGCATAGTAAAGGTCTTTTGCCACAGTAGTGGGGATCAGGGATGTCTATACATGCAAAAACTCAATAAGATGAAGTATAAAGACAAAGCGCAGTAGATACAGTAGGAGTAACAAAACAACGGGCTCAGGTACAGAGTGCAGTTCACTCTTAGGGGGTCTGCTCCACTCCATCTGCCTCAATCAGCTCCTCCTCGCTTCACCATTTGCTTGTCATATTGTGATTATGTTTGTTTTTCATTATTATTATTTTTTTAATTTTATACATGTTCTTCTGGGCCCCTTTTATTATTTTTGTTGAGAATCTCTTTCAGTTATTTATTTTGTGCTACATGTTATTTTTAATGTAAGGTAAATCACCTGATCAGTTCCATCACATCAATGATATGGCATCCATTATGCGTGTATGCACTGGCATTTACACATGGAGTTATCCCTCTGTGAATAAAAACTCATTTATGAGGTTCTTAGTAGCTTAGCTTCAAAATACAAGTAAAGAGGCTTGGTATGTTGTTCAGACTTTGGGTTTGTTTCAGGATAAAATCTTCAGCTGTTCATCTTGGTGCCCAGTTCATTTTTGTTTTCTCTTTTTTTTTTAACCCTTGCCAGTCCAACCAAGCTATTGAGGGTCTTGACTATCATTTTGTGGTTCTTTTCGCTTTCACAGTAATCTCCATGTTACTTAAGCATGCACACAGAACACTCTCATTCCGTGGAAAGTAAATTTGTGAATTTTCCCTTGGGATTAATAAAGTATCTATCTATCTATCTATCTATCTATCTATTTATCTATCTATCTATCTATCTATCTAAAGCAATCAGCACCTGGAATAAATTGAATTAACAAGTTTTCGCTATTTTGCCTTTAGATCATTCTGTGGAATAACAGTGTATGTGGTGAAGTCTGTCGTTTTAAAGTCTGTCGTATTTCCAGGATGGGATCTTTACTCGTAATATTCTTTATTCTTGTCAAATGTGGTGACCTTTGGAATCAACGGATAGAAAGATTCTGTCGTCTTTAAGGGAGGCTCAGCACAGACTCTGCTGTAGGGGGCCCAGGAGGCAGTAGGCAGTCAGTTGGCGGAGGTCTCCAGAAATGTGACTGTGTCTGACTTTGTGCTGTAACTCATTACGGACCCCTACAGAGGTTTACTTTTTCCAGTGTTCTGCTGACTGAAGTTTTCGCTTTATTCTCCTTTGTTGCTAGCTGGCCACAGTTCTACAATTGTAATGGACAGATGTTGTTAGATTCCATTTATGATGACCAGTCTGGAACTCTTTTTTTTCTTCCTGTGTGTTTAAATATAGGGCGGCACGGTGGCACTGCTGCCTCGCAGTTAGGAGACCCGGGTTCGCTTCCCGGGTCCTCCCTGCGTGGAGTTTGCATGTTCTCCCCGTGTCTGCGTGGGTTCCCTCCGGGTACTCCGGTTTCCTCCCACAGTCCAAAGACATGCAGGTTAGGTGGATTGGCGATTCTAAATTGTCCCTAGTGTGTGTTTGGTGTGTGAGTGTGGTTGTGTGTGTCCTGCGGTGGGTTGGCGCCCTGCCCGGGATTGGTTCCTGCCTTGCGCCCTGTGTTGGCTTGGATTGGTTCCAGCAGACCCCCGTGACCCTCTGTTCGGATTCAACAGGTTGGAAAATGGATGGATGGGTGTTTAAATATTTTTTGTCTTTATGAGTATTCATTGCTGTATGTGAATAGTCATTTGTAAAGTCTTTAATTAGTCTTTAATTGCCTTTTCCATGAGAACTTGTTACAGACTGCTTTGGAGTCTACACTTGGTAAAGATTGCTATATAAAAATAGAACCTTTAAAAACATGGATTTCTCTCTGGTCGCATCTTGATCCCTAACTGGAAGGTTTCTGAATGATCTCACTGCCCTGCCAGTCTGTCATGTTCCTGCCCTTTTTGATTCATAGAGCCCTTTTGATGATGTGATCTGCCACATGTTGAGCTTTGCCTTGTTTCAGAAATCTGTTTCTCCTAAAACAGATATTTCCTCAGACTTTTATGGATATTCCTGGGATTTTTAAAACATGGAGGCAACATTCTTGAAGTCATCACTATTTGATAAATATATGAGGTAGTTTAAGTTATTCATTCTTTACTATGACACCATCTTGATTTGGCACAGGCACTGCCGTGTTGTGCTACTGTTGTCATGGTAGTTGCTAAGGGGTGTGGCTTTAAAGTCACATCACTAGCACAATGATATAAAAGCCTAAGTGTTGTTAGGTTAAGTCTGGGAAGATGCAACATGCTAGACTGTTTGGATTCCTCTAAAAGCTCTGTCTCTGCATTTTGCTATTGATTTCTCTGTCTTCTCTGGTCCTTTGTTTCTGTTTTTTGACCTTGTACTTGACTATCTTTTTGGCTTTGGTTGCCTCTATAATACCTTTCTCTGTTTCATCCTCTTGCAAGCATTTGATGTCTCTTTCCTGGTCCTCCTCTTTACGATCTGCCTTACATTAGGACACCACACTGAAGAGGGGCACTCTGTACTTCCCTGTCTTTAACATACCTCAAAAGTTATGTCTAAATAGCAATTTTATTTAGAACACACATTATAAACTTTCTTTGGCTTGTTTCCATATAAACAAATTTGAAACCATAAGTTGAAGATTTAAAGAGTTAAAGTTTAGAGTTGAGAGGTGAGATGAGGCAATGGCTCCACTGGTTGGAGGAGGAGAGGCCAGGGATGAGAGGTGAGAAGGAAAGAGGATTTTGATTGACCAAGTGAGTTAGCCTGCTCATCTAGCAGAGGGGAACTGACCCCAGCATAGGCAGGTCCATACGGCCATCAGGTGTTGTTTATTCTGTAGCTTGTATACACCAGGTGTTTATTCATTCCTTGCATTTAGTTGTTCATCAAATAAAATGTATTTCTGTATATTCTTTTCTTTGGTCCCATTTTTGGAATGTATTTGCTTTCTTTTCAAAATACTCTTTAATTACAGTACATTGTATTTTTTTCTGACTTTATACAGGTTTAATCCCATGTCTCATTCCCATTCCCTCTTGTCATTGTTATGTTTTACTACAGAGCTGAATGTTTGTAGTCAGAGAAAAAAGTAAATTAAATTTACTCATGCAAGTGTAACTTACGGCACATCTTCAAAGGGATCAGGTCCGTATTGCTCAAACTGTGGCTTACACGTCTGTAACATATGCACGCTGGCCAGATCTCACATACTGTTGATAAAGGGCCCTAATATTTCTTTGAATCCACATTAGTCCACATTCTCTGTGGAAAGTTATCAGCAGATCTACAGATTTGTCAAATGGCCTTGTTGTTCTCAAACTCTCCTCTGTCTGTGATTTTAGGTCACACCTGATTTACGACTGGAAGAGCAGTTTTCAGATGAGCAGTTAGTGAGCATGTCTGTCCGGGAGCTAAATCGCCATTTGAGGGGCTTCAGCAAAGACGAGATTGTCAGGATGAAACAGAAACGTCGCACTCTGAAGAACCGTGGCTATGCGCAGTCCTGCCGCTTTAAACGTGTTCAGCAAAAGCAGGTCCTGGAGGCAGAAAAGAGCCACTTAGCACAACAGGTAAGAAAAAAGAAATATAGCTCAGTGTTTCAGTACTTTGAACAATTCTGCTGTTCATGACGAGAATAAGTGAATGAATGTGTTAACCTCAATACTAGACTGCTGAAGGACAAAGCAGTGTCCAAAGATGGCTAACTATCGACCCATTGAGTGTACAGCCAGGGAGCAGCCGTGAAAGCTATATAAAAATTTGGAGATCGCATGCGAATGGAAGGTGAAATGGAGCAGATCAGGTTTAGGCAATTCAGGTTAATAAATAAACTTCCTAATACCCCATTTGGTTTGAATTAATAAAGTAGCAAGAGTACAGCCTCACAGCTCTAGAAAAGCAGGTTCAAATCAGAATCATTTTTATTCACCAGTACTTAATGTATAGAAATTTACCCTGGTAGCTTTTGATCTGCTTATAATAGAACATATCACATACAAATATTGCAAATAGTATACAGTTGTGCTTGAAAGTTTGTAAACCCTTTAGAATTTTCTATATTTCTGCATAAATATGACCTAAAACATCATCAGATTTTCACTCAAGTCCTAAAAGTAGATAAAGAGAAACCAGTTAAACAAACTTGGTCATTTATTTATTAAGGAAAATGATCGAATATTACATATTTGTGACTGGCAAAAGTATGTGAACCTTTGCTTTCAGTATCTGGTGTGACCCCCCTTTGCAGCAATAACTGCAACTAAACGTTTCCGGTAACTTTTGATCATTCCTGCACACCGGCTTGGAGGAATTTTAGTCCATTCCTCCGTACAGAAAAGCTTCAACTCTGGGATGTTGGTGGGATTCCTCACATTAACTGCTCATTTCAGGTCCTTCCACAACATTTCGATTGGATTAAGGTCAGGACTTTGACTTGGCCATTCCAAAACATTAACTTTATTCTTCTTTAACCATTCGTTGGTAGAACGACTTGTGTGCTTAGGGTGGTTGTCTTGCTGCATGACCCACCTTCTCTTGAGATTCAGTTCATGCACAGATGTCCTGACATTTTCCTTTAGAATTCTCTCATATAATTCAGAATTCATTGTTGCATCAATGAGGGCAAGCCGTCCTGGCCCAGATGCAGCAAAATAGGCCCAAACCATGATACTACCACCACCATGTTTCACAGATGGGATAAGGTTCTTATGCTGGAATGCAGTGTTTTCCTTTCTCTAAACATAACGCTTTTCATTTAAACCAAAAATTTCTATTTTGGTCTCATCCGTCCACAAAACATTCTTCCAATAGCCTTCTGCACGTGATCTTTAGCAAACTGCAGACGAGCAGCAATTTTTTTTTTGTAGAGCAGTGGTTTTCTTCTTGCAAACGTGCCATGCACACCATTGTTGTTCAGTGTTCTCCTGATGGTGGACTCATGAACATGAACATTAGCCAATGTGAGAGAGGCCTTCAGTTGCTTAGAAGTTACCCTGGGGTCCTTTGTGACCTCGCCGACTATTACACACCTTCTTCTTGGAGTGATCTTTGTTGGTTGACCACTCCTGGGGAGGGTAACAATGGTCTTGAATTTCCTCCATTTGTACACAATGTGTCTGACTGTGGATTGGTGGAGTCCAAACTCTTTAGAGATGGTTTTGTAACCTTTTCCAGCCTGATGAGCATCAACAACTCTTTTTCTGAGGTCCTCAGAAATCTCCTTTGTTCGTGCCATGATACACTTCCGCAAACATGTGTTGTGAAGAGCAGACTTTGATAAATCCATGTTCTTTAAATAACACAGGGTGCCCACTCACACCTGATTGTCATCCCATTGATTGAAAACACCTGACTCTAATTTCACCTTCAAACTAACTGCTAATCCTAGAGGTTCACATACTTTTGCCATTCACAAATATGTAATATTCAATCATTTTCCTCAATAAATAAATGACCAAGTATAATATTTTTGTCTCATTTGTTTAATTGGTTTCTCTTTATCTACTGTACTTTTAGGACTTGAGTAAAAATCTGATGATGTTTTAGGTCATATTTATGCAAAAATATAGAAAATTCGAAAGGGTTCACAAACTTTCAAGCACAACTGTAAATTAAGCAATCTATATTATAATTATAAAGATGTGCACAGAAAGCATAGAGTCTCTGCCCATGCTCATACACGTACACATGCATACACACACTCACCCCTTCATTTATGGAAGAACAACAGCCACACCACATGCACTTCAGAACAGATCATCCACCTGAAGCTAAGCGTGTTCGGCCCCAACCAGAGGTGGTGGTGAGACCATTAGGGGGCGCTTACCCTGTGGATCCCAATGCCCCAGTGCAGTGATGGGGACAATGTGCTGTCCTTCAGATGAGACCTAAAACTCTCTGTGGTCATAAAAGATCCCTGGGCATCCTTTGTAAAGAGTAGGGTGTATCCAATGTCCAAGCTAAACTGCCCACCACGGCCTAGTCATTCTGGCCCCCTAATCATTCCCCGGTCTCTAATTGTCTCTCTCACCACTTCACTACCTAACAGCTAATGTGCGGGGAGTGTACTGGCATAAAAATGTCTGCCGTCACATCATCCAGGTGGGTGCTACACATTAGTGGTATTTGAAGTGGCTCCCCTCTCACTGAAGTGCTTTGAGTAGTGAGAAAAGCACTATAAAAATGTAAAGAATTATAAATTATTAACACACAAATAAGTGCAGAAGAAATGCTAAATTACTGGTTTGTGGTTGCTATGGCTCTCAGAAAGAAACAATTTAGGTGTTTATTAGTTTTAATTCTAATTGAATTGAACTAAAGCGTTTTCCAGAGGGGAGCTTTTGGAACAAATGATTATTTGGTAGAGTTGTGTCAGTGGTGATTCTTTCGACATGGTTTATGGCATTAGATGATTACACGTCTGCAACAGCCAATTATTTTCTCAGCAGACCAATAGTCAGTAGCTGATCTCGAATGTACGTAATCCTCATTTTATTATAAAAGGCAAAGTTATCAGACAAAAACAGTAGACACATAAGCACTGACCACACAACCATGACTGCCCCGGTCAGCACCATGACACGATCCTGACTTGCTTCCTCTTTCCATTTTGTCCCCATGTCATGTGGGTTTTCTCCACATGGGTGTCCTGACTGCACAGGGTGGCATTAGTATAATGTAAGGTGTAATCTGTTGATGGGGACCATTAGTAATGGTGAGCCAAGGTCATAACCGAGAGGACAACAAACAGATAAACAATGAGCAGGACATGGGACAAAACTAGAGATCGAGAAACTTAGGAAGAGGGTCAGTAACCAGAGCCTTTCACGTAGCCTAAGCCAAAACGTAAAATCTAAATCAAAGCCGAAGAAAAGACAATGAGTAGTAGCCAGAGGTATCGTCAACAATAATAATGCAAGGGTTTAATGTTTTGATTTATAAACAAACTTGGGCAGTCAGGTATTGAGGTAATTATGTCATCCATAACACACTTCTAGCAACAGCCTGACAACCCTGCATCAGAAACAGCAAACAATATTTATAATAATAAACACGAACAGCACCCATAATGAAAACAAAATGGCACCACGGGAAGACATAAGATGTTTTTAAAATAAAAAAATTATTATTCATTTAATTCCTTGACCTCTAAAAACCATCAGAATGATATGTCCATCATTAGGCAGAGGAAAAGGCTGATAAAATATAAGCCAAAGTGCAGATCATGACAACGTGTGAAATGTGGCTCAATATGAGGTACTGTGAGCAAGTGAGTGAATAAGAGATGATGGATTGATATCCCATATTCAAATGGTAGGTTGTGGCCTTCTGTAACCCTATAGTTGGATTTAATGGGAGCAGAGAATGGACGGATGGGATGGATCTCAAAGACATCATTTTTAGGTTAGATGAAGAGTCTGGATTGTCTCAGTAAGTGGAGTGCCCAGTAATTTCAATGATGCTGGGATAAAGCTAGTTGTGAAAATAGATGGATACATATTGATGGTTTTTAGACTACTCAGTTGTATGTGTAGAAATTATCTGTTCTCATTTAAAATCATTATTTATTTCTCTGTTTCTTTCACCTTTACATGTTTCACCACCTCAGATGGAACAGCTGCAATGTGAGCTAACTCGGATTCTACAAGAACGAGATGCCTACAAGTCCCGCTATGAGAAACTCCTGACCAAAAGCTTTGAAGACAGAGAGAGACCCCTGCTTGTTCCATGCCTAGAATCTCACCAGCCCCATCCCAGGAATTCATTTGCTGAGGAGCTTTGATAGGATATGCGGATTGATGGCACCAGTCGAGTGTCATGGAATTATGACATGCAACCATAAGCTATGTATTGGTAATAATGCCGGGGGTTTTCGATCCCTGTGGCAGATTGTGTGAGAAAAATGTCTAGGAGCAGTGTTGGTTCTAGTTCCACAGCAACGGCTTCCCTTCAGCCCACCAGTCAGGCTTTTTAAGCACAAACACAATTCAATGTTACGCATGCCGGACATGCTAAGGAAGAGAAGCTGAAAAGTGAAGAAAGTTGATCCCCTTTCACATTCACGACAGGAGTCTCACTCCTTCGCACTTTCTAATTCTCTGTGTTTTTCCAATGATAAACATCTGCTTTTTCTCGGCTTTCCCTCAAGTTTCACGTTTTGGCAACGTTTTGATTTTATCAGATGTTTAGGATGTCAACACATCTTCTCCAAAGGTCGACTTGGTCCAATTTCAGGATTATTAAAGTGTGCTAAGTTTGTGTTTTTTTTTTTCCAGCGTCAAATTTCTTGCCTGCCTCCATGTCATTGAAATGTATGAGTTCTAGCAAGGCCAGGCCTGTGTTCAGACATCCATGAATAATCTGTCACTAATATGAATCCTGCTGGCTGAAGAGGTTCAGTGCACACAGACTGATAGTACAGGAGGGAAGTGTTGTGCCTTTGTCCGGCGGCAATGAGCTCACCTCTGTGTGCCCCTCGGCCATCCACAGAGAGCTTAACAGAGCAAAAGCCCCCCATTCGGAGGGACTGCCAGGCTTATTGTTCAATGAGCGAGGGGGCGCAGTGTATAATCTGTGTTCAGAATGGCCGGTGATGGGGGGAGGCTCAAAACCACATGCATCAGCAGTCCTTACAGCGAAGGGAAACGATGAACCCGTTAGCCACCAGCGGCACACACTGTGGATGTGAAGTGCAATCTGCTGGATCAGGTGGCCTGAGTTGGGAGTGAAAACTAAGCAAAGTCTGCTCTGCCGTCGACTGCCGGTCCGTGTGCGAGTCGTCACACAAAAGGCCGCATTGGTCATTTGAACCCACCACCTGTGGTACTACTGGAGGAAGTGAATTCCTCCTCAAAATAAAGTACCATCCATCCAGAGGGGTGGGGGGCAATAGGCACAAAACTCAACTCAAGAGACTCAACCACCCTCAAGTCCCAAAATGGTCCAATTATTTTAGTGCAAAGTCTAAATTAGGTCAACAGGGTGAATTTAATAAGTACAAATCCTGTATTTTAATTTTGAGAAAAAGAGATTACATAAATAAAACAGCACAATAAATGCAACATTTTTACAAAAAACAGAAAAACAGCAATAATAAAGTACGTTTTAACAATCTTAATAAGTCAAAAAATGAAATGGTAAAATGGTGTGAGCTGGTGGCCTGGGGGTGTCTAAGGACTAAATTTTGACATCCTAGCCCCCTTATCTCAGTGTCACCACCTCGCCCTGCAGCTGAATTGGTGCTGCCGGTTTGGCCACCTGGACAGACTAAAGGCTGAATCATAAATAGGCGAGTCGTCCAAACAGAACGAGTTGAGATGATTTCCGGTTTGCCTAATTAATATTAGGTTCTTAAAGCGCTCCTCCAAAGTGCGTGTTTTTCAGACCAGCTCTGTTAATGCAGGCATACTTAATTACAGATTCTTCACTACTTACCACCACCCTGCTTCTTTTCTTCTTCCTGTCTTTGTTTTTTTTTTTTCTTCCACTTTTTATTTCCAGGCACGTAAATCCTCTCATGAGTTATGCAAAATGGAGCTGATTACATTTAACATTACTAAAAAAGTAACTATTCATCATAAACACTTTTGCAGTGAAGATCAGGACACATCCCTTATGGGGGTTCCAACTGTGCTGTACTAGTGGATCAATTCAAGGAGGGGTGCGGGTCCCTCATTGCTGAGAGTACTTATGAAAATGGACACTATTGGGGGCCCCCTCTCAGTTCAAGGACCCCAGGCAGTTGCCTGCATGGCCTGTCCTGTCGTTACGCCTCTGCATCCATACGTCTACTGTATCTGTCCAGTGCCTATCTGTATAGTGCCCTTCATCTATCTATCTATCTATCTATCTATCTATCTATCTATCTATCTATCTATCTATAATAATAAAATTAACAGCTTAACAATCACAGATCTGTTAAATGCTAGAAATCAGAGAGACCAGAACATTTGAAATTTTACCTCACGATGAATGCAACGTTTAGGAGAAAAGTCCTGTCAACCCAGGTGTTGTGGGGTTTGCAGGTTTACAAGGCTTTTTATGTTTTACCCAAATAATGAGAGCCAGTGGTGGGCTATTAACATTTTAAATCATTCACATTGAATAAAAAGCAGTGCTGAGTGTCTCTGTGTGTGTTTTAAGCAGCCCCTATCAGCTTTTTATAACGTTTAAGGGTTAAGGAACGTTTTTATAAGCTAGGTGCAGATCATTTGGACTGGATATCAGGAACCAGACTCACTTCACTGCGGGGCATGGGGTGCACAACTAGCCGTACAGATTGTAACTGTGTCTATTTAGAAATAATACAGTATATAGAAGTAAGAGACTGGCTAACAGCAACAGGCAACAAACTGACCTAGCAGCCAAAAAAAAAATACACTGAGACTTGTCTGAGTTTTGCTAGTTTGTCATTGTCATAGCCTGCTCATCCTTAGTACTACCCAGATTATTTTTATACTTTTTTGTAATTTTATTAAGATACTAGATGAAGTACATGTTGTTGTCCAGGTATCCACCTCAATAAAATAAGTGTCTGTATGTCTGTCTGTGTGTCTTTCCGGTTGCTGTATCTCTGTCCTTCCAATAGATGGCACATCATAAACATTTTAGTAATAAAATGCACTGCATTTGTCATTCCAACAGATGGCACATCACAAACTTTGATGCTGCTTTTACAAATCCTAATCAAGTGGCATATTACAGAGGCATATGTATTGAATGGGTCTGAGGTCTGCATTGATTAATTAGATTTCAGCCCACCTTAGACGGGTAGCACAGCTAGTGTTTGTACAATTGGTTAAGGTAAGAAAGCAAATATTTATGTGCTTTTTAAATGTTTGACTGTTTTGTCACTGCTGACTGAAATGCAAATGTCACATCCATCATTCACACTGTCACTCGGATAAACATAGCAGTTGAGTGCTGTACCGTGTTAGCCATTGATAGATACAGGAGAAAGTAGGGTGAAATGACACCTTAGTCAGGCACCTGACTGATGAAGGGGCCTTACAGTAGTTACCTTGAAAGCTTGCATTTGTAATCTATTTAGTTAGCCAATAAAAGGTGTCATTTCACCCTGCTTACTCTGATAAACAGTAATTCCTCTGTTCTCATGTAGCCATTCTTGGAACTATTAGCATACTCACCACCATCATATTATCATCTTAGCATTTTTCTTTCTCCCTTTCGTCAAAAAAATGATTTTCTTCTTACCCTTCAATTCTTCTATAATGTGTGTTCTCATTGCAAGGCTCTTTAAATATACAAAGAGAGTTATATTGGGAGTACAGACAGCACTCCTTACTGAGCAAAGAGTTATTGGTAATCATACTAACGCTTCCTTAAAGACAATGATTTTTTTGTTTTTATGTTGGGCACACATATAAACTGATTTTAACTGTGGATAACCCAAGAACACACCACTTACAATTGTCTATTTAAAAAACATTTGGCTGTCAAATCACTCATTAAAACTGGCTGAACCTTTTTGCGCAATGCCGCAGTGGTTTTGTACCCCCACACCCCCATTACAACCTTATTTTTTGATGGAACTTCTGAATGGCCTTAATTTAAAAAGACAGATTTTAAGCTGCATCCACAGTGACAGGCATGTAAGATTTCATGAACTTAGGCTCTGCGCTTTTTAAAGGGTTGCATTTTTTTTGCCCTCTCAATTACATGCCTTCCTAATTCATTTTTTAGGCTGGATTTTAAGTTGGTTCAGCTCTGTTATGCACGCAAAACTTTATTAAGATAAACTCAGTCATTTTTGAATAATCCACAGTTTTTTTGCACCCCTCTATTATGGATACTTCCTAAAATGGCCACTAGAGAGGGAAATCCTATCAAAAGCCCTGTCTAGATACTGAAAGGGACCATGTAGAATCTTTATAAAATGAGAGATGCATTATCACAAAAATGTCCTGTAGGTACATGAAGCTTTGTTGCACACTAGGCAAAAAGAAGTAGCAAGCAAGGACAATCCAACTTGAATAATCCAAAGGCAAAAGTCAAAAATCAGAGCAAAATGGTCAAAATTCCAATGAATCAAAAAATCAAAGCACAGAAAATGCAAAAGTAACACTTAGCAACTCGCTAACTGCCAGGAACTGTGGGAGACCCTCTAGTCTTATAGGGGATGATTGGCAGGTAGTCCCACCTCTTGGGGAACCCCCCACGAAACGCATGGATCACAGCACAGGCAAAGAAAATACAGCAGGACATAAGTAAGTGGCTCAACAACACACAAAAAGGACATATAACATTGATGAATTTGAACCTTAATCTGGGGAAACCTGGCTGAAATATAACACCCTCCATTACAGCCCCCCTCTCTGATGAAAACATTAAAACCCCCACAGAGCTTTTGTATTTTTAGTTTTACCAATGGTATCCTATGTGCCAAATTTTGTGAAAACCATGTCAACCGCTTCTGCATGATTGGCAAACATATAAACTGAGTAAATTCAATGTGAGGGTTGAAGTGAGATCCTTAGTATGTAAGAGAGTTAGATGACGTCAAACAAAGCCAAAAAAATTCAAAAGACAGAGCAAGGGTGTTATGATTTTTATTTATATAGATTGTATTTATATAAATTATAGATATTGCAGGCTCACCAAACTCAAAAAGGTGGCCAGCCTCAAAATGAAAATCAGACACAAAAGGAGGGCCTCAAATATGCCAGTCAGCCTGGTCCCCAAACTCAAGACGCAGGTTTTGTGTCCTGCATTGCTCGTAAAGAAGCTAAATTTTAAATTTCTCAGAATGGAATAAGGGAAACTTTAAACCCCTGGCCCAAAAAGGTAAAAACAAAGCTTCTGTATAATAAAAAGTTTTTATTAACAAAATTGTCTAAGAACAAAAACCAAGCAAGTGTTGTGATCTGGGGAGTCATAAAATACAGGTACCAAAAACACTTTCAAAAGTTGTACAGTGCACTAGAGGGGAAACGCTGTCAAAAACCCAGAATACTGTAGAAACCCAAGAGAAATCTTTATAAAATAAAAAAAATTAAAAAACAAAACTCTGAAGAGCACAACGAAATTGCCTGAAAGGAAAGGAAAAACACTATAAACAAAGTCCCAAAACAGAATCCAAAAATCATGGTCAAAAACAGAGCAGAGGTTCAAAATAACAATACACACAGTCCCAATACGAAACCCAGAGGCAACGTCAAAAACAGAGCAAGGGTTCAAAATCCAGAAACTCAGAAAGCAATAGAAAAAACACAGAAACACAAGAAACCTCTAGGAACCATGGGAGGCCCTCCCTTAAATAGGGTGGAGGGCTGTTCCTGGCGGTGATTGGCAGATGTCCCTGCCCCTAGGAGAGCCGCCCACAAAACACAAGGTTCATAATCTAGGCCACACCTCTTTCCCAAAACACACATAGAAAATGTACATTGTTAAGAAAAGAAACATTAATACAATTCAATGATACAAAATTAAACACAACAAACAAGAAACACAACTTTGAACACCAGCCTGGGGGAAAATGCGGGCTGAACCATGAGAGCAAGAGTGAAAGAGAATCAAAAAGGTTTGCCCACAAGAAACAAACTAGAAAGTGAACAAAAACAAGTCGGTGGGCCAAAAATGTAAATCTATATATATAAAAAGACAAATACCACTGACTCACTAATCACGAAGTCTCCCGAACCTTGAGGACTTGTGACTTGAAATTTGTAATGTAGGTTACCCTTGGCCCATAGGTGCTCGCTAAGAAACGATTTAAAAAATTTGGTGGTCCAAGCGAGAAATTTCCTTTAGTATTTTAGACTCGTTTGTATGTCAGGCCACTTTTCACGAGAAAACTACTTTGTGGATTTAGATCGTGTTTTTTTCTATAATCTGCTTGAACATTCTGTTGATTTTGCGACTTTCTCATCGTGCTATGTATCATAGTTCACTTGTGAGACCGATTTATTAGCACGAATCCGAGACAGATTCATCGGGCTGTGGACGGGTTGGGGCCCCCCTCATTCACACATTTGCCTCAGGGCGTAACCTTAACTCTGCTTAGTTAGCGAATGAGAGAACTACTTAACGGATTTAGATCTTTTTTTTTCAAAAATTTGCTTGAACATTCCGGTTGCAACTTCTCTCATTGCGCTAAAAAGCATAGTTCGCTTGCAGGAGCGATATATTCACGCTAATCTGAGACAGAGGCTGTGGGCAGAGGGGACGTCAAGAGTAGAGAGCTGTGCCGGGCCGGGCCCTCCTCACTGTCCTGTTTCACTAATGCGCGGGCCAAGCCGCGGGGGATGGCTAGTCATAAATAAAAGTCACATTTTCATACAACCAAGGGGATAACTGAACAATAAAAGGGAAAAATGTAGGAATCACCACAAATTTTAAAGACTGTGGGTGCTCCCTGTAGGGCACAGAAGACTCAACAAAATATAAGTATATATAGGAAAGAACACATCAAAGTAATAGATCTACAAGCAGCATGAACAGTAACACAAGATAATTAATAAACCAGAAAATCTCTGTTAAGAAATTTTTAAATATGAAAAGAAAGAAAATAAAAGCATATTCACAGACATTAATCTAAAAGAAAATACAAAGAACAAAAACATGAAGGATAAGGCCTAGAGCACAGTGTGAAGCTCTAGCTGATATTAATTTAGATTATTCTCTCTAGTTTTCCTTTAGTCGTTCTTACAGGTTACACCATTGCTTCCACCACTGCACATGGGGCATTACACCTTCATCAACTTGTGTAGCAGTTAACGCCATCTTAAGAGGGGTCAGATTTGTAACTCATCTGAGCTATAAAATAAGAATCTTGTGTGCAGCACAAACTGGAGACAATGACAAGTTTGCGGCTGCCGGATGAGGTCACCTCCTGATACACCTGGCATTTGACAAAAACAGGACAATTAGAAGTTTCTAATGTAACCACTAGGGGGTGCCACTGACCACAGACACAGCAATTCCCAACACAATTCTATGTTCAAATAAAAGTTTTCATAAGAACATCAGCACAGATACACCATTCACAATTCTCCTTCCTCCTCCAAGAGAGCATTGACCTATGCCTCCCGACTCTGACTCGATTTAAATGAGGCAGTGGGATCTTTTTTCTAAAATCGACCTGAGATCTGTTTCCAGTTTCCTGTCCCATTCCTCTGAAGCACTTCCAGGTTGTATGTGAACCAGGACAGTCTTCCCCTGGCACCACCCTCTGATGGTCCCTAAAGACCCTGAAAGGGCTACGTCTCCGGACTCCCACTCCCATGCCACCCTGTCCTAAACTGGTCCAACCTCGAGGAACACTGCCACCTGGCGTGTGGGGGAATGAGCTGCTCTCGGCGAGCTTGTTCAGCTGCTTCTTCTATTATGGCCTCCTGGCTGGGCATGAATCCTTCCTTTATCCGGGTCAGGTATCCCATCTGGTACCTACCCTAAACACTGTCTATTTATGGTTTCATATTGTGTTCAGAAATTTCCAGCATGAGATATTTTTATTATTATCAGACTCAGGAAGTGAATCGCCGGTTGTTTTTGCACTGCTGGACCTGTCTCATGGACGACTCTGTTTCATTTCGCACTGGCACAACATCCTGACTGTTCTTACTTCCTTACTTTTGTAATTATTCAGTCATGCATATTGTTGGGACAACAGGACAATATTAGTTCTGGTGCTGCTGAAGTGGACCATTAAAATAATGCATTTGCAGATTATATAACCATTCAATAGATAATCTAATGATAATAGAACTATGATTGACAGATCCAAGATATATATACACTTGTACTTTGAACCCTTAAAGGTGGGCATTATTCTACATATTTTAGACATTATATGAACCTACATTTTAGTGCATAAAATGAATATGTAAATAAGAGTTTTCCTTGCATAAAAATGGATTTGAACTCATTGATTATGTGTGGAATGGATGGCATGCAGGCTCTGGCGTCCCTGCCAGGATGGACTCCCTTCCCCTACCATTCTGGAAGGCAAAGGAGGTAAGTGGACAGGAAGTGTGGCAGGGTGTTGCCAGCCTTAGTCACGAGGTTGGCAGAAGATGCCAGTGCAGAAATGGGTATGCTGCCATCCCTGTAGGATTTTACCAATTAACAACACCTGGCTGGGAGGGGTTAGACAACTTGTCAGGGCTACAGGCTCTTCCAGCACACTAGGTGGCAGCATCCCTGTGCAGCGCTACCACTATGGACACCACAAGGCATGCTGGGAACTGTAGTCCAATGGGTCAGCCTGGTTGAGTTACATGGATGCAGTCAGGGGTGCTGCAGGGACTTAAATAAAAGGAGCCACTCTGCCTCATCCAAACACACTGATGTCAGGTGGAAGAGGATAAAGCTCACCTGGAGAAGGAGAAGGAGAGGAAAAAGAGAGAAGAAGAGATCTGTGCTTGTTTTTAGTGTTTAGAAGAAACCTTTGTTGGGGTACTTTATTATAATAAACCTGGGTTTCAGAGTGGTTCAACACCTGCTAGTGGTCACATGGACTGGGATATTTAACAAATCACCAGATATTTTTCAATGCAAAAGTAAATGAATGATGTCTCTGACAGCTTGCTTTTCCCCTCCTTCTTCCTAAACTACACCAGCTATATGAGGTTTAAAGGATGTCCTCTTTATGTCCTGCCACAGCATTTCAATAGGATTCAGGTCAAGGCTTCAGCCATTGCAGGACACAAACCCTCTTCTTCCTAAGGTATTCTTTAACAAATATTCTTGAATGTTAAGGATTTCTAGCTTATTAAAACATTCACTTTGTGCCCAGCTTGAGTTTTCCAACGGATGGCCTCATATTTTTTCTCAAGAATTCCTTAATAGTTCTCAGAATTTGTGATTTTTTCAATGAGATCAAGTTGCATAGCATAAGAGTAAGAAAAAGGGCTCCATACAAAGACACCCCACCATCACGCTTGACAGCTAGGATAAGATCTTGGTGGTGGTGGGATCTGTTGGCTTGTCACTAAATATTGACACTTTGTTGTACCACAAAAGTTCAATTTTGGCCTCATTTACCCGGAGAACAGACTTGTCCAGGTGGTCTCTGACAAACTTAAGATGGGCAGCTTTGTTCTTTTTTGACATGGGGGTGGAGTGTTCTTGCTGCTGAACCTTCCATCGATGGCATTTCTATTAGAGATTCATTTTTATTGTGCACCACAACTCTAAGGACAGCTAGGGAGACTTGCAGATATTTGGATTTTATTTCAGATTTACTTTGTATCTCTTTTATTATTCCCCTCACTGCCCTCTATGAAATTTTAGGAGGATGCTCACTTTTTTGCAGGGGTGCCATTGTTTTAAACTTCACTTCAGATTTCCAGTTCCTCTGGTTAACACAATGAATTGGTTTAAAACACGTGTTGAAATACTGTGTAACACACACACACACACAGACACACATATACAGTATATACATATATATATATATATATATATATATATATATATATACTAGCAAAATACCCGTGCTTCGCAATGGAGAAGTAGAGTATTAAAGAAGTTATGAAAAAGAAAAGAAAACATTTTAAAAATAACGTAACATGATTGTCAATGTAATTGTTTTGTCACTGTTATGAGTGTTGCTGTCATCAAGGATTTGATTATCATTATTTCTTTCAATCAGGTTCGTATTTGGAGGATGTGTTGTGTTGAAGTTATATTCCGTGTTTGTCAACCGTTGTAAAGATAACAGGTTTCATTCATCGAAGTGTTCACTACCCAAATCAGTACTCGTGAATCTAAGATGTTTAACAGGCATTCCCGGTATTAAGTTGTGGATTTGCCTGCAAATATTTAGTGGCAGCGTGTCTATGAACTTAATTTAAACTTAAGCTTTACACCTTGCTTTCCTATTGATATGTCTACAAAGGCTTGTTCAGATTCAGAGGGTTGTCCCTTTCTTACTGCATCAATAAACAGCTCGTCTTCCTCTTTATCTGAGACATCACACACTGCATGCACGGGTTTACCTTTCCCAGTCCTGCAAACTTTAGCGAAGTGGTTCATTTTACCACATTTTTTACACTGTCTTCCTTTAGCGGGACATTGACTTTTTCCACCGTGTGCTTTGTTTTCACTTTACATGCTTCCACTGGGATCTATCATTAGTAAATATAATGTTAATTTTCATTCGTATGCAGATGACACCCAGTTATACCTTTCACTGAGATCAAATGAAGTTTCTCCAATGTTCTCTTTAATTATTTGTGCTAATAAATTAAAGGAGTGGATGGATGAGAACTACCTATCTTGAAACACCAATAAAACAGAGATGTTAATTGTTGGATTGGAATGATGCTGATCGAAACAATATTTTGTCATCATTTAACTCAGTTGGAATCACCATTAGTTTTACTGAATCAGCCCACAATCTAGGTGTTTATCTTTGACTCTAGCATATTAAAAATTGTCTAAAACATGTTTTTTCCATCTCAAAAAACTTGAGAAATTAAGGCGTTCTCTAAATATGTGGGATACTGAAAAATTAATTCATGCATTTATTTCTAGTAGGATTAACTACTGCAACGCTTTGTTCACTGGATGTGAACTGTTTTTTATACAGCCTCTAGTTAATCCAAAATGCGGCTACAAGAATTATTACAAGAAGAAGAAAATACAAACACATAACTCCAGTTCTTAAATCCTTACACTGGCTCCCGGTTAAGTTTAGGGCAGATTTCAAAATCCTCCTTTTAACATATAAAGCATTAAATGACCAAGGTCCGGCTTACTTATCTAAACCTATCATGACTTACAAACCAGAATGCACATTAAGATCTCAAGATTCCGGTCTGCTTATGATTCCAAGGAGTAATAAAATAACAGTGGGAAGTTGAGCTTTTAGTTACAGGGCCCCTAGACTGTGCAATGGTCTGCCCAAGAGTTGCCCCTTCAGTCTCAGCCTTCAAAGATGCACTACTTCAGTTTAGCACACCCTGACTAGAGCTGCTGATTAACTATACAGACTACATCTCTGTTGTTGGTCATTAGCACTCAAACATAACTAATATGATAGTTATAATTTGTTACTAACCCTCACCTATTCTGTTTCTCTTCTCGGTACTCAAATGTGGCACTTGGTGCCACTGCCCTACTGCCAAGTTATTTGCCTGCCTATGGAAAAATCATCTCTGATAAAGGAGCACAGGAATTATCAGGGTCCTTTCATCTGATTAGACGGCCCAGCACTGACTCAGCTGTGGAATGGCCAGCAGGGTTGTCTCACAGAGTCCTTTTGCTACAAGTAAATGCCTGCCCGTCTGCCTGTTCACCCACACTCTGCTAAGAACACCAACAACAACAACTTTTATTTATATGGCACATTTTCATACAAATAATGTAGCTCAAAGTGCTTCACATGATGAAGAAATAGAAAAAAAAGACAAAGTAAGAATTAAAATAAGAAACACTAATTAATATAGAATAAAAGTAAGGTCTGATGGCCAGGGAGGACAGAAAAAAAAAAAAAAACCTCCAGACGGCTGGAGAAAAAAATAAAATCTACAGGGGTTCTGAGGCCACGAGACCACCCAGCCCCCTCTAGGCATTCTACCTAACATAAATGACCTCAGTCAGACCTCCTTGTATTCAGGGTTCTCATGGAAGGACTTGATGATGACAGTCATGTGGAATTCTGGCCTTTAATACATCAATGTAGGGGCATCACGGTGCTTTGATTAGGTGATGGTGGCGCAGGTCGCCACCACAGAAAACCGGAAAAAGAACAGAAGAGAGAGTGGGGGTGCGGCACGGTGGCGCAGTGGTAGCGCTGCTGCCTCGCAGTTAGGAGACCCAGGTCCTCCCTGCGTGGAGTTTGCATGTTCTCCCCGTGTCTGTGTGGGTTTCCTCCCACAGTCCAAAGACATGCAGGTTAGGTGGATTGGCGATTCTAAATTGGCCCTAGTGTGTGCTTGGTGTGTGGGTGTGTTTGTGTGTGTCCTGCGGTGGGTTGGCGCCCTGCCCGGGATTGGTTCCTGCCTTGTGCCCTGGGATTGGCTCCAGCAGACCCCCGTGACCCTGTGTTCAGATTCAGCGGGTTGGAAAATGGATGGATGGAGAGAGTGGGGGTTAGTACGGATTTTGGAGCCACCATGAGTAGTAAAGATAATAAATTGAATATACAGAGCATCAGGATTAAACTAAAATGAAGCTAAGAGAAAGCCATGTTAAAGTAATGTGTTTTTAGCAGTTTTTAGGCTTCTCTAGAGATACTGAAGTTTAAGGTATTGCCACATCCTCTTTATTCTCCACATTTGGCACTGTGTTATTTCCACCTTTTTGGACCACTCAAAAAACATTTGTGTGGTTGTCAATTCAAGACAGATGATGACGTGAAGAAGGTGGTGCACGAGGATGAGACAAAAACTTTTATTCTGCTGGATTTCAGGCACTTTCAGGGAGGTGGTGCAAGTGCATTGAGAATGGTGGAGACGACACTGAGAAATGACATGATCAGCTCTGTTATGGTTCATTCCATTTTCTAATAAATCCCATTTGTTAACTTTAGCTTGACTCTCCCTTGTAGACAGATGATAGATAAATAGATAGATAGATACTGTAGATACTTTATTAATCACAAAGGAAACTGAAGTTACAACAGCAGACATTAAAAGGTACAAACACACATAAAACAAGAATTATCTTTAAATAAATTAATAAAGTGTAGATATTTACGAAGTGAAAGGTGACAAGAATTACCCGTATTTAACAGTTTCACAGTTTAAGATGTCCGTCATTGGCACAGCATATTGGCACCGTGTATTGCACATGGCGTCCTTGTCTGTTAAGATGTCTGCCAGAACAGCTCAGTACCACTCAGCACACTGGGAACAAAACCCCTTGAGCCGAGGGGTGACTCGTTATGGAGCCTGATGACTGAGGGTAGGAATGACTTCACGTGGCACTCCTTGGAGCACCGCAGTTGTCTCAGTCTGCTGCTCAAGGTGCTCCTCTGAGGTTTGGCTAAGACGTCAAACAGAGGGTGGCTGTCATTGTCCAGGAGCTTCCTGAGTGACTTCTGCTCTACCACTTCCTCCAGTGAGTCCAGCCTGACTCCCAAGACTGTACTGCCATTTTGATCAGTTTATTTCATTTGTTTGTATCACCTGCACTAATGCCATTTCCCCAGCACACTACCACATGGAAAAGTACACTGGCCACTACAGACTGGCAGAAACATGCAAGAGTGACCGGCTCAGGAAGTCGAGGTGACTCTGACTTGTCTTGTATACAGCCTCAGCGCTGTTACTGTACATAACTCAAGTCTGTCATTAAGATGCAGTCCAAGGTATTTGTATGTCATCACCACCCTCATATATTCAAAGGGGGCACAATGAGCTTGACTCTCCTGGAGGCTACGATCATCTCCTTTGTTGAACTGATGTTGAGCTGCAGGTGGTTCAGTTTGCACAATTCCATAAAGTCCCCCACAAGTGTCTTGTATTCTTTCCCCTTCCCACCGCTGATACACTTAGGCAGGCTGTGTCCTTGGACAATTTCTACAGAAGGTATGATTCAGTGTTGTATCTCAGTCTGAGGTGTACAGAATAAACAAGAATGGAGCCAGTACAGTTCCCTGTGGGACTCCAGTGCTGCCCATGGCCATGTCCAATACACAGTTCATAAGCCACACAGACTGTGATCTACCAGTTAGTCCCTTATCCAGGACACCATGGTAGCATCAACCTGCATCAGTGCAGCTTCTCAGATTGGACTGCATGGTGTTGAATTCACTAGTCAAGTCAAAAAACAAGGTCCTCACCCTGCTACACTGTTTCTCCAGTGGACTGTAGGCCAAATGCCTTCTCTGCAGGGAAGTATGGGACACTTGACATCTGAAACTGCAGCGTCTACTTACTTGACTTCCAGCCTCTAAACCTTTACACATGAACAATGAGGAAATGGCAGTTTTAGGGGCTCATAAAATATACCTGCACCCAGAAACTTTAAACAAGGTGCCGTAAAATGCATTAGACTCCATGAGTGCCCACCTGAGGCCTGATGATGGAGGCTTATGTGCAGTCGCGAGGAGACTACAGTATAGACGGGACTAATCCCATGGCCACCAGTCTGCAGACAAATTCCGGTTTTGAAGCAGGATTAGGAGGCCTCCTTCACTCCTCACTAACACCCAGAAAGCCTGTTTATAACGACCCTAACAACTTCTTGATTAAAAAGGATTGGCTGAGCTGCATATATTTACACAAGCAAAGACAAGGATTAGCAGGATCTGGTGTTAAGGATTAGCTGGGGGCAAAAAATTAAAAAAAAAAAGAAATCTGTCTGCAAATCTTGGATTTATGGGCTGTTTCTTCTCGTAAGTAAGCGTGTGTTCTTCTTTTTCCATATTTTGCACATTTGCTTTGCTGTCTTCTTTGTTTTTCGCTCTATTTTAAAAGTATAACTCGGTTCATTTCATTTTTAGGTGTTTCCTTTCAAAGAAGGCTGATTCACACTGGCAGTTCATCCAGGATTTCCATGCAGAGTTAGGACTTCTTCTAGCAGCAAAAGGGACAAGAGAGAAACCAACCTGGAGGGCAGGGACAGTCAAGGCCCATTTGGAACCCTAGGCAGGGTTGATGGACGTCACTCCTCATTGTCCATAGCGGGTAGTCAGTATTGTTAGACTTTGATGACCTCTGCTTGTGCACTTTTACATTCATGAATGGTGCTCAGTGGGTGACGCTGCCCACTCATTATCATCAGAGTTTGACATTCGAGGTAGGGGTCCTTTCAAGTTTACTTTCATTAACAGGGTTGTGGGGGTCCCCCTTGGTGTCCAGAGCACACATGTGCCTACTGTGGACATTATTATTAAACTTCTACAACATGGGGAAGGGGTGGGGGGGGGTCTGCCTCAGTATCCAAAGCACACACACCTTCAGGAACACAAACGAAACCCCTTTGGGAACAAACCACCGTCGTTATTCTCATACTTCTACAGCCCTGAGGGTTGGGGTTGCCCAACAAAGTCTGGAGTGCATGCCTCTTAACTTTCATAAATAGCGCCAATCAGATGTCAACTAATGGATTGACCGGAAGGGATGCCAGTCCAACCTGACATAAACTTACAGAGACACTCATTACAGACCACCTTAGAGTTGCCAGTTAACCTGATAAGCAAATTATCAGTTAAAATAGTAAAATATTATTAGTGCAAATGTAATTGTAGGTCATCAAATTACTAAAACATAGCATATATAGAATATTTCATGGGCATCATGGATCGAATGTCCTAAGTTCATATACCATGTCCAGTATCACACATCATACGCTCAAAGTCAGGCTTCAATACAGAGGTGAGGAAAAAAATACTTAATATGATCTGAAAATGGGAGATGAGAAACAACTAAGGATGTCAGCTCATCGTAGAATACTTATTTGAAAAGTCAAGGGAACCCATGGCAGCTGACTACCAGTCCTGTCCTGGGCAATCTACAATGGAAAGTCAGAGGCTCTCCAGGCCAATAGAGTGGTGACCTTCATAGGGTTGCCTTGGTCAGAAACTGGAGAGAGTACCATTCACAGCCCAACTTGAAAGCTTGCCTTCCTGAGGTGAGTTAAAATCAGGAGGTGATGACAGTCTGAAAGTTTGCCATTTTACAGCAGGGAATGCGTTTTAAGATGCTGTTGGCACACATGCTGAGTGCTGTCTCCTCAAAAGCTCATGTAATCCAGTATGCCAACTCACTGCCTAGTACGTGTTAGGAGCACATGGCAGACCCTCGTAATTCAATCCAGGAGCAAGTGGGCCCAGAGGCAGTCCTGGGCAGACATAGAGGAGGGTCTCTCACTGGTATACCCAAGGAATCAAACTGTCAAATACCATGTACACCCAAGACCAACAGAATAAGTTTAACTGTAGGTGACCATTCAATGACAAGCCCAACTCCCAACATCTCAAGGAGCCATGCATTATGGGGCAAGAAAAGTGGACCTTAATCAAGAGTAAAGAGAATATGGCTCACTGCCCACCAGGCACATCTTTGGTGGAATGTTCCTCGGGGCCTTCGTCTCACCACATTTTCCAAAGGACAGAGCTGGAAGTGCAAATATATGATAAAAAAATCAACAAAAGTCATCATTTTAAGACAGGTGAAGACCTTCAGGCCTCATCAATTTACTGGAAAGTTCAGATTGCACGCACAGACACACAGACACACACAGACACAGACACACACAGACACAGACACACAGACACACACAGACACAGACACACACGCACATGCACATGCACAGAGAGACACACACACGCAGACACACACAGACAATCACACACACACACACGCACGCACACACTGACACACACACACACACACACCAGGGTATAGAGGCCAGTCCAGCCCCTTAGCTGTAAATGTGCTTGCTGCACCCCCAATGACAATTTCACAAACTAGAAGAAGCATTATTTTTTAGATAAGTAATTACATTCAGCATAAGATAAAAATTTGAAAAACACTGCTTAAGAAAACAAAGCTGTGGATTGTTACAATTTTTACCCATTGCTTGAACACTATAGACACATGCTTAAACCAAAGTAACATAACCTGAAGTTGTTGTTACTATACCTTAAACAAAAGTGCCGCTTTGCACTTTATTTGCAATTCTGCAACACACTCGCTCCTTTCTACAACACACTTGCTCCTGCACACTACACACTATTTCATACATAAGACACTTCGTTCAAAAAAGAAATCCCAGGGTACCATTGGGAAAACACATCTATTCAAAATACAAAACACATTGGGTAATTGAAAATACTTAGACACACACCTGAAAATACTTACTTACAAAACCAATCAGCCAGCTAAAAAAAGACCTCACTTAAGCCATTTTGAGAACTTTGCATGCATGGAAACAGGGAGAGCTAGAGGCAGAGGTAGAGGAAGAGGAAGACAGAGAGCAAGAGGAGGACGTGGTCGAAGAGGCCATGCAAGGACCATTATTTCTGATGACATAAGAGCAACTTTGGTGGACCATGTCATAAACCATGGCCTGACTATGAGGGAAGCTGGGCAGAGAGTCCACCCTAATCTAAGCTGTTTCACAGTTTCATCCATAAGGACATTCCGACTGGAAAACAGGTATGTCTTTAACTCTCTTCTCTACTCAGACTGTATCTAGAGTATTTACAGTACTGTACCATATCACATTGCCATATCACATGTACTGTATTTCAGAGTGGTTAATGCTCCTTTTTGAGCAAAAGTAGTAGTTTTGTGAAACATACGATGATAACGTGTTGAGATGTTTCAGTACTGTGTATAGTATACACAGTAAAGTACAGTATATACAATACTGTAAAAAAGAAGCAAACCAATAACAATTTGTGGTTGCATTTTTCTACAGAATGGCTATAAGACCTACTGGGTGTGGACACCAACACCTGTCCACCCAACAGCAGGAACTTGCTATTGTGAACCTAGTCAGAGCAAACAATGCAATCCGTCTCCACCAGATACAGCAACAAATACTTGAAGATAGACAGGTATTCAACAACATAAATCAAGTAAGCATTACCACTATCAGACGCATCTTGGTAAACCACAACATGACCATGAAGCAACTGTACAGGGTTAATTTGAGAGGAACAGTGTCAGGGTCAAAGGACTTCGACATGAATATGTACAGGTAAGTGTTACAGTCCTTTACATTTACAATACAGAATGGGTGCAGTCCAGTAACAGAAGAATATGTACCATTTGATCAGTGCCACATAGATACAGTATATTCAGAAAGCTACACAGATACCTGTGTGGTGGGGTGGGGCGGTTCTGTATGTGTAGTCGTGTAGTTGTGTGTTTTGAGTAATGCCATCCTCGATATGTATTTTTTGTTGCAGAGAATCTTGGACATGGATGGAGCTGCTCAGCCTCATGAATTTATTTACATTGATGAGGCTGGATTCAACCTTAGCAAAAGTTGACGACGGGGACGTAATATACTTGGCCAAAGGGCGATTGTGCACGTCCCGGGGCAGCGCGGGAGAAATATCACATTGTGTGCTGCCATAAGCCTCCGATGGCTACTGCACCATCATTCCAAACTGGGTCCCTATAATGCGCAACACATAATCACATTTCTAGATGCACTTCATGATGCAGTTGTACAGGACAGACCAGAGCAGCCCAGGTTTGTTGTTGTCTGGGATAATGTCAGTTTCCATCAGGCTGCTATCGTCCAGAACATGATCAATGAAGTTGTGTATTTGCCCCCTTACTCGCCACTTCTCAACCCTATAGAAGAGTTTTTTTCCGCTTGGAGATGGCGCGTATATGACCGCCAACTACATGCCAGCATGCCTCTTCTGCAGGCAATGGAACAGGCCTGCGGAGACATTGAGGTAAGGTCAATCCATGGATGGATTCGGCACACAAGGGGATATTTTCCCCGATGCTTAGCAAGAGAAGACATTGCTTATGATGTTGATGAGATCCTGTGGCCAGACCCCAACAGGCGGCAGGATCCATAAGGCCACTTACGCACAATTATGTTTTTCTGTGTTTACAGTAGTGTATTGTTTGTTTTATTTTTGCTTTAACTGAATTTACTGTACTGTAAAGTACATGACTGTAATGTACATTATTTAGTATTTCATTTTTTGGGTGTTGTGAAAACGTGCCTTCTGTGGAACTAAATAAAAACAGTGCAAACAAAAGCCTGCAGTGTTTTATATAAGGTAGACTAGGGTGTTGCTGCTGATTTGAAAGTGTATTCATATGATGCAAGTGGGTATCATTATGTCATTAGAATGACATTTTGACAAAGGATTGTTAGGTTTTGATAGCAGAGTTTCAATTTGACATAGATGTGAATGGTTTATTTCCCAGTGTTGTTTCTTATTTACTTGTGTGTAGAGTTTTGACATGATGAGCCAAGTTTTGCAAAACGTGTTCAAGCAACGGGCAAAAACTGTAATAAGTTAAATTACTGACGGATTCATATTACTTTTTTTGCGCGATATTTCTTGGTGCTGTGGCCCATAGCCTTTAATGCTGAAATGCTGCATTACAAAATCAACTGCTTCAAGTGGGCTACTTATTGGTCCTCCAGCACATTCTTTAGAGGCTGTCACTCTTGAAGAGACAGACCCACAGACCACTAAACCCAAGTCAGTCTGCTTAATCAGATTGTTTCTAATCTTCTTTAGTGAAACCTGGTTTGAGTGATAATGAGATAAGCGTCTCACATCTCCAGTTCTTATCACCTGAGATGGATGGCCAAGTGCAGGATATAATGTACTTGTTTAAGGGTGTCTATATCCCCATCCTGTCTTATATATATCTGACAGCCATCTGTCATGTTATAAATATAGACTGAAATGCTACAGTTAATTAAACACTACCAGTCTTATTGAGGGTGGCACAGCAGTCAGCACTGCTACCTATCACCTCAACAGACCTGGGTTCAGCTCATGACTCGGCGACACTTGGTGTGGAGTCTGCAGTTCATCTATGTGCTATCTCTGGGTTTTCTCATTTCTCTCTCTTAAAAAATATATATATTTCAGGTGAAGAGAGGGGCAGAGCTGTCAACCGATCACCACCTGGTGGTGAGTTGGCTTCAATGGTGGAGGAGGATGCCAGTCAGGCCTGGTTGGCCCAAACGTGTTGTGAGGGTCTGCTGGGAATGTCTAGCAGAGTCCCCTGTCAGAAGTAGCTTCAACTCCCACCTCCGGCAGAACTTCGACCACGTCCCGAGGGAGGTGGGGGACATTGAGTCCAAATGGGCCATGTTCCGTGCCTCTATTGTTGAGGCAGCTGACCAGAGCTGTGGCCGTAAGGTGGTCGGTGCCTGTCGTGGCGGCAATCCTCGAACCCGTTGGTGGACACCAGCAGTGAGGGATGACATCAAGCTGAAGAAGGAGTCCTACAGGGCCCTTTTGTCCTGTGGGACTCTGGAGGCAGCTAATAGGTACCAGCAGGCCAAGCGGAATTCGGCTTTGGTGGTTGCTGAGGCAAAAACTCAGGCATGGGAGTAGTTTGGGGAGGCCATGGAGAACAACTTTCAGATGGCTTTGAGGAGATTCTGGTCCACCATCCGGCGTCTCAGGAGGGGGAAGCAGTGCAGTGTCAACACTGTATATGGTGGGAATGGTGCGCTGCTGACCTCGACTCAGGACGTTGTGGGTCGGTGGGGAGAGTACTTCGAAGACCTCCTAAGTCCCACTAACATGCCTTCCAATAAGGAAGCAGAGCCTGGGGACTCGGAGGTGGGCCTGGTTCCCCGAGATGGTCAAAAAACTCCTTGGTGGCAGGGCCCCAGGGGTGGATAAGTTACACCCGGAGTTCTTCAAGGCTCTGGATGTTGTAGGACTGTCCCGGTTGACATCGGGGACAGTGCCTCTGGATTGGCAGACCACGGTGGTGGTCCCCCTCTTTAAGAAGGGGGTCCGGAGGGTGTGTTCCAACTACAGAGGGATCACACTCCTCAGCCTCCCTGGAAAAGTCTATTCGGGGGTCCTGGAAAGGAGGGTCCATCAGATAGTCGAACCTCGGATTCAGGAGGAACAGTGTGGTTTTCGTCCTGGTCGCGGAACAGTGGACCAGCTCTACACCCTTAGCAGGGTCCTGGAGGGTGCATGGGAGTTTGCAAAACCAGTCTACATGTGTTTTGTGGACTTGGAAAAGGCGTTCGACCGTGTCCCGCCTATGGAGTATGGGGTACTGGACCCCCTGATAGGGGCTGTTCGGTCCCTGTACAACCGGTGTCAGAGCTTGGTCCGCATTGCCGGCAGTAAGTCGAGCCCGTTTCCAGTGAGAGTTGGACTCCACCAGGGCTGCCCTTTGTCACCGATTCTGTTCATAACTTTTATGGACAGAATTTCTAGGCGCAGCCAGGGTGTTGAAGGGGTCCGGTTTGGTGGACTCAGGATTGGGTCACTGCTTTTTGCAGATGATGATGTCCTGTTTGCTTCATCAGGCCGTGATCTTCAGCTCTCTCTGGTGTGGTTCGAAGCTGAGTGTGAAGCGGCTGGGATGAGAATCAGCACCTCCAAATCCTAGACCATGGTCCTCAGCTGGAAAAGGGTGGAGTGCCCTCTCAGGGTTGGGTGCAAGATCCTGCCCCAAGTGGAAGAGTTTAAGTATCTCGGGGTCTTGTTCACAATTGAGGGTAGAATGGAGCCTGAGATCGACAGGCGGATTGGTGCAGCATCTGCAGTGATGCGGGCTCTGCATCAGTCTATCGTGGTGAAAAAGGAGCTGAGCCATAAGGCAAAGCTCTCAGTTTACCAGTAGATCTATGTTTCTACCCTCACCTATGGTCATGAGCTATGGGTAGTGACCAAAAGAACGAGATCGCGAATACAAGCGGCTGAAAGAGTTTCCTCCGCAGGGTGTCTGGGCTTTCCCTTAAAGATAGGGTGAGAAGCTCAGTCATCCGGGAGGGGCTCAGAGTAGAGCCGCTGCTCCTCCACATTGAGAGTAGTCAGATGAGGTGGCTCGGGCATCTGATCAGAATGCCTCCTGGATGCCTCCCTGGTGAGATGTTCTGGGAGGAGGCCTCAGGGAAGACCCAGGACACGCTGGAGGGACTATGTCTCCCGGCTAGCCTGGGAACGCCCCGGGATTCCCCCAGAATAGCTAGAAGAAGTGGCCGGGGAGGGGGAGGTCTGGGCATCTCTGCTCAAGCTGCTGCCCCCGTGACCCGACCCCGGATAAGCGGAAGAGGATGGATGGATGGATGGATATATATATTTATACATATTTACAAGCAGTTGAACAGGTGTACCCAATAAAGCTGCCAGTGATTATAGATAAATAAATAATATATACATACACATACACAATCACTGGCCACCTTATTAGGTGCACCTGTTCAACTGATTGTTAATGCAAATATCTAATCAGCCAATCAGACGGCAGAGCTCAATGCACTAAGACATGTAGCCGTTGTCAAGACAACCTGCTGAAGTTCAAACTGAGCATCAGAATGGAGTAGAAAGGGGATTTAAGTGACTCTGCACATGGCATGGCTGTTGGTGCCAGACAGGCTGGTCTGAGTATTTCATAACTGCTGATCTACTGGGATTTTCACTCACAGCCGTCTCTAGAGTTTACAGAGAATGGTCCAAAAAAGAGAAAATATCCAGCAGTGAATGGCAGTTCTCTGGTCCAAAATGCTTTGCTGATGCCAGAGATGTGAGGTTGAATGGCCAGATTGGTTTGAGCTGATAGAAAGGCAACAGTAACTCAAATAACCACTCATGCTGCAACATTTGGATGGTAGGTCAGAATTTGGTGCCAACAGCATGAAAGCAAGGATCCATCCTGCCTTGCATGAATGGTTCAGGTTGGTGGTGGTAGTGTAGTAGTGTGGGGGATATTTTTATGGCACACTTTGGGTCCCTTAGTACCAAATGAGCATTGTTGAAATACCACAGCCTACCCAAGTATGGTTGCTGACCATGTCCATCCCTCTATGACCACAGTGTATCCATTTTCTGATGGCTTCTGTTCCAGCAGGACAATGCACCATGTCACAAAGCTCAAATCATTTCACACTGGCTTCTTGAACATGACAATGAGTTTGCTGTAATCAAACTCAACAGTCACCAGATCTCAATCCAACAGAGCACCTTTGGGATGAGGTAAAATAGGAGATTCACTTTATGGATGTGCAGCTACAACAACAACAACAACAACATTTATTTATATAGCACATAATCATACAAACAGTAGCTCAAAGTGCTTTACATAATAAAGAATAGAAAAATAAAAAAACACAATATGAAAACAAAATAAATCAGCATTAATTAACATCGAATAAGAGTAAGGTCCAATGGCCAGGGGGGACAGAAAAAACAAAATAAAAACTCCAGACGGCTGGAGAAAAAAAAATAAAATCTGTAGGGATTCCAGACCATGAGACCGCCCAGTCCCCTCTGGGCAATAATAACCCATGAGGGGTTAACCAATGATAAACCAGTAGCAAATGTGTGATGCTGTCATGTCAATGTGGGTCAAAATCCTGGAGAAATGTTTACAGCACCTTGTTGAATCTACGTCATTAAAAATTACAGCAGTTCTGAAAGCAAAAGGGGGTCCAACCTGGTACCAGTGCCCTTACCTGGCCAGGGCGCCTGTTTATTGGAAGGAGAGCATACAAAGGACACTATTTCCCCTGGAACTTTAGATGGCAGCCCCCCTAGGTTGCTGTAGCGTCACAGGTTCCCTCATGGCTTCATGGGAGATAGAGTCCTGCTGCTCAGCCCTGTTTGGTTCCATGGGTGCCGAAAGGGGGTGCTGCAGGGTGTGCAGTTTGTTGTTGTGAAGAGGCGCAAGGGTGCAAGATAAAAGAAGCCCGCTACCACTGCTCTAGGAGCCAGAGTCGTGACGATGGAGGAAGAGTGCCACGAAGCTGAATCTTTAACCACAGCATCACCACCACAAGTATCAATGGCAGAATAAGAAATACTGCTAACTGGTGGAAGTTGACAATTTTGACACATATATCAATATTGTATAACTCATCGTCTAACTCACATAAACCTGTGCAAGGTCATGGGCAGCAGGGCCTATTGCAGCAGCACTGTAAGGAAGGCAGGGACCAGCCCAGGACTTGGCGTCAGGCTATCACAGGGCCCACTCACACACACATTCACGTTCACATTTGTGCAGGTGTCAGGGTGGCAGTGCTAATTCATTTACCACGCATGTCTTTATGTATATGGAAGGAGAACATGAGGAGAACATTCAAACTCCACAGAGACAGCCAGTGACCAGAGCAGACGTCGAATCCAGATAACTAGATCAATGTGTTAAACATAGAGAGACATTCATCAGAGGAGCTCGTCTTTCAGTTTTGTTCTAATTTCATGAAGGAACCAAGTTTTGTGAAGTGAAAATTTTGGAGGAGAAATAAGAAAAAGATCTAAGAAGAGGAAAAACGGGTTACAGCTGGGGGTTACCATCACTGCTCGATGGTGTGACACGTGTGGCATGTCGTCAGCCTCTCGGTACAAATCTGTGATGTGACATAGGAAGCTTTCAGTCGGTGTCTGGTCAGGACTTATAGAATAACAGGGGATTTGGCTCATGATTTACCCTGTTAAAGGCAGCTGATATAAAGCTGACATGCAATTAAAACTAAGACCTCCACACTTGTTAAGAAAATTAGTGAAGCCAAGAGATTTTATCAGTCCTGGCAGGGGCATTGGAATTTACAGCTTTGTGAGTCAGTAGCCGAGTTCTGAGGATTAGTCAATAGCCGACTGACAGGGAGTGGTACACGTCCAGTCCGTGTGGAACGATGACGTATGTCACCGGTCACCTGAGGCCAAGTTATCAGCCTCAATATTTGTTTCCCGATCAGTTCCATCGAAGTCAGGACAGTGGCTGCCTCACAGCACTAGAGACTCAGATGCCATTCCTAGCCCCCAAATTCCCTGTGGGTTCCCTTGGTGTCTGCATGGGTTTGTTCTCCAGGATTCTAAATTCTGACGTGTTCTTCATGCTGCTAGCATCATCTCTGACAATCTGAAAACCGTTATGGAAAATGTAGGTTCAGAAAATGCATGGTTCAAAGGGTCCCTAGTGTCACGTGTACAGAGTGGAATGACAATTGTACTTGCGAGTGCTGATCAACATGCAACACGTCACCACAGCAGGACGTCTGAAACCTAATAGCACGTTCTGAAACTTTTTTAATTTAATTCAGAACTGCAGGTGGCAAGAGGCAGCATTATGGGTGCCCATATTTGGAGCCCAGTTGCACACAAATCTACATTTTTAATTTCTAGTTAACTGAACACACCCTTATACACACATGCATGTTTTTAGGTGAGGTATGGAGGAAAACTCACACAAACATGAGGAAAACATCTAAACTGCACATAGATAATGACCAAGAATTGGATCTGAACCTGAGACACTGCATCCATGAAGGGTTACTGCACCCATGCCTTCCCAGGAGGATGTTTCATAAAATTATAAATTCAAAATTTAATTTTAAATTTAAAAGTATAAATCAAAAAGGGATCAGCTGGCCCAGGTTTAAAAGGTTAAAGCCCCTTAGCTCATAGTGTTCACCTAATACTCTTTCCATGCCCCATTTCACACCACCAGTAAGCACATTTTAAAGGCCTGAATGTTGGACACTTTGTTTTTTATCTGGGGGAGACGATTAAGTTGGGGTACACAAACATCGATAGCGCCCAGCCTCTACTGTGTCCAAGTATTCAGGAATGGTTGAACATGAGAAACCAACAGGAGGTCCATCAAGCTCATCTATCTGTCCTGAAGTTCTAATCCACTTGTGTCTTCAGGACATACATTTGTTCACAGCTTTTGTGTGAAGAAATTCTTCCTGCCTTCTTTCCTGAATGCACCACCTGTAACTTCTGCTGGGGTCTTCGAATGTATGATATGATTCAACATTTATATGAATGAACTCTGGGCGAGCCTGGATTGAGTCTCCACATGATATTCTGCGCTCAAGAGGTTTCATTTTTTCCCAGCTTGTCATAAACCCACAATACTACGTTTTTTTTTTCTTGTTTCAGGTCTCAAAAGATGACCTAAAAATGAGACTCATCTCTTTTTGTAGGTGACTGGACACCTAAAATCATCCATTAACTTAGTTGCCAAAATTAAAACGGCCTTGGATGTTAAATCAAAAGGTCACAGGTGGTCCTGTCCAGCTCACCGTGTGACCCCAAGCAGATCCCTTAACGTGCCTGGGCCTGAGTTGTTAAGAACAGCTTCAGGTGTAAAAGTGTCTAACAAATCCGTAAAATTAAAATTGTGTGCTGCCACTTGTCACGGCCCGAGGTTTGGCTTTAGCAAGATCTCTGGACACTGAGTATCAGGACAGAGGGTCAGTGGAGCAGTAGGAATGGCAGACTTGGTATTGATTTAAAAACATATACTTAAGTGTTAAATACTTCAATAAATTAGTGGTAAAAAAACTGCCACCTATAAAATGTCCATTAAAAGCACAAGAACATTTCTCAAAATCAATATTGTGTGCAGCCATAAATAAATAAAAAAGATCAATGCCCTTTGAAGGACCCTAAGTGGTCATGCATTGCAATCTGCAGAAGGCCCCCTCGCATTTTTTCTCTCTAATACTCGGAGGGAGACATGGCCCACCCTGGCAGAACAGGACAAACACTTTACACCCTGCGGACCCGCTGACTGGATGTGAGCCCCTCCTAGTCTGATCTGAAGTGCCCCTCTCACAGCCAGGGCTGACAAGTACTTCATTCAGAATCCCCCCATCAGCAAGCTAGTCTTCTCCCATTCTGATAGTCCCCCCTTCCACTTTCTGGAATACTAAATCTTGTATGTATTGTTCACTAATTTATACTCAAAAAAAAGGACACTGACTGTCACTTGCACAAGTAAATGATGTAACCCAAGCTGGTTCACTAAGTCAGTCAGGCTACAATTGTACAAAATGTTTGAAATGATTTGGGTGACAACTGGTTTGCAGCTTTCAATGTCCACTCCTGTATACCACCTGCAAAAGAATGGAGTGCTTCTGTAGTGCATGGAGAATATTTACAAACTAGCCATGTGCGCCCAACTACGTTGCACGTGTTAAAGTTGTCTGTGAAGGGCTCCCTGTTTAAACGCGGCTGCCAGTCGTGAACTGGGCCCTTCGTCGCACAGCATTATGATTTTTTATAAGGGAAACAAAATTACAAAAGAAAACCCTTGGACATTGATTCGATAGGAACAGTCTACTCGAAATCACTGTCCGAATCGTAATCATGTGGTGGTGTAGGAGCATTTCTGCTTCTGTCCGTTCACAGTCCGTCTCATTTTCACGACGCTATCGTTTCCTCTCACGATGTCTTCTCAACCTTTCTCCAATCTCACAGGTTGCTTTGTGGCAATCCAAAGAGTAAGGCAATATACACGGAGCAATGGTTATAAATGGGGGACACATAGGTATCCAGGCTCTTTAAAGCATAAATAGGGATCACTTCACTGACATGTGAGCAAGCCACGGTAAAACTGTGAGACGCGCAGCACTCGCCGGCTACAACGTAACAATAATAATTTCCGGAACGTGCTGTTACGTTGTCATTCATTTTACCCACTGTCTTACTTTCATTTATATGTTACGTAGGCACGTACCTTTTATCTTCGGCAATCTCATTCTCTAACCAGTCCTCAGGAGCTAACCAGTGTAACACTGTCCACCACCCCTTTCGTTATTCTGGCACATTGACATCCGTGAGTAACAACAACGTACTAAACTGGAAGGTGGTCTACGCATGCGTGGAATTCGCGGACAAACAAAGATCAAGATCTAAATGAAAATTTCTTTAGTTAATTTAAAGCACAACAATTTGTTTAGTTTGAATGTCTGTGTTTTGAGGTGTGACTGGAGTACTACAGTCTTCAGTAGTATAAGGCTGGAGGAGATTCTTAATGCAATGCCTATGATTTAGCTGTCTCTCTACTGCCATCTAGTGCTTCTTCTTCTAATTCATTCGAGGACAAACAAAGATCAAGATCCAAATGAAGATTATATATAGAGATGATGGGCACCTTTTGTTATCCAAAAGTGGTTAAAACATAATAAAACAATCATAGTATAGTACTAAAAACTCAGTAATTGTATCCATTAATTATATTAAAGTTTAATTAACTCACTGCATGTAAATATCTCACAAGAAACATCATTGTCAACATGTAAATTCAGTTTGCAGCGCTCTGATATGTTTCATTGAAATATTGCTAATTGTTCCTGGGTACTGAAGATGTTAAACGTGCTATGTAAGTGAGATTTAGTATTGCATTTAACTTTTTTAAACATTGTAACTTTATATTAAATTTATATTGCATAATATTTCACTTGGGATATGAGATAAATATGTAGCAGCACGATTGTGACTCTCAAAAACTCCAAAAACTGCAAACTCTCCCGGTCTAAATGTCAAACTGCACCCATGACATGAACAGACATTTCATTTTAAAATAGAATAACTGAAGATTATCCATCCATCCATTATCCAACCCGCTATATCCTAACACAGGGTCACGGGGGTCTGCTGGAGCCAATCTCAGCCTATACAGAGTGCAAAGGCAGGAACCAATCCCGGGCAGGGCACCAACCCACCGCAGCGTACACACACACAAACACACACACCAATCACACACTAGGGACAATTTAGAATCGCCAATGCACTTAACCTGCATGTCTTTGGACTGTGGGAGGTAACCAGAGCACCCGGAGGAAACCCACACAGACACGGGGAGAACATGCAAACTCCATGCAGGGAGGACCCGTGAAGATTGTGTCCATGCCAAAATAATTTCTATATTCATTCAAAAGCCAATATTGCAGGAAAACAAAAGTAATCTCTTCAATAATAAAGACACCACCTATAAGCTCTTGTTCTGTACTCCATATGCTGCTGAATTTCTGGCTGCACTTTGATGATTTGTGAGTTGTCATTACAAATGCTTATTGCCTGATTGATTTTATACTCCAAATATTCAATTCTAATCTTGTGAAGCTGAGATGACAACTTCAGAGAGCTCTGCAAGCAAATTCCAGCCCACGATATTCATTTGTGTTTACCTTAAGCACTGTATCTTATTACATTTACTTATTACACTGGTGACATACAATATTTATGACACAATTGGTTACATTTCCTTTGGTTTTCTAATTGGAGTACAGGCAGGACAACTGACTTGCTTAGAGTCACACACGGTCAGTAGTGGGATTTGAATCCACCTCCGGGTTTGAGGTCCAAAGCCTTAACCACAAGACCACACTGCCTGCGGTGTGCTTGTTAATAAAGTTAGAAAAATTAACAGGAGGAGCTTAGACTGGGGCAGCTTACACATGTCATTGTTGATTGGCCCATCAATCCCAAACTACTCCAGCCCCTAGCCAATTACACATTAGCTTTGAGATGAGTGGGCGGAGCAATGGCAGGAGGCAGTTGTGATTTAATGTGCAGTTGCCTGAGGTTTTCACCATGAATTTGGAGGCATGGAAGATGTTCCATAGAAACACGTCACCAAACAAAATTATTTTTAAGGACCCTCCCCCCTATTTTATTTATGTCTCTCCTGGGACCCCCACCCCATCATAAAAAAAGTATAATTAGCTTTGGATGGGTGGGTTCATATCCTGCAGGGTCTGCTGAACTATGAGATAAGTCCACCTGTTGCTTTAGGTATAACACCCCCTCGATTTGTTTCCATTACTGATAGCTGATCTAAAACTGCATGATTTAATAAAAGAAAATCAATCTGTTATGCCAGAATGCAAGATTGTTAGAGTGTCAATATATTAATGAGAAATTTTATGGAATGATTCCAGTTTTTACTAATGACTATAAAGAAACTTCAAATGGAAAGGTTGGCTGCTTAAGTACCAGAATTACAGGTTAAAATAATAAAAAGAATTTCAAATCATTTATCTGTATATACAGCAGAATTGGCTGCAATAGGTTTTCAGTGAGTTGAACAGATTATGCCGAACAGAGTTGTTATATGTTCTGATTCATATTCAGGACTGAACAGTATTAAAAATGGGCAGACTAATTGTAGACTGGATTTGGTATTGGAGGTTAATCAGATTTTATTTCATCCACAAAATATGGGCATATATACTGCTCAAAAATTTAAAGAACACAGAAGTCAGAACCTACAGAGGTTGCACAGGTAGTCCAACTTCTCCAGGATGGCACATCAATACGTGCCATTGCCAGAAGATTTGCTGGGTCTCCCAGCACAGTCTGAAGGGCATGGAGGAGATTCCGGGAGACAGGCAGTTACACTAGAAGAGCTGGACAGGGCCACTGAAGGTCCTTAACCCATCACCAGGACCGGTATCTGCTCCTTTGAGCAAGGAGGAACAGGATAAGTACTAACAGAGCCTACAAAAGCCCTGTGCCCAGTTCCCGGCACCATTTACCACTGGCGCCCTGTGCTTTTCACAGATGAGAGCAGGTTCACCCTGAGCACATGAGACAGACGTGAAAGGGTCTGGAGAAGTCATGGAGAAAGTTATGCTGGCTGTAACATCGTTCAGCATGACCGGTTTGGTGGTGGGTCAGTGATGGTCTGGGAAGGCATATCCATGGAGGGACGCACAGACCTCTACAGGCTAGACAATGGCACCTTGACTGCCATTAGGTATCGGGATGAAATCCTTGGACCCATTGTCAGACCCTATGCTGGTGCAGTAGGTCCTGGTTTCCTCCTGGTGCATGACAATGCCGGGCCTCATGTGGTGAGAGTAGGCAGGCAATTCCCAGAGGATGAAGGAATTGATACCATTGACTTGCCCCCCACACTCGCCTGACCTAAATCTAATAGAACACCTCCAGGACATTATGTTTCAGTCCATCGGACTCTGCCAGGCTACACATCAGACTGTCCAGGAGCTCAGTGATGCCCTGGTCCAGATCTGGGAGGAGATCCTCCAGGACATTATTCATCACCTCATCAGGAGCATGCCCCGATGTTGTCACGCATGCATACACGCACGTAGGGGCCATACAAACTACTGAGTACGATTTAGAGTTGCTGCAATGAAATTTTGGCAAAATGGACTAGCCTGCCACATAATTTTTTCACTTTGATTTTTGGGGTGTCTTTGAATTCAGCCCTCTGTAGGCTGATAATTTTCATTTCCATCAAATGATGTGGAATCCTTTCGTTCCTAACACATTACCCAGTCAATATCAGTAAAGATATCCAGCAGGATTTTTTCCCATTGAGATCTGATGTGTTTTCAAAGTGTTCCTTTAATTTTTTTGAGTAGTTTATATGGTTTTCTTATGGATTTTTGCACATAAAGGCCTTGGGTTGACAGCATGGCTAAAGAAGTTGTAAAACAGTCTGAGGTGGATATAAAAATCTCAATTAGTAAAGGCAAAGCTAAAGGATTGATAAAATCAAAAATTATTGGATTGTGGCAAAACCTATGGAACAATGGAAGTAAGAAAGGCATTCGTACAAAATACATAAAAATGATTGCGAGGGAAAGTGGAAAAACAAGAAGAGAAGAAATAATTCTAGCTAAATTAAGAATTGGACACGCAATGATAAATAATTGACTATATCGAATAGGAAAACATCCATCCGGATTTTGTAGGCACTGTGATCAGCAAGAAACAGCAGAATATGTAATATTTCACTGTGAAGATACAACGAGGAAAGGAAACAACTTTAGGCAGCAATTCAAGAATTGGGAATTAATAGTTTATTTTGAAAGATTTGATTCATTAGGAAAATAACCATAGCTCAGTATTTAAAATATATAGGGCTTTATGGACTAAACTGAGGAGTCTGCACCACACTCCAGTCCAGTCGGTGGCAGTAGTGCACCATCAGTGGGTCTGCCAACTGCCATAAATGACAAAAGAAGAAGAAGAAGAAGCCCCCTCTACCCAACCCTGATTCCCCATGACACTGCAACCTTGCTCATAACAGATAGAGGGACAATTATTTTGTAAAAATAATATTAATTAATATTTTTAATTATTTTTAGTGTAACACCCACCCCCTCCCTGGTCATGTGCCCAACCTGCACCTCAGCTACACAAGTCATGCCACACGTGCACACAAGTAGCAGATTCCCTGCTGCCTGCCTCACTCGTCCACTGTCGGTGCCCTTCACATGCCAGTCACTCTTTCTGCAGCACCACAGTTCAAAAACTCCAATGCCATAAGGGAGAAAGTGAACAGGCCGTGGGCACACATTTCCACTCAAGGGCCCATCGAATAGATCCATCCACCATACTGTCCACTCCAAATTTGACACAAACACTCAGCCGATCCTCGTGTGCACCTGGAGAACGAACTGGTAAGTGCCAATGCGCATTTTCCATTTTCCTTTCCCTTAAGGTGACTGTGTCTTACAATTCATGACATAAAAATGAGCTAAGGTTCTTTTAAAATGCAATTCCAAGAGGCACTTACTCACATTGTGATTTATTTGGTGCATCACGGAAGTAAACTCGACAGTGACAGATTTGAATTATGGGGCTATCTTCATAATCTAAAACTTTACTTGATCAAAAATTAACCAGAAATTGAAAGCCTAAAAAAGATGGGGATATAAACCTCTAAGTGTGGACAGAGTTAAGGAGAGGTAGGGCCACTTTAAATGTGTACTCTACAGAACAAGTTCCTCCCAAAGTGTAAAAGCAGTAAAAAAAAATTCAATAAAAATAATTCTTTGCATTTATGTAGCGCTTTACTCACTTCTCAAAGTGCTTGGCAATTGCAGGTTAAGGGCCTTGCTCAAGTGCCCAACAGAGCAGAGTCCCTTTTGGCATTTTACGGGATTCAAACCGGCAACCTTCCGATTGCCAGTGCAGATCCCTAGCCTCAGAGCCACCACTCCACCAAAGAGAACTGAACAGTGGATAGTATAATAGGAGAGGAGAAAATGCCACCAAAAATGTGGAAGGCCACCTTGGCACCCCGTTTAATGGAAGGAGATATTTAAGTAAAGGAATTACAGAATTAAGTTGAATTTTGTCTGAATGTTGCTCTTGAAAATATCCATTCTTCATGAAAGCTGGGTCCTATAATGAACAGTGGACTCCAGTCGAGTGGCTTCTTATATAAAGCAGAAGTCAGAATGGTTGGTGACGTGGCAGAACTGACTTCAAGGTCTGGTAAGAATTTGTTCCTCCATACTAAAGGGTGACAGGAAAAGGAAGTTACTGAGTGCATCATCCCCTTATCAGTGCCTTCCCCTTATCTTATTTACCTTTTTGTAGTTTTCTGTCAACCACCCAACCTACAGAAACTACTCACTTCACAGTAGAGAACCACAGTCATCACCGGGCACTTGGAGCACCTGGAGCCACCATGTCACTTGATATGTGTCACTAACAATCCCCTTCATTTGGTTCTTCTGGTAAATTCAATATTAAACAACGGGCCTCTTGCCAGACTAAACTTCTTATCTGCTGCATTTCTTATAGAAAATGTCCAGCCACCTATATAAAGTAGGTGAAACTGGGAGATAATCAGCAGACCGATTCAGGGAGCACTTTCAAGCCGGTAAAACAAAAGGTCTCACTAGTGTAGAACAAAATTGTAGGACAATTCACGTCCCATTATCATTTTTTTTTTCTTTCACAGGTCTTCAAAGTCACTTGTCAAAGAAAAACAGAAGCAGCTCAGCTCATTCTCACCCACTGATCACACGTTTTCTCCAGGTCTTAATGACAGACTAACTTTTTAATTTCTTCTTCATCTTCTCTAATGGCGACGTTTTCTCCTTTCATCTGCCCTGGCTTTGTTCCCTTCTTACTCTCCTGTATTCATTACCTATTGTATCCTTTTCAATTGCACAACTAATGAAGGCTGTACAGATGAAACGTTGTGGCTTTAATCTTTCCTTTTCAATACAGAATTAACTTTTGATTTTTCTTTTCCTGACGTAGCCGGACACTAACTCCATATTATGAACCAGATGTATTTTAAATAAACCCTTGAAATACTCCCATCTTCCACACGATGGAGCCAAACACCTTGTCAAACTCAAACGCATTCCTCTTGAAAGTAAAATCTGCAGTGTGGAAAGATCAAAACAAGCATTTACTCAGGAAGATAAAAATAAAGCACATTATGAGCCCTACACCCGACTCACCACATAACTGTAATGTACTCTGATCTTGTAAGTCACCCTGAGGAAAGGCGTCATCTTGATAAATAAATATAATCAGGGTGAGATTTGCACTTCATTCCTCAGCAGATGGCCCTGGATCAGTTGCCTGGCTGGAGTCCCTAACACTCCCAAGACCTTGAACTGAATAAACCATAAAATGAAATGAATGACACAATAGAGGGATCTCCATTAGTTGTAGCTGGTGGAGTGCGTTATAGCGGGTTCAAGCTAACCTTGGGTCTGTGCTGGGGAGGGGGATTACTCTGTTAATTCCTGAAGCCAACAGACCTTAGTGACCTCTGGTGGGCCCAGATAAATAAAAACCTCAGAAAAGGTCTGTCTGCTGTCCACTTAGAACACGTCCTTGGTGTGACCAACGCACAGGACAGTAGAAGAGTTGCACACTTTTCATAAAGTATTTTTTCTGCTGTTTCAACCTGAGACAGTAGAATGGCGGAGCTTGAACTGTACGACTAACCTGCCTCTTGTGTTATTGTAGGCCACCTCAGTGTGAGATTTAGTGACTTCCACCTGTTCCCTGACGTGAACACTCTGTGTATAGGGGATAGCATCTTGCTTGTCTTTCTACTTGATCACATTCATTTTGCCCTTTTGCTGCGCGCCTACCCTCACCACAGTATACCATACTCATCAGTTTCGCTATCCGTGTCAACGCCTGATGACATATTCACATCGTATTCATCACCGTCACTTAATTAAGCTAAAAGGTTCACGTTCGGTTTGTTTTGTAACGGCATTTACTGCGAGTGTTTGGGTTGAAGGCTCCACCCAATTCATGAATATTCATGTTACCTTAGACAGGCCAAACACATTTACTGTAAATATTTATGAGTTTTGCAGCATGATGTTATTTCATTCACTAGATGGCAGAAGAATATTATCCCACGAGTTGCTGGGTTTAACACTCTAAAACGTATAATTGTATTCACTAAGAATTTGAGTCACGCTCAGAGATAACGACAAGAAGGTTAACATGAACCCATCATAACAGAGTGCGCCCCCTAGGTAGTTGATGCACATTTCTCTTTTTCTGGCCGGACACACGCCATAGTGGAATGGCCCCCTGCACTTGGGCCAGGTCTAGGCCTGTAGGTTTCTGGGGTCATTATATGTCACGTGTTTAGTGCCCAGTGAAATTTTTACTTGCATGTGCTGACTGACATGCAGCAAATCACCACAGTCTGGTGCCATGATTAGTGTGTAGAACTACGTCACCTCAAAATGTCTGCCTTCCTTAGTTAGTAGCCTGCCATGCAGTGCGCCCCTAGTGACACTCCCAGTTACTGCACCCGGCCCTTCTCTGAACTGGTATCTTTCTCCTGCTCTCTTGCTCTTCTCCTCCATGTACCCGACTCTGCGAATACTTCACTCCACATTTGGTGGCATTCCGTGAGATGACACCAGATGGATTCTGGAAGCACCATTGCAGTGGAGAATGTTGATGTTTCTTAATGCAACCAAAAGGCTGTGATGGAACAATGAAGTACTTGTATGTCTGAGATGGTGGGATGAGTGGAGACTCCGAAAATCTTTAAGACAAGTGGAAAAGATGACCTTTTGCCGCAGGTGGGCTATGACCATACAAAACAGTTTATTTATATAGCTCTTTTTCAACGTGTTGCTGTGCCATCTAGAAGTCAAAAAGTGTATTGATGAGCACCAAACCTGTATCTCTCTAAGATGACCTAGCACAATTCGGGAAAACGGACACAATGTGGGATTCAATTGTGTGATAAAGAGCCTTGAGATAATGCCCCCTGAGGTAGGAGAGATAGACAATGGATTCACAAAGTATTCAGGCCCTTCCACTTTCTGTGCACTTTATTGTGTTCATTTTAATGGATGAATTTGCCAGTTTTGCCCATCAATCTACACTCAATAACCCATAACGAGAAAGTGAAAAAATCTTCAGAAAGGTTCTGCAAAAAACGTCTACAACACAATAAGGTGTACAAAAAGTGAAGGCCTTCTGAATCCACTCTAAATGAAGGACATGGAGTCTGCTGGCTCCTCTGGTCTGTGAATCCTTCCAGACTCTTCAGTTTCTTCTTGTCTGGGTGGACTTCAGCAGCCACTGGCCAAGCTCAGCTATCTGTGTGCGGCCCTGCAGACCTGAGCTTGGCTCCACCACTGAGTGACAGCAGCCACTTCCCTCGCCCACTAAACGTCACTTTGGACTTCAAACCTGCATGGCTCACATGTTGTTCTGTCACTGTGCAAAGTTCACAGACAGCGACGTTCCTACAAGTCACAAAAAGACGAACAAAAACACAGAAGGGAAAAGACAAGAGAATGGAGGCAGCAGCTGGAAAGGACTTCACGTCCAGACTGTCAGCGTCGTCTCTCATCAAGTGAGAAGCCTGGTTTGGGGCGGGAGGTCTGTGGAATGTGCAAACGGGGTGCTGGGCTCCCCTGTCTGTGACCTGGACACAAGAGGACTGTGGTGCCGTCACAGCTCTAATATAACTAGATGAAGGGGTCACCGTGATGGAGGGGAGGTTCAGAGGAAGAGGCTAGCAGCCCACTCCTGGTGGGCATCACACCGCCTACAGTGACCAGATTGTCTGCTATCCTTTCACAGGTCCGTGTCATCAGTGGGCACAGAGCTGACCAGGAGGGTATGGGCGCCGTCTCCCCCTCCTCAGCGACCTTTCCGTGTCTGCAATCACGATCGAACCCTGAAGAAGGGGCTGATGGCGGGGACCCTCCAGGAGCTTCTAGAAAAAGTATTGTTGTCTGAGTTTGCTTGTCTGAATTTGTCACCTCCTGTCCACTTGGTGAATTGCTGTCAGTCTGACGGGTAGGCACTGTGGCCCACTGGCTAAGGCCGTTGGACTGTAAAGTTCAAGGCTGCCAGTCCTGACTGACAGCGTGACACTGAGGATTAAATGTTAAAAAATTAAACTGAAGTGTAACTGTGCACTTGCAAAGTGCTTTGGGATGGTGTTCACTACAGAAAGGCGCTGTCTGCCTTGCTTATGCAGTGACTTTCAGGGCTATTTTACAGAAGATCTTTTCTTATATGTTTGACGTAGAGTCTTTTAATTCTGTCTGTCTATCTTGTGAAGTGGCTGGATGTTTACCTCTTTAGCTTAGCAGCGTTCATTTTTATTAATCTCATAACTTCCATTTTCTCTATTATACGAGGGGCAGTCATGCTAAAGTTAGACAATGGGATGTATCAGAAAATTAAACAAACCTTAACAAAACTGATGATGTCATTTCTCAGTGTCGTCCCCACCCTTCTCAAAGCACTTGTGCCACCCGTCTGGAAGTGCTGGGATTCCAGCAGAATAAAAGGTTTTGTCTCATCGAACACTACAGTCACTGTTACTGTGACTTGCTGGAGACCAATGTGAAGCCTGCTATTCGGTCCAAGTGGTGGGGACTGCTGTCTCAATACCTGAACGCCCGGCCGCCCGCCCGCCCGGCCAGCCCGCCTGCCTTCCCTCACACTGCTAAGAACACCAAGGCTTGTCTGGAGAATCTGAAGTTTGAGGTATTTCTAGCCACATCCTCCTTATTCGCCATATTTGGCACCGTGTGATTTCCACCTTTTTGGGTCGCTAAAAAACACCTGACAAGACAGATATCGACGTGAAGAAATCGGTGCACAAATGCGTGCAAGGACAAGACAAAAACTTTAATTCTGCTTGAATCCTGGGCACTTCCAGGGAGGTGGCACAAGTGCATTGAGAAGGATGGAGACGACTTTGAGAAATGACATCATCAGGTTTGTTAAGGCTCATTCTATTTTTTAACAAATCCCATTTTCTAACTTTAGCTTGACTCTCCCTCGTATATAGTGCCTTAAGTCTATCTCTTATTTATTGCATTTCATTTCTACGTATATACATGCTACAGAGCCACTTTTATGTCTTTTATATGGTGCCTTTTATCTTGATATATAATCGTCTCTTCTGTTTAGTGCCCTTCATTTCTGTATATGTCTGCCTCATATGTAGTCCTTTTGGTATCTCTTTCTTTATACTGCACCTTTCTTTTCTCTCTATGCCTGTATGTTATGAAGTGTCACACATATGCACCTTTTAATTTCATGTCTATAGTGCCTTCAGTTCTGTTTTTATAGGTTTATTGATTCGTTGTTTTCCTGTGTACACAGTGCAGTGAAATTCTTTCTCACATGTACTGATCTCCCATATTCACCTCAGCCAATATTTTCCTCCCTCACGTGTTGCCTTTAATTTCTGTCTCTTTTCTATAGTGTCTTTCATTTCTAAACCTGATAGTCTCTCTTTTTTATTTATTGAACATAACAGCAACACACAACTCAATCAAATGAACAGAGCACAATAAGCACTGTGCACATATACAGTACACTCCATTTTGGACTTATCGAGGTGTTATTGAATTCTTTTCTCTTTATAGTGCCTTCACTTCTATCTCTGTTTTTTGATTTGATAGACTGTCTTTGTGCGTGACCTTCGGGGGTCAGAGTGTAGGGTCAGCAATTGTACAGCACCCTTTAAAATTCCTTTCATTTTTATTTTTTGTACATTCACAAGGTTAATACAGTCAGTTGTTTAGAGCACAGAGAAACTCTTGCTTAATCTGCTTTAGATAGCGCCTTTCACCTGCTACAGTGTCTTCAAATTCTCTTTCTATCTGTCTCTGTCATATAGCACCTTTCACTAAACCTGTCAGTTTCTCTCTCTCTCTCTCTCTCTCTCTTTCTTTTATTTATTGAACATAGTAACACATAACCTGATCAAATGAAAGAGCACAGCAAGTAATCACTTATATAGTCCTTCTTGGATTCATCTCTTTATTTAGTGCCTTTCATTTCCATCTTTTGTGTTTATTGAATCAAAGATATCAAATGTGTAAAACACAGTGAAACTATTGTTTACATGCATGAATCTAATATATATATAGTGCCTTTCACCTCTGTCTCTTTCTGTCTCTTTTATATAGTGCCTTTCATTTCTAAACATGTCTCTCTTTTTATTTTTTTAACATACTAACAAAATCCCAATCATAGGAACATAGTAAGCACTTTCAGAGGCCATTTCAGATCTATCCCTTTATATAGTGACTATTATGTCTGTTGATATTTATCTCCCTTATTTAGTGTTCTGCATTCACATCTTGTATATAGTGCATTTCATAGCGCCGTATGAATTTCTTTTCTATATTTATTTCACTTCCAACTATGTTTTTCCCTTACATAGTGCCTTTCTGTCTTTCTTTTATATAGCACCTTTCCGTAGTGCCTTTCTGTCTCTTTTTTATATAGCACCTTTCTGTCTTTTATATAGCGCCTTTCTGTAGTGCCTTTCTGTCTCTCTTTTATATAGCACCTTTCCGTCTCTTTTATATGGTACCTTTCTGTCTCTCTTTTATATAGCGCCTTTCCGTAGTGACTTTCTGTCTCTCTTTTATATAGCGCCTTTCCGTCTCTTTTATATAGCGCCTTTCTGTCTCTCTTTTATATGGTGCCTTTCCATCTCTTTTGTATAGTGCCTTTCTGTCTCTCTTTTATATAGCGCCTTTCTGTCTCTTTTATATAGCGCCTTTCTGTCTCTCTTTTATATAGTGCCTTTTATATAGCGCCTTTCTGTCTCTCTTTTATATAGTGCCTTTCCGTCTCTTTTATATAGCGCCTTTCAGTCTCTTTTATATAGCGCCTTTCCATCTCTTTTGTATAGTGCCTTTCTGTCTCTCTTTTATATAGTGCTTTTCTGTCTCTTTTATATAGCACCTTTCCATCTCTTTTATATAGTGCCTTTCGGCCTCTCTTTCGTTAGCACCTTTTTGTCTCTTTTATATAGCACCTTTCTTCTCCCTCTCATACATCCACCCATGACCAGTCCAGCTATCTTTTTGTAGCTCAGTCCAGCCTCTTGTCCATTGCCATGCCTGACATGTCTGAATGTCCATCTGCTCATTTTGCCGGCCTGTTTCCTTGTCTCTTTGATCTTCTCCTCTTTTCTGCTTTTGTTCTTTTTAGTTGTTTTGTTTGTGTCTTATTCCCTGCCTGTCTTCTTGCTTTCCTCTCACTGGATGTGATGCCCACCACGCTGTCCCCTGACCACCTGTCCCTCTCCTCATGCCCAGGTGGTCGATGCTCTCCTGCTCTGCACTGCGGTGTCTCTTGTCCTCGAGGAGGACGGCACGGAGGTGGACAGCGAGAACTTTTTTCAAACGCTGAGCGATGGCACAACCTTCATGGCCCTGGAATATGGACAGACTTGGAAGCCCAGCAGAGTGAGCCTATTATTAAATGTAGTAAACTGCTGTCTTTATGATATCCGTTTGTGGTTTGACTTTACCGTGTGGGTCTCTTTTGCCAGGGTGGCGTCCTGTCCTACTCTTTGACACAGAAACCTCGGAACACCAAGGACATCGCCAGAGTCACCTTCGACCTTTACAAGCTGAACCCTCACGATCTGTTTGGAAGCCTGAATGTTAAAGCCACTTTTTATGGCCTGTACTCCATGAGTCTGGACTTGAAGTGCCTGGGACCAAAGAAAGTGTTAAGGTGAGGGGTGCTCGACATGTCCATGTTGTTGACCCTGCTGCTGGCCTGACAGCCTAAAGTAACTAATCTGTGCTCCTCTTCTTCTTCAGAGAGCTCCTGCGCTGCTCTTCATCATTGATGTATGCACTTGGACACCTCCTGCTCACCTCGGCCACTTACATCCGCCGCATCATTGAAGGCACTGACCGGTGGCACACCACTACCCCAGCCGCTGAGAACTGGTATTAAGTGATAGAGAGCAAGTGGACCCTCATTGTAGACGGCTAACCGGATACGGAGCTGATTTAAACAGTTGTTAAAATAATGTGGAAGACCTGAAATTTATCTAGAAAAGAAGCAGATTGGCTCACAGATCATGTATTACCGCTTCTCACCAGCAGTGGGCAGTGTGTTGTGATGATTAAGGACCTGCAGGAACAGTCAACAGCCCCGTTCAAACGCGCTTTCAGTCTGACATGCCGCGCCTCACCACTAGGCGGCAGTGTGGCGCAGTGGTCAGTGAGCTGGATGGCATCACAAACTCTTCAATCTTAAATGTGGGGAAACAAAAGACAGTACAACTGTGGAGGGTGGCTTTAATCAGAAAAGGCACAAATGTGAATAAAATAACAATTTTTGAGTTATCTGAACGTGCACATCATTTAGAAGAGACCACCGTGACCCTGCGAGACCTGGGCATGCAGTCGCTAAAGGCGTATTTCGATGACCCTGAAAGTAGGTAGACGTGAACACGCTGATCGCACTCTAGTGCGGACTGAGACCCTTTGGAGACGGTGCACCCTGCAGCATGAGGTCTGAACGTGACCCGACACTGGACCGGTTTAACTCCATGAAATATTGTGCATTAGACGTGACATTTTACGTGCTGTGGTAGCTGTCGGTAATTGGGGAATCTCATTCATAGCGTAATGAGTCGAGGATTAGCCTTAAAAAGCCTTAAAAGTAATAAAAATGTAAAATAAATAAATACGCACACAGATACAAATATAACACAATTCGCGTAAAACGAGTCCGTCAATCAGAGCAGCTCCTGATTCAGTCTCGGGGCAACTCGTGCGCTATTGGACAGCAGTGGACCATTTAAAATAAAACTAACAAAAGTTTGTTGTAAATTTACTTGTAATCGGGTCCTTCAGAGCACATATAGAGGTGGCAAGAAACGGATAGCAGTGCCCTGTTAAGTCCAACTCGAACACGCCGTGCGCGCAGGTGGGGCCTCTCAATGCGAACACTGACGTGTGCGTTAATGTATTGCACGATAAATATTAATAACAAAATAAGTGCAAGAGTTAGGATAGCAGACATGGGATATGAGATCAACTAAGTTGTGGTAATGGCTACGGGAGCGCACATAAGAAACACCATTAATTTAAATGAAGATTACGCGGTACTGTCAAATAACTGCGGCACATCAGTGTCTGCCATCAAAGAGCTTGTCTTCTGTTGTACACTCGGCTATTTAAAACGTCACAGTGAGCGCATAAACATAATAGCGCGTCACTTTCAAGTAGTGTTCCAGGTAGTAATTATGGAACAAGCAGAAGTGCGTATCAGTCCCGAATATTTTTTTCCAGGGAAAAAATGTTTCTGTCCAATGAAAGACACCCACGTGATGCTTCTCGGTAAGTTCAGTTCGCTTGTCAGTTTATAGTGCGAAACGCAGCCATACAAACCGGGAATTGAAACAACGAAACGTCCCTTGGTTCGGAACAAAGCAAACGGGCTAGGAGCGTGAAAACGCCTTCGTCAGTCTGCGGAAGGGAGTCCATCCTAACAGCACTGCTCGCTAGGCAGGATAAAGCGCCACACCGAATGGCAGTCCATTACGGGGCCACCTCTACCATACCCGTACTAGCCATTAACCTACACTGGACATCTTTAGGGATGTGGGGTCAAAACTGGGCTTCAAGGATGAAGATACACAGCGAAAACTCCAAATGGATGACGTCTGGGCACGGGGTTCAAAGCCAAGGTGCCAGATCTATGAAGTAGGATTTCTAACACTGTACTGCCATGCTGCCCTCTCTAAGAAGCTCAGTCCTGACACGGTGTGTGTCCGAGATGCACTGGTCAGAATGTGAGGTGTACTGTGCAGGTGAGGCACCAGGGGGAGCTGTTCCTGCAAAAATTGAGAGCCACTGGAATGGAATGCTAAAATCAGAGCCTAATAAATAAAGATGTTTTTTATCTGTAGTAACTTTGACAGGCCTGAATATCGACTTACTGATGGCACAGCAGGGTTCACATGTTGTGATTATTTCTGCTTTCTTTTTTTATAACATGTGACCTCAATAAAGGATATCATAACATAAAATAAGTAAGTTAAAGAAAGCCTGCGTACATCCATTCATCTTCCAAACCCACTTTATCCTGAAAAGGATGCTGGGAGAGCTGGAGCCCATCCCTGCAAGCACAGGGCATGAGGCAGGAATAATCCGCGACCAGGGCGCCTGTCCATTACAGGGTGGACTCACACATGCCAGGGCTAATTTATCAGTGCCAGTCTACCTGACCTGCGTGATTCTGGACTGTGGGAGGAAACCGACGTGGACATGGGAAGAACATGCAAACTGCGTGCAGGGAGCTGCTGTGAACCCTGGCCTCCTTGTTCCAAGACAGCAGTGCTACTTACTACTGCACCACCGTGGCACCCTAGACGTGCATATCTAATCCTTAATGGAGAGTCCGCCTTGGTCATCTCGTTTACTAGCAGTTCATTGCTTCTCATCCAGCTGCTTGCCTGTCAAGTTCCTTCACACTGTTTCCCCTTTGTGTTTTAAAAAATGCTTCCCTTGTCCAGGTAGGCCTCGCTGCAGCTTGGGTAAACATGGGTGGAGTTAAATATGTAACTCCTCCCCTAAACCACATGGCCCCGCCCATTCTGCCTTGTAAGCACTTTGAGGTACATGTTTGTATGAAAGTGTGCCTTATAAATAAAAGCTGTTCTTGTTGCCCGCTGGTAGTGACAGCTGTCAGGTTAGAGCGACTGTAACGGTGATATGCCCAGTTACACACTGGTTAAGATTAGGAATGGGGGGCTATCGAGTAAACCAGCTTAAGTAAATGTGTGTTTTTCATCATTTACATGCCATTCATGCCTTTCTTGTCTTACGTGAAGTTCGGCAGGACTCGAACACATGAAGGCATTGAATTACAGGTGAGTTCAAACATTAAGCCCCACCCAGGTTTAGGCCCACCTCATTCCACCTGCTGCAATGAAGACCTTCTCCCTTGTCTGCTTCTTGAGTCTCCACTTGGTGTCCTCAAGAACATTTTTCACCATTTAACTGTAAGAATTCTGCGTCTTCGATGACTTTATAGGTTTATAGGGTCTTTATTGAGGCTCTCCAGTGGGACAGTGAAAGTCTTACCAATATGCCAGTGTGGTTGTGCAGCACTGATTAAAGCTAACATCCCATAGAGGCACGGGGTGCAAGGGTTCAGATATTAAATCCGGTGAGGTCTGGGGGTGGGCAGGGAGAGGGGAGGCTGCTATTAACATCACTGCACAAATAAAGTTCCTAAAGTAAAAAATGTAAACCAGACCACCACATCCCGCCTCCACACAGTGCCTTACAGCTCCGGGGACCTGGCCTTAAATTCTAACCTGCTCCATCCTCCATATCTGGATGGTACTACGACCTTCCTCTCTCCATCAGCAGACGTTCGGATGTTTTTTCCACCGACGCTTTCTTTCTTTTCGTGGTAGTCGTGTGATTGAGTCCTTCTTGTGGCAACTCAAACAGCTGAAGGCCATTTCTGTGGTGCCTGTTGCTGTGCCCCCCAGGGCGCGTAGATCAGGGTTTGAAGGGGCTAATCTGTGGCCGAGGTTGCCATACTCTGCTAGGGTGTGACGCCAGGGTGTTTTTCTTTGGCGTGCTTTGCTCAACTGAAGCCCACCCACCATCTCTTGTAAGACACACAGTGGCTGACCTACAGTTTTTGGGTCTTAAAGCTTCAACTGTTATGGGGGCCACTTTGCAACCAGCGACACAGTCTGGGTAACCTCTCTTATTTTCTTGGAGTTGGTCTGCGGCAGATCACCACAAGTTTTATTTTTTGACACTTTAATAACCTGTTATTGAATTACACTGTATTATTAATATTATTGTCATACAGTGGACCCCCAAACCGTTTAAAGCAATGTGGACTGAAGTCGATTCTGGGGTCCCTCCTGGACTAGGGGCTGTGAACCTTAAGCTTCATTAGTTTCATAGTAGATCTGCCCCCCCTAGTGGTGGTGAGGTGGGACTGGGCCCTACAATGGACTGGCAGAGATGGTTCCTCCTTCATCGTGTATTGGAATGAGTGGTTTGTTAAAGGAATGAATGAACCTCGTTGCTCTCAACAAACCTGAAATGAAAATAGCAGAACCAAAAAATGAATTGATGGATTTAGGAAAGCTACAGAGCTGCTTGATGGGGTCTCAAAGCCGGCACATCAAACGAGCTGCTGTTTAGCAGGGCAGTGAGGAGATCAACACACACACGAGAGACATTAGGGGAAAGCGGGACGGCCTCTGCTAGTGGAATTACTTTACGCTGCCTGGGGATCCTTTCTGTTTAGAAGTAAATCTCTCTGGAAAAGTTTACTGTTTTACTTTTAGGGACATTTCTGAAATGTACTTAATGCCGCAGCTTGCCCCATTCTAACTGGGCCAGGTGCGACTGACTGGTGCCCATTCCAGGGATGCCTCGCACCCAACGCTCCAGTGATCTTAATGGTTTCCTGAAGTGAGTATCATTTCCTAGAGCATATTTCATTCATCCATTCTTCTCTTTAGAGTGTTATGAAAGCCTCACACTGGGCACCAGGTATGCCGTGCAGGGCCCAGGCCTGCAGAGGGCACAGTTTCATCACAGAAACACATGCCAATCAACCCAGCAACAGGCCATTAGAATTTGGGGTTGGGGGGCGGGGATTAGCTATTAAACAATCTCCACTCATGGAAGTCCAGGATTTATAATGTCCTCCATTTTCTTCTATCTCAAATGCAGGTCAGTTTTTATGGGCTCGTGGTAACTCTCTGCCCTTTAAGCTCTCACCGCATCGTCTTCTGTTCTTCTTCCACTCTTTTCCTCCAGGATGAAATCCATTTAAGCAATGCATGCCTTTTTATGTAAAGAAGGATTCAGCCTGTTACTGATTTAGTTGGTTTAGGAATGAGAAGTTCCCTCTCTTAAGAGGGATGCGACTTTCAAGAACATAACGTTGCATCTACAAACCATAATCATGAATGTATCCAATTTATATTAATATGTCTTTTGTAGAGTAGAGGCAGGACCTCTGTGTTTTTCCCAGTTGATTCTGGGGTTTGTCAGGGGTGTGTTTTTGCTCCTACTCTGTTCAGTGCTTGTATGGACTGGGTGTTGGGTAAGGTCGTGGGGTCCAGTGGCTGTGGGGCATCTGTTGGTGAAGAAAGATTCACAGATCTTGACTTTGCTGACGATGCTATGATCTTCGCGGAGTCAATGGAGGCTCTGATCGGGGAGCTTGAGAGACTGAGTGAGGAGTCTGAGTGTCTGGGCTTGCGAATGTCCGGGATAAAAACCAAGATCCAGGCCTTTAATGACCTCTTGGGCACAGCCATCAGCAGCGTGTCTGTTTGCGGAGAGAGTGTTGACCTTGTTGAGAGGTTTGCTTACCTTGGCAGTGACATTCATGTCTCTGATGACAACAACTATTAAGTCAGTAAATGGATTGGAAGAGTCTGGGGGGTCATGAGGTCGCTGGAAAGGGGTGTGTTGCGCTCCTGATATCTCTGTAAAAGGACAAAGGGTCAAGTCTTTAGAGTGCTGGTGCTTTCTGTCTTGCTATATGGTTGCGAGACATGGATGCTATCCATTGACCTGAGACGAAGACTGGACTCCTTTGGCATTGTGTCTCTCCGGAAAATCCTTGGGTACCGTTGGCTTGACTTTTTGTTGAATAAGCGGTTGCTCATGGAGTCCCAAATGAGGCACATTACCTGCATTGTGAGGGAGCATCAATTATGACATTACAGCCATGTGGCGCAATTCCACGAGGGTGATCAGGCTCACATGGTCCTCATTGTTGAGGGCCCAAGTGGCTAAATGAGGCCAAGAGACACCCACATAACACCTGGCTACAGCAGATACAGGGTCATTTCTGAAGGGTGGGACTGGACTGCGTGTCTGCCTGAGGGGTTGCCAACCAGGAACCCGAGCTGTTTCATCATATGGTGGGTGCGGCAACTTGCTATACCAGGGTATGCTCCCCAACCTGACCTGACCTGATCTTTTGTATTCAACTCCCATCAAAAGCCCATTGAATAAGGTGGTTGTGGGATCCCCTCATATTCAGAGTATCACAGAGCACTTTGGAGCACATGCAGTGTGAGAACTCATTCAGTGAAAGGGGGACAGTAGAACCTAAGGCCTAAGCTCTGTGCCCCGTCGTATATTTAATAATGTCTACATTTCATATTCTTCAGACATTCTCCCTCATATGAAGTACATTTCTAAATAGGTGACCATTTGTTTTCATCAACTTGCCTCCACTAAGGCGATTATTTTATAATTGCCGGGTCTCCATGTAGGTCGCTCATTCACAAGCAAATCACATGAAAGCTGATTATGATATCAGGTGACTGGCTTCAGCTTTGGTCTAAAAATACATTTGGAATGAAGTGCACCTTTGGGCAAAAAGCAGAAAGCTGCTCTTTGTTAGACCTTCACAGGCCACAGTCTCCTCAGGCTAGCACTCCACTCTCTACATCTGGTCACCACCATGGCAGATATGGCCACACTGCTGGCAAAGCACAGTGGTGTCAAAAGGTCACAGAGGAATTGTGAGAAGGTCCTGCCTGGTTGGGAATTTCAAACATACACACTTCACAAGTACTTGACTTGCCAAATGCCTCAGCTGAAAATGGAAGGACCCATTAAAAGCGCAAGCTGAGGCCACTGGTCAGGCGCATTTCATACAATCAGATAGGGGCGTCACTGAGCCTGAGACATGGCTGTGTGTGGTGATGAGTTTGGGAACAAAAGCTTCTTTGAAGGCTTTTCCACAATGTTTTAAAGAATGAATTCTCACTTTCTATAAAAAACAGAACCATGTCAGGCTCAATGAACTAAGACAAATTCAGGACAGGATAATGGAATTCAGGGATGCTGAACTCGAAACAAAGTGTGAAGAGTTTAAAGCAAAGGTCTCTGAAAGGACATCCATACTTTTGATTGGCAAAGCTGAGCCTTTGACTGGGGTGGGTAGAGAGGTCCATTTAGATCAGATTGCAAACTGGTCTTACAGTCCAGCGAGGTATGAATGATGCCATTGCTCCTTTAAATTCTAACAGCAATCTGTTCATATCCACCCACAATGAAACATCTCCTGTGGTCCACACAGAAGGACTGACAGGAGAAAAAGAAGCAATGAAATGGCGTAAGGTCTCGGGCAGACTGCACTGTTATCAGAGCAGGGCTCCTTCTGCTTCATGATCACAAGGCCATGTCTGTTTCAGACTACAAAATCTCCACCAGGCGCCTGTAAGCCTCAAATCCTGTCAAACACATTCAAGTCACTTAAGAAGAGTCAGCAGCAGACAATATGTGGATGTGCCGGACCTCAGGTTATTATCAGCGGCCTTGTGTTAAATCATACTCGTCTTGTGATGCACATAGGCTTTAGTTTAGTTTCATTTTTAATTCAATTTTGTCTACTAGTTGTTATGATCTTATACTCAGTTTAGGGGTTATCTAAGTTAAGGACTCTATTTCTGTCATTTTTTATTTGTTTGATTTCTGATAGTTTTGGAGTTGTGTCATTTTTTTTTTTGTAAAGTTTACAAGCATTTTAAGTCCCCACAATCACCACCATTTTTTGATACCAGTTGTTATGCCTGTGTCCTGTGTTGCCAGGGGCGTGGCCTTGGAAGTAGCAACCCGCTCATAATTAGTGCAACAGGTTAAAGGGTCAGTCATTGGTTCACTTCCTTATCCAATCTGTGAATCCCAAAACATTCAAAGGCCTTTTTCTGCTCTTATTCTTCTTGGTATTGACCATTTTGCTTGAACTTTTGACCACGATTTTTGTCTTATGTTCTAATTCTGTTGCTATTTTTGATCCCCTTGTCAGGACATTCAGACACATCATTAGTGATCAGTGATGCTATCTGGGATCATAGGGCGTTTCGGTCTTTCAAACATCATACACCTTCACCCTGGAGGCCCAGTCACAGTTGATCAGGTCCCTGGTAGTTCCCAGAATGCCTGAATGTTTCTGTTGGTGATTAAGAGGCTTCTCCTCTGCTTTAACAAAGTACATGGTTGGTCTGTATAGAGGGGCTTGCTTACTCTGGGTTATGGCTCTGCAAATGGTGTCAGCTACTGTTCTGAGCACAGAGTTGTGGAGCCAGCAATATCACCCTTCTTCTAGGGTCCTCGAACAACATCTGAGGATTTGATGCAAAGACCATCTTTCCTGGTAAAATTTACAACCTGGTGATTCAATCTTCCCCCAGCAAAAGAGGTTTACTGAGCCTGGAAAGATGTCATATGTACACTGACTGCATCATGATCTTCAGGCACTGGGGCTCAGCTTGTCACAACTCACCCAGCAGTTATAGTTATGGTTCTCTACTCTGTGCCATTTGGTGCAAGAACTCTGCTGACACATTCCTACAGACTTCCTGGCACGCAGCTCCTCAACTCCAGCTCTTATTTCCTGCTGGACCAGTTGGTGCCTCCCCTTGCTTCTTGCTTTGTTGTAATGGGTGGTCTGGAAACTGCCCAGGCCTGTCTGCCCATCAGCACACAGTACCACAGTCAGGACTCTGCTGGTTTGACAGCAGACTGTGCCTTCCACTTCCTTCCTGTCCTCACCTCAATTCCTGAATGAGAGACCCTGGGATCGGTGGACACCACGTCCTGAAGCACGTCTCAAGACTGAGAGACCATAAACCAGGGGTGGGCAAAGTCATTCCTGGAGGGCGGCAGTGGCTGCAGGTTTTTGTTCCAACCCAATTGCTTAATAAGAAGCACATATTGTTCAAGTAACACTTCTGCTTCACTTTAGTTGTCTCGCTTGTTAAGATTTTGAACCCTTATTGCTTATCTTAGTCTTAAACAGCTGTATTCTTGGTTTTTAATTGCTCCTTATTAGCAATAAGATGCAAATGACAAATGAAACCAAGATTCTTCCATTTAGCTTGTTTCCATTTACACCTGTGTGTATTTATCGTGCACTATTGGGTTTAATTAAATAGAAAAAAGTGAAGCACTGAGAATACCTTGTCTGTTTTAGTCTTCAAATCATTTGGATGATATCCTTAGAAAGGAAGAAAAATCTAGGATATGAGAATGACTTGACAAGGCAAAGTTAAAGCACTAACAAGCCATGAGATTAAATTATTGACAAAAATTGTTTTTTAATTAAGCAACTGGGTTGGAACAAAAACCTGCAACCACTGCAGCCCTCCAGGACTGACTTTGCCCACCCCTGCCATAAACTCTTCTGAATGGGAGTTTCAGCCTGTTGCTCTTTCCAGACAGGTCTACGCTTCTCACAATCCTGGGAGGACTCAACCATCTATGCAAAGTCTTCTACAGATGATGGTGGATCATCATATACTAGCAGAGGCGACAGCATCGGGGACAAAATACCATGCAGACATATCAAGGCCTAAAACTTCCCTGGGAGCCCCACTTGGCCACTGCCGTCAGCCTTTTTTGCAATTCTTCTCCTGCGTCTCGGATAGTTTTTATGTCACGAAAGGCTGCATTAAAGGCCTTGCCAAGACTCTTGACATGCTTTTAGCGGAGGGTGGAGAGCACCTAGCGGTGAAACAGTACTTATCCAGGACTATCCCTCTCTGCAGATCTAACAACTTGGAATTCTCAGGCGAATGTCATGAGGGCCCAGCTAGTGAGCCCCTCTAGGCTCTGCAGGATCCGTCTACATTCTGGGACTGACAAAGTTGCTATAGTCAGCTCGTCCATAAGTGCTCTAATGGCTGATATGGCACGTATATCAGATTTGGACAGTGGTCTTCAGCACTCTGCCTTTTCACTGTTTGAAGAGTATTAGCTTCAGCTTTACCTAAGAAGCTGTCAGGCCCACCTCAGACAAACCATGCAAATGTTTATGAAACAAAGGCAACCAAAATATTGTGAAAAAAATAAATATTAATAAAATTGGAAGGGAATATAAAATGCATTTAGTTTAGTGAAAGTCTGTAAATTACATACAAATCAAAGTGAGCCTTTTAGGAACTGTGCTGCTACAGTGTTAATATTTTTATTAGCCAGTTTTGGTATATTCCTAACCCCCCCTTTTAATTTGATGTATAATGGTATGTCCCTAGCTTCCTCTTTGCTTTGCCTCCCACCACATTGTATTTTAGGTTAAAGAGATTATCGTTTTTTTACCTTCAAGTTGTCAACAGTTATCACATCCTGATATTTTGTGTAACTTCTTGCCAGAAACCTACATTAAAGTATATGGATTCTCAGCCTTTGGCTTTCTTGGTGAGTAAAGCTACCTGTCCATGTTCACTACAACAAGCGGGACAACGCACACACACTGTAAGGGCTGCGTCTTAGGAGAGAAGCCTCGCTAATACGCCATTCGGGGACAGAATAAGAACCACAAGCTTCCATGCTGGTCAGCTTTAAGATGCAGGCAGCAGTAACAAGTTTGGATTACCACAATGGGATTCTCACAAGTTTTAGTAAAACACACCAAAGTAACAATGGAAAAAATGAGAATATTCTTTGGTCTTCATCATCATCACTGCTATCATTTAAACGGGCCAGGGTGAGTGAGGCCTGTGGTGTTATTGAAGGGCACGGAGGCCACGTCTGAACTCCCAATGACCTCAGTGACCTGAAAAAGAGCGGACAATGTTAGCCCAGACCAGCCAAGGGTGGACAGCACGACAGGTGTGCTTGGAAAAAACAGAATTCATAAAATGAGCAGCGATTGACATTGCTGACGTGTCGACATATTTCTGAGAAGTGTTTGTTTCGTTTCCATATTAATTTAAGTATGTGACGTAATCAATACAAACAAACATTAACAAGCCATGTCTCTCTACCGCAAACAATATTAAATTAGAACAGTCAAGCCCTGTCGTCATGTCGTAAAGCCTCCTTCAAGAAGTGTCACAGATGCTTGTCTAGCGTCATTCCTACTTGTCACTATGGAGCCACAGGGCAGCAATCCAACCAGTCTGAAGCACTTTGAGAACTTTAGGAGGACGGTGATGAGAACGGGCCTTTCCTCCCAACAAGCTCGTCCATCCTGTTCACCCAGACTGTCCTAAATAACATCAAGCTGAGATCTGAAGGTCTCTAAAGTCCTGCTCTCCATCCACTACACTATTTGGCAATGTATTCTGTGTGACTATGGAGCTCTGTGTGAAGAAAAACTTTCAACATCTGTGCAAACCTTTCACTTAAGAAATTTCCACCCAAGTCTCCATGTCCCTGTTTAAGAGTCACAGCTGGGGTCCACTGTACTAATTCCTTCCATAACTTGAAGCTCTATGATCAGGGCACCTCTTAATCTCCATTTGCTTAAACTAAAAAGGTTCAACTCTTTCGGTCTCGCCTCATAACTCATACCTCTCAGTCACAGAATCAGTCTGGTCGCTCGTCTCTGGACTTTTTCTAGCGCTGCTATGTCTTTTTTGAAATATGGAGACCAAGACAGCCCGCAGTCCTCCAGATGTGGCCTCGCCAGTGTGTTAGAAAGCTTCAGCATATCCACTTTTGACTTGACTCCGCACATCGGGGTGTATAACTTAGCACCCCATTAGCCTTCTTAATGGTGTCTGAACACAGTCTTAATGTAAATAGTGGTGAGTCCACTACAACTTCCAGGTCCTTCTCCTAAGGGACACTTTTAAGTTTGAAACCTCCCATTGTGTATTTAACCAGAACCAGAAGGGATGGGGGTCAATCGCCCTCACTGGGTGTCGTCTTGACACTGTGGAGGGAAAAATGGAGGACAAGGTTAGCGCCAGCACCCCCTCTTGACCCAGGATGGAAGTACATACCTCAGAAGAGTTCAGAGGATGGCCCACTGACGCACATGTGTGATAACTGGTACAGCTCTGTTTTAGCATTTTAATTTCTTAGAAACAAAATGGGATACTTTTGCAAACTCGAGTTTGGCAATCCCCTTACACATTTAAAAGCAATGTCAACATAGCATGTGGAGGGAGGGCCTTCTCATGAGATGTTATTTCAAGTTTTTTGACCTCCTGTTGTGTCTTCAAATCTTATATTTCCAATTTGCATTTATTTATATTAAATTTCATTTGCCACAAATCCGGCCAATCTTGTCTGCTCTCCAAGTCTCTCTGTAGCAGTTTAGCTGATTCTAAGATAACACTTTAGGTACTGCAGAAATGCATCTGTTACTCATTTACAAGAGTAACAAGCCCTCAGCAAAAGCTGCTTTTGGTCTTCGTAACACTTTGTGGTTGTTGGAAGGAACTGCAGGTCCACAGAGAGAAAATGTTAGAGCGCCAACAAAGTCGTCCCCATTTAATTAGGGAAAAGTCCAAAGAAAAACAAGCGCTCAATGGCGGTGAACAAACGAAAGGCAGGGTCCTAGCGTCACGTCGGCTGGTAGGCCTATGATAGGAGCTCCGTCCTGGGGTGCATTCTCGTATTGAGTGACGGCTCCTTCTGGGAACACGTAGCCAGGCAACCAGAAGAGGCGGGGTCAATTGCCCTCATTGGGCGTGTTCTTGGCACTGTGGAGGGAAAAACCATAGACATATATAGATAGACTCCGCATTCACTGTGTTGCCCACTCGACACGATAAGTCAGCACGTCCGCCCTATTGCAAGTGGTAAAAGTGCCATTTAAACTAATACAGGGAGACGTGGAAACCGGGTTTTCTGATGAAAAAACAATAATGTCTAAAACAGAATTGTTTACATAAAGCAGATTTTGGCGAATCGTTTAAATGTAATTATTTATATCCATTTATACACTAATAATGGCAATTATTCAATAATTGCCATTATTAGTGTATAAATGGATATAAATAATTACATTTAAATGATTCGTCAAAATAATTCCTCCCATATAAGTAACATTTCTCAGACTGCCTTCTTCCATCTCCGAAACATTTCTAGACTTCGTCCTGTTCTTACACAACACAGTACTGAAGTATCAGTTAATGCCCGAGTCACCTCACATATAGATTACTGTAATGCTATTCTATCTGGCATCCCACAAAAACGTATCCATCGCTTACAACTTCTTCAAAATTCTCCTGCCAGGATAATAACCTGCTGTTCTAAATCCACTGAACATACTACACCTATTCTCTCTCAACTTCACTGGCTCCCTGTTAACTACAGAATACAATACTAAACACTGCTCTGAACATTTAAAGCTCTCCACAACCTCACTGATCTCCTACAGACTGACACTCGTGTCGCTCACTCAGATCCTCATCTGCAGCTGTACTTTCTTACCACACATCAGACTCTGTGCTATGGGAGCTCGAGCGTCTCTCCTAGTGCTCCTCAACTCGGGAATTCTCTTCCCTCTCATATTTGTCAGCTCGATTCAATAACACATTTGAAAACTGCCCTTAAAACTTATCTTTTCAACCTGGCATACCAATTGTGAATTCTATACTGTTACTGCCAGTTATTTTTGTTTGTTTACTAATTATTGCTTTTTGATTTATCATTCTCTTGTTTTAATTTTACTAATGTTGTCTAATTTTATAAAGTGACCTTGAGTGCTAAGATTATAAAATGGGATTTTCTAATGGCCAAATATAACCAAAACAATTGTTCAGCCTTACCTATGAAATGTAACCCCCGGGATCTGGTTTGGAGCGTACAGCGGTTTGTACAATCCCAAGCAGCACATCTTTATCCATTACTTCACTCCACAGTGGTGCCACTCGCAATATGGCGACAACGTTGACGTACAATGCTGCTGGTCATGCAGCATCTAGTAATTCTATGTCTATGGGAAAAACAGAAGACAAGGTTAGTGCCAGTGCCCCCTCTTGACCCACGATGAAAGTACATATAAAGGGAAGAGCCCAGAGGATGATCCACGGATGCACATGCGTGATGACTTATAAAACACCACTGGATAGGTAATTCATCTCGGTGCAGTGTGAGATATCGACATGGTGGTAAAATGACTTGTTAATATGACAGATTCACAGGTCTCATACTAAATATGTAACATGAAGAGTAATGTGTCTCCGTTACGCCACCTCAGACACTCCAATGTGACCTTGCAGAGATGAATAAACACTTTACTGAGCTTTCAAAGTGTTATGAAGACCCAAAGAAGTGTTTGTTACTTAAGAGGAAATGAGCACTAGACGTATTTCTGCAGTAGCTCAACTAAAGTGTTACCCATTCAATATTACCTGCCCATCCACTGAGTCTGATATTACCTTCAAAAGTAACTCATTATTGATTAGATTCTTATTCAGATTGTTGATGCATATTCGTTTCTTTGAAAGGTTGTTGCACAGTTCGTCAAACAATTCCTCTATCAACACAAGTTTTAAACTGCACACTCATCTGTGCAAACCTTACATGTCAAAATGAAATATAACCATCGGAAGCATTCCATCAAAACCAAACTTTGTCATCATGTGACTCACACAAAAGGTCAAGTACACATAAGCAGTGATATTTCAGATTTCAGTGATATTTTCTGATATTAATTGTAGTTTTAGTTTTTATTTTATTTTATACAATTAATTTTTATTTTGTTTCAGTTTTCAGTGGAGTCAACAATTTTTATTTTTATTTAGTTCTGCGTTTAAAATTTTTGTTTTTATTTTATTTATTTCTGGGCATTTTACATAATATTAGTACAGTTTTAGTTTTTTTTTTCTGTTGCAAGGCCACAAATGCTGGCCTACACATATTTTAATGTAATTTAAGTTTCATCTAACAAAATACACTCATAGATCATAGTGTTCCGCGGTGGGCTGGTGCCCTGCCCGGGGTTTGTTTCCTGCCTTGTGCCCTGTGTTCGCTGGGATTGGCTCCAGCAGACCCCCGTGACCCTGTAGTTAGCATATAGCAGATTGGACAATGAATGGATGGATGGGTCATAATGTTGTTAAACACAGCTTGACTATCAATGACCGAAAGTGATGAAGGGGCCTAATGAGTACTGTCAGCAAGATCAAATGTTTCAACCCAAGAAACCAGTCTGTGCAAGCACGTTGCTGTTAAGCTTTAAACGAGCACGCATTTTGAGAGATTTGTTCATGTTGCAACGACATCCATTGCACAGATAGCCTTACAGTGAAAATATTCGCTTGACGAGCGCCTGTTGATGAAGACAAGGTCCTTGGCCACCGGTGCCAGCAGACTGTGTGTTGACGATTTCTGCTGCCAGTACCCAACTGCAGTCATGGTGCCAGAGAAGAGCTGGACTTCCACTAAGTGCTGATCCAGCTGGCCCTGCACTGAAACTCAGAGACTCTTTTTCTTCTTCTCGCACGCTACATTTGCTTTTATTACCATCTGCGCTGTAATTAAAGTAATTGCACACGTTACTTTCTCACTTTCTTCCCGCAAATATCTGTGCAAAACTCACCATCGTCAACCACAAGTGCTTACTGCTTCAACCTGACAAGCCAAATGCGCTCAACAAACAAACAATAGTCTTTTACGGAAGTTGCGCCACGTGGCTCTAGTAAGCCCAAGTTACAGGATCACTGCATAGTGAACAGCGCAACGTAACTGAACACTCAGGACGACCTACAAACAACCGCTCTGCACGACTGAACCGGATTGAATGAAAATGCCTTTTGCTATTTTTTTCGTTTTTACTCAGTTTACATTCTCATTTTAGTTTGTTCACATATCACTAATTTTTATTTAGTTTTAGTTTCTCTGTTTGCCTTAATTTCAGTTCTCGTGCTTATAAAACGAAAAACAATATTTTTAGTTCTAGTTCTTGTTTTCGTTATGAAAATATCTCTGGTTGTAAGCACAACAAACTAGAGAGACAAATTCATAACACAACAAAAACCGTTTCACGTTCAGGAATTAACGCCTGTTTTCAGATTACTGGAATCTGATTCGTAACTGTCAGAAAATTGCAGGTACAACTAAAATACAGCAAATCACCTTTTGTTTTATTTGCACTATTGAGTCGGAAATTAAACAATTTTCAAACGCAAAAGAAACAAACGGGTTTGAATTATCGTATCCCAAGCCTCACAGCAAACAAAACACAAAACACAAAGCACTGCAGACATTCCAAAAACACAAAACTGGTGTAGGCTACTCAGTAAACCAGTCAGCTTCATCTCCGTCTCTTCTTTGGGAAGACTCAGGCCACAAACACTCATCCACGTCACACTGGAGGTTACGCCTTGCCTGACAGCAGGGCCGGATTTTCCTATAGGCTAACTAGGCTTCAGCCTAGGGCCTCAAGATCAAGAGGGGCCAACATTCAAATTGTTAGCAATTTGAACAAACTTAAAAATGGGAGGTGAAAGGGCCTCATAAGTGGAATAGCCTAGGGCCTCTTTTCATCTAAATCCGGCCCTGCCTGACAGCGAGGGAAATAAGCTGGTGTGTGTTGGATCCCCCACTGAACTGACTGAACGCGTGACCTTCCACTTTACTATTGTAGACACACAATACAAAGGTACTGCAACTGGCCAGTTTTCTTGTCTGAAAGTGCGGACGATAGCTGCCACTGTCTAGCGATTCCCATTTGGCTGGGCACGTTTTCCAGCCTCTGCCACTGTCATCCCGTTGTACCAATATGATGTGTACTTCATCTGATATAAACTGTCTGCCACCCGTACCTCTTCTTCTTCCTCGTTGTCTTGCTCTTCCATGAACTCACTCCCTTCCATTGTTTGGATCCATTGTTCCAAAAACATTGACCAACCTTTGACCCTCTTTGCGTCCTCAGATTCTGGTTGGTGAGTGTATTAGATGATTAGAGTTCACACGTGGCTACAGGAGTGTTAACTGAGTTCAGGTAGTGATGACTTGAGTCAACTGCTTTGATGGCTAGACTTTACTGCATGAGCACAGGGTGAACCAGAGATGCCCGACGACAATAAGGTTTAGACGGATGTGTTTCACAGTTTGCAAAATATGCAAAACCAAGTGGATTGTGTTGATATTATTGGGATAAGTGCTGATCTGCTGAGAGCGGGAGTAAGGCTATCAGGGACGTTATCAGTTGAACCAGTTTTAGTGAGTTAGTATAACTAAAACGACTGTAAAAATAACACTGCCCACCATCCTTAACATCTCCCAGTTCTGATAAAGTTCCCCTCAGCATACCTCGTCCTGTGTTAGAGCTGAGTTTGTGCCCACCGCACCCTGAATTCTCACTTTTTTTTTGGTTTGATCACTAACCTTTCATGTGGGACCTTATACAATACAATACAATACAATACAGTTTATTTTTGTATAGCCCAAAATCACACAGGAAGTGCCACAATGGGCTTTAACAGGCCCTGCCTCTTGACAACCCCCCAGCCTTGACTCTCTAAGAAGACAAGGAAAAACTCCCAAAAAAAACCTTGTAGGGAAAAATGGAAGAAACCTCGGGAAAGGCAGTTCAAAGAGAGACCCCTTTCCAGGTAGGTTGGGCGTGCAGTGGGTGTCAAAAGAAGGGGTTCAATACAATACAATACACAGAACAGAACAAATCCTTAATAAAGCATAATAATAAAAATTTTAGAAGTACAGAGCAGAATTTAACAGTAGATGATATCATATAATAAGATTTTGATATTTTTAGAGTGCTGGAGACCTCATCCGTCAAGCTGCCTCCCCATTTGGCCATTCCACGGCTGAAACGTTGCTCGGCCAGCCAATCCGATGAAAGGGCCCCTCTTTCCCATGATTCCTGTGATCCTCCACCAGGGATGACTTTACCATAGGCAGGCAAACAACTTGGCAGGTGGGCCGTGGCACCAATTGCCACATTTGAGTACCGAGAACAGAAACAGAATAGGTGAGGGTTAGTATTCAATTATACTTATCATGTTACTTATGTTTTAGTGCTAATGACTAACAACAGAGATGCAGTATGTACAGTTAATCAGCAGCTCTAGTCAGGATATGCTAAACTGAAGTAGTGAGTCTTCAGCCGGGATTTAAAGGCTGGGACCGAAGGGGCATCTCTTATAGAAGCAGGAAGACCATTCCACAGTTTAGGGGCCCTGTAACTAAAAGCTCGACCTCCCACTGTTATTTTATTAATCCTTGGAATCATAAGCAGACCGGCATCTTGAGATCTTAATGTGCGCTCAGGTTTGTAAGTCATGATAAGTTCAGACAAGTAAGCCGGACCTTGGCCATTTAATGCTTTATATGTTAAAAGGAGGATTTTGAAATCTGCCCTAAACTTAACCGGGAGCCAGTGTAAGGATTTAAGAACTGGAGTTATGTGTTCATATTTTCTTGTTCTTGTAATAATTCTTGCAGCCGCATTTTGGATTAACTGGAGGCTGTATAAAGAACAGTTTGAACAGCCAGTGAACACCGCATTACAGTAGTCAATCCTACTAGAGATAAATGCATGAATTAATTTATCACAATCCTGTTTATTTAGAAAGCGCCTTAATTTCCTAACATTTTTAAGATGGAAGAAACATGTTTTGGACAACTTTGTAATATGTGCTTTAAATGACATGCTAGAATCAAAGATAACTCCTAGATTGCGGGCTGATTCAGTAAAATTAATTGGGATTCCAACTGAGTTAAATGTCGACAAAATATTGCTGTGATCAGCGTCATTCCCTCCAACAATTATCATCTCTGTTTTATCTGTATTTAAAGACAAGTAGTTCTCATTCATCCATTCCTTTAATTCACTAACACAACTAATTAAAGACAACATCGGAGAAACTTCATTTGATTTAAATGAAAGGTATAACTGGGTGTCATCTGCATACGAGTGAAAATTAAAATTATGTTTCCTAATGAGAGATCCCAGTGGAAGCATGTAAAGTGAAAACAGTAAAGGTCCCAGTACTGAGTCCTGCGGGACACCATATTGAACTTCTGTGTATAATGATGGAGTACTGTCAGCACATTTCTGTACATATTGGAATCGATTTGATAAATAAGAACTGAACCAAGCGAGCACGTGGCCTGTAAGATCAACATCATTTTCTAGCCTGTGCAGTAAAATAGAATGGTCAATGGTGTCAAATGCTGCACTTAACTCTAATAACATAATAACAGTGGAGTTTCCTTCATCAGAGGATATCAGAATGTCATTTACAAGCCATGTTAGTGCAGTTTCTGTACTATGACCAGTGCGAAAACCAGACTGGAATTTCTCAAATAAATTGTAATGCATAAGGTGTGACTGAAGCTGACTGGCGACTACTTTTTCTAGTATTTTAGAGAGAAATGGTAAATTTGAAATAGGCCTATAATTATTTAGTATGTGTGGGTCTAGGTCTGACTTTTTAAGTAAAGGTTTAATGACTGACACTTTTAGTGCATCAGGTACTGTGCCATGCAGTAATGAACTATTGATAACGGTTAGAATAGGTGCTGCAAGAACATCCATTGCACTTTTTACTAGTTTTGTTGGCACTGGATCTAGGGAACAAGTAGAGGGCTTCATTTTAGTAATTAAAGTTTAGACTTCCTGCTCAGTTACAGGATTAAAATTACTAATGTGCTGAATGCAATGTGAGACAGGGTCTGCTAAGCTAGTATTTGGTTTGTACTGTGATGCTGAGATCTGGGATCTTATATTTTTAATTTTCTCATTGAAGAAGTTCATAAAGTCTGTACTGCTAATATCTGTTGGTATTTTGCACTGTTGATCTGAATTGCCATTTGTTAATTTAGCCACTGTTCTAAACAGTACCTGAGGATTTTTATTATTGCTATCTATTATTGTAGAATAGTATTCTGAGCGAGCTTTAAAGAGGGCTTTTTTATATTTATTAACACTCTCTGTCCATGCAATCAAAAGCCTTCTTAAAATCTAGATAAATAATATCAAATGCACCACTCCTATCGCGTGGTTTTGTTGCTTCCTCACAGAATTGCAGCATATTAGTGAAACACAACCTTCCTCGTCTGAGCCCATCCTGATGTTAGTGTGCTGCCATAAAATAAAACTGTGGCCTAAAGAAAGACAGTTAAACGCATGAATTAATTGTGAGCTCAGCCTCTTGGTAATGAAGTCATGGCAAACGGGAGTGATGCACTGACTAACATCATGGAGGCCACTGTCGATAGTACAGCCGATAGAAGTTCAGACCTTTGTAACACAGGCTTTCATTTTACAGCATCACAGCCCAGAAATCACAAAATCAAGAGCAAAGGAACATAATGGAGAGCACCTCTTACACAAAAATCATATTCTTACACAGAGCAAAACAAGTTAAATCCACTCCATTTCAAAGTAAAATGGAGGATAACAACAGCTGTGCTGCCAGAGGTCACATCACATCACCAGTATTTGGACAGCAAGGGAGTGAAAATGTCCAGCATTACAGTTAGGCGATCTTGTCTGCATGTGCAATGAAGTAAAGCAGCCACTAGAGGGTGCGCTCACTCGGAGCGAGAATACCCAGAAGTCAACAGGCTAGCAAGTACGAGCAGACTCGGGCCTTCTGATTTCATATCAAATAGAGGAAGATGAAGCAGGTTTTACAGGTATGTCTTAAATTAAATGTGAAGTTCAGATTTTAAATACACACAATGTGCAATAAAATATAAGGAACTCACCGAGAAAGACTACTCTTAGCTGTTGAAGTGAAAGATAAGATGGGACAAAGACATGACGCCCCATCTGTGTTTAGGGATGGCAAGTGGGGCGACTGCCCCAGGCCCCGCACCTAAGGGGGCCCCACTTTTGAGGTCCACGTGTCCTGTTCGAGTGCATTTGTCAACTTATATTCTCCAGTATATATATACAGTATATATATTTGAGATGCTTCTAAGAGGAACCCTTACCACATATTTAGATTCACAGTATACTTGCAATTTGGGTAGTTTTCTAGAAGAAACTTTCTGCATGACACCGCATCGCATTTCACACTGTTGTGGTATTGTCATGAATTATGAATTGCACTTTTTAAATAGATTATATCGTTATATTTTGATAAAGTCCATGTGTTATCTTGCAAAAATTTAGCTGAATACTGTAAAGAGAAAATCCGGTGTATGTTAACTTAATTTTTATTAAATACTTGTGCAAGTTTATACAGTCCACGCATAATGCTAACAGCGTTTGTAACCGGCCCCGCGTGGAGTTGGTCAGCCCGAGACCCCACACACCCCTAAGGTCGTCTCTGTTGCTTACTCCAGATTTGGGTCATAAGACAGAGCTCATCCTCACAGTATCGGGCACAAGCCGCACCACCCGCACTTCAGAAGACGTCATTCTCCTGAAGTTAAGCATATTCGGGCCCAGCCAGTACTTGGATGGGAGACCATCTAGGGAAAGCTTGGGTTGCTGCTGGAAGAGGTGTTGGTGAGGCCAGCAGGGGGCGCTTACCCTGTGATCTGAGTGTGGATCCCAATGCCCCAGTGCAGTGATGGGCACAATGTGCTGTAAATATGGGACCGTCCTTTGAATGAGACTCTCTACGCCCATCCTTCAAAAAGTGTAAGGTGTGTCCCAATGTCCTGGCTAAGCTGTCCACCACAGCCACGTCCATTCTCACCCCCTAATCATGCCCTGTCTCTAATTGGCTATCTCTCTCATCATTTCACCACCTAATAGATCATGTGTGGTGAGCATACTGGTACAAAATGACTGCTGTCACATCATCCAGGTGGATGCCAAACGTTAGTGGTGGGTGAAGTGGCTCCCTTCTGTCTATGTAAAGTGTTCTGAGTAAATAGAGACACACTATATAAATGTAATGAATCATCATCATCATTATTATTATTATTATTATTATTATTATTATTATTATTATCATCATCACTGTAAACAGGACATGAATATGGTTGCTTTACAAAGATCAGTAGCCTTAATGGTTTTATCTGAATCATAGTCTTCTTGGAAACGACTTCAGCACAGCACCATGATGTATTTGTTATGGCTTATCTTGCACTGCATTTAGTGGATTTGCTTTTTGGTTATCCCTGGGATTGTTAATATTCTTAAGGTTTTTTTTTAAAAAATAAAAGTCTGCAGAATGGTGTTCCCATACTGCTTTACATTTTGCCATTAAACATAACATCATGGAGACATTTCTTGAGATGAGCAGATGGCCCTCATGTCATTTGTGTAGCATCAGCATTCAATGTAGATAACAGACCATTCAGGGGGCAAAGCGCCCACCGTGTGGGGTACAGGAGGACGTCAAACAGAAAGTGATTTATGGAGAGTTTCTTAAAATTCTCCATTTGGATCATTTGTAGAAATCTGGGTGACTAATCACAAGAAACGGTACAGAAAAGAGGAATGGAGCACATCCCAGGTTTACAGGCGTGCCTTCGTCTGGTGGGGTAAGTGAATGCGACCTCCTCAGACCTGAACGGAGAAGGTGAAGTGGGGATGCAAATCTTGAAATTTCTTGAAGGTGTCAGTATGTGGACTAGCAGATGCACTCTGGGCCAATAAAGAAATAAATGAACTTATTAAAGTCAATCGAGCAAAGCCATTCCATTTAAATGTCGAGGACACCTAGTGGAGATTATAGAGAACTCCACACAAGGAGCCGATGAGGGAAGCCATTTTTGCAAACACAAAGGAGGCCCAAAGTGTGAAGGAACTCGAGAAATCTGGTTGGGCGTCTTTGAAGAAGAGACACAAAATTCACAAAATTAGGAAAATGGAGTCTCCTCCAAAAAAAATACAGGTTAACATTCAAAAAGGCTGCAGGATTTCTTCTACTTACACATTGTAGGCTGTGTATTCTTTCTTGAGGTCACATCTCTCTATTATAAAAAAAAATCCTGGAAAGGAAAAGCAGGGCGACTAGATGTGAAGTGGACCCGAAGTTCTCGGAAGACACTTAAAAGACCCGCGAGACGCAAACAATATCAAATAAGAGCACTCAGTTGTGTAAAGCACGTAGCACACACAGATCCTGTGCTCTCAGCACATATAAAGCCTATAAGGACAATACTTTCTCGATGAAACGTTAATGACTACACAAAGAAGAAAGAGCAGCACGGAGATAAGAGACCCAAAAGCGTTGGAGAGAAAAGGCAGATAAGAGATTATGAAGCAGTGGAATTCAAAAGGCTCAAACAAACAATGGTGCAATACACATGCAGAGAAAGGTAAAAAATATGAAAGCAGTAACATTCGAAAGTATTGTAGCGTCCCAGCAAGGTTGAAGCCTTTTTTGTTTTAAGTGACTATTAGGTCTGATTGAGGGAGGGCAGAGTATAGCACGGAGCACTGATAGCAGCGTGACAGCAAATGATCTGATGGCACCTCCATAGCATGTATTGAGCCGCCACCCCTTGACAACGTGAGCAGCATTATACGTCCAGAGAAAGAGATTTAACCACGCCCAGGGCTGGAAATAAAGGACAAGTATTGTTTTTACAACGTCATGCGAGACATCATTTAAAACAAGTCCACGGACATCTAACATAGCAGTTGTTGGATTGCTGTTGGCAGACACGCTTCATGTGCTCCCAGCTCTTAAAACAACGACATGCGACAAGCAGAACAGGCAGCTCACCAACACCAAAAAGCCTGCAGATGATCAGACTACTTCTCCTTAGCTTGTGTTCAGCCAACCTAACCCTCACCCCCCCCCCCCCCCTTCACAACGCGAACAACAGAGATGTGAAGTGGCAAAAGGACAGCTGCTGTACAGGCTTTGAAATGATCAGGTAGCACGACAAGCAGAACAGGCAGCTCGCTAGCAGCAGAAAGACAGCAGATGATCCGACAGCATCTCCTAAGCGTTTGTTCAGCTGCACTCCCTTCACAACGCGAGCAGAGTTAAACGTCCTGCAAGAAAGAGATGTAACCATGCCCGGGGCCAGAAATAAAGTATTGTTTTTACAAAAGTCTTTACTGTATATATAATCTTCATTTGGATCCGCGAATGAATTAGAAGATGAAGCACGAGATGGCAGTAGAGACAGCTAAAACATAGGCATTGCATTAAGAAAGACTGTAGTACGCCAGTCACACCTCAAAACACAGACAGACATTCAAACTAAACAAATTGTTGTGCTTTAAATTAACTAAAGAGATCTTCATTTAGATCTTGATCTTTGTTTGTCCGCGAATTCCACGCATGCGTAGACCACATTCCAGTTTAGTACGTTGTTGTTACTCACGGATGTGAACAATGTGCCGGAATAACGAAAGGGGTGGTGGACAGAGTTATGCTGGTTAGCTCCTGAGGCCTGGTTAGAGAATGAGATTGCCGAAGATAAAAAGTACGTGCCTACGTAACATATGAATGAAAGAAAGACAGTGGGTAAAATGAATGACAACGTAACAGCACGTTCCGGAAATAATTATTGTTACGTTGTAGCTGGCGAGTGCTGCGCGTCTCACAGTTGTACCGTGGCTTGCTCACATGTCAGTGAAGTGATCCCTATTTATGCCTTAAAGATCCTGGATACCTATGTGTCCCCCTTTTATAACCATTGCTCTGTGTATATTGCCTTACTCTTTGGATTGCCACAAAGCAACCTGCGAGATTAGAGAAAGGTTGAGAAGACATCGTGAGAGGAAACGACAGCGTTGTGAAAACGAGACGGACTGTGAATGGACAGAAGCAGAAATGTTCCTGCACCACCACATAATTACGATTCGGACAGTGACTCCGAGTAGGCCGTTCCCATCGAATCAAAATCCAAGGATTTTCTTTTGTAATTTTGTTTCCCTTAGAAAAAATCATAATGCTGTGCGACGAAGGGCCCAGTTCACGACTGGCAGCCGCATTTAAACAGGGAGCCCTTCACAGACAACTTTAACACGCGCAACGTAGTTGGGCGCACATGGCTAGTTTTAAAATAAAAGTGAAAATAATGCATATATAACAATTCCCATAAAACTAACAATCTCTTTAAATTGTATATCCGGTAAACCAAACCCGGAGGTGGGCGAGTGAAACAAGCAGGGGGCAGAGCCCCCTAGTTTTATTTAAAAAAAAAAGAATGTAGAGATACTTATCACTTGCCTACACTGTTTGGGTTTATCTTGTGGGAAAACTTTAATCTCAGCAGAAAGCTGATTTTAGTCACAGGAGTGTGAATATCCATTTGGCATTCCAAGCTGGCAGTAACAAAAGGCGTTAAAGTGTTTCATCTCTGAAATGATCGCTTCTGTTCAGTAGTGGCCATGTTGAATGCTGGGCACCACGTTTATACATACAGCATACATCGACTGTCTATACTGGGCCTCAGGCCTGTACTGTACACTCTGTACGAAGTACGACATACAGAAGGCACTTACACAATATACTGTTAGTGTGCACAGTAAAGGACGTTCGTCAGATTATTGGATTAACCTCCAGAAGCCGGTCAGATGGCGCATGTGTGTGGCATGTGTGATGAGAAGCTGAAGTGTGAAATACACTGCCATGGAGTACAAGGCGGTTGTGTGCTCAGAATGTTGGAGCGTTTTGCATTGTTTTCATTTACTCTGGCAAAGACAGAGATATTTCATTATTGCTTAAATATTTTTGTTACATTGAGTACTATTTAAAAGAAATAATGATAACAGAATGTAACCAGTGTGAAACAGGCGAGAGTTTCTGACCACCAGACTTTCTTCAGTCATAACATCTGTGGCTCAAAAGGCAAATATCTGGGGCTGCTTGTGCAAGTTTGGAACTGATGAAATCGAAGGAATCAAATTATAAAGGAACTCGTGAGAAACATTGAAAAAGCAAACACTGCTGGTGCCACTATGCACATGTTTGATCGATACAGCGTGTGTGCGGACTGTTACACAGGGGCCCTGTGGCGTTGCGCTGTGCAGGATGAAGTCTTCTTTACTGCAATCCGTATTATCTGATCATAATGTGGGCCTCCCATGAAAATCCACTGCCCCGCTGGTAATGTTGTCTTGGCGCAAGTTATATACAGTGCAGTGCCTTCAGAAGGTATTCGGACCCCTTCACTTTTAATGCATTTTGTTATGTTGCAGCCTTGTGCTAAAATCATTTAACTTCACAATCAGAGCTTGAAGTGGATGACGAGCACCTCATGTGCCATGAACACTTCTATCCACCCCACTCAATCACCGTGCTAAAATCTCTAAGTGGGACGACCCTCTCAGAAGTACTACACGTGTAGCAACACATCGCAAGGAGGATCAAGAAGCAACCAAAAGCAGAGAGTGCTGACAATTGTTTGTCTGCACTTCAAGCATTGTGCAGAATGACAAAGCAAACAGAGAGAGAATTTGGGGGATTTTTGCATATTTATTAAAAATGAAATGCTGATGAATTGATACTGAAGTACACTCACCTAAAGGATAATTAGGAACACCATACTAATACGGTGTTTGACCCCCTTTCGCCTTCAGAACTGCCTTAATTCTACGTGGCATTGATTCAACAAGGTGCTGAAAGCATTCTTTAGAAATGTTGGCCCATATTGATAGGATAGCATCTTGCAGTAGATGGAGATTTGTGGGATGCACATCCAGGGCACGAAGCTCCCGTTCCTCCACATCCCAAAGATGCTCTATTGGGTTGAGATCTGGTGACTGTGGGGCCATTTTAGTACAGTGAACTCATTGTCATGTTCAAGAAACCAATTTGAAATGATTCGAGCTTTGTGACATGGTGCATTATCCTGCTGGAAGTAGCCATCAGAGGATGGGTACATGGTGGTCATGAAGGGATGGACATGGTCAGAAACAATGCTTAGGTAGCCCGTGGCATTTAAACGATGTCCAATTGGCACTAAGGGGCCTAAAGTGTGCCAAGAAAACATCCCCCACACCATTACACCACCACCGCCACCAGTCTGCACAGTGGTAACAAGGCATGATGGATCCATGTTCTCATTCTGTTTACGCCAAATTCCGACTCTACCATTTGAATGTCTTAACAGAAATCGAGACTCATCAGACCAGGCAACATTTTTCCAGTCTTCAACTGTCCAATTTTGGTGAGCTTGTGCAAATTGTAGCCTCTTTTTCCTATTTGTAGTGGAGATGAGTGGTACCCGGTGGGGTCTTCTGCTGTTGTAGCCCATCCGCCTCAAGGTTGTGCGTGTTGTGGCTTCACAAATGCTTTGCTGCATACCTCGGTTGTAACGAGTGGTTATTTCAGTCAAAGTTGCTCTCCTATCAGCTTGAATCAGTCGGCCCATTCTCCTCTGACCTCTAGCATCAACAAGGCATTTTTGCCCACAGGACTGCCGCATACTGGATGTTTTTCCCTTTTCACACCATTCTTTGTAAACCCTAGAAATGGTTGTGCGTGAAAATCCCAGTAACTGAGCAGATTGTGAAATACTCAGACCGGCCCGTCTGGCACCAACAACCATGCCACGCTCAAAATTGCTTAAATCACCTTTCTTTCCCATTCTGACATTCAGTTTGGAGTTCAGGAGATTGTCTTGACCAGGACCACACCCCTAAATGCATTGAAGCAACTGCCATGTGATTGGTTGATTAGATAATTGCATTAATGAGAAATTGAACAGGTGTTCCTAATAATCCTTTAGGTGAGTGTATTTAGACCACTTTACTCAGTACTTAGCTGAAGCGATTTCAGCCTGGCATCTCCTAGGGTATGACATTGACAAGCTTCACACACCTGAATTTGAGGATTTTCTGCTATTCCCCTCTGGAGATCTTCTCAGGCTCCGTCAGGTTGGATGGAGACCATCAGTGAAAGTCTATTTTCAGGTCCCTCCTAAAATGTTCAAGTTGTTTCAGGTCCGGCCTCTGGCTGGGCCACTCGAGAACAATCCCAGAGTTGATCTTAAGTCACTGCAGCGTCATCTTTGCTTTGAGCTAAGGGTCATTGCCAGGTTGGATGGTGAACCCTTGGCCCAGTCTGATGTCCAGCATGCTCTGGGGCAGGTTTTCATTAAGGATATCACTGTGCTTTGCTCTGTTCAGATTTTTCTCAAACCTGTCTGCTTGTAGTCTCTCAGTCTTTGCTGCTGAAAAACAACTCCACAGTATGATGCTGCCATCATCATGCTCCACCATTTGAATGGTATTGCACGTGTCATGAGCGGTGGCTGGTTCCCTCCAAATGTGACACTTAGAGCTGAAGCCAAACAGTTCGATCTTGGTTTCATCTGACAAGAAATCTTGTTTCCCATAGTCTGAGAATCCTGTAGGTGCCTTTTTGCAAAATCCATACAGGCTTTCATGTGTGATCTGGCCACTCTGCAATAAAGTCCAGATTGGTGTGGCGTTGCAGTGATGGTTGTCCTTCTGGAAGTCTCTTTTTTCAACACACAGTATTCTGTGGAGCTTTGGCCAGAGTGACCATTAGGCTCTTTGTTGCCCTCTTTACCTTGACCCTTCTCCTCCAATTGTTTGTCCAAGTAGCCAGCTCTAGGAAGAGTAGCACTTGCTCCAGACTTCTTCCATTTTGGACTTATGGAGACCACTGTGCTCTTGGGAACCTTCAATGCAGCAGGAATCATTTTGTAGCCCTCCCCAGATCTGTGCGTTAACACAATCCTGTCTCTAAGCTCTCCAGGCAGCCGTTTTGACCTCATGGCTTGGCTTTTGCTCAAAGGTGAGATCTTCTCTAGACAAGTGTGTGTGTGTGTCCAAATCAGTGCAGTCAATTGAATTGACCACAGGTGGACTCCGAATAAGGTGAAGAAACATCTCAGTGATGATCAATAAAATGGGACGCACCTGAGCCAGATTTCAAGTGTCTAGCAAAGGGCCTAAATACCTGTGTCTGTGTGATATTTCAGCTTTTTATTTTCAACAAATTCACATAAAATTCTAAAATGCAGTTTGTCATTCCAGGGTATTGTCTGATGAGGGGAAATATGACTTGAAATGATTTGGCTATAAGGCCGCAAGATGTCAAGATGAAAACACTGAAGGGGTCTGAATACTTTCTGGCGGTCCTGTAGATATTATATTGTTCATAGCCAGTGGAAGACGGAGTGTGGGTGTCCTATTTACAGTGTATTTCTATTTGTTAATTAACATGATAAGAATAAAGCCATTCAAATTCTGATACTTTTCCGCAGTTTCTTAAAATAAGATTTTCAGTTAATGCCATATCTTTACTCTAACTTAGTGCAAGTAGTTAAAATCAGCATTGAAATTTCAACTCTTAGCATGTTAGTGTGTGGATGGTCAGCAGACACATCAAAATGACAATGTGAGGACCAGGCGAAGGTTTTTGATGAGGGGTCCCCAACTCTACTCCTGGAGGGCCCCAGTGGCTGCAGGTTTTTTATTGTAACCCTTTTTTAATTAGTGACCAGTTTTTGCTGCTAATTAACTTGTTTTGAATTAGTTTCAATTGACTTGTTTTTTAAGATTTGTTCCCCTGAATTTCTTTATCATTCCTCTGAATTGCTTCATTTCTTTCCTTAAACAGAAATTAAATCTGAAGTGAGTGAGCCAACAGAAGACCACCTAAGTCAGGGCTTCAAACTCCAACCAATTTCATTCCAACCAGTTCCTTAATTAGGTGTGATTCTTGTCGTTAATTAAACCCGTTCTTTAATTCCATGGCTTCTTGCTGCTCTCATTGTGTAATAGCAGACATTTCCGAAATTGTTGATTTTCTCTTTCTAAGAGCACTGCTAAAATGTTTTGCGGACCTGAGCAGATCCACATTCCTGAGACCTCCATCTTTCTTTATTTTCATTATTGCTTGGCTGCTAATTAAGGAAAAAGAAACAATAAAGTGGTCAGTATCTTCTACAGCAAGTCAAATAAAATTAATTCAAAAGAAGGTAATTAGTAGCATAAACAGGTCACTCATTAAGAAAAGGGTTAGAATAAAAACCAGCAACCACTGGGGCCTGCCAGTACCAGAGTTGGGGACCCCTGTTTTAGATGATTTCAATGGTCTCAATTTTAATGGCTCTTCTTTGATAAGCCAATGCACTTATTTGGAAAGCAGTGCTATTTCAAGCCCAAGAGGTACACCAAATCTGGAGTCAACATGGCTCTTCTTTTCCCTAAATGAGGGGTCCTGACTGGCCAGAGGACATCAGGTGGTCCCTTAGCTTGTGATTGACAAGGAGCTGTAATGAGAAGTTTATCTCCTGGTGTTACTGTGGGAAGAGAAGAGAAGAGAAGAGAAGAGAAGAGACAGCCAGGAGATGTAAATGTTTGGCTAAACATGTAGTGAGGGACGGTAAAGAGTCAAAGCCGGAATAATTAGAGAGACTGAGCAAACAAGACGCCAAGGCAAACCAGAGAATCGAAAGACAAAGACACAAAGTGACCTGAAAAACCGAAATGCTATCTACAGAAGCACTTAGCCTGCTGGCTTAGAAACGAATGACACTAAAATGTTTGCTTGCTTATCCATCTGAGGGATACTGAAACAAGAAAATGCTGCCATACTTATGCGGTCACTACCTGTGATGTAGGGAGCGTGGCGATCACGGTCACGTCACTCGTGTAAACAGAGAACAAGATGGACGAAAGCAAAATTAAACTTTGCCAAAATATTTAAAAATGGATAGAAATCTTCATAGATAGATTTTACATGCTATAAAAATATAACAAAATAACATGAAGTACACGTACAACAATGTGCCGTCACTACAGGAGTGTGTGTGTGTGTTAAGCAGGAGGTCGATTGTACATGCTGTTATAATTTGCTTTCGTAATACATTTTTTACAGCTTTGTTTTCAGTTTTTTCTTGGGGAAAGTTGTTGATAACAGATATTAAAAAAAAACATTTATTTAAAGACATAAAATATTTGAATTTGTTTGTTGTTGAATTTTGTTTTTCTATTTGCACATGTGATTATGTACTTTTACGCAGCATTGTGTTCCTTCCCTGGCTTATGGTTTTTGATCTTTTCATTAATTTTTCAGTTTAAATTATTTACAGTAACAAGTAGTTTGGTTATTTATGTTAATATTGCTCTGTTCCTCTATTATTAATTGAAATATTTAATGTATTGTTTATATGTTAAAAATATTTCTGTACAATTTCTTTAAAAGTCTTTATGTTCCCTGTACTTAATGGGTGGTTCCCCAAGAGGCGGGGCCACCTGTCCATCACAGCTGAACCCTGTAAGGCTGATGGGTAACGCCATTCACGGATGTGATTTGCTGGAGTGCAGTGCATCAGTAAGTCAGTGTTTTTAGCATTTTGTTATATTTGCTGGTTCTTGTGAATAAATCTTCAATTTTATGAAGATTTTTGTGGACTTGTCTCCGCCCCTAGCCAGAGTGCTCCTCCTGGCAGGACATAACCTGAGCATTTTGAGAGGCTTTGCTATTATTGTCTTCTTTAAAAGCCTGTTTTTCATTTTGGGACCTTAGTCTGGCCTGAAGCCTCCGAGTCAGCGAGAGTCAGGCTTGCCTGGGTGAGGCCTACACTGAGGGCAGAGAGTCAGCTCTCTGGCTCGTTTATCGTGGGCCTTTTTCAAGGCCTCACATGTTTTTGTTATTTTCAGGGGACAGAATCACAACATGCAGGACAAGCAGAGATTGTGACTCGTGATGTATAAAGGTCAGCTCAGTAACTTTGTGGTTGTCTGACTTTGTGGATAGAAACCTAAACAGTTACAAGGGCATTTTTTGCTTTTCATTTTTTTGATTAAGAAGTTTGTGCTTTAATTCTTTGATTTTTGATTAATGCACTTTGAGCTACTTTTGACAAAGCTTCTATATTACAGTATCTTAGTTTGTAAAAATCTGCTTCAATTTTTTCTGTGGCAGAACAGTACACTGGCGACATATTGAGATCAAGGACAGACAAGGCCATGTACGGTTCCGATGTTTTTCTTTACGTCTTACTTGTTAATAATAAAAAAGGATAAAGTAAACTTTCTAATCATGAATTTTGACTAAAAGGTCATTCAAGTTGATGAATAAAACGCCAAACAAGGTCTAACCGGAGGAATGTCAGGAATGCTGAGCACATCAGACGTCACAGGCGGCGGCAGCAGCAGCAGCAGCAGCGGTTCTGCTCTTATCGCCGGTGACCGACTCACTCTGCGTTATCACTGGGCAGACAATCGCAAAGGCCTTTTCTAGAATATTGTCAATATCAAGCATATCCTCAGGTTAAAAAGAAACTCCAATAAATGTGGCATAGAATTCGAAAAATGCTGATTAATCGTCTTTAATCCTTTAAATAATGCTGAAGCAAAAATGAAACAGAAGGCTTTTTTTTCAGTTCTATTTATCAAGGTAACTGCAATCCAATAATTAAAATGCCACAGATGACTAAAAGAATTAATAGACAAACAAGTTAAAAAGACTTCCTGAGAACATGAAGCCAGCTTTCTCAGATATTCTCCACCAACCTATGAATGAAATAATTAGTCATTAAATCTGTTTTGACATACGAAGGTTTTGATGTTGAGGGCATCCCAAAATACAGCATCACCTACAGAGAAATAAACTCGGTCAGCAAATGGAATTCACCTGAAATGTGCTCCAGCCTTTCCTCTGCATAGTCGTGTCACTTCCATGCTTGTGAGGGGACTTCAGCGTTCTAATTACTTGATGGACGCCTTCATCCAAGGCAGCTTAGAACATCTGAGATCCAGTTGGTTACACTTCTTCTGATTGTTACCCAATTAGAGCACAGACCGGTGAATATAGTGACTTGCTTGTGGTCGCACAATGTCAGGCACAGGAATATTCCGAAGCCTTAACCACTACACTACCCAGCCTGCCTCCTGGACTGTTGGTTTTGATGTCCTTCACTCAGTTCACATCTTAAAGCAATGTCGACACAAAGGATGACCTCACTCCCTCCACCATACACTGAGTGCTCAGTTTCATAGGTCCACCTGTCTTGTTGCATGGTTGCCTCCATTGGCCTTCATTAATTTGTTTATCAATGAATTCTACAAGAGCCTGGATGTGTTGGTCAGGAATGCTTCATCATGTGGAAATGACGGAATTGTGCAGTTTCTGCAGATGAAACGGCTGAATGTTCCATTCAAGGTCATCTCAAAGATGTTTCATAGAGATGCGATCCAGGGACTGTGCAGGCCATTGAAGCAAGGAAAGCTCTGTGTTGTGTTCCCAGAACCACTGGGTGGCAATACGTGTATTAAGGACATGTTATTGTGTCTTGTGGATTACTTTGAGATGAAAACAGAGCCAAAGGATAAAGTCAAGGAAAGTACAGATGTCAAAACCAGGAGAGCAAACTGAATGGAGAAAGCAGAGTAAAAGAAACAGGATGAGTGTGAAGGTCAAAGCCAGAGATGAACTCAAACCAAAGTTCAGATTCCTAATGCTGGGGCCTACTTGGAAATTCAATGACCTACTGCTAAGTCTTTTGAGAAGATGTTATATCTACCTATTGGCGACTGCTGCCATATTCACATCGTCATGTCTTGTGATGTCATCAATGACCACAATCATGGTCACATGATGGAGACCAAGAAAACAAAGAAAATTAAGAAGGTTAAAAAAAATCTTTTGTAAATACAAATCAAACATAAAACTACTGTTAAATAAGAATTCTTTGGAATTTACATATAAGATGTGTTAATACTGTAACATGCCTTCTAATTGGCTAACTGTGACGAGAGAGCTCCGTGGTGGTACAAGTATTAAATATAAATAGCATGGCTTGGGCTCCCTGGGTGTGCGTGTTTGTGAGTCCCTGGGTTGTTTAATGTGGGGATTGGGGTTGACTGTAATCCTATGTGAGGATACGTTTGGTTCCAGTGTCCTCATTGTTGCTCCATGAGTCATAATTATGACACTTTGTCCACTGATGTACAAATGAGACCCTGAGTGTGAGAGGAGGACAAAGAAAAGAAAGGTGGGAAAAGAAGATTTTGAATTGGATGTGGATGTCCATTTGCATGAACAATTATAGGAGATCATGGGAAGAGTAAGATACTGCAAGGCAGGTCTGAATGATCTCAAGTAGCAAGAAATTCCCAGGGTTGAGTGAAACGTTGAACCTGCAATATGAGCGAAGGGGCAGGAGAGAGGACTGAACCAGAATAATCTCTGAGGGTGGCAGACAGATCTCACTGTGAGGCTGTTGGAGCAGTAGCTGATTTTGAGGCAAAGGCCGTCAGGACTAGATGACTTGCCAAGAGATAAACTGCATTTGGCATGGCCACTGTGGATGTAGCACGAGGTTGCAGAGAATGGAGCGAGCAATTCATCGCTTGCTGTACTCATCGGGAAGGAGACGACTCAAGTGATGTGGTCATTGTTTACACACTATTGGAGGCCTGAGCAGCTGAGGGGACTTTCACAGATGCCATGCTGAAGGATTTTAGATGGTTTTATTTATTTATGACATGCACTGTTTTTATTAATATTTATTTGCAGATTATTTATTGACTTTATTATGAAGAAGACCCGCACTGCACTGTTTTGCACTTTGACTATTGTTGGAAAAATAAAAGCACTATTGCACACTTGCGCTATACTCTTGCCAGTTTGTGCGCTCATCACGCTGGCTCATCTCAGTACATGACTATTGACGTCCTGGGTTCAAGGAGTAAGGCAGCTGCAGCCGGCACAGACTGCCACATGTACCTCCAAGCTTCAGACTTCCCCATTGTGTATTCACATCTACCATTTTTACTTCCAGTGGATTGGCTGTCATAATCTGGTAGAACCGGACCTTAGCCAATGGGTCCCGCACCACACATTTAATGTAAATTTACTTTTTTGAATCCATCTCTTTCCAAACTCGTTTAACCCAATTTAGAATCATGGAGTCAGCTTGGGCCCACCAAGACAGCATGACGCACAAGACAGGAGGAGGTGCCATTCGCTCACTCTGAGTCATTTTTGAAGCAACCTAAGCTCTGTGTCTGTAGAAATTTGGTGGAAAACTAAGGAACCCCAGAAAACCACATAGAAAGAGAGAGAGATGGGGCAAACCAGACAGACCTCGAGCAGACAAGGAGACCCATTTGCTGGGTCTGTGAGGTGTCAGCACTGCACATTGACCAACAAGGCCCACTTTGAAGAACTTGAGTCATCAGAAACAGAAATGATTTGACTTAAGAGATTCACTTGACATGATTATATTTAAAAAATTGTCTCTGCACTAACTGTCATAAACCCGGTGCCCCCCACGCTTTTGTTTTATTCACCATCTAAACATCACCCATCAGATGTTATCAGCTAGTTACAGAAGCAGCTGGCGGCTGCAGTTCCTGTTGGCCCAAATCTCAAAGGCTGCTATAAAAGACTGTGGGAAGTGGGCTTAGCATTGTATTACGGATAAAAGGACAAAAGCGAATGGGACTTGCAGTAACCATTTGTTAAAAATATAAGCTGTGACTCGGTGGGTGAGATGCTAAGGAGCGTCCTGTATAAATAAAGTTTGACTGTCTGCTCCATCTTGGTGGCCCAGTGACTGGCACTGCTGCCATACTATTCGAGGCCGACCTCTGTGTAGTTGGCATGTTCTCCCAGCCACTGCTATTAACCAACATTCACAAACAAATCAAAGACATCTTCATCACCTGCTGATTATGAAACACGTCCACCTTTCTGTAATTTCTAGAGAAAGTGAAACTTTCTGTGTGTTTTATCTCCAGGGGCTCCCTCCACAACGGATTAAAGGGTGTCGAGTTCTGCTCGACATCACCCTGACCCGGGTAAGCCTGCTAGAAGATGAGCAAATTAATGGAGGTGCTCTGTCGCAGCCCTGTGAAGATGAGCAGATCAGGCAGCTCACAGTGGGAAGAGACGGTGCAGGGTGGGGGTCGGGGGGGTCACAAGATGTCTTCTCATGTGCAGCCATTAAATCCCTCACTCTGTTTGTCGTGTTAAATGATGGCAGCAGTTCAGCAGGAGCTACAAAAGGGGAAAAAAAGTGTCAACGATGAGGGAAGGAGAAGCAGAACAGAGCGACTTATGTGGATAACATTCCAAAAGGTCAGCATTCACAAATCCCCTCACGTTATAATAGAAAACTGAGAAAAGTGGCATTTATATGACAAATAAGATACAAACTATGGATGATGGGTTTCAATTCTGGCAGCCCTGAGTTGGATTGAACAGGCCTGAGAACTTTGAATGTTGTGAATTCTGGTTGGTATTTATTTGACATTAAAAAAAGCTTATGAAGTGCACCAAACAATCGAGTTTATCCTGCATATCCTCTTTTGTTTACCACGAGGACTTCCGTCTGAACAACTTGAAAAACAAACTTGTGATTGGCGCTGAAGTCCAACAGACGCTGCAAGCGGCTTAAAAAGCATTCCACGGATGCATCACCTCCTAACTGAAACACGACTTGACCGGAGAGTCACATGTGGGGCACCGTGCCAGCGCTACTCGGCTACGAGCACAAATTTGTTAAACAATATGAAAGTGATTAGCAGCTGCTGTTGGGATCAGCTCCAGTCATATGGCTTAGGCCGGCACACCGTTAAGTAGCACTGGACATTTATAAAGGTCGACAGCAAGTGGCACAGTGGCTAGAAATGCGACTCTCAAGCTCAGGATTTGGGTTCAGCTTCTGGCCCAGCCATGGCCTCTTTGGTTTTCTTTGGGTGCTCCAGTTCTCCCAAAGATGTACAAGCTGTGCTGTCTGGGGGCTCAAAGCTGACCCTCTAAAAATGAGCACCAGTGCGTGTGCATGAGAGAGCAGGGCGACAGACTGGTGCCGTGTACTGGCACAGGAACAGGACCAAAGAGGTCGGCCCTATCCACTCATAAACAGTAACTATTTATAAGAGAGCCCGGTGTAAAGAGATTCACTTCCACCAAGCTCGGGGGCTTTGGTATGCTGGGTGAAGACATTCTACTGTAGTAATGGGGCCAAAATCCTGGAAACACAAAAAGGAGTGGAGAAACTGGGCAGTAATGGACTAGGCTTGGGTTATGCTGATGCCCTGGCTCAGTTTGATTTAGTGTTTGTGTTCTTTTTTAAATATCATCTACAAACCACTTTTAAATCAGAACAAAACAGAAAATAGCAAACAATAAGCACTCTGTTGACTTTTAAAGAGACAATAATCCTCTTGTGAGGATGGCCTAAAAGGAAAATGAGAGGAAGGACCATCAAAATGCGACACCATCCCCTATAGCTGCTCTGCCTTTATATAGCGCAGACCAGAAAGGGGGGGGGGGGCTTCTTTGCTTTGGTGCCCTCAAGGGGCGGGTCCTCCAGGCTGTGAGGGAAGAAGGAGACGAGTCTGCTAGCGGCAGTGTGCCCTTTGGTCCCAGGGTGGTACTACTGTGGTAGAAATTTAACATTTTATTAAAGAAAGAAGCATCCCCTAACAGGACAAATCAGTTATCAGGCAGGAGAAAAGCTGTTCATTGTATCTTTTAATGACTCCTCTGCATAATGCCATAATGTCTGTTGCAGCCTGGTCAGAATGGTCCGAGGAACAAAGAATAGAGGAACACAGAATAGAGGTTCATTTTATAAACTGTTGAATTTACATGCAGTGTCAATTAATGCATACATTTCATTCTGGTTGGTTCATTGGTTTACACCCAAATGATTTATATAAAATAAAAGTCTGTTATATTATATTCTGGTTCTTCTTACACCTTTTGAGATGAGCTACCCCCCTTGTGCATGTAACAACTGTCCATTCTCGTTGTTTATAGGACATCTGCGGATTTCTTAGTCATCTCCTAGTCCTCCTTCTATATTACATCAACCTTTCTTCTGGTACATTCTTTATTTGATCATCTCAGTATATTCTTATATTTTAGTGTGCATTTTGTGGTTCACTTGACCTTTAACTGGTTTCCTGGTGTGCCTGAACAGGTGTCTGACATGCTGTATATTAACCCTTTATGCTATTTGTTTAAGATGAATGCTACATTACCCTAAAATTATTCTTCTACACTACTTACTTCAGGTGAGTCTGGAAGGCCAACCTCTGACATGCATGCGTGTATATACTATATATATATATTTATACTGCTCAAAAAAATGAAAGGAACACTTTCCAATCAGAGTAGAGCATCAAGTCAGTGAAACGTCTGGGCTATTGATCTGGTCAGTTAAGTAGCAGAGGGGTTGTTAATCATTTTCAGCTGCTTTGGTGTTAATGAAATTAATAACAGGTGCACTAGACGGGCAACAATGAGACGACCACCATAACAGGAATGGTTTAACAGGTGGAGTCCGCTGACATTTTTCCCTCCTCATCTTTTCTGACTGTTTTTTCACTAGTTTTGCATTTGGCTATGGTCAGTGTCACTACTGGTAGCATGAGAAGATACCTGTACCCTACAGAGGTTGCACAGGTAGTCCAACTTCTCCAGGATGACACATCAATATTTGCCATTGCCAGAACGTTTGCTGTGTCTCCCAGCACAGTCTCAAGGGCATGGAGGAGATTCCAGGAGACAGGCAGTTACTCTAGGAGAGCCGGACAGGGCCGTAGAAGGTCCTCAACTCATCACCAGGACCGGCATCTGCTCCTTTGGGCAAGGAGGAACAGGATGAGCACTGCCAGAGCCCTACAAAATGACCTCCAGCAGGCCACTGGTGTGAATGTCTCTGACCAAACAATCAGAAACAGACTATATGAGGGTGGCCTGAGGGCCCGACGTCCTCTAATGGGCCCTGTGCTCACTGCCCGGTACCGTGGAGCTCGATTGGCATTTGCCATAGAATACCAGAATTGGCAGGTCTACCACTGGCGCCCTGTGCTTTTCACAGATGAGAGTAGGTTCACCCTGAGCACATGTGACAGACGTGAAATGGTCTGGAGAAGTCAAGGAGAACGTTATACTGCCTGTAACATCGTTCAGCATGACCAGTTTGGTGGTGGGTCAGTGATGGTCTGGGGAGGCATATCCATGGAGGGATGCACAGACCTCTACAGGCTAGACAACGGCACCTTGACTGCCATTAGGTATCGGGATGAAATCCTTGGACCCATTGTCAGACCCTATGCTCGTGCAGTGGCTCCTAGGTTCCTCCTGGTGCATGACAATGTCCGGCCTCATGTGGGGAGAGTATGCAGGCAGTTCCTGAAGGATGAAGGAATTAATACCATTGACTGGCCCCCACACTCGCCTGACCTAAATCTCTAGGACATTATGTTTCAGTTCATCCAATGCCACCAGGTTGTACCTCAGACTGTCCAGGAGCTCAGTGATGCCCTGGTCCAGATCTGGGAGGAGACCATCCAGGCCATCTGTTGTCTCATTAGGAACATACTTCCCCTCCACCCAAATGTTGTCAGGCATGCATACAAGCACGTGGGGCCATACAAACTACTGAGTACGATTTGGAGTTGCTGCATTGAAATTTCGTCAAAATGGACTAGCCTGCCGCATCATTTTTTCACTTTGATTTTCGCAGTGTCTTTGAATTCAGCCCTCTGTGGGTTGATAATTTTCATTTCCATCAAATTATGTGGCATCCTTTCATTCCTAACACATTACCCGGTCCATATCAGTAGAGATAGCCAGCAGGATTTTTTCCCATTGAGATCTGATGTGTTTTCAAAGAGTTCCTTTAATTTTTTTGACCAGTTTATATATACTGTATATACGGTATGTACAGGTGAGGGAAAAGTATGTTTACAGTTGTTCATATGGAAAAAGACATGCAGGATATCGGGGCCGGCTGTATGCTGGGGCAAGAGGGGGCAATGCCCCCTTAAACAAACGTCCTGCCCCCTTAAATCAAACTTTTAGAAGTTGAGAAAGAAAATAATAGATTGCCCACAAACTGAATATGGACAAAATTTACTACAGTAGCTGAAAAATCCACTGGAAAAGGCATAAATGAGATGATTGGTTTCACCTCTTGTTCGGTCTTTCCCTCCGTGCTTTGTTTGCGCGCAGCTCACACGGTACTCCGTAGAGATCCCCCACTCACCCTCCCCCCAGCTAAACATCCAATCACTGTTAGTATGCAAATGACCCTGTGTCAGGTTTCTAAGTAGGCAGGGCAGAGCAAAATGAGTTGCGCAACAGCGGGAGGCTTTGAGGAAGCAGCAAATCTCTGTCGTCAACATCATAGCGACTCGTGATATAATTAACAACAACTAAAAAATACATCTATATTTGTACAGTTAATGGGGGACTAGTCCATTGTTCTCACAGTTTCAGTCTGGTAGAGAAGTGTTTCTTTCTCTTTTCCTCAAGCACCACTGTCTGCTGCATAGAGCCGACTGGAGGACCTGTGTCTGTCCGTCAGACCCAACACAAAGCCCCGCCTCAGCTTCAACTCTGCACTCAACAGTTTTCTCGTTTCATATACTGATGTAATCCCAGCGATTTTAGTAAAGATTATTCACTTTCCACCCAGCTTCCAGCAGCTCACAAAGGGAAAGTTAATGCTGTGAGATGCATCGTTTTTTCCAAGCTTTTAAAAAGTGTGGCGCTGCCCCTGCCTGTACCAATAGCAGTAGCAATGATGCTGCTGCTGGTACATCAGAGACAGCAGCTGGCATGTCTACTCCTGTGGCATCAACAGGCACTGCTTCTCCTGTACCTCTGCCAACAATTCCTACCCCAAAGCAACCCGCTTTAGCTACCCAGTGACTTAAATGGCAATACACCATCCCAGCCAATACTGGGTAGTTACCCCAAACGTATATTTGGTGGTACAACATTAAGATCATTCAATCCTGCCTGGTACCGCACACGACCATGGCTGGAGTACTCTGTTGTGCGGGACGCATGCTTCTGTTTCCCCTGTCGGAAATATGGCAGCACTGTTAATGAGAGGGATGTAGTTTTTACCTTAACTGGTTTTAACAACTGGAAAGCAGCACTTGATCGAGACAAGGGGCTACAGAGGCATGTGTCCAGCCACAACCATGTGCATGCTTCAACCATCTGGACTGAGCATAAAAGCAGAGAGGCCACAGGGGGGACAGTGGATTCAATGTTGGCTGGTAAAACACAACTTGAAAAAAACCATTACTATGTCAAGAGTATCGGTAGTGCTGTAAGGCTTCTCTGTGTAAATGAGTTGGGGCTCCGTGGGACGGCAGAAACCTTGAGACATGATGCAGCGGGTAATAATGATGACATTGCTTCAGGTATTTTTCTAAAACTGATGGAATATACCTTAGAGAAGGATGAGAAGCTAGCAAGCATTGCTAAGGGTATCCCAAAAAATGCAAAATACACATCTAAGGATATCCAAAATGAAATTATCCAAACACTGGCTGACATGGTGCTTGGAGACGTTAGGAAAAAATATGAAAGTGCTGATTCTGCAGGGTTTTGCCTCAAAAGTGATGGGACCAGGGATAGGTGCAATGTGGAAAATGTGTCTGTGATAATACGGTCTGTCAGAAATTCCATGCCAGAGGAGCATCTTATTGGGTTGCTTGACTTGCAACAACTTGATGCAGAGTACATCACCTCTGAGATGCTATTCCACCTTTCTGATGCTGGCCACAGTGCTGACAGTATACTGAGCCAGTGTTATGATGGGGTTAGAGGGGGTGTACAAACTCTGCTCCAAAAGAAGCTTGACAGATATGTCCCATATATCCACTGCTACAACCACCAACTGCACTTAGTGGTTGTGCATGCCATGCAGAGTGAGCCATGTGTAAAAAGATTTTTTAGCCTATCTAGTTCACTCTACAACTTAATGCTCAATAAACATGATGCATCTTGTCTAAAAAGGCTGCTTGAGATCAGATGGACAAGCCACTATGAGGTGACAAGGTGCACTGTGGACAATCCTTAGTATCCTATCTGAGATGACAGAGGATGATGATGCTGCAGTTGACCTGTGTACCGAGGCATCAGGTCTGCTATGCCAAATTAAGAGGCATCACTTCTTTGAGATTGGAAAGTTCCCAGTGCGGGTGCTTGGTGTCTTGAAACCAGCAAATGCTATTCTACAGTCTCAGTCAGTTGATCTGTGCAGTGCTTCTGAGGTTGTTAGTGCAGCACTGGACTCCTTAAAAAACATCCATGAGGATGACTGTTGGGGAGTGTCACCTCCTGCTGAGGATGAGTCACATCCAACAAAGAGAAGGAGAACAATGAGCAAACACCTGGGTCAAAGTGTTGTGCTCTCAACTTTGGGCCATACAGACTCTGGTGACCCATCAGTCTCTGAAAAGATCCCTGCTTAACATCCTTGACAGGGCCATTTCAGAAATGGAAACTAGATTTTCACACAAGAATATTGACCTGATGAGAGCCATATCTAGTCTTGCACCCAAATCTAGCGCATTTCTAGATCCCACCCTGTTGCACCCTCTGGCTGTGATGGCTGGCACTGTAGCAGATGTTGTAAGTCTGAAAAATGAAGTTCTTGTGGCAAAACAGATGCTGCTCAAAAAATGTTCAAAGGAAACAGACCTGTCCACTGTGTGTAAACTCCTGCAGGAGTCCAAGGAAGCCTTTCCTGAGTTGCATAAATTGTATGTAACAGCCCTGGTAATTGGTGTGTCTTCAGCATCGTGTGAGAGTTCCTTCTCCACTTTGTCACGGGTCCTAACCCCCTATCGTCACACCATGTTACATAAAAGAGAGAGGAATTTGGTGATCTTGGCCCATGAGAAGTCCATAACAAATAACTTGGATATGGATGAATTTGTAAGAGTTTTTGCAAAGGGAAACAGGAGACTGGAGAGTGGATTGAGGAGAAAGGAGAGTGGAGCTGCTCAGTTGCAAACAGAGAGTTCAGTTGCTTACAAAACAAACAACCTGAAAACAAGACAAAAAGAAGAAAAAAGAAGAAAAAAGTTAAAATGTACTGTTCTAAATCTGTTGTGTTTTACAAATTAGTTTGAGAATTGTAGGCAAAGACATGGTGAGTTGTTTTTTTTTTAAATTACTATGCCAACCCTTTTTAGTTTTGTAAATATTGGCTATATTGAGAGGTCTTATTTTACTCTTACTTTATTTTGCAAATTTATTTGAGAATTAGGCCATCCAATTAAGATAAAATTTATATTGTTGGTTGTAAAGATCTGGATGGATATTTTATTCATTATTTATTTATTTTTTTATTCTATTTTTCAGTTTTATTTTTCAAGACTTGGTGAATTGATTTTTTTTTTATAACTTGGCCTACCCTTTTCAGTTTTGTTAATATTGGCAATAGTGAGTTGTGTTATTGTTGGGTTTGAATATATTTGATAGAGGCCATCCAATTAAGGTAAATGTCATGTTTTTAGTTGTTATAATCTGATGAGGAATATTTTATTTTATTTTTTGTTGTTTTTTTTTTCAGTTTTCCTCCTGAGGGATTGCCACCTTATCGTGGTCAGGGGGTTTGCGTGCCTTAGTGACCCTAAGAGCTACACCAGCAGAAGCTTAGCCTTTAGGTGGGACGCCTAAGTTGGACAGGTCTTAGGGTAGAGGCCTGACAAAGTGCAATCCAATTACATGACAAAAGCAGTTATACAGAGCACCCCCTCCACCACCCCACCCCTTTCCCACCTCCGTCGCCACCATGTGCCCCCTTCACATTTCTGTCTGCCCCCTTAAATATGCCTGTCTAGAACCGGCCCAGCAGGATATGACTGTTGCAATCTAGCACACTTTAACAATAATAATTAGAAGAAAACAAATAATACAATAATAATTAAATAAATACTAATACAAGAATAAACTCTATGTTTCGTATACTCACAACTTTAATCGTAACTTTTGCCCGTGTATATGTATATCCTTCTCTGTGCTCATTTGACTGTACGCAGTACGGATAGCTTGTATCTTATGTTTGTGAATTACACTACATTAAAAAAACAAAAAGAAAAGGAAAATGGCGTCTATGTAAAAATAAGCTAAAGCAGTCATTGAGGTTGCCGCCACCCAGAATAACTTTTCATGCAGAAAGCAGGTGGGATTCTCCCAAGAGATCGTTCCCAGCAGAGCACTACATTGGCGTCCTGGAGCGGCGCGTATGAACTTCAGATCCTTGATGTTCGTCGACAGGCTCAGCACCTAAACGTGTGGAGACACCTGTGAGGTCTTATGCTCCTTCTCAACCCCTGGGGTCTGCTGGTGATCCCACCTCTGCATGGTGTCAAATCTTAGTCATGCTGAGCTCCCAGGTGGTGGAATGAGCCCCCGATTGAAATTCAATCTGTTTAAAGACTCTCTTTTTTGGTGAATTTCTTTGTAACTTGTATTTTGTTCGGAGTCCTTTTCCTGTACTGATCAATTTTGTAACCTTGTCCAGTAACTCTTGTTCCCAAACAGACCCCCAGGCTGATATTTACTCAATTATGTCAAACTCTGTTGTAAATAAGTTATATAATGACATCTACTAACTAAATAAATGTAAAAGCAGATGTCGATTATCTTCAAGGAGTGTGCATGCACTGGAAAACAAGTTCCCATTTGCTGCTTTTCTGCTTTTGAATTCTCCCTGAATGTTGTGATCTGCTTTACCGTTGTGGATGGACAAGCATCCTAACAAGGATGGGGGGCGATTGCTTGTCCGACCAGGATGCCATGAGGAAAGAAAATGGATGAACGGGCATTCTGGCCAGGCTGGTTGCCAGTACCTTACCCATAGTGGAAGGACAGAGGATGTCTGCTTCCCAGTACATGGGGTGGCAGCATTCCCACAGTGGAACTCCCATATGTACAACCACAGGGCATGGTGGGAGTCATAGCTCAGATGGTCAGCTCATTGGGGTACTTGGGTGCTACAAGGGGGAGCTGCTGGGGACCGCTGTTTGTACTTTCGGGGGCTTTCGCCTGGCACAGAAATGCTTCCAACATTCACATTGTGGCACTAGAAGTGCTCCCAGGTCCAACATAAAAGAAGCCACCTCGTCATCGACAGGTAGTCACACTTGGGAGGAAGAGGATGACACTCACTGTGGAGGTGAAAGGAGACAAAAGGTATTTGATTTATTACATTATACAGCATGGACTGACCTCAAAGCCTGTCTAGATATAGCTAAATAAAGCTATCACTTGCTTTTAACTTAAAACCGAGTCTGCGGCAGCTGGTCTCATGTTTGGGGCTCACTGGCGCCCCCTAGAATTCACACCGTTAAAGTAACGATTAATCACAGAGTGATTGCAGTAGTGGGCTTTTTCTTCATGTGCAGGTCTTCTGAGTCAATGGACTTCAAGCCCACTGTTGAGTCTGAGCTGGGGATGAACAGTAAACTTGGGCATCATATTGGCAATGCCAGGTAATGCCATGAAAGAAATTTAACAGGATCTGGTCGGACATCAAGTTCATCTGTAAACATCTACATCAGGCTCAGGTCCCACAACCCTTCCTGTCTGTCACTTAGCCTGCGTTGTTAGCAGTGATGGCTGAGGAAACTCACATTTTCATGGATACGATGGACTTCAACGGCAACCCAACCTAAACAACAGCAGGCAACCTTAAAATGCCGGTGGAAAAAATCTCAAATGTTAGGTGTGCTCATGACCTCCTAAGCGTGCATTGTGGATGAAATGTTGTTAAGAAAACATCCTCACGCTTGTGATGTTTCAGCCAGCATTTCATCCCCAGCTTCCAATCGGTTTTCTATTATTTTAAAGATTTTGTTGTCTTCTGAATTAATTTTGTATATTTTACTGTTAACCCTACTTTTGATGTGTTTTGCATATTTTATTGTATAATAATTATTTATGGTGTGTAATTATGGATTAGTGTGCACCTCGTGTTTTGTGGGTGAAGCCTCTGGAGGTGGGGCCACCATGACAAGTCTGTGGAAACGCTGCCATTAGCTTCAATAAATCACACGTACTATTTGGCTCTGTTTTGTTCACTCATTTTTTTTAGTGTTTTAAACAGTTTACTTTGGAATCCTGATATGGTTTTGTTATAATAAAATAAAGAATTCATTGTTTTTTTATATACCTTTGCCTAGGGTTTTTTTTTTGGCTCCCTTCTCCCTTAAGTTATCTTTGAAGGCCTCGGGCAACTTTGAGTGTTAGGCCTAAGGCTTCTTTTTGAACATTCAGGCCTTTCCTGAAGTTGTGGGCCCTAATCATGACATCAGTGGCCTTGAAACCTCTTTGAGGACCTTCTCCTGGGTCAAGGCCTGAAATACCATGGACAGGAACTGCCTCAGTGCCCTCCACTGGGCCACTGTGCCAATGCAACTCTGAGCCCTGCGTGATGTGGAGGCTTCTGTGCAGTAGGACTTCGACTCACTCATCCCACGTGGTACGAGCTTGCTGCCACCTGCTGCCCTGGAGAATCTGCATTGGCTTCAGGCCAGTCCTCCATAGCTCCTCACACTCGCCCTGACAGCAGGCTTTGTAGCGTTCATTTCACAGCACATTCATGGCTTCCTGCCCATCTTCCATACTGCCAATCAGCAGAAATGTGCATCTGTCAGTGGCGAGCTCTCTCTCTGTGCCATTCTGCTGGAAGGTTGTGCCAGGTTTACTCAACATCACAGTATTAGGAGGAGGGTGAGGGCAGCAGTATATAAAGGTGAAAAGCTAATCCATCTGCAAATTATAGAAAAAGAACTTTGAGAAAGGGGGGTCTACAAATGTACTGCCATTGGCACAAAACAGGAGCCAAAGCAGGAGTGGCAGTCCTGGACTGCAATATGTGGACAGCACAGCACTGAGGGCGGCAGGCACACGTAATGAAGGTGGGCTTTGTGTCAATACTGGCCTACTGGTAGAGCCCAGGTGCCTCGTCCCACCCACCTTCAGTAAGAGACAACTTGTCTTTATCTAAAAATGTGTAGTGGAGTAATAAGAAGGAAGGGAGTTCAGCTCAGTCACCTGAATATGTCAAAGTGTGGAGAATAAAGGGGGGGAAGTTCATAAAACTCTAATATTAAATTAGACTTAATTGACGGCATAATTGATATGAAAAACAGAATTTGGACGTCACTGTGCTGCACAGTGGAGCTCCTTATCTACAACCCATGACATGTTTTAGTCTTTTTTAAGATATGTGAACATCTCAAGATGTGATCTCCATTTAAACAGCACCAATAAATAAAAGTGATATAACAAGCATCAGGCTACATTTTTATATCATAGTCTAACTGAGATAAACATAAATGCAAATTTTGCACGTAGAAAAAATGACACCCCTACATTTATTGGCACCTCAAATAGCTCAAACTAGAATGAGGTGCACCACATCAGGGTTAAGTGATCAGAACATCGTTAGAGAGGACCTCATCTGAACCTACACAGTCACAGGAAACGCCCACTTAAGGGGGCAATACCAGCTTTTAGAACCGAGGGTTGACTTGCTGTTCATTTTTATCGATTAAACTGTTGCAAGGTCACATTTTCATTTTTTGTTATATCACCTCTTATCTAAAGATACTGTTTAAATGAAGATCAGATTGTGATATGCCCACATATGTTAAAAAACAAAAAAACATTTCAGGAGTGCACTTACTTTTTCACATGACTGTATCTATCCACTGCAGTGGGCTGGCGCCCTGCCCGGGGTTTGATTCCTGCCAGTGCCCTGTGCTGGCTGGGATTGGCTCCAGCAGACCCCCGTGACCCTGTAGTTAGGATATAGCGGGTTGGATAATGGAGGGATGGATGGATGGATGTATCCACCTTTTTATGTTTTTATAGCCTCCCTATAGCTAGTGTGGCAGATGGTCAGGACGTCCCACTGAGGAGAGGACATGTCAACAGCAGTACTTCCCCTGGGACACAAGAGGGCAGCCCCCCTGGTTTGCATCGGGGGCTTAGAAGCTCAAACCTGCTGGGGGCACCAGGACAGCTCCGGAGCCGTGGTCTGCAACACTTCTGCCACACCCGCAAGTGCTGCCAGAAGATGATCTGGGTTCCCATGCAGCACTTCCACCACATGATCAGTATGTAGCGGTCAAGAGCCGCTAAGATTCACTCCGTCAATGTGACGGCGATTTATTTATTTTAGTGGAGGATTACCAGGGACAACCCCAGGCTTGGAACGACACACACACACCACTACAGAGACCAAATAAAGCACACTGGGAACCTTAAACAATCAAAAATATAATGGAATTAAATGAAAACAATAATACCACCCCTGACCCTTTCAGTGATATTACATTTAACATATAAACACAATAAACACACAGCAAAGTCCATGAAAAAACCAAACCAGATGAAATGAGAGGTGACGAGATTAAGTCCAGCGATCTGTATGTTGAAAGGGAAGGGGAAAACACAGTCCTACCAGTAGTTGCTGAAAGGGTGACGACGGATGGATGGTTCAGGAGCGCTCCACTCTTCCGGGAAAGTCAATGAATCCAAACACAGTCCTCATTATACAGTATACAGGTAGACAGACGATCGAGACCCCAACAAACAAATACAATCCAGGACACAATGATGATATATGGCAGAATTAACGGCAGGCAGTCCAACAGATAAATGCAACACACAACGCACCAAAACAAACAAAACTTTTTTTTCTTTTTCTTAACACCTGCCCTCCTTTTAAACCCCTCTGGCCACCTTTGACCCCAACAGCCCATGCAAGGACTGCTGGGAGATGCAGTTCTAACTACTAGTAGCATTGCTACAAGTATAAAGAGGCCGCCTTACTCTATTCTGGGAGCCAGAGTTGGGAGGATGGAGATGAAGCTTGCCGGGAGGAGTGAGGGATTAAAAGAAGAAGAAAAAGGAAAAGAATTGTGCTTGTATTTGGGACTGTGTTGTTGTGCATGTGGGAGACGAGGAAGACATTTACCAAAAAGGAAAAACCCTGTGTGCTTTGAATTATGTCCTATGCCTGTCTGTGTCAAGGCTGGCCTTTACACTAGTTATCAATCTCTCTCTCTCATATAGTGCCTTTCCATACTTAGCTGTCTACCTCTCAGCATTCTCTATCCTTCTCCATGTGATGCTGTTGCTTTCTTCTGACTTTTGTCTTTCTTCTAGTGCCTGCCTCTAATGAAAGAAATTGCACTGTAAATATGTTGTTAGACTTAAGTGCCATGTTTGACACCATTGACCATTCTGACGTTGAGCTCACAGGCACTGTGCTCGGCTGGTTTAGTTCTTATTTAAGCCAATTGCGGCACTTCCTGTGTGATTTTGGGCTATACAAAAATAAACTGTATTGTATTGTATTGTATTTATCAAATTGATTCTAGTACGTTCAGAAATATGCTGACAGAACTCCGTCATTATACACAGAAATTAAATAAGGTGTCCCGCAGGGCTCAGTACTGGGACCTTTACTGCTTTCACTTCATGTAGTCTTCCACTGAGATCTATCATTAAGAAGTATGAAATTAATTTTCACTTGTATGCAGATGACACCCAGTGATATCTTCCTTCTAGACCAGGGGTCACCAACTCCATTCCTGGAGGACCACCGCAGATTTTCATTCTAACCCTTTTCTTAATTAGTGACCTGTTTTTGCTGCTAATTAACTTCTTTTGAACTAATTTTAATTGATTTGCTCTTGAAGACTCAGACCCCTTCATTGTTTCTTTTTTCCTTAATATGCAGCCAAACAGTAATGAGCTACAAAATGAGCCAAAACAACTGGTGGCCATCATACAATATCTGAAAATAAAGAAAAATGAAGGTCTGAGGAATGCTGATCTGTTCAGGTCCCCAAAACATTTTAACAGAAAAGAGAAAATCAGATTCAAAAAGCATTTGATAAGGTGCCACATGAGAGGTTGGGCATCAAATTAAAAGACGTGGGAGCTCAGGGTGATGTTTTTAGATGGGTGCAGAACTGGCCGATGTTAAGAGTGATGATCCACAGGGGTCAGTGCTAGGGCTGCTGCTATTTTTAATATATATAAATGATTTAGATAGGAATATAAGTAACAGGCGGGTTAAGTTTGCAGATGATACCAAGATAGGTGGATTAGCAGATAATTTGGAATCCGTTAAATCATTACAGAACGACCTGGATAGCATACAGAATTTTGAAATACTGAAATTTAATGTCAGTAAATGTAAAGTATTACACATATGAAGTAAAAATGTTAGGTTTGAATACACAATGGGCGGTCGGAAAATCGAGAGTACACCTTATGAGAAGGATTTAGGAGTCATAGTGGACTCTAAGCTATCGACTTCCCAACAGTGTTCAGAAGCCATTAAGAAGGCTAACAGAATGTTAGGTTATATAGTACGATGTGTGGAGTACAAGTCACAGGAGGTTCTGCTCAACCTTTATAACACACTGGTGAGGCCTCATCTGGAGTACTGTGTGCAGTTTTGGTCTCCAGGCTACAAAAAGGACATAGCAGCGCTAGAAAAGGTCCAGAGAAGAGGGACTAGGCTGATTCCAGGGCTACAGGGGTTGATTTATGAGGAAAGATTAAAAGAGCTGAGCCTTTACAGTTTAAGATAAAGAAGATTAAGAGGAGACATGATTGAAATCATGAAGTGAATTAGTCCAGTCGATCGAGACCGTTATTTTAAAATGAGTTCATCAAGAACACGGGGACACAGTTGGAAACTTGTTAAGGGTAAATTTCGCACAAACATTAGGAAGTTTTTCTTTACACAAAGAACGATAGACAGTTGGTATAAGCTACCAAGTAGTGTGGTAGACAGTTAAGACTTTAGGGACTTTTAGAAATCGACTTGATGTTATTTTGTAAGAAATAAGTGGATAGGACGGGCGAGCTTTGTTGGGCTGAATGGCCTGTTCTCGTCTAGAGTGTTCTTATGTTCTAATTACAGAAATGTCTGCTATTGCACAATGAGAGCAGCAACAAGCCATGGAATTAAAGAACGGGTTTAATTAACAACAAGAATTGATGTCAAAATAAGCAACTGGAGTTTGGGGCCCTGACTTAGCTGGTCTTCTGTTGGCTCACTCACTTCAAATTTCACTTCTGTTTGGATGCCATCTAAGGAAAGAAATGAAGCAATTCAGAGGAACAAATCTTAAAAAAGCAATTCAATTAAACTGAGTTCACAAGAAGTTAATTAGAAGCACAAACAGGGCACTCATTAAAAATAGGGTTAGAATAAAAACCTGCAGCCACGGTGGTCCTCCAGGACCGGAGTTGGAGACCAAATAATGTTTCTCTGATGTTGCCCTTAATAAATTGCATCAGTGAATTAAAGGAGTGGATGGATGTCTTTGAACACCGATAAAACAGAAATGTTAATTACTGGAGGGAGTGATGCTGACTGCAACAACATTCTGTCACTCTTTAACTCAGTTGGAATCTCCATTAGTTTTACCAATCAGCCCGCAATCTAGGAATTATCTTTGACTCTATCCTGTCATTTAAAGCACACATTACACTAATATTCTAAAAATGATTATTTCATCTCAAAAATGTTTGAAAATTAAGAAATTTTCTAAATATGCAGGATACTGAGAAATTCAAGCCATTCTTTACATAGTTTTCAGTTACCGTAGATCCCGGAATACAAGCCGAGAATTTCGTCCTAGATTTTTGGCTTGGAGTTTGGGGGTCGGCTTATACAACGAGTATCGTTTCAGATTCAAGATTTCCAGCGCAATGCCGGTTTTGCCGATGAATACGGAAGTAATTAATGATGAAGCCACAGCGCCATCTTTCAGATGAAGAAGTAACTTTGCATGCCGGTACTTTAAATTAAATAAAGAATTTATTCAAAAAAGTGTTGTAGTTGTTGATTTTATTAATAAAATTTATAATAAATTATCGAGAAGTTTAAAATACAAATATTTGTTTTGATTTACGACCAACATCTTGCGTTACGACCCGAATGCGGTCACGTGTATCCGCTTGCGCGATTGTAAACAAACAACCGAGAGCGTTAGTAGCGTCAGTCGGAGCCCAGATACATGTGTTTGTGGATGTAATTTCGGTCATTGCAGTGATTTACCTATATATATAATTCACTAAGACCATGCAAGCAAGACACATAATTGCTAAGGAAGGAAGAGAAGGTAAAGAAAGTGATCATAATCGGAACGAAGATGGAAATTGTGTGGAAATATGAGAGTGCTGTTCGTGTGACCGATCTCGCTAATATGTACAGCATGTCGAAATCCACCATCTTGACAATTTTACAAAGAAAAGATTTGCATAAGGAGGCTCCTTCTAAACAATAACCACCTTCCGTTTCATTCTCCTCCTCTCCCCTTCCTGCAGCCCAAAGATGTCAAATTAAATGGTGAGTACAGTATGAAATTGTTGTTTCTAGAATAGAATGCCTTTTATTGTCACTATACACATCTACAATGAGATTAAAAGCAGCTCCTTCAGTGCAGAAAAAAAGTTCTGTATAGGGCTTGTATGGTTGTTTTTTAGCCTTAGCATAACGCCGTATCTGCGGCCCCACTTCTGCTTTCTTTCCCTCCTCCGTCTGTGTCGTCTCCTAGACCCGACAACAATCCACGGAGAGCCCGCTGGCCTCGCTATGTTGTCTGGGATGTTGTGCGTGTGATGAAAAACACTCGAAACAGATGTCTGACTCTGGACACCGATGTCTATAAGGTTCTGACGGGTGTAGCGGATGTTCGCCGAACCGATTGTGCACAAACAAGGAAAAAAAAAAAAAGTACAAAAACAACAAAAAAGTGCACTGAAAAGGAGAGCCCTGAGCCGCTGCAACCATACGTGCCGCCATGCTCCTAGCTTAATCTAGCCTACTTCTGGTAGGCTAGGCACTTTTTATAACTTTTTGGTTAGTACATTAGAAAAACTATTGGTGTTTTGGTAAATTATGCACATTATACAACCCTTTTTTATTATGAAAAGGTTAAGTAAGTGTTGCAGTGGGAGGTTCGGAATGCATTATGGGTTAGCCTTCGCGAACGAATTAAGTTCGTAAGTCAAGAGTCCACTGTATTGCGTATTTAAGTTAATCAAATTATAACGAGTCTCCGGAAATCCACCCGCCGATGTACCGTATTTGCATATATAGTTTCAACACAAAGGTATCATTTTACCAAACTTCTCCACAATCACTTCCTGGTTTCCATCAAAAATGGCGGCAGTCTCAAATTCTCGCAGATAAACATGATAAATATACCTGAAGAGACACTTTTAAGGAAATTTAGAAAATTTTGCTTGGAGAAGGGGGTCGGCTTAAATACTGGTCATCGGCAAATACATGTAATTTAGTAGGTAGACTAAAGGAGGGTCGGCTAATATACCGAGTCGGCTTATATTCTGAGATCTACGGTAATTCAAAATGCTGCTGCACAAAAACAAGAAAATACGAACACATAACTGCAGTTCTTAAGTCCTTACACTGGCCGCCTTGGGAGTTGGTCTTGTTCAAAAAGCGGACGCCAGCCATCTCCTTGTTGTTGTTTGTTTTAGACTGGCCTAACCCTACTACAAAGGTAGGTACTATTAAGGTTCGTGGGGGTAAGGCCAGGTACACCAGGGTCCCTAATCTTAAAAATTTAGAGTAGGTGCCTAATCTTAAAAACAAGACCTGACTGACCTTCTAGATCTGTGAGGAGGATTACTTGTGTTCTGTTTTCTGTGTTGTGTTTATACCATTTATACCATTTTTTGACACCCCTTGCACATCCAGCCCACCTCTCTCTGAATTGCTTTTCCTAGGATTTCTAATATTTTTTCCCAGTTGTTGTTGTTGCTGTTGTTCTCATGTCCCAGTGCTCCCCGTATCTGATCACAAACCTGCCCTTTCTTATACTTTACATGTTTGTTCAAATCTTTGAGCTTAAAATTCCAGCTGTTCAAAACAAGATGAGCAGAAAAACAAGCCCGAGGCCTGCATGCGATGTCGACACACTGCTAAGCCGGCCAGACAGCCTTTGGGTGTTTTCTCCTGACTATCAAAGGTTTGGCAGGGCTCACGTGTTCTCAGATGAGGGTAAAGGAGGACAAGACCTGAGCTAAACCAGGTAACTAACTGAATGATGCAGAGCAGGAGGAGGAGGAGTGTGAGTGACGGAGAACTCATTGCTGTAATTATCTATCTATCTATCTATCTATCTATCTATCTATCTATCTATCTATCTAATTCAAACAGAACAAAATGTAACATCCTCAGAGGCCAGAAGAACTGTGGAGTGATCAACAGAAGTTTAAATGAATGGTCATGTAGAGTGAGAGAGACGACATGCAGCCATTTAGCAAATATTCAAAACAATGTCACCACTGGGAATCCAAACAAGTGTGACTACGAGGAATTGCAACATTGACAATCTGTGTGAAGCTTTTGAGGCACGTATGGACCACACTGTCAGCATCATAACAGATGTGCTTATGAACTTGCCAGCACGTATTTATTGAATGTCTTTGGTGGAGGAAAGCTGCCATGCGTCTATTGTCTCTGGTGTTCTTTGGACTCTGGACCACAGTGATGTATCCAGTTATGAAACATTTTGTCAGTTTATTACATTATTTGAATTCATTTGACTTATCTTGTTCTTGGAATATTGAATGTGGTGATGCTTCATTTCAGGACTTAAAATTCCATGCTTCCATCATACCTTGTTTGTGTTTCATTTCTTCATGAAGAATGGTTCATTAGACCCATAACTAATCTTTTTAGTGTCTGCCATATCACATCCATCATCTTCATCAGTTCCCCTTCACTGTTCACTTATGGTGGAAACAATGTCTTCTGTTGCCAATGTTGAAGGCTGGCCAGACTTTGGGTCACCTTGGAGAGATGTCTATAGGCCCATCCCTTGATTGTGACATATGAAGGGGTCCTAAAATTAACCATCTGTACCAGACACATCGGCATAAGAAGAATATTCACACAGTGGTCACACAGTGCTGTCTCTTGCGCGTGAGTGATATTTGTACTGTCGGACCGTCTTCTGTGTTGCAGCTGGAACAGGCAGATTCCTCTTCTCAGGTAAATTCAAACCTATTTATCTGTCGGTTATATAGTGCCTTGCATCTATCTATCAAGTGGCTTCATTGTCACACCATCCATACCCAGTACTGCAGCATACAGTGGCACAAAATAATGTGCTTCAGGGTCACAGTACAACAGATACATAAACACAGGATGAGGTAAAGGACAATACTACACTATAAATAAATAAAAATAAGTAATAGGTAAGTGAATAGATAGTGATAACTTGAAATGGATAGTTATAAATCATTCTATAATAATATCAATTAAAAAACCAAATGAATTGCATATAAATAAAGCACTAGGAGCCGATCCGAGTCCAGACCACCAAGGGGTGCAAGCTGTCGCAGTGCTTGGCAGAACTGATTAAGATGCTACAAGACCTTCTGCAAGATGGAAGTGGGACAAAGAGACAAGGAATCAGTTCAGCAGATGCAGGTATTGTTTGATAAAGGCTCAGCATTATTCATGATGTGTCTGTCCATTACCTGGCAATTTTAAAATGTCTCTGACAGATTTTAGTAAATTCTAGAGTGGGGCTGCTAGTTGGGCATTCATTCACTGCCACTCGGCCCGCCATGTCATTGATTGTCTCCATAAGCATGCATGCTGAAAATCTCCTCACTCACACAAACATCAACCTCACCCACTGACAATAACCCTTTGAAATCCTAAAATATTCTCTCATTATGCCTCCATGACTGACCTTGATGCTCATTGCTATGAGCCAGCAGATAACGCAGACGTCTTCAGTCAGAAAACACTGAGAACATTC